>OU343218.1:43834921-44035323 GCA_910596185.1 Chrysanthemum makinoi | reverse complement strand
TTGATTCATGAAAAGGAATTTGCAAACTTGAATCAGTGTGTATGACCGAATGTTGGTATTTGACTATCTAATAGTCAATCTTCACGTATAATGAATTAAGTTATTTGACTTTCTAAAAGTCCCGTTTATGTTATGAGGTTTTTTGAATTTCTAATATGCAATTTTTATGTGTTTAGAAACTATTAAAAGGATTGAAAATAGCAAATATTTTAATTGCTATAAAAAGTTTGACTTTATAAAGTCAATATTCATTGCAATACAAAAAACAATCCTAATGCTAATAAAATTACCCCGTTTACCAACACCAAGATTCAGCAATGCCTGCGAGAGGTAATGATGAAGAAAATCGATCATTTATTCATAAATGATCTAACATATTATTGGTTTTCAACAATCGATCATTTATCCTTAAATGATCGATTGTTGAGAATATGTGTTACATCTCTTTATATAATCGGTTTCACGGTTTTCAATTTAATCCCGTGAATTTCACGGGTCAATAAACTAGTATACATGGTTCTAAAAGGCGCCAAAAGGTCCCAAAGAAAGGCCAGGCGCCGGCCACGCCACACGCCACGCCAGCATGCCACCTTTATGCCACGCCAGAAACTCATATATATGAAATATGATAGAAATATAAAAATATTTTCATATTTTGAATCGCCTTATGCCACACCTTATAAACGCAGTTTCGCTTAGTTGGCTAGCGACGCTGGATGCCACACGCCGCCACGCCACGCTTATTTATAACCTTGGTAGTACCAAATACAACACAATATAAAACACGTTACTTTAAGTGCATAAATATGTACTTGTGGGGTTCTTCATCCTCCAATGTATGCTCTCACAAATAAATCTTACTATCTTATAATGGATGAAGACCTCTTCCTTCATTAATTTTTTTAAATTTCAGTAACACAAGTAACGAAGTTAAAATACAACATGTCATAACATATTTAAAACTGAAAATTAAATGTCATAACATATTTTAAAACTGAAAATTAAACAATACAAGTAAGAAAGCTAAAAGAAAAACATGTTTTTCTCATGCACATATTTCCTGATTTAGTGATAGAGTGTTGATAAGACACTCTTACTTTTGATCGCTTCATTCCAATGTACAATCTTCAAAAGAAGATAATGATAAATGTACAACTCCTAAAAAGCTTTGAAGTGTGAAATAAAAAATAAAATGTGCAAATCAAGAGCCTTAGTGATAAAATACAAGTATTAAAAATTTAAAATACATAGTACAAGTTATGCAAGCCGCTAATTAATGATAATTTAAAAAACCCATTTCTAATAAAAAATACAATTAAAAGAACACATTGTACAACCAAGCAAAGCACTAAACAAACAAACAAACGAACAATTATGCATAGTTCGTGCAAAGTTTCATCAAACTTTTGTTATTACTTATAATCTCTAAACGAACAAACTAATCAATAAAGCTATTGTCAAAAAATGTTCAAATGAAATAAATTATTATCAAAAAATTTTTTTACATAAAACCCGCGATATGATTACATGGTAACCCTCGCTAAGATAATATAACATACGCATACCAAACACAAATAAATATGATATAACTATGATTCTATGAGTCACTTGTTGACCCATTTAGAATGAAGCAACTTCCCCATTAGAAAAGTGCACAACTTTCTTAAGAAAATGAAAGGAAAAGTGTTCATTTATCCTAGTGGACCATGAGACCACACCCTTGTCTCCCAAGTCACACTTTTTTCTATATATAACATGTACATTTCATAAGAAACTTTAACCAACAATGGCAAAACCATTTAGCCAAACCTCCTTAGAAGATATCTGCAAGCAAGTTCATGGTTCTATAGGAAACTTTAGCCTCTTGGTCCGGGTTTTCACAAGCCATTTAACGCAACAAAATTGCCAAAAGATCCGAGAAAAGTACATGGAGATGTATGGTGAAGACTTATATGATCGTTTACAAAACAAGATTGATAGTCATACATCAAAAACTAGCACAATCTTGTCACTATCGATACTAAATCCGCATGAACGTGACGCTATCATAGCGAAAAACGCCATTTTTAAAGAAAGGGATAGTGTCAATTACAAGGCACTCATTGAGATTTATGTTGGTAGAAAATCAAGCCATTTTTTCCTCATCCAACAAGCTTATCAAAGTAAATTTAGAAGAAATTTGGACCAAGACATTATGAGCATTGAACCTCCACACTCTTACCAAAAGGTAAAAACTATTTTCTTGTGCATTAATAGTTGTACATTGTGCATTAGTAGTTGTACTTTGTGAAAGTATCCACCTTTTATACATAGGATGCAAACCCATCTAGGAAATGGTTAGTTAAACTCCCAACACTTTCTAGTCTTTTGCTTGAGTAGTTGTACCTTTTGCTTTAACAGTGGTCACGCCAAACTCCTGAAAATGAAGGGGTTTACCTGATTTTCGTCTGTGTGCACGGTGTGTTCAAAGCCCGTGGATGAGTCGGCTAAAAAAGTAGTAGTAATTTTTATGGTTAAATTTGATATGGGTATATTTTGTGCAGATGTTAATGGCATTGGCTGCATCACAAAAAGCTCATAGTGCAGAAGTTAGTGTACACATCGGCAAATGCGATGCGCAAAGGCTATTTCAAACAGGGAAAGCAACATCAGGGGGGTTCAAGATTGATGAGGGTGTGGTGCTTGAAATTCTGAGTAAAAGAAGCATTCCACAACTCAAACTCACTTTCACAATCTATAAGCATATTTATGGGCATAGCTATACAAAGGTAAAAACATTTGCCTTATAATCTACCAGTTTTTTAGGTGTTTTACATGATAAAGTCTAGCTAATGTATTAATGTAATTGTTTAACCCACATGTTAGCATGTGTTAATCCAGAACGATATAGTAAAAGTTATTACTCGAGTGAGCAAACTTTGACGCTTCTATAATAATCTTATGAGGTCAAATTATGAAAATAGCTATATAATTTAGAATATTTATACTACCAATTTTTTAAATAAGCGTCGGCACACTGCCCCTCCTATCTCCTTCATGCATTTCGCTTAACGCTGTCTATTTTCCCTTTTATAGAAAAAGAATGCAAATTACTCGTTTGCTCTATAAAATACAGGGGAAAAATACTAAATTGCTCGTTCACTCTATAAAAACATGGAATAATAATGCAGCTAACTGCACGGATTTTAGGTGTTGTCAAAGACAAAACGAGAAACGTTTATTTACATGTAAAAAGTTAAAGGGTTAAAAAAAAATTTCTTTCTTTCTTACTATATTTGTCTTTGTAGGTTCCGTGCAAGCGATCTATACACATGATTTTCAAATTTTCATTTAGGCGAAACGTGTTTAACATGTCAACTTTTTTTTACCCGAATAGTGCTAATTTGGTAAAAACTTATTGAAGCATGATACATGGTCAGATTAGTAAGTTTTTACCCACATATAGTGTTTAACTGCTTATTTTCTTATCTTTTTTACTTGCTTTTATTGCAGCACTTCAAGAATAAATATGATGGGGAGTTTGAAGATGCATTGAAATTTGTGGTGAAATTTCTAAACAATCCACCAAAATATTATGCAAAGGTGACTAATTTCCTTGCTTTTTAAGTAAAAGTTGAAGAAGAGTCAATTAAACTTCAAAGTAGTTTCAAGCAATATAATGTTATTTAAACTAACTTTTGCTTTAACACATCCCAATTTTTATGGAGATAAAGTTAGAGAAAATCTAGTCCATGACTTTATAGTTCTTCAAGCAACCAAAATTCCTAAATCATTTACTCCACCTTCTTGATTATGTGTTTCTTTTTGTAACAATTTACTACAAATTAACTTAGGTACTAGAAGCGATTATCAAAGGAAGAACAACTGATAAGGGTGAGTTGGAACGTATAATCGTGAGCCAGAGTGAGACCAGTATGAAGAAAATAAGAAAAAGTTACAACAACATGTTTGGGATGGATCTAAGAGATGCTATACTGGAGAGTGTTCCAAACGGGGATTTTAGAGACTTGCTCGTCGCATTGACCATGAAAACTAGTATCGATTGACAAACTCGATCTTTTTATTAGTATTGGTTTATGTTTATTAGAACGAAAAATATGTAAAAACGGAGTTTGTAATAGGGTAATATATTAGGACTTTTGGTATGCACTTGCTTTATTTAAAAAGCTATATGCGATATTATATATCTTGGTTCTTGAATGAACTATCAAAGAACCATATCGTCTTATTCTTATATCAATCGATAGAAGTACATATTAAACGTTAAAATCAAAAAATGACGATTAATGCCAAAACAACGACGAGTGCCATGAAACTTTGATATGCGTACTTGGTAGCACTACTTGGCGCGGGTGCTGGAGTCACTCCTTCAACATTGATGACCAATTTCTGCATATGATCAGCGCAATGCTTCTCTTTGCCACAAATGTACCACTTTTTGCCCGAGGCCATTAAGGTCACGACATCGCGGTCCAGATGTAAGGCCCGATCCAGGTGTAGGTACGGTGCAACTGTTAAAAGATGCAGCGTCCACTTTGTACACATCGTGCACGTCTTTTGGGTAATTGAACACTATAAATAAACAAAAAGTTTGGTAAAATTAGTTCGTGTAATAACGTTTCAGTTTAGAAATACAAAAAGGAAGTAGACAAGTTTAAACATTTCACCTAGTTTGTCACCAACATAGAAAACTTTGCCTTGAGCCCATGCAGTATAATTGTAATCGATAGTCCAACCACTCTCGCCTCCCACCACATATTCGGCTGCCATAGTGCTCGCCGGAAACAACAGTGCAACCGATATGGCCAAAACGACAACAATGTGGCTAAAAGTGGCCATTGCTTAATAGAAATCTGATAATGTATTATTGTTCTTGTGTTTGATTAGTAATATATTAAAGTGTCTATTTATATTGAATTATTTTTCTTGGAAGCATCCTCAAAACTACAATGAGATTGATATCTCCGATAATCATTTGCAATCATATGTGTAACTTGTCATATTCTTTCGTTAAATTTTGTAGTCAAGAATATACCTAGACAACACAAGGCCTAAGTGGTGCAGAAGGACTATATCTACCGGCCCCTTGATTCCCTAACATACAAGAGTACGACAACAACAACAACAATGCCCAATTTCCATCAAAAATGCAGGAATCAGAATGTAAACAGTTATACCTTTACCCGAGGATAAAGAGACTCCTTACACATATCATGCAAGATCGAGTTGAGTAAAACTATCAACGACTCTCATGTACCAAAACGATAGTTTGAAATAAGAAAACTCGTTAATTTTTTAAAAGCCCAACAATACATATCAGACATTTTGTTAATTTTTTAAAAGCCGAAAACCAAATTTGAATTTCAACCGATTTCTGGTTTAACCGGCTAGAATTGCTTAATTTCTATAAAAATTCATATAGATTTTTAGCACCAAATATCTTAACTTACAAAACTACAAAAAGTATTTTCTCAAATCTCTTATGTATTAGAGTAATGGGTGTGGTGAGCAATCAAAACTCCTCATTTGTGTCCCGCGGGATGCCACATAACCATAACAAACCCCTTCTACATCCTCCTTATCACAACTAACTACAACTTACTCATTTGGGTCCAACCACTTCTTATTTTATTTTTTTTATTCAATTTATCAAATAACATAAAATTCATTCATTAAAATTAAAAATACAATACAACATATTAAAACATACGAAACTTAAAATATCCGCCCTCGTTTGGACTTTGAGACACTTTTTTTATGTTGAGATATAGAGAGTAATGATAGTTTTTGGTTTAGGATTGTGTAAGAAAAATAATGTGTAATGTTATGGTATTTATAGTGTTTAAATAAAGTGTTTTTTTTTTTTTTTTTTTTTTTTTTTTAGGGAAAACGGTAATATTACCGTTTGATTTTAAACTTGGGCCCCACAAACGGCTCTTTGTCAGTCCGAGTTGGTTCGCCCCTTCGTGTGAGGAGGTGCCCTTTGGCGAATGGTGGCGAGCCACGACGAAATGGCCATGTCACAATGGCGAGGGATGAGGAGCTCCACACCGACTGCTTTTAAGATATTTTCAAAAAGTGAAAATTTTATATTCAACAATTGAAATTTGACTAAACGTAAGTCATCATATTAACCAATAAAAAGCCAAAAATCAAATAATTTGATCAAACACGTCTAAATTTTAACCAGAAAAAGAAAAAAAAAAGTTTTAAATAGCCCTTTATGATATAAGATTACGAAAATAAACCACGCATATGTATTTTACGAAAATGGGCTTTCCACATGCACACGTTAGATTTAAGCCATTTGTCACATCCAACGGTTACTAAGTAGCCTAATCTTGTGCGCCACGATGCATAAGTTTCGTGCATCTAGATGCACCATAATCTTATGCGCCTAGATGCATTTTAGATTTGTGCACTTAGATGCATAAGTTTATGCGCCTATATAATGTTTTGCGCTTCATTTAATTATTTGCTACTTTGGTGGTTGACATAATTAAGATGCGTCTCTATGCATAAGCTTGTGCACCTAGATGCATAAGCATATCATATGCGCCTCTATGCATAAGTTTGTACACGTAGATGCATAAGCATATATTATGTTGAGATAAGGTTAGTTTAGAGAATAAATGGGGGGATAAATGAGGAAAAAATATGTTAATTGGGGTTTTTATTGAAGTAAAAAGCATTATCTTTGAAATAAAACATCGGTTGAAAACTTGTATGTGGTATGCACCTAGATGCATCTTGATGCATAGGCTTATGAAATGGGCATATTCTTGTATACACAGTTTAATGCATCAGGATGCATAGGCTTATGCATCATGGTTCGTTTTGGTAAACTGAAAAAAATAGGCCCATTTGGTAAAAGGCTTATATATATATAAACACATGTGTCGATATTGAAGAAAAAAAAATGATTAATAAAATTTTAGTTGTGAAATTTTAAATAAATTATACGAACTTAAGTAAATTTATCAACTTTTCTTGTTTTTTTAATAAGTTTATAAATCTAATAAACACCCCTAAACATTATAACTCCTAGACTTTATACTTTTTTTAAAAGAAACAACAACATATTTTGTTGTTATTCATAAATATTATTATCATTATATATTAGATTTATGTATATGCACAAAAATATAAATATCAAAATGAAAGCACGAGAATTGTGATATGTAAATGAATACACGAGATCGTATATATACAAATGAATCATGTTATTCCTTTTTGTTGGATTAAGTAACGATGTCAGCCACGAGATTACCTCATGTTATACTTTTTTATAAGTTTAGCCCGCTGCACAAGAGTTTTAAAAATAGATATGGCTTAAATTATTATTAACTTGAACATAAATATTAAAATAGGCACGACCCCATGGGTTATTGTGAGATGAAGGTAAATACCGTAATAAATCGAACTGAATTCAAATTCGGTTTTCAGTTTGGTTTTAACAGCTTGAATTCGGTTCGGATTTCTATTCTACCCAAAAAAAATTTTAACCAAACTAATCAAACCAAATAAACCAAACAACCGATAACCGAACCGACCAACACCCCTAATCCTGAAATACCCCTATATGGCTATATATTTTGACATCCTTACTTGGCCCAATAAAACCAGTTCTGGGCATAAAGCCCTAAAGTAGATATTTTTGCTGCAACGAATTTGGACTAATAATATTTTAAATTTTTGTTTTTTTTTTCACAGAATAATGGTTTTTGCTGCAAAGAATTTTTGCTACAAATAATCACAAACCTGACCTTCAGTTTTGTACAATTTTGTTAGTAAGATCAATTGATTTGGTTATGGTCTGATTTTTCTGCTTTTATTAGTAGGCCTATTTATCAAAACTTTTTTCTTTAAATGAACGGACGTCTTCTACCTTTAGAAATTTAATCAGAGAATAAGAACAATCCGAAAATGCAATAATGTTTTATTCTCACATCATGCTCATACCAATTACTCCTTAACAAGAAATAATTGGATATTATGAATACAAATTAATCACTAATCAAAATGTATTATTTCCAAGTTTTCGTTAATTGATCAATAACAGTGATAATAACCGTGAAGTTTAGCACATCCTTAGTAGCTAGCTATCACGCTTTGACGTCAATAGCTAGCTTTTGGTTGAATTCAGCACAATGTTGATCTACACCACAAATAAACCATGCTTTGCCAGGGGACGAGAGCCCTATAATGTCGTGTCCAGAGGTGTGAGCTTTACTTGGTGGTGGAATAATGCAATTATCAAACGCATTACCGTCCACTTGAAACACGTTATGTTCGCCTTGGGGATAATTGAACACTGTAAAAAAAGTTCATATTCAGCTTTAAGAAAATGTTGCTATAGCAATATTGACATATTTTCAGTTATTACCTAGGTTATCACCAACTTTAAAAGTTTTACTGTTAGCCCAAGCTTGATAGTCGAAATCTAGTGTCCAACCACTGGCATCTCCTACCACATAGTCCGTTGCTTTGGTTGTCGATGGAAGTAGCATGATAGCCAAAACGGCTAAAACGACGACAATGTGATCCAAGGTGGCCATTTGTGGGTCGAAAATGTATTAACCACGGTTTTTAGATAGAAGAATAGTTTCTTGTTCTTGAGTTGGGTTTATAAAGGCAAAAATTGTATAATTATTGGATTTCACGACCATTTTTTTTGTTTGGCCTTAAAAATGTTACTGTCTTAGGTATCTTTAAATCTCATGGATTGTTTTATTGAACTTAGTTTATAGGATTATTGTTCTTGACGAAACAAATGAAGAGAAACTTGAAAATCCATAAAAACAAAAACGTTTGGACAATAACTATGAAATATTCGAGTAATTGCTTCTTTATGTATTTTACTTGGCACTAATTCTAAGTTTGTGCAACGTATTAAACTTCTTTCCTTTTAGTATATCATATTTAAAAATTTCGTTTTTGTTTTTCTTATCATAAACCGCTTGTGTGTACTTCTTGACTATGATACCTTTAC
This sequence comes from Chrysanthemum makinoi, assembly GCA_910596185.1. Lineage (NCBI taxonomy): Eukaryota > Viridiplantae > Streptophyta > Magnoliopsida > Asterales > Asteraceae > Chrysanthemum > Chrysanthemum makinoi. The sequence goes on along the minus strand of OU343218.1, from coordinate 44,026,331 downwards.
CATTTACAAACTCAACTTGATCGGAGTAGAGGTAAATTAGTCAAAAAAATACACACAAGACATCAAAAAGACGAAATTCAAAAATATAATTTAAAAAAAAAACAATACAAAAATAACACGCTAAACAAAATTTATAAAAAAAAAATTGACAAGTAAAATCCATAAAGAAGCAATTAATCCTAAAATATTTGGTACATGCCACTATTGACAAGGTTATATTTATAACGAGATGGACGACGCCCGCCATGCGGCGAAGCGATGTTTCTCGTCGTCCATCATTGCACGTTATGTTTTAGTTTAAACTGGAACACATTCAAAGTTCCATTACCTAAATAGATGACAAAAAATTGAGACTACTTAACAAATTCATGTGTTGGCATAATCAATTAATCATAACATAACAATACCATTTAATATAATTACAACCTTAAAAATAAAATGCATCAGTTTAGCAACACAAAGAGTTGATTAATTGATTACAACACACCTTAACCCGATAATTTTTAACGCAGTCATCAATTTGACCCATTTGGTTCTTGTCCTTCGGTATTAAGAGACCATTGAAGCTATAAGAGTTCAAATACTATGAAATAACATATGTCACCGCCGTTACACCTTCGAACGACAATTTTCCTTTGGGAGTTTTAGATTCACCTGTAAATGTTTTTTTATCTTTTGAATGAATATGGTATTAAAACCGTGAGCGATATCAACTTCTAAATCCAAACACCAATGAGAAATTTTCATCATGTAGCTTTACCTCATGCGAAATTGTTCCTGACCGCAAGATATTGTATTGCAATAACGCTGTTCACCTAACCCGAAAAAATCCTTTTAAGCAATTTATTACCTTTTAGTCAAACAAATATCCGCCTTTAACCGCAAGACCGCCAAGGTACCGCCGAGAGATTTTACAACCTTGGTTACGATAACAGCATATGTTTAGTAAACCTGAAATGAAACTTAATTGGCAACTGTTATTATAAATATGTTATAAATGTAGTAAACTTTTGGTGATTAAAACATCAAGACTCACCGCAGATTGTATTTCACTTCGGCATTTGTAACTTTTAAGGCCATCGGCTCGCATAACCTCTCTTATCTGCTTAGGAGTGGCAACTGCAAGAAAATCAAACTTATTCACAATTTAGAAAAATCAGTTAATAACTTCTAAACAAAAGGTATAGACCCAAACCCCATTTCACCTGTAGTCACCGACCCTTTTAGCATCTATACATGCTATAACCAGTAAACCACAATCATACCTTTGCTTATGCTTTCGCCCGAAAGGGGATTCTTTAATCTCACAATTGTCACCATCAAATGTTCTGATTCCTTCACCAAGATCCCGATCCAACAACTCTCAAGGCCTTTTATTAAGGTGTTTACCTTGTTTTCCACCAGTTATCGTGTCAATCTTCCATTGCTCGTCACATTACCATGACCATCAGTTTTCATACTTTTGTAGTATGAGCATCTGGTGCTACAGTTATACCTACAATAACAAAAATCATGAGCGATAGACAGTGGCTAACGTTCCGAAAAATAGAATACCTTTTCGTATTCACAAAAACCATATTGTGCCCGGATTCCCAATGATAAAAAGAAGATGAAATATGTGTTTGGTAGCATGAATCTCCATTGAATCAGTCTTCCAACTGCCCTACCCAAAATCATAATCAAACGTTCAAACCAATGAATAATAATAAATCCTACTTGTAATAAATACACATATCTAGTTTAATATAGAGAATGAAAAAACATAAAGTACGTGAATATAAAGTAGTCATTTGATGCCAAGTCCAAATCATCAGTGTTACTATATGACAGGCTGAATAATCCATCTTTCCAATGGCTTCTATCTTTGTAGCAGATTCCGCCTCCTGTAAAGATTCCATGTTCGGACCTTACACAAAAAACAACATCAATCAATAAAGAAACACGTGATAATGAATAAACCAACTGAAAAATATTGACAAAAGAAAAAAAGGGTAATGAGGTAAACCCTGGTATGCTATTCTTCTCCATATCTGTTTTGTGACACAACCTTAAAAACGCTACAGCGTTTTTGGTCAAACAACCTGAAAAGCTTTTTTTTAAAGGGATTAGATAAGGAGGTAACAAAACGAATCGTATCTTTTATTAAGAAAGTTAAACTCAAATATACCTTTAACACCTTCTAAAGGCTTACAAAGAGGCAAACTATAGTAACTATAATGGATTTCATTATCAATGGAAGTCAAAGAGTTTACTTTACATAATGTATCACCTACAATATATTTATGTGGATAGCTTCCTAGAAGATAATAACCATGACCCATTTGAGATATGAGGCAGATCAACAATATGCAGATCTTGAATTTTGATAAAAGGTACATTTGAATCGATCTGCAAAAAATGACACAATTATTACTGTTTGACTATTTTCAAGTTTGACTTTGTAAGAATGCAATGAGATGAGATTAAACTGACCTTATGGATTTGAGGATCTTTGTTTTTGATGTGTTATTTATTGTGCTTGATGAAGGAGAGACTAAAAGGGATAACTTTTGGGAGAGAGAGGTCCGAGATTCTAGAGGCTACGAAGTTTTTTATAAATGGAAGTTTGGATCATGGTAAAGAGAAAAAAAGGGGCTACATGTGGGCCAAGTTAGCCTGCTAATGGGTTCATAGTGACGCCGAATATGGCATTGTGAAACGGCGTCGCTTCTTTAGTGGAATAGGCAATGAAGTGACGCCGTTGGAATGACTTTTAATATATATAGTAATGCGGTATGTGCCATAATTACATAGTGGATTCTCAAACAAACAACACCTATATATGTAAGAGTGAGCGGTGCAGTTAGTGAACCAGAAAAATAGATTGTAATGGGGCAAAACCTTTTTAACAAGAGCAACAAAATGCGACACAAAAAAAAGTTAGAATCGGAATGATAAATCAATTATTGTACTTGGAGATCAAGAATATATAAGGTTTTAGAGTGTTGAATGTTTGGCTCGATGTATGGGTAGAGGACAATTTAAGTTTTTGGTAGAAGCATTTAAAAAAAAAAAAAAAAAAAAAAGCTTGGCAATTTGAGTTTTGGGAGAGGCATTAAAATAAATAAATAAAATCTTGTCTTGTTAATTTAGACATGAAGGGCACCGCCCCCCATAATACATACACGATTCGCCTTGGCGTTGTCCCTATGGCATGTCAAAGGGTTTATTTGGCACTAGGGTCGATCATCTGGCGAAAACCGACCGAACCGAGACCGAATCCGGCAAAAACCTAGACCGAGATCGAATGTGGTCGGTCCAAATCCGATCTCTCGGTCCGGCCCAACAAGGCTAAATTTTCGGTTTGTGGTCCTGACCGACCGAGACCAAATTTGCAAAAATGGTAGACCGAGACCGACCGCCGGCCCTTCGGCCCCGGCCGCTTCGCTTCGTCCGGTCGATTTTGTCGGTCGGTCCGGTCCATCCGGTCCGTTTGCTCACCCCTATTTGGCACCCATGGCATCGTCAAACTGCACCCCTCCCATATGTTATCCATCATATGCCATCCGCATCACATTGTTTTTTTTCTTTTTTTTTCCCTCCGTGAGTGAAGTGAGGATTTTTGGTGTGATTAATTTCATATATCACCCTATTTCATGATTATTTCATATATACCCAAAGTGCAAATATTGAATGCATAATGTACAATATTTTTAATGACATGCCAAGATATATGAAATTTCCAACTAAAAAGAGTGAAATATGAATCCCCTTTTGGTGTGTTATAGGAATTTTATTAAGGATGGTGTTTATTTTATAGAAATGTTATATGATACATGCTAACGTATCCAACTATAAAATTTATAGGTGTTCATTGCACCCGCCTCTTTTAAAAAAATATTTATTAAAATCGAACAAATAATTGTTAAGTATCAAAACAATTAAACAACTACAAACCTGTGTGTTCTTAAAAATGCCGAGAAAATGTCATTAACAATAACAAAGTTTTATGAGTGTTATAATTAAGTCACTTAAATTTTTATTAACCATAAAAATAATCAAAGTTTTAATAATATTTTATTATTAAAAAAAAGAAACAAAAAAAACAAACAAAAACAAAACTATATTTAACTTATGTGTACAATTATTATTAAACACCGACACTTGATTATAACTACTCTTAAACCAACTTTATATACAACGAATTACAATTCTGAAAAGATATTGAGTTACAAAGGATAACGAAGTTTAAGAAATATTATATTTAAGTTATTCAAACGGTCAAACAATAAAAATTCACAACAAAGATACATCATTGAAAATTTGAATGACTGTAGAATCAAACTATAAATAAAAAAGATTTAACTAAACTAAATCTCAAACTTAATTATTATTCGATGATTTTCATCTGCAAATGCAACTATCAATTCAATGAATCCAAGGTTGTTATTGTTAGTCAATGTTGTTAGGTCATTAATTATTATGTACAAGCATGTCACAAATAGTGGCTCATGCTCTCAAACAAATTTGTCCTTTGTAATCCTCCTATATATATGCACCTCCATTGTCGGTAATAAGAACATCAAACATTATCATTCTTATCATTCAATATTATTATCATTCTTACAGTTATAAGATCTAAATCCCACATGAGACCGTATTTATCTTTACTAGATCAAGGTCATAAAATCGGATGACGATTTTAAGATTCTACCATTTTTTAACTTTTCAAAAGTAACACGATAGTTATATGCAATTTTCACTTGTACATTTAATAAAGCTGAATTTAACTCTCCAAACTAACATTTTTCTTGGGTAATTACTAATTCTGATCTTTTGTCCGATTAGTCAACGTGGTTTGGACACATTGATACACATACTCAAATCAAGTAAAACTTTCTTTCTAAAAATTAACATAACTATTAAAAAAAAGTTTGCACATTGCTGGAATTAGTCTTTGACAAATGTCACATTTTAATAATAATAGTTACAGATATTTTGTTACTAAGGTAATCTAACAAATAAAAGTATAAAACTAACTTTTATCAATAAAACTAGGACTAAGCATAATAAACCGTGGACTGCTATAGAACCGGACCAACCATATTTTGGCTATGTCCTTGGGCCCTTGGCCCATCCTTTTCCTCATATCCGATCTTCATTCCAGTCTAGTTCGATCTTACGCAAAATCAATTTTTATTATGCTTTGTTGGATCGGACCGGACCCACGAACCGAACCGGCCCGAACATGGACCAAACATATTAGTCCGATTCTCGGTCCAGTGTTTTGGACCAAATCTGTTTTCGATCCCGTCCGGACCATGATCAGCCCTAAGGGTGCGATTGGTTCACGGGTTTTGGAATGAGGTATGGGAATAGAAATGTTAAAAAGATTTTTGGTTGAGAAATATGAATTTTGATATTAGGATTGAAACTCACAAATAAGGTTTCCATACCCACCTATAAACATCACTTTCTATTGCAAATTTAGGTGTTATTATTTGAAACCCTGATAGCTTAACATTATGGAACAACTGTTTGAATGTTTGATGCCTTACATAAACAACAACGATGACCTTAACTCTGTTTCTTTAGTGTCCCGTAAGTTATATGAACTGGATTCCTTAACCCGCAAGCACGTAACTGTCCATGTACATTACGCCCCAACCCCGTCTCGTTTAAGTACTAGGTTCCCTAATATCGAGTCTTTAACGCTTAAAGGATTAGCATTTGAACTTGAGTTTCCAAGTATTAAAGTTACCCCATGGATTCAAGAACTTGATGTTTCGTTTAAGCGTTTGAAAGAACTTTGTATCTGTAGTATGTTTGTTTGTAATTCGGATATTGAGCTGTTGGCGAGAAATCGTGGTAAAGATTTAAGGGTGTGTTTTAAATCGCAAGAGAAATGAAACGTTCCATTTCTGCTTGGCAAAATTTGAAACGAGAAAGAAATGGAGAGAAATTAGTGTAATTTCCATTTCTCTTATTTTGGAAACTTAAAATGGATTAATTTTTTACATTTAAAAAATTAAAATATTTAAAAATATATTTTTAAAAATTATTTTTTAAAATAAGTTTTTTAAATAAATACATTTTTTTTAATTATTTTAAAAATTATTTTTTAAATATTTTTTAAATAAATACATACATTTTTAAATAAATACATTTTTTCAAAATTATTTTTAAAAATTATTTTTAAAATTTATTTTTAAAAATATTTTTTAAAATATTTTTTTAAAATTATTTTTTAAAAATAAGTTTTTTAAAAATAATTTTTTTAAATTATTTTTAAAAAATAAGTTTTTTTAAAATAAGTTTTTTAAAAATTATTTTGAAAATTTTTTTAAATAATTTTTTTTCATTTCTAGTCGTCTCAGTTGTTACTAAACATTGGGAAACACAATTCTCATCGATTTCTATTCTCTGATATTCTATTCTCTACTTCATTTCTTTTCTCTGAATTTCTCTCTACCAAACGCACCCTAAGGGTTTTGAAGATTAGAAAGTGTCATGGGTTTTGTGAGGATGGGTTAATGTACGTGTCTAAGTCTTCAAAAGGTGAAGACGATGATCACTTTGGCCCCACGATCCTAAGATGCTAACCGGACCCTCCCCAAGGACCCTAAGAATGAAAGACTGCCCCATGATCAGACTTATCGTGAGAGCTAACCCCTACCATTTTCTTCAATAACGACCAATCCGAAAGCATTTGCACTCAAATGATCTTTAGTGCCATGGAAGAGGTTTGAACCCGGGTCTATTGTATTGTAATCATTTGAAAACTTTGTGTGTGGACAAAATTTATTATGAACAGTCCAAAGATGAAGATGATATAGAGAAAGATGGGAAATGGTTGCATGAATTGGCTTTGAATAACAAGGTTATTGAATCGTTCCATTTTGATGATAACCCTTTTGCTTATGATGTTGAAGATATTACGCTTCTTGCAAAAAACTGTAGTAAATCTTTAGTATCTTTGAAGATTGATCCGTGCTCTCTAAGTGATCTAAGAGATGCATTTAGACATGCTAATAGGTTGGAAAAGATTGATTCAGCTTATTGTGTTGAAGATATGGAGTATGTTGATTTCATATTTCCTCCGAATATGTGTCGTCTTGGTATACTTGATTTGCCTGAGACGTCATTTACGTCTCTACTCCCGTTTGCAAATCAGCTGAGGGAATTGAATCTTCGGTGTGTAAGTTTTAATAGTATTTGCCAGTGTTTCCTGTTTGAGAGGTGTCCCAATTTGGAAGTTTTATATACCGAGGATGGATGTGAAGACAAGGGATTGCAGGTTATTGGTCAGTTTTGCAAGAATTTGCGCAAGCTTACCCATATTGGGCGGGTGAGTCACATGGGACTGATTGCTCTGGCACAAGGATGTTCTAATTTGGAGTATTTGAAGGTTGAGATCGTAGATACTTCAAATGAAGCTATGGAGTGTATAGGAACTCATTTAAAGAATCTGCGTACTTTTAGTATGAGGTTGGTTAAGACAAACGGGATTACAGAGTTACCGCTAGACAATGGGATCCAAGCTATGCTAATGGGTTGCAGCAAACTCGAAAGGCTAGATATCTGCCTTTGTCGTGGAGGATTGACGGACGTGGGTATGGGGTACATTGGGAAGTATGGTCACAAATTGAGATATCTCACTCTAGCTGTTATAGGAGAATCTGATGCAGGACTTGTGGAGTTATCAAAAGGGTGCCCAAAATTAAGAAAGCTAAAATTGGAGTGTTGTCCCTTTAGCGAGGAAGCAGTTGCCACTTTTGTATTTAATGTTTATTCGCTAAGGTATGCTTGTCTTTTAAATAGTTATCGCGTGGTGTTCACTCGTCCAGCGGCGTCCTGCTGAGGTAATACTACTCAAAGTTTATTTTATGATCTGCTACACTATATTAGAACTAAGAGGTTGTATTCATCTTTTTCGAAACGCTTTTGTCTATATTTCTTCTGCAAAAGTTAATGAGTTTGGTATGATTACGAAAACAAAATTATCACAAGAATCTTATGCAGTAATTATAGTTATTGAGGGTGGTGATAGGTAGTTTAGTCGGTCTCAGTACTAACTGGTTGGTTGGGTCACCGGCAAATACTTTTTGTTCATTTTTCAAAATAACTTCTTACAAATTATTGCGTAAGTTAGGAGTACAAAAACAATGTTTTCACAAGAATAAGCAAAGTTTTTCTGAGATTGAACGCATTAGAAACAAACTTTCAATAGTTTTGACATGTTCGACCCCGTTTCCTTTTAGCTAAACATTTGACCCGTTTGAGATAAAACTCAACTCACAGACCGATTTTTATGTTATCTGGTTGAAACATTTGACCCGTTTCCACTATAGAACCACCACCAAATATTCCAGTGTTGAGAGAGCCTTATAGCTTACAAAATATAAACTGCTAAAGTGCTAAACCTTTTAGGGAAAAACAGTGCTTCTATTGTCTTGTGATTTAAGTGTCTGAAATACCAGACAATGATGAGAAACTAGTATGATCTTGGGCACATAAGCCAGTATCATTACTTTCAGCTAAAATGTAGTTTGTTTTTGAAAGATTATATTACTGAAAACGTCCCTGTGCGTTAGTGAAGAATATGGAGATCGTCCCTCATCGATACTATTTGAATAAATGATCCCTGGTTGCATTGTTTTCTTTCACGTTGTGCCTTAAGTTTGTAATTACTATCACTTTTGGTATGTCGGGTATGTGTTTTAGTTTGCTATTGGTCCCTAATGGGTAACGGGCGAGGGACCAACGTGAAAGCTTAAAGGGCCATTAATGACATGTGAAAACAAGACCCAACCACAAAAACGATTTCTGTAATTTAGTTTATTAATACTTCATAAGCTTCTAGCCTTCAATTCCTTCCGTGACCTTTCTTTTCCTAAACAAAATCTGTCATAAAGATCGTTCTTCATAACTTTCTACTGATGTCATTCATATTAATGTTATGACCTTTGTTGCAGATAATTTCAGTGCTGAAATTGTCCGTTACACTGGCTGAAAAACTCCATAGCTTAGTTGTACCTTGGGTAGCAGATGGAAGCGGTGTTAACAAGTTGATCAGCCTAATTCCATTAGAAGTCCTGTAAGTATAAGTGGTGTAGATAATTTGAATATTAGTTTTATGAGTGTCGGTTGGACCGCACTCTTTTGTGAACAAGCGGTCATGGTGATTGGTATTGAAGAAGATTGATGACGTTCCTTGGATTTAATCAAATTCCGATTCGGGTATTCTGTTTTGTTAACAGTTTTTCTGAAGCTTTAGATTTCGATATTTGTTGTTTAGTAGAAATGTTAGTACATAAATTTGATCCTGTTGATGGCTGGATTTCACAGTTTCAGCATCTGAATGATCCCTGTTAGCTTACTATATTAACATATAGATTTCCGCCTTTGGGGCCATAACATAAAGAAGACCAAATTCGACTGACCAGCTAGCCTGCACAGATCCAAATGGCCAAATTCGACATGATGCACCGTGCTAATAGATTTTTAGCTTCAGGTCATTGTAAATCTAGTTCTTTATCAAATTTTGTCTCATTATTATTATTAGCAACAGATAATTAAATTAGTTCAATTGTGTTACTAATGTTTTTGAAAGCTCGAGTTCAACACATCTTATAACTATATCCGTCTTGTATGGTTTTCGCTTGACATACCATAGAGCTTGAATACACTGATGACTGATTTTTATTCACCCTTACAAGTATAAAGTCGAAACAAAAAGGAACTAAAGGTGCAGTGACATTATAATTGCTCATGTTCATAGAAAGATAAGTGTGAGCCAGACATGAGATCGTTTATTATTACACAAAACATACAAAGTCTTTATATGACCTTAATTGATCGAATACAGTGATGACCGTGAAACAAATAGCTCACAATCGTAGTAACTTGCCATCAAGCATTGACGACATCAATGGTGAACTTTTGGTTGAAATCAGAACAATGTCCTGACAGACCACAAATAAAATAGTATGTTCCAGGTTGGGCGAAGCCTACTACATCTCCAGAATCAAAATAATAACTTGGTGGTTCTGTACTGCAATTATCAAACGCAACACTATTCACTGCAGACATACAGGTTCGTTTTAGTATTAACAAAGACCCATCGTGGCAAGTTTTGGTTTATGAGTCGACACAGGTGTTGTAGTGTTTGCCAAATATTGCTATTGTGTCCTTTTGTTCTGTTTGCAGATCAACAAAATATCATCTTTAGAATTTAAATCATTGAGGGTATGCAAAAGCCATCAAATAAGGTACACATAAGCAAAAAATAACAAGGACCAAAAACAAGACTAAACAAAATGCCATCCTCAAGAAGATACGCCAGATACAAAACCTAATCATAAACCAGAGTTATTTCATCAGTGTATAACATAAAACTCTCTCCTCATCAACTCGACAACCGTCCAATCATATATCTTCCTCACTTGGCACTGGCAAGGGCAGCACGGAGCTTCTTGGCAGCAGTAACCATGTTCTCAAGTGCGGGCTTGACCTCTTGGTACTTACGGGTCTTGAGACCACAGTCAGGGTTCACCCACAAGATGTTGGTCTCCAAAACTGCAAGCATTTTTTGGACTCTGTCGTGGATTTCTTCCATTGATGGGATTCTTGGAGAGTGGATGTCGTAGACACCAGGCCCGATACCAGCACCGTACTTGACTCCTTCACGGAAGACAGATAGAAGCTTCTCATCAGATCGTGAGTTCTCAATGGTGATGACATCAGCATCCATGTTGATGATGGAGTGGATGATGTCGTTGAAGTTGGAATAGCACATGTGAGTGTGGATCTGGGTGGAGTCTTGGACGCCAACGTTGGTGATTCTGAAAGAGTGAACAGCCCAGTCCAAGTAGAAAGCGTGCTCGGCCTTCCTTAGTGGCAAACCTTCTCTCAAAGCAGCCTCGTCGATCTGGATGACTGTGATTCCAGCCTTCTCAAGATCCTCGACTTCGTCCTTGATAGCCAAAGCAATCTGGTAGCAAGTTTCGAACCTGGGCTGGTCGTTACGGACAAAGGACCAGTTAAGAATGGTGACTGGACCAGTAAGCATACCCTTCATTGGGCGCTTGGTCATTTCTTGAGCCATGGTGGACCAGAAGACGGTCATGGCCTTTGGGCGGCTGACATCACCGTAGATGATTGGTGGCTTCACACATCGTGATCCGTAGGATTGCACCCATCCATTAGCGGTGAAGGCAAATCCAGACAATTGCTCACCAAAGTACTCAACCATGTCGTTTCTCTGTAGAAAATTGAAAATAAATAAATAAATAAGGTTCTGTAAACAATATTTATGTAAGTTTATACTCGCTATGGACTGAGATTTAGTACCTCTGGCTCTCCGTGGACGAGGACATCGATGTCAAGCTCTTCTTGTAGTTGGACAACCTTGTAGATCTCCTCCTTGATGGCTTTAACGTAGTCTTCCTCAGAGATCCTAAAAAGGCAAAAAAGTGGTTAGAACAGCAGCTCACAACTGCACATCAATGAATGAGTGAAACATAAAGTTGTTTAGAATTGCTTACTTCTTGGCCTTGTACTCACGACGAACTCTCCTGAGCTCAATGGTTTGTGGGAAAGAACCAATGGTGGTGGTGGGGAGGATTGGAAGGTTGAGCTTCTTCTGTTGGGCATCCAACCTAGCGCTCACATTGGTGGCACGACGGTGGTCAGAACCCCTCAAAGCAGCAGCCTGTCAAACACAAAGGAGCAGACGTTTGATAAGTTAAATGTGAAATTTGAATTTTTTCATGTATTTGATAAAAAACTAACAAGGATCTATAGACTTACAGCCTTCTGGACAGCTTCATTGTTCACTCTTGGGGAGCACTTCCTTGAGGCCTGAGCAGCGGCATTAGCAGCAAAGAATGCATCATCCTTTTGGCCAGCAAGAGCCTTGGCCAAAGCACTAACTTCAACGACCTTTTGGGCAGCAAATGCAAGCCATGACTTGATCTCGTCATCCAATTTGGTCTCGTTCACAAGATCCACAGCGGTGTGTTGGAGTGATGAAGAGGTTGACACAACAAGCTTGTCTGCAGACATAACAATTTTCAAATTAGTATAACTGTAAAAGTAAGCTATTTGACACAAAAAATGAAATTATACATTTAATTGAAGATTATAACTACCTTTGCCGACAATGCTCTCAAGGGACTCGAGGACAGCAAGAGATCCAGCAAGATCGTTAGCCCAGATGTTCCTTCCATCAACAATACCAGCGAAAAGGTATTTTCCTGAGGGGAAGCTGGTCTTGATTAAATCAAGAGTCTTCTCACCACGAACCAAATCAAAAGTGTAACCAGCAACACCGGGCAAGGTGGTGAGGACTTTGAATGCATCAGCAGGAACATCAGCAAAGTAGGTGGCAATAAGAACATTAACACCAGAGCAAGCTGATTCTAGCTCTGCGTAAGCCTTGGTAAAAGCGGCCAATTGGTGGGCCTCAAGATCCTTCACAAGGGTAGCCTCGTCAAACTGGATCCATGTAGCACCAGCTGCCTTCAATTCAGCAATAACTTCCCTGCAAGATTAGTTCTTTGTTATAATGCAAACAAGATTATATAGATCACCGTAAAGACTTTAAATATAATGAATTAGGAGACGTACTTGTAGATTGGAAGGATCTTGTCAAGAAGGGATAGAAGATCAAAGGTCTTCTCAACACCCTTGGCGGGCTTAGATAGCAACAAGTAGCTGACTGGGCCAACAAATACTGGGACGGTATCAACTCCAAGCTGCATAAAGAAAAGGCAACCACAATAAGATATCAATACAAATTAAAAAAGAAAAAATCTAAACTTTAGAACACGTCAAGGACACATACAGCTTTAGCCTCCTTGTACTCATTCACGGCCTTGTGGGAAGCATACGAGAATTTCACTTCTGGGCCCAACTCTGGGACGATGAAATGGCTGTTAATCGAAAACACAAACAGTCAGCATTATTCAGTCTTAACAATTAACACCATCAATGCAAAGTAAATAAGATCCGGTGTCCGACTTACTAGTTGGTGTCGAACCACTTGGTCATTTCCATAGCAGGGACAGAGGCGTTTCCTCTGGCCATTGAGAAGTAAGTGTCGAAACCGATTTCACCACCGTTCCAGTTGTACCTTGGTGGGACAGCACCGAGCATGGTGGTGGTGTCAAGAACCTGGTCATAGTACGAGAAAGTGTTGCTGGGAATGTACTTGATACCAGCCTCAGCCATCTGTTTCCAGATGGATGATCTGAGATCAGCAGCAACTTTCTGCAAATCCTCAGCGCTGCTCTTGCTATCCCAGAACGACTCGAGAGCGAATTTCAACTCTCTCTTGGGTCCCATACGGGGGTAACCGACGATGTGAGATGCCATTGTTCTGTTTAACACAACTCAAACTATTTAATACAAGCAATAAAAAATCAAAAACCAATTCTGATCAATACCTTTTGCTAAACTTAATTGTAAACCGTATAATTTGGATCTCGCGCAGTTAAACATACAAAGAAAGAATACCAAACAATTTAATTATGAAAAAAAGGGGCTTTTGTAATTAAGAGTCCTCGACCAACAACCCCTACTAGTAAGTAGTTGCTTATCCACCAACCCTATAAGCTAGTTGTTTGCAGTTCTAATATGACCATATCCTTACATAAAGAGTGTTTGGGATTGCTTATTTTTTTCTGATTCGCTCCTGCTTATAAATAACCATATCCTTACGAAATAGTGTTTGGATTTCTTATTTTGTAAAGAATTATAAGACCAAACAAGTTATAATGGGATTCAAGTTGGATACGTAAAAAAAATAAATTTTAATCTCATCTCAGATAAGTGTGAAATAAATAGCTTATCGAAAATTGTTTACTTCGATCCAAAATAAGCATTATAAGCAGAAGCATTCTGGGTGATCTAAACACGCCAATCTGATTTAAAATAAGCAATCCCAAACATCCTTATATATACATGATCCATAAATTCATTTTCCACCGTTAACAGAACATATACACTTAATTTACGGCGAGGCACTGATCTAAACAATTGTCAAGATTTGAACTTGGCAGAACTAGATCCAAAAGTAAAAACACTAGATCTTAGCAACCAGAGTAATTATCTTATTTTACGGAACGAAAATCATATCATTTCAATGATCACGAGTTGAACCCTAAACAAAACTAAACTACTCGATCTAACTATATTTCTCAACTAACTTCAACACATCAGATTCATATCATACGTTCATTTACCAGTATAAATAAATCATACTAAAATGATCAACAACAACAACAACAACAAACCCAATCCCGCCAAGGCAGGGTATGGGGGAGGTAAAATGTAGACAGATCCTACCCTACACTGGTAAACCCGAGGTAGAGAGATCTTCCAACGAGACCTCCCAAGTGCAAGTGTGCTAGTGCTAAAGGATAGATATAGCATACCTACAAAAACAAAAGGCAAAAGCGAGGTAAAGAAAGCAAGCAAACAAGCAAACAGGCATACAGAAAAGAATCACGCACAAGCACACGGAAAAGCCAATAGCAAAGCGAAACAGATATAAAACCAAAAGCCCAGGCACACCAAAAAACATTCAACAAAATGGGGCAACACATAGCAAAGCAAAGAAGCACACGAGGCATACAGCTAAAGTAAAAAAACACGTAGCACCAAAACCAAACGCAAGGGCAAGACAAAGCAGGCAAAACCTAAGGGGGCAACAATAGAGCAACGCAAACCACGCACAGGGCCTAAGACTACGGCAAAGCAAAATAGAGGCCACAAAACAAAACACGCAAGGAGGCAAAAGGGGCACCTAAAAGCCAAGCACCTAGCACCACTACCCGCAAATCAGACTAGCACCTAGCACCACTACCCGCAAATACTAAAATGATCATTAAGTACAAACTTAATTACTGCAATTATCCACGTCAGCTCATAATAAAGCTAACACTAGATCTAACTAACAGATTCAGTGAACTCATTTCAATAGATCTAACTGTATTTCTTAAATCTTTATACTTAATTGACTAGGGGGGATTTATGGAATTTAATGTGAATGAGTGAGTGTACCTGTGAGATTAAGGGGAGGGAAGCGGGTCGGGTGGAAGGATCCGAGATTGGGATTGGGTAGAAGAAGAAGAAGAAGAAAGGTGGACACGAATTGGGGAGGAGGGGGAGAGTGGTATTTATAGATGTTGAGATCAAAGGGTTGGTGAGGTTGTGATGAGTGTCTTTTTTATTAATTCAAAATTCGTCCTTGTGGTTTAGTCAAATTCAAGGTTCAAGACTTCATTTTGAGAAAATGCGTATTTAGTCCTTCGCCACGGTTAAATGACTAAAATATCCTTTTTCTTGTGATTAAAATTCATCTATGTTTAAAATCAGGAACACAAGCATAAAAAAATAATCAACACAACTTCAATCATAATTAATATGGAAACTAAAACCAATCATTTCAAAACAAAGTTCCAACACATCTTCAAATTAAAGAAAACCCCGATCTCCAACTCTGACCATCCCATATAAACTAATACTGAAAGCCAAAAACTGCATATAGGTCATCGTATAGTTGGTCTAAGGTTTTAAAGAATCATTGACTGGAATAACGTGACACAAACATGTCATTTTGATATTTACATAAAAGCGAAAAAGTGGTTACATTTTTGTTTTCATAGTCGGTATAATTTAGTCTCTTTAAATAAGCACCGATGTTCATCCAGAGTTATACACATCGTAGGTGGACGAGTGGAATTAAAGATGTGTTTTTAGTCGGATAGCGTACATCGCTGCCACCATTCGGCCACCTCAAACAAAAACTTGTACCATCTTAGATCTACTACACTTCGTTGTCGCCAGAAACTACCAGACAGTTCAAATCTCTTTGACGTATTTGCTATCAAAGTATTTGAGAATAAGGATTAAAAAAATCGCTAGCTATTTAAAAACCTCGTTTCCTTGGGTCATGTATAAGTTTCTGTCACAACTGGTCCACCATGAGAAAAACAAATTATTTGGAACACCACAAATAATCACATTATTCTCGTCTTCACCAATGACACAATTAAACATTTACCATCACTTTTTGTTTTGATTTGTGTTTTGGACAAATTTGAAATATGTACATGATCTTGTTTTATTTATGAAATTATTGGTCTTGTTGGATATGTTGAAATGCAAAGGATAAGGTATTAGTGGGTTTCAATAAAAATTTAATTTTAAGGTAAATACACAAACAAAGTTGGATAATAATTTTTAATTATGGTTTTGTTTTGCTTTGGAATTAGATGGGATTATAGAATATGATATTTGATTTAAGTGTGATAATTGTTTTGGACTTGGATTTGTGAATTGTTAGTTAAAAATGAAAATGATAGATTCGGTAAAAGATGTTTTTGTTGTATAAAGGTGTTTTTTTTTTTTGTAAATTGGGTTGAAGGTGATGAATTTTTGGGTATAGTGGTTTAAATACGATGAATTTTGTTTAAAGAATAGATAAATTTAAATAAAAACTAAAAAATGAAGAAGGTTGGGGCATTTAGTCATTTAACTTTGATCATGGACTGAATATTCAACTCAAAGTTTATTACATGAACGTCAGTAGCATTTTCAAAAATGATGAGGACAAAACATGCAATTTTATCAAACCACATTGACATTTTTGCAATTTACTCTTAATTCAATTAGTTCATTACTTTATTTTAACTTAATTTAATAATTACGTGTACTAATAAAAATATCTTAGCCTAAAGAAAAACTTAAGTCCAATTAACCGGTTAAGTAGAGTTTTGGACAAATTAGGGTGCATTTGGTATTATGTCATGAATCATAATAGATATGAGTTTGATAGTAGTGGAGTATGAAATATTTTCATCATTCATTTCAATATTTGATAGATTTACCTCTTAAACAAACACTTTAATGGAATGAAAAATCATTCCCCATTCCCATTCCCCGTAACCAAACCTTTCTTATATTTTTTTTGTTATTATTATTTCTTTCTTTGTGAAGGGGAATACCAAACGCACCCCAAATCATAAAGTTAATCTCAACTCTTAATTCCTGACTAAATAATAATGGAACAAGTATCTATCGTTTGGAACTAAGAATCAATCGGCATCTAAAGAGTTAAACGAGATCAAAATTTACCCGTCGATTTAATTTTTTCAAAGAGCGTGAAGCATTGCTACCAATCGTGTTATATCACGATTTTGGAGAAATAATTGGAAGCTTTGAAGATATGTTATGTTTTATACTTAAAAAATAACGGGTAAATATCTTGTATGTTATAGTAAAACAAATTAACTCTTTCCCAACTTAATAATTTAATAACGAAAAAATTACACGTTTGGTCCCTGTGGTTTGCTCATATTTCAAGTTTAGTCCCTAAGTCGTTTTAATTACATCAGAGATACCTATTTTTGAAACCTTGCACTCATTTAGTCCCTATTTTGGATGGGCGTTAGTGCAGTCCGTTAAGTGTTTTATGCCTGTTAGTCCTTCGTTAATAAATTTTGCACCGTTAGTCATTATTTTTTAAAATATAGTTTTCCCGCTTAGTCCTCCGTGATAATAGTTATCACTGATTTTTACCTTTTGTCCATTTCCCCTTTTTTTTTTCGTCCGCTTTTACGCTTTTTATCCATTTTCGTCTGCTTTTATATGTTTTCGTCCGCTTTTTTACGCTTTTGTCCGCTTTTATCCGTTTTGTCTCTTTTTATCCGTTTTCGCCTTTTTACGTTTATCCGTTTTCGTCCATTTTTTACGCTACCGCTTTTTACGGTTTTTTTCGCTTTTATCCGCTGCTTTGTTTATTTGTTTTTTTTTTAAGTTTTTGTCCGCTTTTTTTTTCCGCTTGTTTTACGCTGATCCGCTAGCTTTTACGTTTTGTCCATTTTTTCCATTTTCGCACCGCTGTTTTACGTTTTTGTCCTGCTTTTTATCCGCTTTGGTTCGCTTTTATTCGCTACTTTTTTTACGCTTATCCGCTTCGTCCCATTTTTACGCTTTTGTCCGGTTTTATCCGCTTCCGCTTTTTTTTCTCACTTTTCTTTTTGTTTTTTATCCGCTGCTCGTTGTTTATTCGATCCGTTTACGCTTATCCGCTGCCAGCTTGTCCGTTTTTTTTTTCCGCTGCCGCTGTTTTACATTTTATCCGCTGTCGTTGTTTATCGCTTTTTTTACGTTGCGTTTTATCCGTATTCATGTTTTTCCGCGCCCGTTGTTAACGTTTTTTTAATTGTTTTATCATTTTTCGTTCTTTTTTTATACTTTTTCGCCCTTTTTTTTTACGTTTTTTTCGGTATAAAAAACGGATGAAAAAGGATAAAACAATAAAAAAAGGGATGAAAACGGGAAAACATGAATGAAAACGGATAAAAACTGACAAAAACGTAAAAAAACAGGCGAAAACCGATAAACAACGAACGAAAACGGATAAAAACGTAAAACAACGGGCGAAAACGGAAAAAAAAAAAACGTACAAAAACTGGCGAAAACGGATAAAACGAAAAATCGCAAATCGAATAAACAACGAACGAAAACGGATAAAAACAGACAAAAACGTAAAAGAAAGTGAGAAAACGTAAAATAAAACGGACGAAAACGGATAAAAGCGTAAAAAACGGACGAAAACAGATAAAAACGTAAAAAAAATGGCGAAAAAGGATAAAAAACGAACCAAAACGGATAAAAACAGACAAAAACGTAAAACAACGGGCGAAAACGGAAATAAAACGGACAAAAACGTAAAAAAACTGGCGAAAACGAAAAACAACGAACGAAAACGGATAAAAACAGACAAAATAAGGACTAACGATGCAAAATTTATTAGCGAAGGACTAACAGCGCAAAACACTTAACGGACTGCACTAACGCCCATCCAAAATAGGGACTAAATTAGTGCAAGGTTTCAAAAATAGGTATCTCTGGTGTAATTAAAACGACTTAGAGACTAAACTTGTAATATGAGCAAACCACAGGGACCAAACGTGTAATTTTTTCTTAATAACACATAGATTTTAGACATAATATTGATTGTAATTTTAGGTCAGTAGTCAAGCTAAAAAATATAGAATGCCAACTTAAACCATATTATTGTGAAAAATATAGTATTGATGATCAACTTTAGTTAAATTAACCTTCAAATGATATCTTAACTAATCAAGCTTAAGATGAAATGGCGAACAAGTTTAAATACTTCTTTTTGGTAAAGAGTTACCCCAACAGGGACGGAACCAGGGGTTCTCGTCCTCCTATGAATTTTTTCGATTTAGTGTTGATTTTTTTAAAAAAAGGCATCAGTGTTTCCTAAATGCATCTAAAATGCATCCGGTCCATCAGTATGTGTTTCTATACTACGGTTTAAAAAATACATGCATCCGATCATATTTGGTTTTGATTCCGTCACTGTACCCAAATAAAATAATGAGATTTGATGCACGAAAAACAAAATCAAAAAGTCGTTCTTGTAAATCGAAGTATCAGACTCTTGTAAATCAAAGTATGTCTTTTGGCGTCAAAAGTTTGTTTGTACTTACAAATTACAAACTTTTGTCACATGTCACAATATGCTAATATAATTACCAGTTTTACAATGAAAAATATTTGAGATTATAAACTTGTATGTAAAAGTTGAGATTGAAAGGTATTGCATAATGAAAAATGGATATAAAGACTGAAAATATACACGTCATAATAAAAATATGTAAGTAAAGAAAACCAAATATTGTATTCGAGCTCGAGTTAAACTATCGAGCTAAAACTAAGAAGATCCACAATGCAAAAAGCTTTTACTGACTTTTGCATTTTACGCATATCATATTCAATCAATAAGACTTTGACAAGACTCAGCTTTTCAAGTCTTTCTAAAAGGCTTTTAAAAAAAAATTCAATGCAATGGCAAAAACTCTTTCAAAAAACTTTTTGAAATAGTAAAAAGCTATTAATAGTTTATGCATTGGAGATACTCTAAGCTGTTTTTTAAGTTCGTTATTAGGTTATTGTATTAGTTAAACAAAGTTTATATTTTTATTAAAAATAAAGTGATTTAGAGGTGGCTATGCCATTGTGTTTTTTTACCAACAACAGTGACATAGTGCATCCTCATTTTCTCCATTCACATGTCATTTGTCCTCTCGTGGGTGAGACCATAGGCGTTTTCTTTTTATTTTTTTTCGCGAGTGGGTATATTTGGTGATGTGCTATGGGACTTATATACACTAATCAGAGGCGGACCTATGCTTTGCATAGGCGGTGCCCAGGAACCAGACAACGAAATCTTTTAGAAACGATGTGAAAAAAATTTAAGAACCACTTTAGAAATTATTTGAGAACTATATTAGGATTTTTTTTTTTTTTTTTTGACAACAGACTTAATTTTTATATAAAATATTTTTAGCCCAAAAGCCAATTAGCCCAACAAATTAACCCATTTAATAACCTATAATTAACTTCTTATCAAATTAGTATTAATTTTTCCGGTTGCGATTTCTACCGTTGAGCGTGCATTTTCAGCAATGAAGCTGATTAAGAGTGATCTACGCAATAAAATGCGGGATGACTTTATGCATGATTGTTTAGTGTCGTATGTTGAGAAAGATTTATTAGAAGGTATTAGTATTGATACAATCATTGCTCGTTTTCAAGCTATGAAGCCTAGGAAGAGGCAACTAAAACTGAAATTGTAAACGCATTAACTATTATGTTATAATCTATGTTTTTTTTTAATTATCGCATTTTGTTAAATTGGATCTGACCCGACCCGGCCCGAAAATTTGACCGGTTGGTTGGTTGATTCATCGCATTTTTTTCAACTTGACCAAATTAAGGAACCATCTTGAATTTTCGGCAAGGTCCGCCACTGACACTAATAACAGTTATTGTGTGTTTTGCTATAAATGATGTTTAGTTATTGGGTGTTATTGGAGAGATGTTGAGGTAACGCTAAAATGACACTTCATATGATTGTGGAGGTTGGTGAGCATGTCGTGCCGTCGTGATAAGATTCCAACAACATGGAAAATAAAAAGTTAGAAGATGAATCACTCTAACCATGAACCATCAATGTTTTGACTTTAATTGTTCCATTTATGACTTCAAACTTGTATTATATATTGTTTTGTTCTATTACACATTTTGTTTGTATACATAGTCAATAAAGGAAGCAGAACATTAAACTAATCACACGTAATACCCACCTAGCTTAATACAATAATTTAGTTATTGCTATATGTCCATGTTACTTTTTTTTTTTTGAAGTGAATTTCTTATTAGAGTGCTTACGTCATCGACAATTGCCTATACGTTGTTTAAATCGGTCCGCTAGAAATCCTCAAGTAAAATGCCTATTTCAAATTCCGATGGAAAACCCCTACTAATCCGCCAAGGCACGACAATTAATAGGGTAAACCCTGCTTTTCCAAGATTCAACCCGATTATCGGCCCAAACCCCTTCATTAAAGGACTACCTTGAAAAAATCTTCATTCAAACCCTTGCAGGATTTGAACTCAAGACCTCCCTCCCCCAAGAGCCCCTAAAGACTCCAAGGTGGTGCCCGTTTAGCCCGTGCCCATTTAACGCGTGCTCATTTGGGCTCTAAGAGCACAAGGTATCGTGGATACCAATAACATGTTATTAGTATGCCACCTCATCGCCACATCATACACCTCCTAATAACTCACCAATAACTCAAACGCCCTTCCTCATAACACACCAATAACGTTATCGGCCCACAAAATACCCCACTAAAAATACCCTCACTCACAATACACTAAAAAATAAAAAATAAAATAACAAAAGTTTGTTTCTTTCTCCGTTGGCTTGCCACTCAACCAACTCAAACAATTTTGGCTTGGTTGTCATGTTGCATGCATGATTTGGCATGACAACAATTCATATTTTTTACATTTGGCATGTTAATTATAACTCATACCCTCTGCTCTAACCCGTTTAAACCGTGACCCGCCCATCTTACTTTTTGTTTCTTCCTTACATCAATAACTAGTCTTGAATTTCCTTTCTTGACATAAATGTTAGCGCCATAAAAAATGGTGTGAAAATTAACATTTACATACATTTTGTCACTTTCTCGGAAAAGAAAACATTTTGATGTTTTATAACACTTGACCAAAAATTTTGGCACCACAAACGTTTTTAACAATTAAGAATGGATAATACGTATATTATATTGATGTTATATGAATCGTTTTAGAAAAGACTCAAAATGACGAAATAAATTCGTCAAATGTAACACCTCATTTATATTTAAAAAATTAAATATATTATATTTACAAGTTTTTTTTAAAACAATTGTAATATTCTATAATTGAGAAAAAAATATGTGCCCGTATATTGTTATTTAACTTTTAAATCATTAATATATGTCCATTACAAAAAAAATGAAAGGGCTAAATTTGCCTAATTTTTTTTACAAATTAGCCTATTTTTATGTTTTTGACACAAATTGCCACTTCAAAAGAATATTAGCGAGTTCAATCCATCACGTCAAATATATGTAGCAAATATTTTCACAAATGCTTTAATAGATATATGGTTTGTTTGGTTTAGTGTAAGTTATAGTAAAGAGTTTAAACCATATATGGTCTGTAAAGCAGTTCTGAAATGATAGTTCAACCGATGTCGCAATGGTGGTTTCAGGAAGTAGCACTATAACTAAAATGGCTAAAACTTTAACAATGTGGAGTAAGATGTCTATTACTCTATCTATTGACTAATGGAAATTACACTATTACAACATCCTCGATTCATCACGGCTTTTCACCACATGTACTTATGAATCACAAACAACGTTAATTGAGCTCGTTTTGCTGTTCTATAACAAAAAATGCCTATTAGTACACATAAGATGCAACTTTCACGTAAACAACCTAAGCGAAACACAGCCACAATTGCCAACCTCAAGCATGGACTGAGTTAATGAACTCTTTCAAATGCTGATCTTAGGAGATGACTCTGCAAGAATCAAAATATTCGTTAAAACGAGCTATCAGATTCAGTTCCATTCGTGCTATGAAACTCTATAATGGCCAATGCGCCGTTCATAATTTTCAACACCTTACTTGGTCAATATCGAACACCATATTGCTCAATGGCATAAGATACACCAGTTTTTGTCAATTTTACTCTACTTGAAATGTAAGCATATGTCAGCTTGAAGAATATTGTTACAGTGCACAGTTAACTGTTTGCAAAACCAACAAAATATCTTTCTTTAGAATTTCATTCATTGAGAGTTGCAAAAGCCCTCAAGAAAATACTCATAGTACACAACAACAAAAACAAAAAAGCCCAAAAACAAGAATAAACAAAACGCCATCCTTAAGAAGACAGGAACAGATACAGAATCTAACCATAAACCACAGTTATTCCATCGCTGTAAACATAGAAAAAATATTCTCAGTATCCCGTCAGCCATCTAAATTTCCTCACTTGGCACTGGCAAGTGCAGCACGGAGCTTCTTGGCAGCTGTAACCATGTTCTCGAGTGCAGGCTTGACCTCATGGTACTTACGGGTCTTTAGACCACAATCGGGGTTCACCCACAAGATGTTGGTCTCCAAAACTGCAAGCATTTTTTGGACTCTGTCGTGGATTTCTTCCATTGATGGAATTCTTGGAGAGTGGATGTCGTAGACACCAGGGCCGATACCAGCACCGTACTTCACTCCTTCACGGAAGACAGATAGAAGCTTCTCATCAGATCGTGAGTTCTCAATGGTAATGACATCAGCATCCATGTTGATGATGGAGTGGATGATGTCGTTGAAGTTGGAATAGCACATGTGAGTGTGGATCTGGGTGGAGTCTTGGACACCAACGTTGGTGATTCTGAAAGAGTGAACAGCCCAGTCCAAGTAGAAAGCGTGCTCGGCTTTCCTTAGTGGCAAACCTTCTCTCAAAGCAGCCTCATCGATCTGGATGACTGTGATTCCAGCCTTCTCAAGATCCTCGACTTCGTCCTTGATAGCCAAAGCAATCTGGTAGCAAGTTTCGAACCTGGGCTGGTCATTACGGACAAACGACCAGTTGAGAATGGTGACAGGACCAGTAAGCATACCCTTCATTGGGCGCTTGGTCATTTCTTGAGCCATTGTGGACCAGAAGACGGTCATGGCCTTTGGGCGGCTGACATCACCGTAGATAATTGGTGGCTTCACACATCGTGATCCGTAGGATTGCACCCATCCATTAGCAGTGAAGGCAAATCCAGACAATTGCTCACCAAAGTACTCAACCATGTCGTTCCTCTGCAGAAAATTGAAAATAAATAAATAAGGTTCTGTAAACAATATTTATGTAAGTTTATACTCGCCATGGACTATGAGTTAGTACCTCTGGCTCTCCGTGGACGAGGACATCGATGTCAAGCTCTTCTTGTAGTTGGACAACCTTGTAGATCTCCTCCTTGATGGCTTTAACGTAGTCTTCCTCAGAGATCCTATAATAGCAAAAATTGATTATTACACAAGTTCAAAACTGTACATCAATTAAAGAGTGAAAAAATAGTTGTTTGGATTTGCTTACTTCTTGGCCTTGTACTCACGACGAACTCTCCTGAGCTCGATGGTTTGTGGGAAAGAACCAATGGTTGTGGTGGGGAGGATTGGAAGGTTGAGCTTCTTCTGTTGGGCATCCAACCTAGCGCTCACATTGGTGGTACGACGGTGGTCGGAACCC
Source organism: Chrysanthemum makinoi (assembly GCA_910596185.1). Lineage (NCBI taxonomy): Eukaryota > Viridiplantae > Streptophyta > Magnoliopsida > Asterales > Asteraceae > Chrysanthemum > Chrysanthemum makinoi. The sequence goes on along the minus strand of OU343218.1, from coordinate 44,001,661 downwards.
CTCAAAGCAGCAGCCTGTCAAACCAAAAGGAGCGCAGACATTTGATAAGTTAAATGTGAAATTATACTTTTTTACACGCGTTTGTTAGAAAGTAACAAGGATCTATAGACTTACAGCCTTCTGGACGGCTTCATTGTTCACTCTTGGGGAGCACTTCCTTGAAGCCTGAGCGGCGGCATTAGCAGCAAAGAATGCATCATCCTTTTGACCAGCAAGAGCCTTGGCCAAAGCACTAACTTCAACGACTTTTTGGGCAGCAAATGCGAGCCAAGATTTGATCTCATCGTCCAACTTGGTCTCGTTCACAAGATCCACAGCTGTGTGTTGGAGTGATGAAGAGGTTGACACGACAAGCTTGTCTGCACACATCACACTTTACAAATTAGTATAACTGTAAAAGTAAACTATTTGACAAAAAAAGTAAAGTTATACATTGGAAGGAAGATTATAACTACCTTTGCCGACAATGCTCTCAAGGGACTCGAGGACAGAAAGAGATCCAGCAAGATCGTTAGCCCAGATGTTCCTTCCATCAACAATACCAGCGAAAAGGTATTTGCCTGAGGGGAAGCTGGTCTTGATTAAATCAAGAGTCTGCTCACCACGAACCAAATCAAAAGTGTAACCAGCAACACCGGGCAAGGTGGTCAGGACTTTGAATGCATCAGCAGGAATATCAGCAAAGTAGGTGGCAATAAGAACATTAACACCAGAGCAAGCTGATTCTAGCTCTTTGTAAGCCTTGGTAAATGCAGCCAATTGGTGGGCCTCAAGATCCTTAACAAGGGTAGCCTCGTCAAACTGGATCCATGTAGCACCAGCTGCCTTCAATTCAGCAATAACTTCCCTGCAAAATTAGTTCATTGTTATAATGTGAACAAGAGTAAGCATAGTTAATTTTGAAGAGGCGGCAAGATTGCGCAGCTCAAAAAGTGTTCAGGTTGGAACAGATCAGGGTTTAGTTTGGGCCAAAACAGTCTGGGATGGGTTGGGATATAACCATAAAAGACACTTCTTTGTCCGTTTTTTATTGAACTTCATAACAATTAACACATTAACAAGTACAAGGTTAATCAAAATCTTTGAATAAAAACGATTTATAAGGGGTTCTGCGCGAAAAAATCGACTTTGAGAGATTGACCCATTTGATAAGTATTCGTTTTAGCCTTATTGTTTAGATTGACCCATTTCTAAGTAAATGGGTCTAAATGGACACCTCATGTATAGTTCATTAAAGAGTTATATGACTAATAAAATAAAAACATACTTGTAGATTGGAAGGATTTTGTCAAGAAGGGATAGAAGATCAAAGGTCTTCTCAACACCCTTGGCGGGCTTGGATAGCAACAAGTAGCTGACTGGGCCAACAAATACTGGGACGGTGTCAACTCCAAGCTGCAAACATTCATATAAAAATTCAGCAACCAACCATAAGACGACAATACATATATTATAAATAAAGGACAGATCAAGCACACATACAGCTTTAGCCTCCTTGTATTCATTCACGGCCTTGTGGGAAGCATACGAGAATGTGACTTCTGGGCCCAATTCTGGGACGATGAAATGGCTGTTAATCAAAAGCACAAAAGTTAGTAAGCGATCGTCTGTATTATATAAGTGTAAAATAATAAGATCGGGAGTTCAACTTACTAGTTGGTGTCGAACCACTTGGTCATCTCCATAGCAGGGACAGAGGCGTTTCCTCTGGCCATTGAGAAGTAAGTGTCGAAACCGATTTCACCACCGTTCCAGTTGTACCTTGGTGGGACAGCACCGAGCATGGTGGTGGTGTCAAGAACTTGGTCGTAGTACGAGAAAGTGTTGCTGGGAATGTACTTGATACCAGCCTCAGCCATCTGTTTCCAGATGGATGATCTGATATCAGCAGCAACAGTCTGCAAATCCTCAGCGCTGCTCTTGCCATCCCAGAATGACTCAAGAGCGAATTTCAACTCTCTCTTGGGTCCCATACGGGGATAACCGACAATGTGTGACGCCATTGATCTGCTTAACCACAAATCAAACAGCTTAATACCAACTTACTAAAGAGCCCCTACTGATATGGGTCATCACATTTATCAAATACAGGAAGGTTATAAAAGAACTAATTTGGGCGTATTTCATTAAGCTTATTTTTGGGCTTATTTGATAACAGAAAAGCGAAATACGAACTTTTTGGGCTTAGGAGCTTATCAATTTGAGCATACGGCAATAATCTCATAAGCCCAAAAAAGTGAGCTTATAAAGTTATAAGCTTTTCCCAAATTGAATAAGCCTGAAAATAAGCTAATCCAAACACACCCTAATATATATAAAATTGATTGCGGTTTTCATACTCAATAGCCTTCTTTCTACCTACCTACCCACCCACTCACCAACGCTGACCCTAAAAGCTAAATGTTTGCGGTACAAATACGACAAATACAAAATGGTCTAATAGTCATACAAAAATACAATCCAACATTTTGACTAAAATAAGCATAAAACCCTAAGTATATAAATCTTAACAACCATATATGAGATATATAACAAAAAAACAAATCAGTATATAAAAATGATGATACCTAATTGAGAACTTGACCCTAGAGATCTGTAAAAAACTGGAATTAGTTTCTTTATAAGTGAAGCTGAATGTCACTGATCCAACCAAAAGCATTCGCCCAAATAACAATTTTAAATTTGAAATTTTTTTATATAAATAGGTAGATCTGTGGTTTATAAAACCCTAAACCCACACGATCTTATCAGTAATTTTTTATTTTTTTAGTTTTTGCTGAACTTAAAAAATTCCAAAATACAAGTGGGCCCCACGGATCACTAAACTAGTGGAGTGTGATAAGTCACTGAAAATGAGACATATACTTTGGGATCTAAAAGACAAAAAATTTTATTAAAGTAGTTAGCTCATTCATAAGTTAAGCACACCGAAAGCATTAATGCAGACCAACTCTAAAAGTTAATGTGAGGACACTGAAAAGCATACACAGTATCCACATAAAAGTACAAATGTACTTTTATATAGGTACTGTCTACTTTTTATGTGCTTAACTTGTGACATATGGTCAAGTTAGAAAAACCCTTTTAATAAAGCGATTAATTAGCATTAAACACGTACTAATCACTACTTCAAATTTCGTTTTAGAAAAATTTCGTAACTAAACACTAGATCTAACTGCTTTCCGTAACAGATTCAATAAATTTCGTATTAATACGATTTGATTAGCAGATTAGGGACACTAATTACTACAAATATACACAGTAGCTGGATCTAACATTATTTATTTTAGCAGATTCAGTAAATTACGATCGATTACTACAAAACTAGACATTGATCAGTTTAAGATAGCAGTTTAATTACACTAATTACTTCAGATCAATACAGCACTAAACACAAATTACTTAGCACTACGATTTGACATAAATTGAGTAGTGATTGAATTTAACAGATGTGACATTGATGTTTACCTGTAAGGTTGGTTTTAAGAGGGGGGAAGATCCGAGTGAGATGTGGGTTGGTGATATTCGGATCTGGTAGAATAGATAAGAAAGGTGGACACGAATTGGAAAGAAAGGGGAGAGGGATATTTATAGAGGAGTCTGTGAGAGGGGAGTGGGTGGAGATTGTGACTGGGTAAGAATGAATGGGTGGGTGGGTAGATCTGATTTTTTTTTTCATCATTTCATCTTGGTGTGCGCAACCTTACTCACGCGACTTATATTCGGCGCGTGTGAACTTTTTACTTTCAAATAAATCACATAAAACATGAGTATTTTTATACCTAAAAGTTTATTAACATGCCTTAAGAAATGTAAACACATTAAAAAAATCAATGACCCACGTAAAAGTATATAAGTGGATCCACTAAAATCTTTTTGTGAATTTCAGATCCTTTTCTCAGGTCCAATTGATCTTTATCGCGCTTAACTCATGCCTTTGTGACACAGTTAGAAAAATCCTTAAAAAAATGATAAACATATGAGTCTTACTTTTATATTTAAATAGTTACCCAGCCCGGCCAATGGGCAGGCGAGCGTTATGAATATCGTTGAAAAAATGAAGTTAATGAAAATAAATTATAAACATATCAAATTATTTAGTGAGAGTGCATTAATAACGAAAAAAAAATAAATAAAACTTCTTTGTATACACCAGTGGCACATGGCCATGACTCCCCTTCACGTTACCATACCTAGAGCTTTTAGAGTGTTAGGTGCAATTGTGATTACCATGTCATATTTTACCATAAAAGATAATAATATAATAATAACACAAAACCACAAACCCCCCCCCCCCCCCATTCCAATAAAATTCACATAACACACCACAAAATACCTCACTCACTCCGCGTTTACCTAAAAAAGAAAAAACAAATACATATAAGTTGTGTTACCACCATAACGTGGAACCACGGTGCAGTTATAGCGATGATATAGGTGCAGTATGTGAATAACTTGGGTAGATAATGAACGGCGCTTCTCTTAATATTAGCATTTTTCATTAGTAAAACATGTTAGAGGTGTACTTTAAAACTCGGGTGTAAATGAGATGGCTCATAATGAGATTCACACGAATATAACGTGAAGGTTATAGAATGAAACTTTAAAGTGAGAGGTGGATCAAACTTTTTATAATGTTCGGACCTCAACATTCTTTTTTCCTTTGATCTTTTCTTAACCAAGTGTTATATTTGGTTGCATACTTCTAAGTTCTAGTGATACAAATATGGATAAATCACATGTACTTGGACATATGTGCTTGTTGTTGTGTAATATATGAATCACAACGATCGTAACACGATAATACAAGATATGTACTATAACGTGAAAGTTATAGAATCAAATCCGTCTTTGAAGTCACCCGCACAAGCTCAAAAATCGCAACTGTTCGTGGTTCACAGGGGTAAAAAAGGGTGCTAGATGATGTGAGGGAAATGGTCTGATAAACATGCAACTCGGGTCAAGCTAGGTACGGCATACAAAAAGACACCCTGGCATTCCCTAATAACCGCATTACTTTACATATAACAATCCGACCAAGCCATTGACTGGGAACCACCCTAGGTACGGCATACAGAAAGACACAATGACATTCCCTAATAGTCCTTGCCCTGGAGATAACATGCAACCTACCATACACTTAGAACAAATCTCAAAAGTGCACCTAACAAAGCTCAACACTAGGGAACTCATAGAGAGTAGACTACAACATTTAGCCAGTCCACCCAATCCTGAAAATCCTAAACAAAAACTCGAGGATAACCTCACTATTGACACAAACAAACCCTCGACCACCCCGACACACAACCCGTGGGTAGATAACAATAGCCAAACGAAACAAGAATATCTCAGGGAAAATATAGGAAGTGTCAACATGATCCAATCATGGCACTCAGACACAAAAAGAGGCAACGAAGTCATGGAGATCTGGCAACGTACCCCATTGCGAAGCATTCCATGAGATACATTTGTACCATCATCCGACCCCGTAGCCATAACAACAATGATAGTCTCACATAGGGTTAGCAGGATATACATGGATGGGGGGAGTTCAGTCGACATAATGTATGAACATTGTTTCAACAAACTCCCTAAACACATCAGGTCAAATACTTCGAAAAAGAGGTCCTGGTAGAAGTCATCAATGAGAAATTCATCCTCCAATGCGGAAGTATCCCAGGTCGAGACATATGACACTTGGATGACTCCTATTTTCAATTGGCTATCTCAAGGTATTTTGCCACATGGCAAAGTAGAGGCATTGGGAATCGGTAGCGTCATTATGTAATCCATCAGGGATGGAACTATATATTGTAAAACATTCAGAGGTCCAACGGCGAGATGTGTTGGACCAATAGAGGCACGAACAATCATTCAATACATTTGTTAATACAAATAAACCATAAAAACTTTTATTTATATTTTTGATATTATAATGTTTTGTCGATAACAAACGTAAAATCATTTTAACGAAATAAATAAAATACGTAAAAGCTTTGAGCCAATAGTTTACTAACACACATTTACTAAACATATTAAAACCATCAAAACATGTTTAGTTAAATAAGTTATATAAAACCAAAACCATTTTTATAAAACACTTACAAGTAATATTGTTTACTTATATTTTATAAAAATGTGTATGTACTTTGTATAAATTGTAATGGGTAAATAATGGGTAAAAACCAAAGTCCATAAACCCATGACCCACGACCCATGATCCATTGACTAGGTACAATAAATCTTGTTGGGTAAAAACCAAAGTCCATAACCCATACCCATGGAACATGATCCATAACCCATGACCCATTGCATAACCTCATGCATGAAGTCATGTTGGATAATATCCATGATCCATGACCCAAAGTCCATGACCCATGACCCAAGATCCATAACCCATTAACTAGGTACATTGTATCTTGTTGGGTATCCATGATCCAAAGTCCATGACCCATGGTCCATAACCGATAACCCGGTTTGCAACCCACAATCGACAAACAAGTCCTACAAGAGCTAATACGATATGAAAATATTAGACTCAAAACCTCGGAAAAGGTTGGCTCAAAAGGAGGAACCTAGTCCATGGACAAACCCAAGAGCCCATAGGAATTTCAGACCCTCCCATAATGAGACCCTTTTGGGAGACAACAACCGCCACCGCGAAACATGTTTCTAATCAACCGAGAACATAGGTAGAACCCGACAGGGGCAACAAAGAAAGAGAAAGCATGGAGCAAGTGGTATGCCACCCCCAGGATAGATGACCCAGACTGGTCGATCCCTTACAAACAACTAGGGACTAAGACCTAGCGACCAAATATCTGTATAGCATGTGACAACGACAACCAACAACCTTTCTCTCACCGTTGTGATAGCATGGAAGGTCATGGCACATCCCACCGTCCGAAAATTGCTTCACTTGGCAAACACTCCGAGTGCGAGGATCCACACCTGCCATGACATAGCACAACTATAACCCTATCGGTACGATGGTAAAAACTCACACTCCAATATACTATGAAACATCTAAGTTTCACCTCAAGGTGGTCAAGCCCACCTTGATTATACGGTGTAACATTTAAGTTTCTCATCAGGACGACCAAATCACCCTGATAAGACTTGAAGAAGGATGATAGAAAGTATGATGCAAGACTTTCCACGCCTTCCATCTCAAAAATCACTTTCAAAACTCCACCGGGATCTAAGTACACCCAAAGGATGGCAACGTTAGACAAGGATGGAAGAGGAGTAAGCATCCCTATATGCTTTCCTCATACACTGGTAAAGGATCGCATACCACAAATGTCTTCGCCATTGACACGACTAGTCTTCAATTCATACCACACAAACCGAAGAAGACAAATGCCATTCATAAAAAATACACTAAAAAATCTACAAAAAAATCTTCTTGAAATAAGTTTTTAGGGTGAAAGAGATATGGAAAATGGGAGAAAGAGGCTATATTGTTTTAATTTATAACATTCCCCACCTTTCTAGCCTTATTTATAGGCAAAGAAAACGAATCAACGAGTTACACTTGGAAAACGCCCATTGGGTCAAAGCACATTTAATGAGGCGCGTGATAAACACCTTGGTAAAGTGCGAACGCGTCCAACACACACGTCCACGCATGAAGGGACAAGTTATACACACGGCTCAAGAAATGTCACGATGGCGACATCTACAATCTCAAAGGCAATAAATTCGTGTCAAATCCTAAAGATAGCGAATAACCCCAGCGCAGGAGATTCCTACACTTCCCTAGGAAAACATCGAGTACACACCTTTCCTAACTCAGCTTACAACCCTGATCGAGGTAAAAAGCCTTCATCAAGTGTTCATCACAAAGGAAAAATATGATCGAGACCTATAAATAAAAGGCCTGAGAAAGAATCCTAGTAGCTCTGCACGAACTAGGAGGACTCAATTACAATGTTCAACATCATAACATTGCATGATCTGATGCTAAACTGTAGGGGATTTGATAGCATATCAATATTAGTGGCCCAAGCACACTAATCACACGCTTGAATCAAGCCCATTACCAAAGCCCATCAACATTTGATGAAAGCCGACTCAAATCCTAGGCCATGAATGGGCTGGTAAAACCTCTCAGGCCTGACGGGGTACGACAATACTATCAAGCTCCCCAATTGTCACTGGCGGTTAAGATATACCATATGACACTGTACAGTGGGGACGCACGACAAGCATTACTATGTACGAGCTAAAGGACGAATGATACATGTCCTCCTTGTCTGCTCACGGATGATCAACACCTAGCTCTCCAGCAGCCATTAATCACTCCGAAAGGGTTTATCTCTAAACCCTGCAAGCCTCTCTATAAAAGAAGAGCAACACACACAACTTCACAAGTTTCACGCACTTGGGCAAATACTGCCTCACAACAGTGTAGTATGGTTCTTGTTTAAGTGTTACCCGATCTTCTTGATCTATATAAATCTAATCAGGTCCTTACCATTCAACACGGGAAACCAAACATCAAAACCATTCTCATCCCATCTCTAAACCAATTTACATGCCATACGTAAACATATGCAAATACTTATGTTCATTTTACGATCACATATTTAGTAGGGGTGAACCAAGAACACTAAGTCATCAGGTGCACAAATTTTTTCTGTGAGTATAAAGGAAATAATTTTTTTTTGTTTGACATATTAGTGGTTTAAGTAATATTTATGTGACACAAAATTTTAGGACTGGTTTCATTTTGGAAAAATCGTGAATATTTACGAAAGATTACACTATGCGACAAACATCCACCGGTTCCCGTGAAACCCCGGGGAACCCCCTAGGTCCACCCCTGATGTTGATTGTTCGAACATACAGATTATTGTTATATCACATCTATAAAAAAATCATCTATTTTCTCCAACTTTCATAAATAACTGTATTTATTTGGAGATTCAAAATTTATGTTTTATATATGGTTGAAAACTTAAGGTTGCGTATTTTTCAATAGCAAAAACGATAAACAAAAAAGATGGAGTAAAAAGAGTTATTATTGTAGTGTAAACTTTTTATAGAACATCGAGTTTTGGGGTTTAAACTTTTTATAGTTCTTACTTATAACAAAAAAGATGGAGTAAAAAGAGTAATTTGATCAATTCACGTAAACTAGTTTACAAAATAAATAAAGGCGGTGTAAACGATAAAATAGAAGAATAAGAAAGCAAAAGTGAAAAAGTATCGATCTAAAAATAATACTGTAAATGATAAAAGTAGAAGAATAAGAAAGTAAAAGGGACGTGGTGTCCACGCGCATTGTAAATGGCTGTGATTGCCAATGAGTATAGCCATCGGAACTTTGTAATATGAACGGTAACTTGTTTATAAAACAGGGACTTTATTTGTAAATTTTTTTAATTGATTGATTTTAATATAAAATGTCTTCACTCTTCACATTTATACTTTTATATATCAATTTTACTCATTTTCGTTTTCTAAAAATATAAATATCAAAACAATATAAATTAGATTGTGTCAATCAGTTTGAAGAGTGTGTAAATCATTTCTTTTATAAATACGAGTGAACGGGTTAATTTTACAGTACTTCGTAGAATTGTACAAAAAAACAAAATGGCAAGAGTAACAAATTTCAATGGTCATTATTGATCAATCACATAATCAGCATAAAAGTAGCATATCGTGTAACACAAAGACACGAGAACTGTAAGTCTATGACTAGGCCAGTCAATTTAGACTTAAACACAACTTTTAAAAGTTTACAAGTCTGTTTGGGTCACTTCTAAAATTAATGAAAAAAAATATGTTGGGTTTAACGAGCTTGTTACATTAACATAAATGTACAAATTATCACTTTTATAGATTGACAGATAGCTTTAAGCTAAATATTCCCCTTTTGGTAACTATCGCGAACTTAAAATTCTAGATTTGCTTTTTTTTATTTTTAATTTTTTTTAATTTTTATTTTTATTTTAATTACATAGATTAAAAACGTTTTGCTATTTAGCTTTTCTGCAAATTTTATTTTAACACACGAATGTTGTACATATTTTATTATTAATCAAATACTTTTAATGGTAATTTTAAAATAAATTAAACACTGGATCTACATTACAAAGACGAATCCAGATCCATATTCCAACATACAATATTATAAGTTGAATCGTAGTTAACTACAGGGAATATGTACGTTGTGTTTTTCACTACCGACAGATTCATAATATTTTACCAAAATATCTTGTACTAATATAGATTGAAATTACGTCACTAGTTTTCCCCATTTTTTCTAAATAAATGTTAGTTTACAAAGTTAACATGCATATGTTTAAATATTGGATTTGAGATTCTCTCAAATTTATTAACATGGCTTCCCAAAAAAAATAAAAATTAAAAATAAATAAAAAATAAAATGATCGGGTCATTCAGTAAATATCACAGTTTTGTATGTGAGAGAACATAACCGGTCCTACAGTAGACCCCACAGTTTAGATTCTCTCAAGGATTTTTTTTCTCGGATATGCTCATATATTTTTCAAAAATTGTTAAATTAGTTAATTACATATATACACAACACATGCATAAATCATTGTAGTTTATAAGTATTAAAAACTTGTATAAAAGATATATACGGAGTATTATTCACTTTTGCAAAGATATAAGCAAGTAGGGTTGGATCAGTTGGTAAACCCCTTGCCTCTCAACAGGGAGGTCAGGGGTTCGATTCTCACTCCCTACAAAAGGCCGGAGGTCCTTTTTACCTTTGGTAGAACTGAAATGAATGATTTCTCTACCTTAGGTGAGGGTAAGGCTGTCTACATCTCAACCTCCCCCATACACCGGAAACGGTATTGGGTACCCATAACCCGTGAAAGACAGCATTGGGCGTTACTTTACTTTTTTTTTACTTTTGCAAAGATATAAATGCAATCTTCTTTGTAAACAGGTAGAGTGTGTTTTTAAGTTTTGATTTTAGGTGAAAAGTGAGAGGAAATCAAGGAAACAAAAATATAAGGTGTCGTTTGTTTTTTCCCGATAAATATTTTTTTCCTTTTTTCATTTATTTTGTCTGCAGGAGGGCAGATGTTTCTTGTTTGTTTTTTTCAGACATAAATTCTTCTTTTCACTTCTTCCATCTTCTAAATTTCAGACATTATCTTTCACTTATTCCCTCTTCTTTCACAACCCCTACATCTCTTTCCTAATATCTTACATCTCTTCTACGTTTCATCCATTTTTTACGTTTCTTTCTTTCGTTTTTAATGCTGGATCTTTTTACGTTTTCATCCGTTTTTTCACATTTCCGCACTTTTTTAACGTTTTTGCCTTATTTTTACGTTTTCGTATGTTTTTTTTTTCCGTTTTTGTCCGTTTTCTTACATCTTCGCCCGTTTTCTTAAGTTTTCGTCCGCTTTATTACGTTTACGTTCGGTTTTTTACGTTTTCCTCAGTATGTTTATGCTTTCGTTTGTTTTTTTATGTTTTTGGTTTTTTACGTTTTCGTTCGTTTTTTACGTTTTCATCATTTTTTTACATTTTGTTCTGTTTTTGTCCGTTTTCACATATTTTTTACGTTTTCATCTGTTTTTTTTACGTTTTGGATCGTATTTTTACGTTTGAGCCCGTTTTCTTACGTTTGTGCATGCTTTTTACGTTTGCATCCATTTTTTAAGTTTTCGTCAGTTTTTTTTCCCTTTTTTCAATTATTTTACGTTTTTTTCTGTTTCCTTATGGTTAAGAAAAACTAAAATAGTACTTAAAAAGCAGACAAAAACATAGAAAATGGAGGAAAACGTAAAAAAAACAAACGAAAAGGTAAAAAAAGGGTCGAAAACGATTAAAAAACATACGAAAGCGTAAAAAACTAGACAAAAACTTAAACAACGAGATGAAAACATAAAAAAACATACGGAAACGTAAAAAAACCGGCGAAAACGTAAAAAAACAGACAAAACGGACAAATACGTATAAAAACAAACAAAAACTGAAAAAAGGGTCGAAAACTTAAAAAGCAGCGAAAACGTAAAAACGTGAAAAACGATAAAATATAAAAAACGGTCGAAAACGTAAAAAAACCAAAACGTAAGAAAACCATTGGGCCATTTTACCCGTATGACAAAATGATTTATAGCATAAAAAAAAAGAAAAAGAAAAAGAAAAAGAAAAAAAAATACTTCAATAACATAAAAAACAAACAGTTTGCAGATGAATATTTTAGATGTGTCTCTTCTTCTGCAGACATGATTTCATAAGATGAAGAGGTAAAACCTTTGAAAAAACAAACGACACCTTAAGAAAAGTGTGAAGAAATAGGAGAAATGGTTAAAGATCATGCGCCAAAACTTGCATCTCATTTTCCAGTCACTTTCCTCTTCTTTCAAACAAAAAATTAAGAAAAAAATGGTAAAAAAGCCGAGTTAAAACTAGAGGTGGCAAACGGCGGTACGGCGGTGGCACGGCTACGGGTCAAACGGGCTATGGGCCAAACGGGCGGGCTAAACGGCACGGGCCAAACGGGCTCATGTTATACTAATCGCTTAAAAGACCCAAACGATGATATAAATTTCTCGAACTTAACACCTCATTTATATTTAAAAGATTAAATATAAGTTTTTCTTTAAAAACAATATAATGTTAGAGAAAACATGTGCCCGGCATTATTATTTAACTTTAAATGGGCAATACATGCCCATTTCAAAAAAAGGAGGAGGTCCAAATGTCTTCCAAATCTTTTAAAAGTTTGCCCATTTGGCATATTTTTTTGATTTTAGGCACAAATTGCCACCTCTAGTTAAAACTAAAAGTGAGAAGATATTTACTACTCCTATTTAAGCAGAAAAAATATCTCATCTCCTGTCCCCGGATCTTGCGTCCATGTTGATCATTTCTATATAAAATTGAATAAAATGATTTAAAAAATAGAGTACGGAACATCTCAGGACTTATGATCATGCACCAACATGGGACATGTTATCTTTGAATTCCATACAAGATCTATAACATATAAACAAATATTATATGACAAAATGACTTGTAAACCACGACTTTGATACGTTCGTGTAAGCTTGTATCAATTTTTATTATTCATTCATTCTTGTATATATATGTATTCAGAAAATAATGAAACTGCACTTAGTGAGCTGACAGACGGAACTTGACAAGTTTAATTGGAAAGGTCAAATTGTAACATATTTGGTTTGAAAGAAAAAGAAAAAGTAGGGTAAAGGCACTAAAGTTATGCGTAGACACAAAGTTAGGCGTAGGATTACCTTATGCGTAAGACTAGGCTTAGGCGTAAGATGAATCTTATGCGTAGGGATTTCTACGCGTAGCTTTATGCTTATGCGTAAGTTTAGGGTTTTTGTTAAATGATCTTTTACACTATCACACGGTGAAAAGATATCCAAAGTCGACGTATTTTCGAGGTTATCCAAGCAAGAAAACACGGAGTAAACCACCCGAAGATCAAACCACGGATAATGTTACGCGTAAGATTAGGGTTTTGATACGCGTAATCTTACTCGTAAAAAATGATTTTGCCCAAAGATGTTTCTAAACCAGTTTTGTATGATGAAATAGCTTCAATAACACCAAAATGACACAAAAGTGTGAAACTTGATGATCCAAAGCTCAAAACGGTGCAGCGTAGGTTTACACCCTCGTTCAAAACAAGTTTAAAATGTAGATCCAGATCGCGTAAAGGTTGAAACTTTTTGCCAAAAACAAGTATTTTAACACCTTAAAAACGTTGAAAGTAAAGAATCTTGATTAAAAGTGTAAAACGAGTTTTAAGCGAACCAAAGTAGCACGTTATTCTACGCGTAAGACCAAAAAACTTACTTCAAAAGCAATAACGATTCACCCAACTAGTTGGCGATTGATACCACTGTTAAGTCACTAGATTTACAACACAAGCTTCAATGAAAGAGATAGAGGCGGTTGAACACGTTAAACACACACACACACGAACATAATAATACGGTTTGGCGTAGAGTGTAAAGAGAGTGAATAAAATGAACAACCAACCCTCAAGTGAGGGTTATACAAGAGTATTTATAGGCAAGGAGCTAGGGCAACACTCCCACTCTTTCCCTTTTCCTTAATGGACATGGGCCTAAGCTTATGGGCCTTCTACATAAGCTAGACCTTAAACAAACATAAAGGCCATAATAAGCTACCTATTACATATGAGTAACTAACACTTGAATAAAGGTTTAGGAGTGATTCCAACAGTTTTAGTTTTGATTAAACAATTAAGTTTGATTTTAAGTTTTTAACAATGGGTTATTATCGTAGTGTAAACTTTTTATAGAACATCGAGTTTTGGGGTTTTAACTTTTTATAGTTCTTATTTATAACAAAAAAGATGGAGAAAAAAGAGTAATTTGATCAATTCACGTAAACTAGTTTACAAAATAAATAAAGGTGGTGTAAACGATAAAATAGAAGAATAAGAAAGCAAAAGTGAAAAAGTAATCTATCTCTTTAGGATTTCTGTTTTTCACTACCGACAGATTCATACTCCGTCATATTTTTACCAAAATATTTTGTACTAATATAAATTAGGGCCCGTTTGGTATTCACCCATCTCTTTAGGATTTGGGTTTAGTGATAAAAAACAATGTTTGGTTACATTATTTAGATTAGAAAGTGGGACTCAACCTCATTGGGCCCACATATTTTAAAAGGAGAAGGGTAAGATGAGTTTTATGTATAGAATGGTCTTAATACAATTTTTATTTTTTTATATTGGTTCATATTAAATAAAAAGTCTATATTAAATAATAAAAAATTATTTTATATTAATTAAATATATATTTTATTTTTTTTAGTTGTTTTTCTCTCTCCTACATTAAATCCAAACACAAATCCAAATCATAATCAAATTTCAAATCCTAATCTTAAACCCACCTACAAACCAAACGGGCCATAAAATTACGTCACTAGTTTTCCGGATCCTTTTTCTAAAGAAATGTTGTTTACAATTTACGGGTTGCAGCGGCGGGTACCCGTGTGATTATATATTTTTCGGCGATACTCTTTTCAAAGTACTTTCTTACGATGACATAGTATTTCAGCCGTAAATCCAAAGTGGTTCCCATCTTTTGCAAAAATTCAACAACTCAATTAGTTGACGAGTCGGGTCAAGTCGTGTCCAATTCAACCCCAACTCACTTATACCAAAACATCGAACATATTTTTCTATCAAGTGTTTCCGTATCAATGCATAATATTATTGGACTTTTGGTAGACCTTTTTTTTTAACATTAATGTAATTATTAAAAAGAAAGTTAGTACTTTGACTTTAAAATCATAAATTAAGTTTTGATTAAACAATTAAGTTTGATTTTAAGTTTTTAACAATGGGTTATTATCGTAGTGTAAACTTTTTATAGAACATCGAGTTTTGGGGTTTTAACTTTTTATAGTTCTTACTTATAACAAAAAAGATGGAGTAAAAAGAGTAATTTGATCAATTCACGTAAACTAGTTTGCAAAATAAATAAAGGTGGTGTAAACGATAAAATAGAAGAATAAGAAAGCAAAAGTGAAAAAGTAATCTATCTAAATGTGCGTTTGGTATGCTGCATGAATGATAATGAGTATAAGTTTGATAGTAGTGGTGGGTCTTTTATTTATAAAAGATCTATACCTAGCTCTCTTGATGTATATGAAGTATAAATTATATTTATCATTAATTATCATAATGGCGAGTCCCCTTATCTTAAACGAACACCTTTAATCACTTTGATAGTAATAACCTCGTTACCAAACGCACAAAAATAATACTGTAAATGATAAAAGTAGAAGAATAAGAAAGTAAAAGGGACGTGGTGTCCACGCGCATTGTAAATGGCTGTGATTGCCAATGAGTATAGCCATCGGAACTTTGTAAAATGAACGGTAACTTGTTTATAAAACAGGGACTTTATTTGTAAATTTTTTTAGTTGATTGATTATTTTAATATAAAATGTCTTCACATTTATACTTTTATATATCAATTTTACTCATTTTCGTTTTCTAAAAATATAAATGTCAAAACATTCTAAATTAGAGTGTGTCAATCAGTTTGAGGAGTGTGTAAATCATTTTTTTTTATAAATACGAGTGAACGGATTAATTTTACAGTACTTCGTAGAATTGTACAAAAAACAAAATGGCAAGAGTAACAAATTTCAATGGTCATTATCGATCATACTTGGTAGAATTGTAAAAACAAAAAAAAAAAAAAACAAATGGCAAGAGTAACAAATTTCAATGGTCATTATCGATCATACTTCATAGAATTGTAATAAAACAAAATGGCAAGAGTAACAAATTTCAATGGTCATTATCGATCGATCAATCACATAATCAGCATAAAAGTAGCATATCGTGTAACATACAGACACGAGGACTATAAGTCTATGACTAGGCCAGTCAATTCTATATATTCTATTCTATTCTATTCTATTTGTATAGGATGCAAATCCTCTCAAGTTATGCCACTAACTTGAGTCAAGTTAGGAGTACATCAACCATTGGATTAAATCTAATGGTCAAGATTAAAAGAGTCTTTAATCTTGGATTTAATCCAATGATGACTCTTCAACTTGACTCAAGTAATGGGAGAGGATCCCAACCCATTTGTTTATAATACTAAAAGGCGTACAACTTTGTACCCAAAAACCTTGCATTAATTGCAAACTTTTCTAACTTGGCAAAACAAGATTCTTGAGGTCCAAGTGGCGCTGCAAAATAAGTGCAAACATTAAACGCAAAATTTCACAACTCGGCAAAAACAGTCCTTGAGGTTTAATCGTCGTTGCAAAGTAAGTCCAAACATTAAATGCAAAGTTTCACAACTTGGCAAATATAGTCCCTAAGGTTTAAGTGTCGCTGCAAAGTAAGTCCTTTTAAGCCAATCCCGCTGCATCGTGCGGGTTTCCACACTCGTATATACTAAAATGCGTACATGTTTGTATGCAAAGCAAACATTAAATGCAAAGTTTAACAACTTGGCAAAAACAGTCCTTGAGGTTTAAATTAATGGTTCTGAAAGTAAGTCCTGTAGCATTAATTGCTATCTATAGCAATTTGGCAAAAATAGTCCCTAAGGTTTAAGTGACGTTGCAAAGTAAGTCCTGTAGAATTAATTGCTATCTATAGCAACTTGGCAAAATTAGTCCCTAAGGTTTAAGTGTCGTTACAAAGTAAGTCCTTTAAAATCCCGTCCATTTGCGTCGCTAGGTTTCCACACTCGTTTATACTTAAACACAACTTTTAAAAGTTTACAAGTCTGTTTGGGTCACTTCTAAAATTAATGGAAAAAAATATGTCGGGTTTAACGAGCTTGTTACATTAACATAAATGTACAAATTATCACTTTTATAGATTGACAGATAGCTTTAAGCTAAATATTCCCCTTTTGGTAACTATCGCGAACTTAAAATTCTAGATTTGCTTTTTTTTTTTACATAGATTAAATTGCTATTTAGCTTTTCTGCAAATTTTATTTTAACACACGAATGTTGTACATATTTTATTATTAATCAAATACTTTTAATGGTAATTTTAAAATAAATTAAACACTGGATCTGCATTACAAAGACGAATCCAGATCCATATTCCAACATACAATATTAAAGTTGAATCGTAGTTAACTACAGGAATATGTACGTTGTGTTTTTCACTACCGACAGATTCATAATCCGTAATATTTTTACCAAAATATCTTGTACTAATATAGATTAAAATTACGTCACTAGTTTTCCGGATCCTTTTTCTAAATAAATGTTGTTTACAATTTACAAAGTTAACATGCACATTTTTTTTCTCTTTCATTTTGTTTTGATTATGTGAAGGGATTCGGTAAAAAAAAAAAAAAAAATAGAAAAACAAAAATGAGAAAAATAAAAAGAAATTTTAACACATTTTAAATAAGATAGCGATTTTTTTGATAGATACATCTATTTTTATAAATGAATCTGAAATATATGGTTGTAATTTATTCTCACTCTTCTCATTTTAATTTTTAATCTCATTTGATCTTAACTCATGCTCATATATCATTCAAAAAATTGTTAAATTAGTTAATTACGTATATACACAGCACATGCATAAATCATTGTAGTTTTTATAAGTATTAAAAACTTGTATAAAGGATATCTAATATTCAATTTTGTAAGGATATAAGACTCTCTTCTCGAGTATAAAATGGAAAGAAGATAAATGAAGAGGAGAAAAAGAGAGAAAAGAAGAGGAGATTAATTTAATCTTGTGTTTCCGACTTGAAAATAAAAAAGAGAGTATTTAAGCGAAAAAGGTTTTAGAGTCATCTTCACTCCATTTAATCCTATTTGGAAGAAGATTAGAAGAGTAATTTTGGTGTAATTTACTATTTTTACTTTCACCTCATCTTTTAAAAAATCTCAGGAACAAGATTTATTTTTTTATTTTTTATACGACAATCCCAAATCTTTCCCTTTTTTTCTCTGACAATCCCAAATCTTTCCCTTTTTTTCTCTAAAAATAAACTCGAAAACAAAGCATAAATGCAATCTTCTTTGAAAATAGGTAGAGTGTGTTCTTAGAGGATACGGTGTGGGCTTGACGTGGGAGCTCGCCGTCCACGGTGTCACCTCGCCGTCCCCCGCCGTGACACCGACCTCCTCTCCGTCCATCGCCGTCGCTTGGTTCTTCGTTCTGACGACGAGCAAATGTGCTGACAAAAACTGGGATGCAATGTATATATATCCGTTTAAGCGTTTAATATATATATATATATATATATATATATATATATATATACATATATATATATATATATTTAAAACCCACCACCCCTATTTATATCATCTTCATCTCCACCATTTTTATCATCTTCATCTCCTACATCTTCCATTTTTACTTAACCCAAACAAAAAATATCTGACAATGTATCAAAACCCAAATGACGGAGGGTACTTCACAAACTTACTTAACTCAAACCCACCACAATACGGGGTTCTTCAAACCCGTCTACCCCCTCCTCGACAAATTCCAACCTGTCTCCACAAGAAATAATGCTTAACCAACAATATCAGTTTCAACAAGGATTCGCAAGTTACCCCGCCCGATTTCAATCACCACAGTTTTTAACCCGTCACAACCTCCACAGTTTTTTAACCCGTCACAACCTCCACAGTTGCCCCAAATGGAATCACAACCGTCCGGTTCACAATTCAAAGTTCCAAAAGCACGTGAACCGGCAAAAGGCAGAGGCAAAAAGACGAAGGCAAAAACATCGTAGATTTGGACGCAGACGACGCCGAAGATGTTGAAGTCATAGCACAAGCGACGGAGGAAGTGGAGCAAGTTTGAAGAAATGTTACTTGCGCGGTGTTGGATAGAAATTTCCCAAGATAGAGATATGGGAAATGACCGTCATGAAGAGTTCTTTTGGAACGACATTCTCGACATGTTCAATTCTAAGACCACCGATAACCAGCATGGCAAGAATATGATAACTGGTAAATGGTCGAGGATTAACGGTGATTGCCAGAAGTTCAACGCTATTTACAAACATCTTCGAAGTGGTGAAAATGACCAAGATCGTGTCGAGAATGCCAAAGATAGCTTTGCTTGCCATGTTATCCGAGAAGGAGTTTCGCGTATGAAAATGTTGGAGTGTTTTGAAAAATTATCCCAAGTGGGATGCCGAAGATCCTATTGACATTACATGTCTCGAGGATATATTCGGGCGACGACGACCTCGGCCTAAAGAGATAGAGGCAAATGAGCCGCAAAAAGAGTCGACTTCAACGTCAAGCGCTGCAAGCTCCGATGGAAGTCAATCGAGTAGTTTTTCGGGACATATATCCGAAATATATGCTCAAAAAGCCGACGCTCAAAGGGCTTGTTACGAGGCGGGAGAAGGAAAAAGCTCTCCAAGAGAAGATCGAGATGGATTTTATGATGATAGATCCGAATTTGAATCGACCCGGTAAGCGAAATCATCCGCAAGAGGTAGGAACGTCTAATCAAGAAATATCACCAAAGAGATGACTAGGTTTCGTATTCTTAGTATGTGTTGTATTTTTTACCCGTGTCGTTTTTTTCTTTTAGTATCGTTTTTATTAGTAAGTTTTTTAAGTTATGTATTGTATTTTTATTTTGAATAAAATGAATTTAGTTTATTTGGAAATGAAATTGAATAAAAAAATAAAGTGGTAGTGGTGGCCCCAAATGAAGAGGTTGAGGTTTGTTATGAGTGAGGGGGGGTTTGTTGTGGTTAGTTGTGGAGAAGTGGGATGCTGATGTGGCGCTGAGGTGGCACTGATGAAGAGGTTTGACTTGTCGTGACACCTAATCCTCTTAAGTTTTGATTTTAGGTGAAAAATGAAAGAAAGTCAAGAAAACAAAGATATAAATAGGTTTTCAAGTTTTTTTTAGAGGAAAGGTATATGAAACGTGTGAAGAAATAGGAGAAATGGTTGAGATCTTGCGCCAAAACTTGCATCTCATTTTTGCGATAAAAGTGATACATTTGTTATGATAAAATTGTCAAATAACATACTTCTCATCACTTTCCTCTATTTTTTCTTACAACTCAAAAAAATAATAATAATAATAATCTTGTAGAGACACTTTATTTTGCTTAATTAAAAATTCATGCTTACCAAGGGATAAATCCTCACCATCCATTTAGTCTAATCTAATGGTGGGGATTAACCTAAGATTTAATACTTAAACCTAAGTCCATGTTTTTTTATTGTCTTTTTGTCTTTCTTATTTAATCACTTTTTTTTTTCTTGTCTTTTTTATTAATTTCCGTTTTTTTTATAAATTAACTTTTTTTTTCTTTTTTGTCTTTTTTATTAATTTCCGATTTTTTTTTATAAATTAACGTTTTTTTTAATTCGCGTTATTCACGTTTTTTTCTTCGCTTTCATACATTTTCGTCTGTTTTCATGCGTTTTTGTCCGTTTTCATCTATTTCGTCCGTTGTCCAACGTTTTCGTCCATTTTCTTACGTTTTCGTCCATTTTCATATGTTTTCGTCTATTTTCTTACTTTTTCATTCGTTTTCATACGTTTTCGTCCGTTTTCATACGTTTTCGTCCATTTTCATACGTTTTCTTACGTTTTCATGTATTTTCGTCCGTTTTTATACATTTTCATCCGTTTTCATAGGTTTATATACGTTTCAGTCCGTTTTCATACGTTTTCGTCCGTTTTTAGACGTTTTCGCCCGTTTTTTTACGTTTTTGTCCGTTTTCATACGTTTTCGTCCGTTTTCTTAGGTTTTCGTTTGTTTTTTTACGTTTTCATACGTTTTCGTCCATTTTCATACGTTTTCGTTTGTTTTTTTACGTTTTCAAGTACTTTCAGCCTTTTCTATACGTTTTCAGACGTTTTCGGCCACTTCTATACGTTTTCATCGGTATTCATAGGTTTATATACGTTTTCGTCTGTTTTTTTACGTTTTCGTCCATTTTTAGACGCTTTCGTCTGTTTTCAGATGTTTTCGTCCGTTTTCATACGTTTTTGTCCGTTTTTATACGTTTTCGTCCATTTTAAGACGTTTTTGTCCGTTTTCATACGCTTTTCATTCATTTTTATACATTTTTTCCGTTTTCAGACGTTTTCGTCCGTTTTCATACATTTTTGTCCGTTTTTTGAAGTTTTTTTTACACGTTTTCGTCTATTTTCATACGTTTTCATGCTTATTACTAAACACTATTATATTACATGTCTAATATCAATTGTGATATTTTATAAGAAAAAGTTAATGTCTAATATCACTTGTGATATTTCATAAACAAACAAGTATGTTTTTTTAACTTTTAATATCACCTGAAATATTTCATTGCTCTGAACATTTTTATATATTATCACCTATGTGTTTTCTAATATTTTATAATTTTCAGGTTACATGATAGTTTTGTACCTTTCATCGCAATTGACAAGCGTACATTTTTTTAATGCAACCAGTGTTATCTATCACTTGTGATATTATACTCTTAGTAGAAATAAAATGGTTAAAGTCTCTTTAGGTGAATTCTTATTTTGTTCAAAAAAAATGCTAATTCAATGCAACACTTGTTTGATTTTGAGAATGTGTCAAGTCTATATTTTCATAGTTTGCTTCCTTTTTATTCATTTTGATATTTTTAAGTGGCACTTATTTATCTCTTGTGATATAACACTATAAGAAAGATGAAGAGTATTACATTCTTCACCATGTATGTGTTATCACTTGTGATACTCAACTAAGAATGTAAAATATTACATTCTTACAAAATGTGATAAGAATTTAGTATTTTACCAAGTATATATGAAATAAATAATAATAAACATCACTTATTATATTACTGTGATGATTTTGTTCATTTTTTTTTGTGTTTTTGAAAATATTTAGGAAGATTTTTGTGTTTTATGATAATATGAAATATTAAAAGGTGTTTAGCGAAAACAAGAGATGTTATGATACTTTGTTGACTTGTGGTGGATTTTTCTTTTTAATAGATACATTGTGCATGTCGATAGGTTTTATAGAGGATTTAAAATATACGTCGTTGAATCAACAAACTAAAGAAGCTATGGATGAATAAAGCACACATCTTTATAAACAAACTGAGCAAGCTCAAACACATGTGATATCACACATGACATCACAGGTGATATCACCTCGCTTATGATATCACATGATATCACAAGTGATATCACTGGTGATATCACAAGTGATATAAACTATGATATCACACATGCTACCACCGGTGATATCACACATGATATCATGTGATATTACAAGTGAGGTGATATCACATGTGATATCATGTGTGATATCAGAAGTGTTTGAGCTTCCTCAATTTGTTTATAAAGATGTGTGCTTTCTTCAACCATACTTCTTTGTTTGATTCAACCATAGATAATTTCAAATCCCGCTATAAAACCTATCGAAACATGCACAATGTATCCATTAAATAGAAAAATCCAACACAAATCTAACAAAAGTATCATAACATCTCTTGTTTTCATTTGAAAAACTTTTTAATATTTCATAATATCATAAAACAAAAAATCTTCCTAAATATTTTCAAAACACAAATAAAATAATAATAAATAAATAAATCATCAAAATCATCACATGCTTAGTTGAGTATCACAACTAGTAACACATACATGATAAAGAATGTAATACTTTTCATCTTTCTTACAGTGTTATATCACAAGAGATAAATAAGTGTCATTTACAAATATCAAAATGAAAACGTCTGAAAACGGACAAAAACGTATAAAAACAAATGAAAAACGTATAAAAATGTATGAAAACGGACAAAAACGTCTGAAAACGGACAAAAACTTTTAAAAACGTATGAAAACGGACGAAAAATGTCAAAACGATTTAAAACGCCTAAAAATGGAAGAACGTTAAAAAATCAGCAACGTCTGGCGAACAATACATGCAAACATAAAAATAAATACAAACGAAAACGTCTAAAAACGGACGAAATACATGAAAACCTAAAAGAATGAAAAACGTATGAAACGGACAAAAGGGCAAAAACGCATCTAAAATGGAAGAAAATATAAAAACCGGACGAAAACATATGAAAACGGACGAAATCGTATATAAACCTATGAAAGCGGATTAAAAGTATAAAAGGGCCGAAAACGTATAAAAAGGCGAAAACATGAAAACATAAAAAAAAAAACAGCGTATGAAAATGGATGAACGTATGAAACGGTCAAAATAAAAATGGAAACGGACGAAAAACATGAAACGTAAAAACGGACGAAAATGGACGGTATGAAAAAGTATGAAAATGAACGAAAACAGGCGAAACGTAAGAAAATGGAGGAAAACGGACGAAACAGATGAAAACGGACGTAAACGTATGAAAGCGAAAAAAAGCGCTAATAAAAAAACGCCAATAACGCGAATTAAAAAAGAAAAAAGAACGTTAGTTTATAAATAAAAAAACGAGAATTAATGAAAAATTAATAAAATAAAAATAAAACAAAAAAAAGGGAATAAAAAAGGAAGACAAAAAGACAATGAAAAAAACATGGACTTAGGTTTAAGTATTAAATCTTAGGTTAATCCCCACCATTAGATTAACATAGATGGATGGTGGAGATTTGTCCATTGGTAAGCACCAAAATAACGGTAAGCAAAAGAAAATTCCTCTAATCTTGTAACCATTTTTTTTTCTCTCTCACTACTTTTTATGTTTCCAGTCACCTTCTTCTTCTTTTAAGTAAAAAGTTAAAAAAAACAATGGTAAAAAGAGCCAAGTTAAAACTAAAAATAAGAAAGATATTTACTACTATTTAAGCAGAAAAATATCTCATCTCCTGTCCCGGATCTGGCATCCAGATTACTATCTATACTACATATAATAGAAAAACAGTCAAAATTGAAAAGTGAAAAGTTGAAAAGTGAAAATTGGTCAATGGAGAGAGAAATTAATAGTGTAATTAATACTTTTATTAAAACACCCCATTACCTAAAAGTACAATAATTTATTCATATTGTACAACCAATTAAAAGCACATCTACCAAATTAAAAACAACTAATTAAAACACCTCTTACTAAAAAGTATAATAAAACTTTCATAACGTACAATTAAAAAAAGCTACAACATAATCCAAAATATAAAATAATTAAACACATTAATTAATGTTATCTTTAAAACACGCTAAAATGAAAAGTACATGTTATTATACACATATACAAATTAATAAAACACACAAAACTTCATACAAGCTAACAAGTTGATGGTACATATACTTTTGAAAACCGGACCGAACCGGACCAACGTGTTCAACCGGGAACCAGTGTCGCCACCGGTTCGGCTAACCAATTAAAGCCATCAGAAATGATCCAGAGAGGACCCGTTGAAACCGATACAAATTGGTGAATCAAGTCTCATCGAGATTTATTTATTCGGTTAATCGTCACAGGGTACCCGTCGCCGAAACGCGCGGGTACCCTGCTATATACTATATATAAAGGAAAAATCAAAAAGTAAAAAGTGAAAAGTTGAAACTGAAAGAGAAAATGTTGAAGACATATATTTCAGAAGGAAACTCTTAATACACATAGAAAATCGGGTTGACCTGGGACGCTTCAAACCCTGCGGGTTGAGCCGATTTAATTTGACCTGTTTTTTACCCAACCTGTCGGGTTGACTCGGTTTAAATCGACCCATTTTTTGACCGGAATGGTTCAACCGGTTGAACCACTCGGGTCGAACCGGGTTTCAAATTTGACAAAATTAGATGAGAAATTATGAAGTAGTTGTGGAACCCGTGACAAATTTAGAAAAATGAGAGATCAAGTAGTTGTAGTTTTTTGTTGTTTATTTTGCTTTGAGACATGTACTTTGTCATTTGTATAATGTTATTTTGGAAAATGTTGGTCTTGCACCACTTAAGGGACTAGCATATATGAATCGTCTTTTAAAAGTTGATATATATTGTATAGTCATTTGTCCGGTATATCAATAATGTTATGTAAGTTTATTAATCTTTAGCGTTAATTATTTATACCCCAAACAAATAGCTTTGAATAATGCTTAAATATTTATGCAAATTGATAGTACAAAATAATCTTATTATGGTGATAATTTGTAAGGTTACAAGTTTAAAAGCCAAACACCAAATGATAAACGCTACACATGTAAAATTAGATAGTTATCACTGCCTAAATAACCGACAAAGCAAGAAAAGGTGGTCACACACGTTGACTATACCTCTAAACTACAATATAATATTGTCAACTACATAATATCGTTGCTTTTTGTAATGCTTGAATCTATTATTACTAAAATCTTAATAACATAAAACAATCCTATTAGAAAATATACTCTCACACTTAGTTCAACTTCACATAATATTTTTGAAAACTATATATTTCTGCTGCTATGCAACAACACATCAAAATTATAGTTATTCGGAAATGATTCTCTAACGCTAAAAATACATTTTGTTGAGAGAAACTTATGGGTCGTCGAAATTTTGTAAGAAAACTAGACACCGCTGCCGCTAGGCGCGGGTACTCGTCTAGTCTTTATATAAAATTGAATAATCTCATGACTTTGATCATGCACCAACATGGGACATGTTTATCTTTGAATTCCATACAAGATCGATAACATATAAACAAATATTATATGACAAAATGACTTGTAAAGCCACGACTTTGATACGGTCGTGTAAGCTCGGTCGTGTAAGCTTGTATCAATTGTTATTATTCATTCATTCATGCTTGTATATATATATATATATATATATATATATATATATATATATATATATATATATATGTTTTCAAAAAGTAATGAAACGCACTTAGTGTTGAGTTTATAAAATATATATATCATACAATAAACAAGTAAACATCAAAAGTACACATTGAAGACTTAAGGATCATAACAAATAAATTAATTAACTGAAAGTATGCGTAACGTACATCTTGCGAATGTCAAATCCCTCGAGCAAAGCAAAACAACCCTCGAGCAAAGCAAAACAAAGAAGTACTTATTGGTGTAAGAATAATGTCTTACAACCACGTTCTTGTACACACGCATTACTATTAGCGATTCGATGCGAATGCTAGTTCTTGATCACAATAGAATAACCAAACACCTTGTTATGCTCAAGGTCACTCGTAAATCCCTTACAATGGGGATTCACTCGTCGACCAAGAATAAGAGGGAAGAAAGAAGAAGTTTGGCCTTCTAATGAAATCAAGTGTACCAAAGGATGAATACATGGGGATGTATTTATAGCCTTATGGTAGATGTCATGTTTACTATGGTTTCCGATGTGGGATTCCATAGTTTAGGCCAAAAACAAGCCCAAAAGAGGGTTCCTAAAACCGTCTCTTGGCTTGTTTACATTTCTTCATATCCCGTTGACATTTAACGACCAATAGTCACTTTCGATAAGTGCTTATCGCCGTTTAGTCGCTTATTGTGAATTTAATTGTTAAACATAATATTTTATATTAATTATTTAAACATCGAGTCTCATACGTAAAGTGTGCAATCCGTGGTCACGAGTTCGAATCCGGACATTTACGTACTTGTAAATATATACATTTTCCAACAACTCCCACTTGGATATGTTTACAAAACGTGAAATGACATTGGTTAGCGTCTAGCAACACGTCCATGCCCCGTTACAACTTCGTGTATGGTTTTCTGGAAAAACCAAGTTTGATGATTCATCATCATATTCATCCTTTTGTTTCTAATACCATATTAATAAGAATATGGATCTCACTCATTTCTTAATTAACTATTATGTTTCTCGCTTTATATGATTGATTAAGATTACCAATTCTTCTGAACAGAAGACCTTGGGTATGGCCATACAAACATCTTAACAATCCTACGAGGGGCCCAATAGTATTATACTTCAAAATAAATTTGAAGGAAACAAATCCCATTTTGACTACAAGCAGGATTCATAAATTTCGCAACACTTCGGAAAACAACCCTTATAACTACCATTCACGTATAGCGTTAGATTGCTTCACATAAATGCACTACATCCATGACATATCTCTTGTATCTCAAGTCGAGGAGGATAAATATCCATGGTATACTTAATGACAAAGATCCATAAAGTATCATCATGTGGGTGGGATAAGTCCTATACTCAATTCATTGAATATCATCGGAAATTAGTCATGCTACGCATCAATATACTTTCAAGTATATTCTAACTAATACTCAGATTTGTCTTAATTCAATATCATTCCCATGTTATTGATTGACAACGGACTATTTAGAATAACTTAAGTTATTCAAGGATTTAAACATGCAAATACAGGACACAATATTATAAATGAAATTAAACGTATACCGTACTTTAATTCATTATAAATAATAATTGTTTAACATCCTTTATCCAAATACTAAATAGATCAATGCATGAGAATACTAGTTAATGAATTTTGCCACAAGTCATGAAAAACATACTTGTTGACAAGGCATAATTTCAATTAACTTTGATCTATAGGAATTTTGAGAATAATTATTTCAAGAATTCAATAAGTGAATTTCTTGTATATGTTTACACATATCTTGATATTGTCATATCATTCCATAAGGTGCGTGATAACCTGAACCACCCTTTTATGACAATCATCTTTCAAAACTTTTAAAGTTTAAAGTATTCTTTATTCTTTAATGTATAATGCAACTATGCTCTTAGATGAGCATAACTAGTCAACATGGTCATCATCAAGGATACCATGACTAGAATTGAGTGTCATCTCAATTATACCAGCATCATTGTGTACAACAATATGCTCTTTAAACGTCCGTAAACTTCGAACAGTTATAGTGTAATGTTGGTGCCTACCAAACTCAAGTTTGTTGGCAATGACAATTATGAAATAATTGCCATATTTCCATCCATAGAATCTAGGAGCATCTCCAGACTGTGGAATGTGATTCTAAATCCAAACATATTCCTTTTAAAATATTTATTACACTAACAACTTTCAATGTTGTCAAATCATCTTGTAATCAAGCATGACACAACAATCTTATACACAACATGATGTTCATGATGAATCTTCAAGTTAAACTTTAAGATCTCATCTATCTTGTCAAAGATATGTATTCATCATGTTCTATTAGACTCATTTACCGCATATGTTTATAATAATAAACATATTTTTCAAGGTTATATATCTTATTTTCAAATCTTACAAACGAAGTTCATTCCCAACTAAAACTTAATTTAGGTGGAATGTAGTTGCCCATACAACATATAAGATTTAAAATAATACTCCCACTAGCTTTTAGGAATACTTATGAGCTATCTTATTTTAATTATTAAATCAAACATGGATTTAATATTAAACATAAGAAACATCTCTTAGATGCTTGCATATATCCATTCATGGATTCTTGCAGTTTGTACATATCCAAGGATTATTTGAATTCATAAAACTTCTTTGTATTACTCATCGTCCTCGCAAAAGTAATTCCACAACAAAGAGTTATGACATTCATTGTCAAAATTTCATATCAATGAAACTAAGTATGACAATTATAATCTTTATACTTCTATTTAATGTATCTAGTAAAGAATATTCAATCATAGTTAATTGCTTAAATATGATTAATATTATTATAACTAGATATGCATTAAATATGTGTACAATATTGTCCATATGATTTCTACATAAAGATTTAAACCACTAGGGTTTCCATCCTTTGAAGAAACTCATATTCATTATTAAGATAAACCAAGTATCTAAAGTTGATTATCTTTATGGACAACATCTCAACATTCATAGTATGATTGATTTACCACAATTCAACATTTGATAAATTCATCATTATGATTAACAGGCTTACCATGATCCTGTAACTCATATTCCTCAGCATATTAAATATCTGAGATATCCTTACGAATCTATGAATGACAATTCCATCATATTAAGGTCTATCATTTTCATGTTTAGCCTCATTATGATATTTGCTAGTGCATTTTAGAAGATTATGTATTTTTGTAATTCAATCTTTCAAGATCTAAACAAAAATCCCACTTGCCTTTTAAAAATTTAAAGATTACCTTTAAATAGTTTATCAAGTAGAGCAACAATACATTGTTCTCTTTTGGGATACTACAAAAAACATTGACAGTTTCTAACATTAGTTTGTTACAACTCACTCTATAAGTAGTTTAACAAATTCAAAACTTCATTTATAAGACTTAATGTGATTCATCACATTCCATAAACAAATGGTGTCTTATCAATCTTCTAGGTTGGAGTCTTATTGAGTATATTCAATCTATACTCAATCTTCTAACCTTGATAACATGTGGAAGAAACTATAGTTATCTTGAATCAAACATGCCAATAGATTTTGATTCTTCTAACTGAACATACCATAAAACTATGGTATTTCATTAGAATTAATATTGTAAGAAAATCTAACAATATTTTAGATAACCATCTACTCTATGGCTTACCTATTTACCAACAAAGTAAAACTTAATGGTACAATAGAATTACCAAATCAATTGCATGCATTATAACACAAGTATTTTGACCAAGTCAAAAGACATATCAGTTATAATCCCACTATACGTTATAAGTCATTGATCAACTCATTGACTTCATGCAAATGTCTTAAAACATGGCAAGTTAACGTCTTACTTTATATTGTAAGTCTTTAAAAGACTTTATGTTTGTGACTTTACAAAATCATAAACATTTATAATTAAAGTAATTATGAACACCACCGCAGGTTTCAATTAATATTTCAAGTTAATAATTACTACATATATTTAAGTCATTCAACGAATACTTAAATTCAAAGCGATATAGATTACTTCATTTAATTATGTCATTCCATGAAATGTTCCATGTAAGAAATGAGAATCATCCATGCTCGTTCTCACGACACGTGGATATTTTACCTTGGCTACAATCTAGTTCACGTTCTCACGTAACATAAATTGTAACTACAAGTGTTTCTTAAATATTGAATGACATAAATATTTAAAATAAAGTAGTCTTTGTTATAATCTTGACACATGTTCTTAATAGGGCAATCATACATATTTAAATGTATACTTCCTATTAGAACGTTATTCTCTTACTTTACAGTCAAGAGAATCCTTTTAAATCATATTAATATGTGTTATACCTTGCACACAATAAGATTTCTCCCACTTGTGCATGGAACAACATCATGTAGCAGATAAACAACACGATACACGTTCGTTTATTTGATTAATATGATTTGTGTCATAGATATAACAAGTAGATGTAGAACTATATTATTTAGTAAGGAAACGCACATGACTTTCCTTAAAAACATAAGTGTCTACAATTGGAAAGTAATTATCTTTGAAGATAATCTGGGTTACTACACAGGAAATAAGGCTTGTAGCTCCCACTGAATTAGAAATCATTAAAACAACTTCTTATTCATTAATGCAACACAAATGCTCCCACTGAATCTGACAATATTGTAAGTGTTGCATAACCAATGAAAACAACTTGCTTGCTTTTTACTTTCCTACACCTTTGAAGAACCATACGTAATCATTACTAAGGTACTAAAAGGTGTATTCTACTCTGTGAATGATGGGTTATCCATCAATGTTATTAACTTGAAAAATTGGGTATGCAATTTCTTCCTTAACAGGCCTACCATCCCCATACTGGTATGTAGCACCTTTAAAGGCTAAAGCAAACCAACTAGATAAATTAAGCTAGTTTTCCTTTTACCAATTTTCGCGGTAATTAGTCTAGCTTCTAATTTAGTAACTCATATACATGTTTTCCAGTTAACCAACATTCATGTTTGTTACAAAAGGATTCATTCACCTAATGAAGGTAATGAAATCTTTATGGAAAATATGACGTGCAATTCATTGCTATGAGTTACATTAGAATTTAGACAATTCAAAACGTTTCTATTATACCTTTCTCATTCATGAAAAGGAATAGGATTGAGTCTAATTCTTCTCCCATGGAAAAGAGACTTCGTTTGTCTTTTCAGTAAATTATTCTCGATCAAACAATTTGTTTGAAAGCAGAATGGAGCAATTTACTGATCAAAGACTAAACTTTGTTTACGGTTAAATGTTGCAATTATACATTCAAAAGAATTACAAAATTCAATTTTAGTATTTTCGATAATTAACCTTTTTCAAGAAAATTAATTACCCATGGTTCATAAGAATATAACCATTTAATTTCCACTGAAAAACTAGGATCCAAATTGTCATAATCTCATCACATCAGTTGATCTGCTAGTAATGAACCTTATACAAAATGGTAGAGCTTTTGCTCAATTGCCAATTTCAATTGCAATTCCTAGATTTATGGGATTTACATATAGCCAATTTCAATTGCCATGTAAACATGTTTTATCCCATCTTATGCCTTGAGTTGCCAGTTCTCACTACAAAACTCAATTAAGTTGTCCAACTTAAGAAACTGCAAAATAGTCCATGCCCGTTCTCACGACACGTGGACATTTTACCCTTTGATTACGATCTAAGTCACGATCTCACGCAAATAAAAGGTAATCTTAGGTGTTTCCGTTTCGTTGGATGGCATATAACTTAAATTAAAGGGTAATTGTTTTGATGTTAAATCAAATATGTACAAAGATGTCATGCATTCATCTTTGTAGCATAGTTTTTATTAAAACATTTATATCTTGTTTTAATGTATAAGCTTTTCATCATCAAACTTTAATTGAGGTATTGGGTTCACCAATCAAGGAATTAGTGTTAATTATCATCCATTATACCGTACTTTTGCATAAGTGTAAACACTTAGTGTTTCGGGATAATTACCACCTAAGTGGCGCATGGAATCAATACTAATTCGCCCTTAAGATGAGCTTGCACATTTAATGACTAACTAAGTAGCTCCACTCGAACTTCAGGGGGCGAGAGGGACCAGTGCGTGCTAAAGCACAACCTTAGACATCCATTCAGTATGACTGTGCGCACTTCTTTAAACCCCTTTTATTAGTTCATTCTCATGGGTGAGCCGTTCAGTCATTTGTACCAAAGTCATCAATCAATTAAACGATTATGATTACTATTCTTAAAATTGCATGTTTCACCATTGTTTAGATCAGTTTATTTTTCTTGTAAAAATACCCTTGTTACAAAACACAAACAAGCAAGTATTTAAAAAAATAAACAAATAAACAATAAATGCATAACAAATAAAAGTCATGCATATCAAATAGCCACATGCAAACGGTTTAGATAAATCCTATTAATTAACCAATTAATATATATATTGAGGTCTTCCCCAATTTTAGATCTATCAAAATTAGTGTATATCACTTAAACAAGAAAGACATACAATAAAAGCAGATCCATGATAAAACATGCAGATAATTATCATGGACATAAAATTACACTTAACAATTAATGCAATTAAATCAAAGTTACGCAATACACATAAAGTTGCATGCATCTTAGGGTTTCTAATCCAATTAAAACAATAGTTTACAAAACCCTAATTAGGGCTCCAAAAAACACCCCCCTCAAAATTAGGGTTTAGGTTTAGCAAACCCTATATCTAAGCATACAAATAATAACACATTCATGTTTATTTTAATTATGTGTTTCAGTAATTAATTACTTGTTATACAAGGCTCGTGATGCCACTGTTGAGTTTATAAAATATATATATCATACAATAAACAAGTAAACATCAAGAGTACACAGCGGAAGACTTAAGGATCATAACAAATAAATTAATTAACTGAAAGTATGCGTAACGTACCTCTTGCGAATGTCAAATCCCTCGAGCAAAGCAAAACAACCCTCGAGCAAAGCAAAACAAAGAAGTACTTATTGGTGTAAGAATAATGTCTTACAACCACGTTCTTGTACACACGTACTATTAGCGATTCGATGCGAATGCTAGTTCTTGATCACAATAGAATAACCAAACACCTTGTTATGCTCAAGGTCACTCGTAAATCCCTTACAATGGGGATTCACTCGTCGACCAAGAATAAGAGGGAAGAAAAGAAGAAGTTTGGCCTTCTAATGAAATCAAGTGTACCAAAGGATGAATACATGGGGATGTATTTATAGCCTTATGGTAGATGTCATGTTTACTATGGTTTCCGATGTGGGATTCCATAGTTTCGGCCAAAAACAAGCCCAAAAGAAGGTTCCTAAAACCGTCTCTTGGCTTGTTTACATTTCTTCATATCCCGTTGACATTTAACGACCAATAGTCACTTTCGATAAGTGCTTATCGCTCGTTTAGTCGTTTATTGTGAATTTAATAATTAAACATAATATTTTATATTAATTATTTAAACATCGAGTCTCATACGTAAAGTGTGCAATCCCGTGGTCACGAGTTCGAATCCGGACATTTACGTACTTGTAAATATATACATTTTCCAACACTTAGTAACCCGACTGTAATATATATGTTCCAATCGCTTCACTTATTGTAAAAGTTAACAAAAAAACATTTTACATTCTAGTAAAACCAGATGACCTTGTTTGCTTCTAAATCATAAACTAAGTATCTTGATTCTCTAAATTAAATGAATAAACTTCATACTTTTCATCTACGCATTTATATGACTGGTATCATAATAAACTTCATACTTGTAAGAGAAAGTACTTTTGTACAAGTCAAGAATAAAAGCATTAAGAGGTAGAAACAAGCCAAGATGGTTTGGGGCTTATACGGTGAAAGAAACTAATCTAAAGAATAAAACCGTTATCATAATAGACGACGTTGGGAAGGAATCCATGGTAAACATACAACGTCTACAACCTTTTGATAAAGGATTAGTAAAGGAAGGAGGTGACGGTAATGAAGTAACGTAGGGGCACGACTTCGAGTCTAGCTACAAGACTCATAAATAAAGAAAAGCGCTTTGTGGGAGGCAACTCATGCTTAATTGTTTGCTTGTTTGTGTGTCGTATATCTTTTATTGATTGTTTATTCTCATGTTTAAATTTGTAAAAATGCTTTATTTTGTCTTTAACCTCGTCTTAATTACATATAAAGGTATTTTACAAAAGGGATAAGTGTAGGGAGGATTACACACGTTTTCAAAAAGAACGTGAACATGAGAATTACGATTATTAAAAAGATATACATGTGTGTTTGTTCGAGTCAAATGCTTGTATCGAGTCATAATGGATGTTTTGCAGGAATTTTTCCAGATTCTAAAGATATAAATTTTCCAAAAATCGAGCACCGCTGTCAGGGGATAACTGACGGTGTCAGGTCGAATTGACTGGCGTCGGAGGAGTAGAAACAGCTTACTATTTTTTCGTTTTCTGCTACTTATAAATTTTGGAATTTTCCGTGTCTTAATTTCCAGAAAATCTGTAAACATTCATTCCACAAGCATTATATCCTAGTTTAGTAGAGTCATATATATATTGTTACCGCCGATTTTACGCGAAGGTTTCGTTTGTTTTCTTCAAGTGTGCAGGTTTTATTTATGTTAGTGTCTGGTTACCTGATTCATCTGTCATCATGCTAATATCTGATTATCCGCTTACCATGCTATTATGTGACTACAACGATTAGGTTCACTGCCTAGGGTGTTGAAAAACTTGCTCGACGAAAAGGAAGTTCCTTTGACCCCGAACGCGCGTTGTAAGCGTATCATCAGCCATTCAGTTGACTACTTATTCACTCACTATTCTTATGTGATTCGTTTGACTATCAGACTCATGCTTCAGTTCATTTGGTTATTATACTCAGTCTTCAGTTCATTTGATTTACTATGCTTTCACTCTATTTCGGTTGGCTGCCAAGCTTATACTTCAGATTACCACTTCATCCGTTTACCGAGCTATTATATGATTATTGAATTCAAGTATTGACTATGCTATTATTTGATTATTTGATCTATCTGTTTACCATGCTGGTATATGATTACATGATTGCTCTGGTTACTATGTTAGTGTGTGGTTACCTGATTCATCTGTCATCATGCTAATATCTGATTATCCGATTACCATGCTATTATGTGACTATTTGATTCGTCTGGTTGCCATGCTAGTATGTAATCATTTGATTTACCCATTTATCATGTTATACTTCATTCAGTTATTTCGTGGGCTATGATTATCATTTAGTAATCCTACCTACTATTTGTGACTACCGTGTTTGTACTTTTGTTTGGTATTTTTTGAGGCTCATGTTATCGGTTCGGCATAGTAATTGATTCTTACCTGACTTGTTGATCTGCCATGTTTACACTTCTGTTCATGTTACTGGTTAATGAAGGAATATGGTTCAACTTATGTTATCTATCTAGTTGACTTGTTTAGTTGCCATGCTATATTCTTTTTCAGTTACTTCATTTGATTATGATGTTCGTTCAGTATTTCCTACCTATACTTGTGACTGACATGCTTATACTTCTCAGCTTGTTATGATATTTATTATGTTTATTAATAGTTGATTTTCTGACTTGTGTGATTGCCATGCTTACATTTTATTCAGTTGGATTTTGCCTAATTATAGAATTCTGCTTAGCTTATGTATATCTGATTATTTGATTTGTTTGTTTTGCCATATTCATGTTTAGTTGATCCGCTGACTGATATGCTTTTACACTGTTGGTTGCTTGATTTGATTATGATATTGTTCATCAACTCCTATGTGATTATGTCTCGATAATTGTTTGTTTGGTTATTTATATGTGCTTATATTTGTTCAATGATTCGCTGCTTTGCTTTGCTTTGGTTTTCTTTGATTTCTGTTCCTTCTGGATATCTGTTAATATTGTGTTCTGCAGGTTCCTCATTGACTTATAGACTCATTGTGCTCATTCGCTACGATTTTGTTATCAGTCTCCTTTGTTTCGTTTTGTTATATCTGTTCACTGGGCTTTTTAAGCTCAGCCGCATTTCTTTTCCATGCGGCAGGTACCAAGTGGGATGCTAGGCTTTGCTGGGCTGAGAGTAGGAGCTTTTGAGTGAACTGACCCTAGTTTCCTTTATTATTTTGGACTCAATTGGAAGAACACTTGTTTTGATATTTCGTATCTTTTAAAAATGTTGGATTATGTATTTTTCATTTTGTAAGTCATTCGTTTATATGACTTGGTATTTTATTTAATAAGACTTCTGCTTGCATTTTTATTAGTATGTTCTGATATGACTCCATAATGTGACATCCGGACCCTTGTCGGGTTGGGGTGTTATAGCTGCCTTCATGATCATGACCATGGAGTTAGAGATCCAACGAAATCTAACTGATCTTGGTGCTTATGACATGCTTCAAGATTTGAAGTATATGTTTGCCCAACAGGCAAAACATGAACTTATTCAAACTGCACGAGAGTTTTACGCGTGCAAGCAAGAAGAAGGCCAATCAGTTAGCTCGTATGTTCTAAAGATGAAGAGCTATATTGATAATTTGGAACGTCTTGGTCACCTAGTTACTCTGAACTATGGAGTTAGTTTGATCTTAATTGGTCTCTCTAAAGAGTATGTCTCGTTTGTGCAGAACTTTAATATGCACATCATGGGGAAGACAGTAAATGAGTTACATGCTATGCTTAAACAACATGAGCAGACGTTACCAAAGAAAGATGTTGCACGTGCACTACATAATATACGTACGGGAAAGGTCCAGAAAAACCAAAAGAATAAATCGTTTAAGGCTACTAAGGGGAATGAAGGGAAAGGCAAGTATAAGCTGGCTTATGATCCTGAGTATAAACCACCTTATGCCTCCAAGCCCAAGATTCCTCCACCACCCAAAAAGGATAATCCTGCTAAGCACGTGACCTGCAACCAATGTGGTGAAGTGGGTTATTGGAGAAGGAACTGTCCCTAGTATCTCGCCGAGTTGATGAAAAAGAAGAATTTGTCTCTTACAGCTAGCTCTTCAGGTATTTTCACTATAGAACTCTACTCTTTTCCTAGTACATCCTTGGTATATGACACGGGTTGTGGTACTCACATCTGTAATACTACTCAGGGTCACAGGGGAAGTAGGAAGCTGAAGCCAGGAGCTTTAAGTCTGTACGTGGGCAATGGTCAACGGGCAGCAGTTGAAGCTATTGGCGTTTTTCATTTATGTCTCCCTAGTGGATTAGTGATTGTTTTGCACGATTGTCATTATGCTCCCTCTATTAATAGATGAATTATTTCAGTTTCACGTTTGTATGACGATGGTTTTGTTAATCGTTTTGAATCGAATAATGCAATTTTAGTTTCTAGAAATAACGTTGTTTATTTTAATGTTATCCCACGAGATGGTATTTATGAAATTGATATGTGTTGTTCTTATACACATAGTAGTTATATGTTTGCGTTTAGCAATAAAAGAGCCAAGTCTAACTTGGACTCTGCTCTCTTGTGGCACAGTCGTCTTGGACACATTAGCAAGAAATGCATGGAGAAGTTGCAATATGATGGACTTCTCAACTCAACTGACATTAAGTCTTTTGAAAAGTGTGTTTCATGCATGTCTGGTAAGATGGCAAGAAAACCCTATTCACATCAAGTGGAAAGGGCTAAGGATATACTTGGACTAATACACACGGATGTATGTGGCCCATTTAGAGTTGTGTTAAGACAAGGAGCAAGTTACTTCGTCACTTTTACTGACGACTATAGTCGGTATGGTTATGTTTACTTGTTGAAACAGAAACATGAAGTATTTGAAACATTTAAGGTGTTTCAAAAGGAAGTAGAAAACCAACTCTGGAAGACCATTAAGTCACTACGTTCTGATCGTGGGGTTGAATATATGAGTAAAGATTTTTTGGATCATCTACAGGAGCATGGCATTATTGCCCATCGAACTCCTCCTTATACTCCACAACATAATGGTGTGTCTGAGAGGAGAAATCGAACACTGCTTGACATGGTTCGCTCCATGATGATTCAAACTACTCTTCCAAAGTCCTTTTAGGTTTATGTCATTGAGTCTGTTGCACGCATTCTATATATGGTTCCAACTAAGAAGGTTGATAAGACTCCATACGAAGTATGGCATGGGCAAGCCCCTAAGCTGTCTTACTTAAATGTCTGGGTTTGTGAGGCACTTGTTAAGCATGATACACTTACCAAACCTGACAAACTTAAACCCAGATCTATTAAGTGTATTTTCATAGGATACCCAAAAGAAACAATTGGATATTCTTTCTACCTTCCATCAGAGAACAAAGTTATTGTTGCTCGAAATACTGAGTTCTTTGAGAATAATCTCTTGGATCAAGAAGCAAGTGGGAGTCTAGAAGATCTTGAAATTATTAAGACGAAGATACAAATCCTTCTGTAGACACTAGCTTACATCATGATGAGGATGATCAAGAAATTGATGAACCTCAAAGTGATATCATTCCAATTCGTAAGTTCGCTAGGACATGCCGTGCTCCTGGTCGAACGTGCTTATACATCGATGCTAAGGAACATGAGTTAGGGGATCTTAGTAAACCCAGTAACTATAAAGCTGCATTGCTGGATCCTGAATCCAAGAAATGGCTTGATGCGATGAATGTGGAAATGCAATCCATGAAAAACAATGACGTTTGGGTTTTAGTTGAGCCTCCTCCTAACTGCAAAACAGTTGGTATCAAGTGGCTTTTCAAGAAGAAAACTTACATGGATGGTAAGGTATACACATTTAAAGATCTTTTCGTAGCAAAGGGCTTCACTCAAACCTACGAGATTGATTATTAATAGACCTTTTCTCCTGTTGCAGACATTAGAGCTATAAGGATTCTCATAGCCATAACCGCGTTCTATGATTATGAGATATGGCAAATGGATGTCTAAATCGCCTTCCTCAATGGACATCTTTACGAAGAGGTCTATATGGAGCAACCTGAGGGTTTTGTTGATCCTAAATATCCTAACCGAGTATGCAAGCTTAAGCGTTCCATTTATGGACTTAAGCAAGCATCTAGGCAATGGAATAAACGTTTTGATGATGAGATTAAGAAA
Organism: Chrysanthemum makinoi; assembly: GCA_910596185.1. NCBI lineage: Eukaryota > Viridiplantae > Streptophyta > Magnoliopsida > Asterales > Asteraceae > Chrysanthemum > Chrysanthemum makinoi. The sequence continues at coordinate 43,962,239 of OU343218.1, read as the reverse complement.
TTCGGATTCTCTCAAAATCAAGATGAGTCATATGTATATCAGAAAGCTAGTGGGAGTTATGTCACTTTCCTAATTCTATATGTTGATGACATAATGCTCATGGGAAACAACATTCCAATGTTACAAGATGTAAAATCCTATCTTGGAAGATAGTTTGCCATGAAAAATTTAGGAGAAGCTTCATATATTCTTGGAATCAAGATCTATAGAGACAGATCTAAACGATTGATTGGTTTATGTCAAAGTGTTTACATTGAGAAAATGTTGAAGAGATTTTACATGGATAATTCCAAACGTGGAGCTATCCTAATGCAAGAGGAGCCTAAGTTGAGTAAGTCACAAGGTGCTGAGACACCTGCTGATAAAGAGCGCATGCAAAGAGTTCCTTATGCTTTGGCTATAGGATCTATTATGTATGCTGTGAGATGTACTCGTCCTGATGTTGCGTTCACTCAGAACGTGACAAGCCGATTTCAACAGAATCCAGGTGAACTTCACAAGACTGCTGTTAAGAACATTCTTAAGTATTTGTGCAATACTAAGGATATGTTTCTAGTTTATGGAGGTGATACGGAACGAGAACTCAGGGTTTCTTGCTACACTGATGCTGGATATCCGACATGATCGGATATCCGGACGAGATGTTTGGATATTTGACGTGATGCCGTTGACTTAAAATCTCGACTGGATATGTGTTCGCTTTTAAATGGAGGTGCCGTTGACCGAAAAGCACAAAGCAACGTATTTTTGCTACTTCATCTACAGAAGCTGAGTATATGGCTGCTTGTGATGCATCTAAAGAGGCTGTATGGGTTCGCAAATTCATTTCTTTGGCTTGGCATTGTTCCCACAATTAAAGAACCTATAAATATGTATTGTGATAATACTGGAGCCATTACTTTAGTTAATGAAAGTGGAATCACCAAAGGTGCTAGACATTACCGCGCGAAAGTTCATTATATTTGAGAGACCATTGAGATGGGTGACGTGAAGATATCAAAGGTTCACACAGATGACAACCTAGCTGATCTATTTACGAAGGCTTTAGCGTATTATAAGCATTCTAAATTGATTAGAGGTATAAGTTTAATACCAGCTAATAGTCTCATGTAAATCTGTGTGTAATTAATATTTGGATAATTTGGAATTTTAAGACAATTATTACTTTCTAATAAATAAAGATACGAGGTATTTGTTATTACACTTATATAATCTGTTATACCATATTTTCATGTTTAATCCATGAAATGATTTGTCATTCTAAATATGTCCATTGTCGGTTAACAATATGAGAATATTGTTATGTAAGACAAATGTGAGTGTTGGTTATGTTATAACGAGAATGTGGATTGTTCCCGCCAAACTCATGTGTATTCACAAGGGATGCATATTGGATACCCCAACTTTCAAACATTTACTTTTGGATCCTTGTCATAAGTAAAATATTGAAAATGGTTTGTTAAGTCGTCCTTAGACTTGGATACAAGCAAGTTCTGTTATGTGTGGATATCACTTTTGTATGTATAAGCCAAACGCTGTCCTGAATAAGGTAGTTATAAAAGCTATATTTCGGAGTGATGTGAAGCAGCATCCACAACACTTGTAGTCAACAAATGATTTGTTACTTCACTTGATATGTGTAGAAAGATACCATGGCGTCTTTCCAGATTTAATCAGATAATTGTTTGACCAAACCCAAAGGGTAATGCAAGATGATTCTTGATTACATTTGGTATATCTGAATTAAATTCTATAACGAGATTCTAAATGGTTAAACTATATGGAATGAGTAAAGATCCATATCAATGGTTTAACGGTATCTATAACAAAGGATGATTAATGCAAGACATAAATGACCATGCTACTGAGAAAGATTTATGAAATTATATCTCAGACACTTTTAGTTAAATAGCGAGTAAGAGCGTTGCTAGATATTTCCGTTGTTGGTTTTTGTGCTATCTGCTACTCCAACTACAAAGTGGGAGCTATTGGATTATGAGAGTTGGATCCGCATTAAAATGACTAAAAGTGTGTGAGCCTATTGGGGGCACACATGTTAAACACATAGAATACGTTGATACATTTAATACTTGAACTTGACCCGCATATTACCCGACTAAACTAGACCCGGTTGAAACCCATCAATCCTAGCCCATTGCCGGTCACATTGTGGGGCTTTTGGAGAATGTTTGGGCTAGTAATAGTTGTAATCGGATAAGGAAAGGGTTTTAGCTTGGAGCTCAAGTTTAGAGCCCAAGCAAGCTAGGGTTATAAATACCCATTCTCTACCTCTCAAAACTCACGACTTATACCTATATTCTCAGCAATAACAAACCGATTCACTCACCTCATTAACTCAGTCGATTGGTAACATAAAACCGATCGAGTGTTTGGTTTGAATCGATTGTTCTTGATCCTAAACTTGCATCGTTAGATCCAATCTTGTGTTAGGGTTTTAAAGTACTTGGTTTTACAGCTGTTCCTGGTTGATCTGAAGCTGCCAAGAGGGTGGGTTATTCACTGTGTTCTCGGGCAGAAAGAGTTGAAAACATATCGGGTGTTTCTTTACCGTAGATCGGACAAGGGAAAGCAAAGGATCTCGGGCAGATTGGACTTTGGTTTTTCTTCGTGATCTCGGACAAAGACAACAGAAGGTTGTGTTTGTTTGGTTCGAGAAGTTCAAGTTATTTACAAAGGGTTGTTTGGTTAACGTACACGACTAGCTTTATCGGGCGTATTCGTGTTAAAGTGTTTGTGTGAGCCTTCGTAGAGGTGATTGTTTTGATCACTTAGTTTCGTTGTTTGTTAAACTTGCGGGTGACTACGAGGGTTAGTTTTCTTGTCCCCTTTTATACTTTATTGTTTATTAATTACGTGTTAACTTGATTACATTGACTAGATCAATATTTCGCTGCGTACTCATAGTATTAATTGGTTAACTTGATTATAAAATCACAAAAGAGGAAACATAAACTTTGTGATCAGAAAATTGTAGCTAACATAACTACACAATGTATAAGTAGCCATGTTATCCTGTTTGAAAAGAACATATTATAATGAAAATAAACCTACTAGACCACTCGTAATGAGACTAAACAAAATCGGTCGGTCGACCAGACGCGTCCTCCTTACGCACACCGAACCAAACGCGCCCCTCTATAAAAATGAAATGCTTGGTGTGTCAGACAACCAAATGAATTGAAAAGCTTTGTGTGTGTGAGTGTTTTTTAAAATATTTTTGTAGGATATGTTTGGTTGTGACTGCAGTCGCTTTACTACGAGCATTTAGTCATATATTTAGTCCAGTTGAGTTGACTCTACAATGACAAAACTGTTTGGTCAAGGGTCCTACTATTGGAACCCTCCCTATGGAGTCACATCCATAGGGAATATTCCCTGTCCCATTTTTTCAAGACAACGAGCTTTTGTCGGTTCTGTTCAGTATTTATGCAGGTTTTAAGCGTTGCTTATTAAACTTTATATTTACTTCTGCATTTTCGGGTTTATAGCTTTTGATATAAACAAAATTATAAAATAAAAAAAACAAAAAAAAAACAAAAAAACTAGGAGGGGTCTTAATAAAAAAGTAGGCACCGTTCTAATAACTCAACCCTCGGTCAATTATGTGATCACCACTACTATCTTAGTCTATTAATACAATTTAGAAAAAGTCGTTATCAAAAAATATAAGAGGGTTGTTGAGGTTGGTGAGCATGGTCGTGACTTCGTGGTGAGATTCCAATAATATGGTAGCTAGATTAAAGTTGAAGTTGAGTCACTCTACCATCAACATGTTGAGTTTAGAATTCTTCCATTATGGACCTAAACTTGTTTATTTATTGTGTTTATTCTATTCTAACATTTATTCCTGACTTCTTATACACAGTCAAAAAAAGAGGGACATATATAATCACTAGTTGGGATATCGCTACCCATGTTTTATGCAAAGGAAACTAGTTACTACAAATCTTACAATATGCATAATATATTCGTGTTGAAATTTAGAAACATAGGTTAAAATATTTTTCTTTGGATAGCATCTATTTATTATTGCCAGTTACGGCTCGTGTTTGGCCTTTTTGACAATTTTGTTTTTCTTGGATGATCTAGTTTGAAGGTGGTGGCATAAACGAGCCAGTAGTCCGAGCTCGAAAAAGCTTGAGCTCGGTTTGTGAGTTATTCTTAGAGCTCGATTCCGACTAGAGCTCAGCTCATGTATGAGTAATATTTTTTTCTTTCAAAAATCTAGTTATTAAAAATTGTTAAAGAACAAAATGTCAATTCATGTATATTTTAAACAGAAAACTTTATTTGATTATTTTGACCAAACACAAGTTTTCCTTTTTGACGCAATACTTCATTCTACATCATATCTTGATTATTTGAGTAGGGAGGTGATTTGCACACTTCATAAAATGATTGGGACACTTCAATTAATTATGTTTGGACATTTATACCCTCACATCGGTGAAACTGTAAAGATAACTGTGAGGGTATAAATGTCCAAACACAATAATTTGAAGTGTCCCAATCATTTGTAGAAGTGTACAAATCATCTTCCATTTGAGTAATACGCAAAACTTTAAACTTCTTGTGATAGTGAACAAGTCATAAGTTCAAACAAGTGATGGTCCAATAGATCAAAATTAAAGCCAAGTCAAAGAAAGGTAAAGTTGTTGGGTAACATGGATGATAGCAGCTAATCATTAAGCTAACAACTTAAAAGGCAAAATGAAGGCACCACATGTGATCTATACACTAACCTTTTAGGAAGTAGTGTGTAGCAAGCTTCGATACTGAAAACTAGTTAACTGTATTGAATTCAGTCAACTAAATATTTATTTTAAAATTTGAGCCTCGTTAGTCACATAGGAAGTTTTTCTTTTTTCGCTTAACTCACATTTTATAGTTTAGAAGAAGGATTGTCAACCGAATTTTTTCACTTCAACTAACTAGCCCATATAAATTACCATTATTAAAATTTAACAAGTCCAAAATAGTTAACCATATGATAAACAAGCCCGTTTACTTATTAGCCCATATTATTCACTAATCAACATAAAATACCTTCACTTGATTAGAATTTAGTATCGTAACTTAAACACAAAGGCTGTGTTTGGCGAAGGCTTATGAGGAGCTTATGGGGCTTGGGCTTTTAAAATAAGCCGAAACATAAAATAAGTCTTGTTTGTCATCGCGCTTATGAGATCATAAGCCTTAAAATAAGCTTAAAACTTTAGCACCTTAAAAGGGGCTAAAACTTTAGCCCGAGACTTTTGAACAATAAATTACCTATTTACCTACAAAAATATATCTAACATATATACAAAAACTCATTTAATTATGTCTTTTTTAGTAATTTTGCAATAATAAGTCTAAGATTAAACTCATTTGCCAAACAAGTTTACAAAAATAAAAATTTCAACTTCAAATTATAATAAAAGCCCCAGCCCCAGCCCAAGACCAAGCCTCAACTCATTACGCCAAACATACACAAAAAAATAAAATAAAATTATCAGGCTAGTATCTAAAAGAAAATCTCGTTCTAGTGGTTTAAGCATCAAATATGATAGAAAACTACCTTAAGGATACTATGACCCTGAACCAATCTTACTTGAGATCGCAAATCTCAAGTTTGTCTATGTAAAGCGCATTTAATGGTATTAGTATCTATAATTGATTTCTTCTGTGTGATACTAATCGATAGGGTCTCATTGGCAAGGAAGATCTTTCCGTAATGGATAACTCTCAAAACCATAATATGTTAATACAAATAAGCCGTAAAAATGTTTATTTATATTTTACGATCTTCTAATGTTTTGTCGATAACAAACGTAAAATCATTTTAACGAAACAAATAAAATACGTAAATGGTTTGAGCCAATAGTTTACTAACACACTTACATTTTCATATAAAACACTTAACAAGTAATAGTGTTTACATCTTATAGAAATACATATGTATAACAATTAGTGTTTACACCAATGGAGCATTAGTCTAATGGTTGGAGCACTTGTGCTTGAGTCAATTGACCCAAGTTCAAGTCTCATCCTTGACATTTGCTTCATATAGGTACCCACCTCCGCAAAACCTATGGGCACACTGGAGAGACTTTGTGGAATAAGAGCTCAGGGGTCCGAGTCTAGGCTCGTGCTCACTCCAGTTGGTGCCCCACTAGGCTAGGAGAGTTTCCGAAGCTATTCCTTGTGGGGTGGACAATGGCCGGTGCCAAAAGGCACCCGGGGTCAGGGTGTTCCCGCCAATCTACACCTTTTGTGGAACAATTAGTGTTTACATAATATACAAATGTGTATATATTGTAATGGGTAATGTAATGAGTAAAAATCTTAGTACTTGACCCATTGACTAGATACATTGAACATTGTTGGGTAAAACCCAAAGTCCATGACCCATACCCATAGAGCTTGATCCATAACCCATGACCCATTGTATGGCATCATGCATGAAGTCATGTTGGGTGTTATCTATGATCCATGACCCAAGAACCATGACCCAATGTCTAGATACATTGCATCTTGTATAACCCATGGTTCATAACCCATAACCCATAACCCGGTTTGCAACCCAAAATCCGGACTTACGCTGACCCAGCTGCCGGATCCCTTGGATTGCACTAGCCGGATCCCTCTGGGGAGGGATCCGTGGGAACCGGGGAACAGTAGAGAAAATTGCCTATAAATAGTGAGCCATTTCTCTCTTGCAAATTATCCCTTTAATACATACTCTCTCTTAGTATTGTAAACTCTCTAACCTCAGATCCAAATGATCTTTCTATGTAGTTTTGTGTTTGTGTGATTCTCTAGGTTTCTCTTAAAGGCAAGATCACCACCTCTTGAAGTCGAGCAAGCTCAAGTCCATGAGTTGCCAAGCTTCGTCATCATCAAGACTACTGAAGTTATCTTGTTGATTGTTCTTTTCTCCCTCCTAGAAGTGTTGTCGAAGGCATTAGTGAAAGGTGCCAAAGATCCGTGTCGAAGGCATTAGTGAAATGTGCCAAAGGTCCGTGTCGAAGGCATTAGTGAAAGGTGCCAAAGGTCCGTGTTGAAGGCATTAGTGAAAGGTGCCGAAGGATTGTGTCAAGAGCATTAGTGAAATGTGCCAAGGGTGTACAATCGATATGGTGCATCGATGTACAAGATAGTTAGTTCGGGCTAAAGGATAATGATATCCTTATAATATTGTAATAAGGAGTGCGTCTCCTTTGGGTTAGTTGTGTTGTGTTGGTTAGTAGTTCCTCATTTGGAATGGAACTCGGTATCTAGCCTTGTACCGGATAAAGTGTAGGCGACGTTGTGATAGGTTTGGTTCTACCTCGTGGAAGAACCCGGTGTCTAGCCTTGTACCGGATAAAGTGGCGGCGTTGTGAAGGCTTCTCCGCCACATTAAGGAGCTTGTGTTGTGTAGTGCTACGAACTCTCGAGCGAAAGGAAATTCGGGGAGTGAGTAGAGGCAGGAAGGTGTCCTTGTAGCCGAACCACTATAAATACTCGTGTTGTGGTTTTGTGTCTCTTATTCTTTATCTTTGCATTACTTATTTATATGCATATCTATCATCATCCAACACACACATTAAATAGATTGACATAAGTTGATCTAAATATTTTAAAATGAAGTTTTAATCGGTAAACTATTCAACACCCAGTTTTCACACATACAGTTGGGAAACGATTAAGTAATAATCAAACCTTTATGCATCCATTTTTATTCTCTCATTTCGAGCAAAACTCCCTTAGGGTACTGGCAACGCCTCTCGGCATGAGCTAGGCATGAACAATGCTGATCGGTGTATGCATTGCCACAAAATCGGCATGCTTCGGTATCGGTGTGAGGATAGGTAAATCGGTATACTTCACCGATTTGGCATGGAGTTCGGGAATGAAAAAGTAACCGTTGCAAGCTACAAAAAAGAGTTCCAAGTGAGGTAACCAAATGATTAGCAGGAGGAGAAGATCCTTCATTTTCATTAGCAACCAGGGGCGGATTTAGATGTGCACGAAATGAGCAAAAAAACTTGAGGAAAACTCGGTTCTTGAGTTTTAAAGAAGAAAAAGAAAGAAGACAATAAGGTAGAAGAAGATGAATATGGATGTTCACTGTTTTTGTCCTTTTATATGGTTGGTTTTTGTGTCTTCTTTTCTGTATGTTTGACTGCAAAACAAACTATATAATGTTAATAGGAGTAGGTTTATACTTTTAAATTTATTATAGATGAGGTATGGGTTAAGCATGGTTGCCACTAAAAATCTATTGTTAGGTATGAGATTGGTATGAGATGAGTTGGAAGGATATTATTGGTGGGTGATTAGGCATGAAAAAAAGGCTTAGACATGGTTGCCACCACCCTTATAGTACTAAGTAATGGTGGAAGAACCTTATTAGATTCATAATCCGACCGACCATAAGCTCCATAGTTTCACGGATGCTTTTTTCACAAACAAATAGCCATGAAAACTCCAAAATAGCTTGGATTACCGGCTTTTATATGAATGAAGAACTCCTCAATATCTCGGCATTTAATTTTCCGTTTAGGAAGGACCTGAAGCTACTCGGGATATTTAAAATGTTTTTACAAATTAGGCAACATTAAAATGCTACTAATATGACGCATTTATTTGATGGGATAGGTTATATGTACTCCAAAAATACAAACAATACCCTTTTGTTATTAATTTTTTCATCGGGTAATTTCATATCTCCCCTCCTTTTTATTGAAAATTTCATATATACCCAAATATGCATAAAAAATATTGTACATTATGTATTCAATACTTGCACTTTGGGTATATATGAAATTTATGTTGAAAGTAGGGTGATATATGAAATTAATCCTTTATATATATATATATATATATATATATATATAGTGTATCTTTATTTTGAAAACCCTGTTAAGTGCGAGAACTTTGAGAACCCACTCTGGACCATTAGATGAATTGATCAAGGGTTAAAATTAAATGTGGCAATTTGGTAATTAAAAAGGAAAAAAGACACCTTTAATAAAAAGAAAAAGGCTAATATTGTCATTCCATAAAATTGAAACTGTCAATTCATTTCTCAAACTATGCGTAATTTGTGGATCTCTCATTTATATGCATCTCTCTCTCTCTCTCTAAAGCAGAAAACCTAGCACCTCTATTAGTTTTTCTCCAAAACCACCATTAATAGCCTCCATCAACAACTAATTCTATTGATCATCACGATTATTAGCCTCCTAGAAACTAATTCTATTGATACGAGATCTATTAATATCATCCTGTACGTGAGACCATTAATGATTTGTGTTCAGTTTGTTTCGATTTGTTCTGTTTATTTTGATCTGGGTTTCACAAGATCTATCATCAAATCTTGTTCCTTTCGATCCGTTGTAAAAGGGTTGCCTAAGATTGAAAAAAATAGGTAAATGATTGTTTGTATTTGTTTTTGGATTTGTTTTTTACAGAGGTGTTTGTAAAGGTTTTTGTACAGGGGTGTTTTTGAACAGGGGTGTTTGGATTTGTTTTTGTACAGGGGTGTTTTTGTACAGGGGTGTTTGGATTTGTTTTTGAACAGCTGTTCTATTTTTTTGTTAATCGTATCTGCGTATTCTCTTCTTTAACTTTCAGTAAGATGTTCTACTTCGTAACATTTGTTGGTGCACATATTTTGTACGAGTTATATCACCCTATGTCTGTCATACTTTTGACTTCTTTTCTAACACAAAATTTATTTGTAATAGGTATAATATATGCGAATGAAATGAAGGAGCAGAGGCTAAGTAAGCTCACATCAAATTTACAGCGATTGGGTGTTACAAACACTGTAGTTTGCAGCTACGATGGAAGGGAGGTTAGTTTTTAATTTAGCGTACATTTGAATCTGGCCTTTTTGGTCACTATTATCAATGTCTTGGCACTGGTTTTGGAATTATGTTGTTTGAAAAAACTCCTTGTGAGTAGTTAGATTGTTTATTTTAGTTCAACATGTACTTTTTTGATATTCACTTTTCTTCTCCAATTCGAGTTTAGCTGCCCAAAGTTTTGGGACACAACACAGCAGACAGGGTTTTTTTGTACAGGGGTGTTTGGATTTGTTTTTGTACATGGTTTTGATATAGGGTTATTGTTTATGGTTTAGCGGTTTTGAAAAAGGGTTGGTGTACAGGGGTTTTGAAAAAGGGTTGCCTAAAATTGAAAAAAATAGTTAAATGATTGTTTGTATTTGTTTTTGGATTTGTTTTTTACAAAGGTGTTTGTAAAGGTTTGTGAAGGTTTTTGTACAGGGGTGTTTTTGAACAGGGGTGTTTGGATTTGTTTTTGTACAGGGGTGTTTGTGTACATGGGTGTTTGGATTTGCTTTTAAGAATTTATGTTTTTGATTTTTTTTTATGTTTACTAGTTTATTAGTTAGTTAACTGTTGGTATGACTTTATTATATCTTCATTTATATCTAATAGTTTCAATACAATTATAAAACATGTATGCTTCATAACAATTATGGTTCAAAACATGCATGTTTTCAAAACATTTATGTTTGACAACAAGTCTGTTCTCAAAACATACACGTTCTCATGAACATGTATGTTTTGATAGTTGTTTATGATTAAATATGTTTGATATACACAAGATTGTGTATATGCGGTATGATCGTTATGATTAATTTTTGTTTTTTATTTGTTGGAGGTTTAATTGTTTTCGTGCATGCTTGTTTCAGATTGATGAAGATGATGATATCATTAAAGACTATGGAGTGGATTAATACAAATATACATAAGATAATTTGCGACTTTTGAAGATATACGATTAATGCATATGTGTTTTTTGTACTTGTAATTAAATGAAATGTAACATTTATGTATATGAATCTTGTTTTTTCTTTTATAATGGTTTATGTTTTTTAATTTATGCTTCAAACTTCTAAAAAATAATAATAATGCTATCAAAAAACATACATGTACTTCACTAAAAAACATACATGCACCTCATTTAAAAAACATACATGCACCTCATTTAAAAAAAAAACATGCATGTACCTGTAAGATTATGAAACCATGCTTAAAAAAAAAAAAAAAAAAAATTCCGAAAATTAAGGAATGCTTAAAATCGGGATTTAATAAAAAAATAAAAATTAATATAAAAAATTGTATTTTACTATAATACCCTTTTGGATTAATAATAATTTTTAATATTAAAAAAAAATCTCATTGGTTTAGAGGGTTCTCAAAGTTCTCGCACTTAACATGGTTCTCAAAATAAAGGCCCCCTATATATATATATATATATATATATATATATATATATATATATATATATATATATATATATATATATATATATATATATATATATATATATATTTTTATAATTTTGTTTATTATATTAAAAACTATAAACTGAAAATACAGAACATAAAATATAAAGTTTTATAAGTTAAAAATGTTAAACCGACAAAAATACGAAACAGAAACTGATACGTAAAAACGTGTCCTATATTATAAACATAAGTGAGCCGAGTGTGAAAGATGTAAAAAATGGGTATCCATAAAAGCCTTGGGTATGATAACTAGCAAAGGGGTGTTAAGGTTTAACATGCTGGCATTAAGGCATGTTAACCATATTGTCCCTCAAGTTAAGGGGGTGTTAACACCTTAACGCCATAATAAGGGCTTTTTCATTTTTTTTTTTTGACCCCTAAATGAGAGTTTTTTTTGTAAATTGTTGGTGAGTTAAAGTTTAACTTGGGAATGTTATGATAAGAGATGTTTTTTTGTTGAGTTAAGATGAAATGTTAAAACTGATGTGACGCTAACGTGACATAATGTTAAGGTTTAACATAAATCAGCGTACCTAGTGCTCTAACACAACCTTTGTTTGATTATATGTGATTAATTAATATTTTAAAAAGGTTATTTGGTTTTGTACAACACTTTTAGTCCGAAATATGTAAAAAAAAAAGAAATATGTGTTTTAAAAAGGCAGGGGTTATTCATACGGGGGCTATATTTTTAGATATACCCCCCTTATATTTTTTGTTTTTTTTTGTTTTTTTTTTTTTTTTTTTTTTAAATTTTTATAATTTTGTTTATATCAAAAAGCTATAAACCTGAAAATGCGAACATAAATATAAAGTTTAATACATCAAACGCTTAAAACTGTCAGAAATACGGAACAGAAACTGACAAAAAACTTTGCTGTACTAAAAAAGTGGGGGACAAAAAAGAATATTCCTCTATAATTTGACATAAGAGGGTATTAATAGTATGACCCTTTAAAAAAGATGAAAATTTAAAGATCCAATGAATGTGTGAAGTGGGCACCGTCACCGACACAAGACACCGACAGAAAACCGTAAACGGCAAAGATGCCGACGCTAAGGGTGCGTTTAGTTGGAGAACAAATTCTGTTATTTTCTATCTCTAGTTTTGTAAAAATTTGGAAGGAGAATTAATCTCCACAAAACACTTGAAAATATAGAAAACGCGTTTAGTTGATGTTTCTATTTTCTGTTTTGAAGAAAGGGAGGGAGGGTTGAGGGTTACAAAGGAAAACGAGGAAAACAACTAAAATTTGTTTTGTAATTTTCCTTGTTAAGTTAGGAAATAGGGGATTTGTGTTTTGCAAAACATTTTGTTGGAAAACGTTGATTTGAACGCGATCTAGTTTCCTTGTTTTCCACAAAATATTTTGTGAAAAACAAGGGTGTTTTCCCTCAACTAAACACAACCTAAACATTATATGTTCACCTCTTCCTACATCGCGTGCATCCAAACATCCGTGTTCTACTCACCCTCAAGTTTTCGGTATTCACAATTTACACCCTTAGCATTTTTTTTTTAAAAAATTTACAAACTCAACACAAAACATAAATATATATGTGTGTCTGAATTGCAAAAGCGAATGCTACAATTCCAAGGGCTTGTTTGTTATAGTTTTCTATTAAGTCATTTCTAATTAAGAAATGACTTAATACAGACATCTTCAGTTTTATTACTTAATATTTTCAGTCATTTTCCTCTGTCAAGTTACAAACAAACAGTTTTAATATGACTTAATAAATTCAGTTTTTTTTCTTCATATTAAGTCAATTAAGTCACAAACAAACACCACCTAAATTTGTAGACATGTGTACCTAGGTGCGTATCTGCGTCTCTTTAAGAGAGGGAGGTACCGTCGTGCCAATGGTGGCGCCAAATCCACCAGCCCAAAACCGAGAACGGCGCACGATTACTCGACTCACGCTATTCGTTGTTGCGCCAAAAACACCAGCCGACGCCATTATATTTTTGTTGGCCAAATATGTACGTTTGGTAACGGTAATAATACCTTTTGGAACACCAAAAAAAAAAAAAAAATGTATATGTAATAATTAAAAAAAAATTAACACACAAAAAACCAATAAATACATCCTTATTATTTCATACTTTACACACGCTTCCAATATATTTTATAATACTACTATCTACTTTTCTCATTTTTTTTCCAACCAAAATGAATCCCAACTCACCATGGATTAACAATATGCTAAACGACCCGTCGAACCAAATGATGGGCTCGTCTTCAAATCCGGCTAACAATCCGGGCTCGTCTTCGAATCCATACAATCAATCGCCTTACTTTCCTACCTTCCCAACAAACCCATACATGAATCCCGAAGAACAATTGCTATTTAGTCAATGAAAATTGCAACAATATAATTAACTTTCTCAACAACAACATCAACAACTAAACCAATGCACCGCTTCCCAACTAAATTCCGACCATGAATCCTTCCATCTACGAGACGAAGACGAAGATGAAGAAGAGGTGGTCCCGACCCCGACGTCGAAAAAGACGAAGACGAAGGGGAAGACGAAGAAAACCACCAGAACGCAAGCTACGCAAGGTGGTACTCGACCTCGTAACGTGTGGACCCAAGACGGGGAGTTGCTTTTGACGAAGTGTTTCATTCAAATATTCGAGGATCCAAAAATAGGTGCAGGTCAATCAAAGGAAACATTTTGGTATACAGTTCTCGACGTATACAATATGGAATTGAAGCCGAGAAACACAAGTGGACTATTTGTACCAAGAACATGTTGACAGGAAAGTGGACTCCAATGAATAAGGAGGTTACCAAGTGGAATTCGTTAATGAATGAAACAAGTGTTATGAATGGGGAGAGTGATAATGATTTTATGGCGAGGGTGCATTCGTTGTATAAAACGGTGACGGGTATTGATTTAAAACACATGAGCGCTTGGGGCTTTTTGAAAGACAAGCACAAGTGAAAAAATCTCGAATCGACATTGGCAAGGCAAAATAGTCTTCGGGTTACGGAAGAGGAACCCGATCATTTTGGACGAGACGCGTTGCCACGACCTGAAAACATGTACCAGATTTCTAAGAGTCAACGTTCGTCAAACTCGACCGCTAGTTCCGGTTCAAACACGACAATGTTTTAAGAAATGATGAAACAACAAATCGAGTTAGACCGCAAGGCAAAGATGGATGTTATCGAACGAGTCACTCGCGAGAGTTTTTTATATGAATCACAAAAGATTGCCGAGGAGATGCGAGTGCTACAATTGGATACAAGCAAGATGGATCCAATCGACGCGGCGATTGTCAAAGCCTAAAAAGCACGAATCCGGGCAAAGTATCCAACCGAAGAGTCTTAGGTTTTTATTTCTATGTAACTTTTTATTTATTTTTTATTATTTTTAATTAATGTAATGTGTGTTTTTTATTTTATTTAATGAAGTTTATTTTAGTTAAAATTATGTATGTTTTATTTTTTGTAAATGAAAAAAATAAAATAAAAAGTGGAGAACGGCATCACATTTTGTGGTGCCAACAGTAACGGCACAAAATGTGATGTCAAAGGTTTTCTGGTGTCATTCTGTGTTTTGCTGATGTGGCAGAACTTTTGGAGAACGACACACATTTAGGGCACAACGGTAATATCAATAATCACATTGAACACAAAAAATTTCCAGGTTTGTATTATTGTAGATATGGAACACTATTTTCTAGCTAGTGTTACTTCCTTTAGACCTTTTAAACTCATTACAATAATACAATGAACATAGTAATGTCTGGTAACTTGCACGCCTAATGCAGTTTAATTAGTTTGATTTGTATATTCGACTATAGCTAGATTCATTATGTAAGTTAAAATTTTGGACTTAAAAAAACACATTTTTAAAATGATGACATTACAACTGAAATATAGGAAAGTACTTTGCCTTGTTATAGTTGAAAACAAAGTTCATTAAGTCCCTCCAAAGTATACATCATCAAGACAAGCAACATTCATTTGAATGATCAAGTTCAGGAAATAGGCTTAAACATGTTACATTTTATGGTTTACATTCTTACAAGTCACAAGATAAATCCCAAAGGGGGCCTTTCTTCCCAAATTTGGTAAGGTCTCTCATTTCGACTGCATTAATGCTATCGATCAGTTTGCATGCTATAAGCTCCATTGAGAGCCTCGACCATTAGCCGGAAAGCCTAAATTTGTGCAGTTCATGTGGATTACGATGAACCCGCAGACTAAGGCACTTAGGCGAAATATCCATGCATGTACCCAAAAGAATAGAAAAAAAAAAATGAGATTTCAACAAATTAACAATAAGTGTTGTAGGAATAATACAAGAATGAACAGTTTCACGAGTCTGATAAATTAGTTCACAGCCAACGCTGCAGCCGATTGATCAAAGCTACCACGCATTGCTCGAGCCCTAGTCGACCTCTTTTTCATCGACCCATTCTCACTTCCATATCTACTACTGCTTTTACTCGAAAATGTCATTTCATCATCCTTAATACCTCCATAGGCAAGAACTCTCGAAATTCCAGTATACATTAAGGACTCTGCAATTTGCATAGCAGTCGCACCCTTATTAGTCCTAGCTTCAACATCCACGCCTTTTTTCACCAATAGCTCAACCACATCAATACTTCCAGACTCCACACCACAATGCAAAGCAGTGTATCCTTCTTCATCCCTTGTCTCGATATCGACCCCTTTCTTTAACAAAATTTTGACTACATCAGCCCGGCCTTTGAATGAGGCTCGATGTAAAACTGTCCATCCATGCTGGTCTTGACAGTTAATATTGATCCCATTTTCAAGAATCTTATTAATAGTTCTAATGTCACCTTTTGTTACAGCTATTAGAAAAGTGTCAGTTAACCCGAGCATGTGGAGTAGCCGTGTATGTCCGTGCTCGGCTGCAACATCGTACGCGGTTTTTCTGGAGTGGTTTCGGATGTTTTTGTTAGCTCCTTTTTGGACTAGAAGCTTAACCATGTTTTCATCCCCAAGAGATGCAGCTACATGTAATGGGGTCTCGTCTCCGTTTAAGTTGCGGATATCGGTCCGGGCCCCACTGGTTAGTAGAAGCCGGGCACAGTCACGTCTTCGTTCCTCCACAGCTATGTGTAAAGCCGTGTTCCCATCTTTTGTGACGGAGTCGACGCTGACTCCTTTGGCTAAAAGGAGTTTTAGAATGTCCACATGCCCACCTCCTGAAGCTAAGTGGATCGGGCCCCACGTGGACGGGTCTACCCGCTCTGTATTGGCTTGGTTAGCCAATAAGAGCTCCACAATCAAAGTTTCACCTGACGCGACTGCAGCCTCTAGTGGGGTCGGTCCTAATCTAGTCCCATTGGACTGAGTGGATCGAGCCTCTATATCTGGCTTAAACTCGAGTAGGACCTGAACTAGGTCCGCTCGACTTTGAGCAACAGCTAAATGTAGTAAAGTACGACCTTCAGAGTCAACAGAGTCAATCAGCTTCCAAGACGGGTCACTTTTTTCCAATACATCGCGTAAATCATCTATCGACCCACTGCTAACAAGCTTAGTAATAACCATGGAGCCAACAAACATGACCTTAACACCACTATCAACAAACACTTGTTTCTTTCTTGTAGTAAACCAATCAATTGGGACAGAATCACTCATAGAAGTGGTCTTAACCGCGGCTCCAGGAACCACAACACTATGCAACAAAAACGAGTCATCACAATACGGATACGATTCTGGAAGCGTTGAATTTGGTGGCAAATCGTAACTGATTTCCACCGTGACGGTTGTTAATGGAGAAATGATCCCAGTTTGTGGTTTAACTGTGTACCGGACCTTGTTCACCGGTTGTAGCCTAAAAGCCACTGGCATGGTGTACATAACATTTCTCAAAGTGAGCTTACCATAACATTTTTCACCTGGTTCGACTCGTATTGTAACCACATTAGATGGCTCTAAACTTATCAACCGGTCCATGATCGGTTGTTATTCGATTACTCTAAGAAAGACAGAAAACCGGTACAGAAAAATGGTTATAGAAGTTGAAGAAAAATACAAGATTGTGGTATATGTATTAAGAAAGGTAAATGAGTGCCGGCTATTACAATGAAACAGTCATATCTTGGTGTTAAGAACAATGTTAGCTGGACTTGTTCTATTATGTGTCCAAAATTTGTCTAAATTCAAAAAAAACACCATTGGTTGTTACCATGTTGGATATGAAAACTCACTTAAGATAAGTTTATTAATATTAATAAATTGCTACCAATGATCACATGTGAACAAGATGTTTTGCATAATTGTTAATCTCAACATCTACCTTGTTGTATCTTTGTTATATCAGTAATACTAGCACTTAAAAATAACCTTGTGTCACTTTCATTTGTGCTTTGTATGCATGTATATCAACCTTGTTGTTTTACCTTTGGCATACCTACAAATTAAACAAGTTACATTTGTAGATCCCCAATCTTAATCAGGAGTCGTTTTCGTTTGTTTTGCGAAAAACATTTGTCATGTTTTAGTATAGATATATATAGTCATATAGATCAAAATTAACAGAAAAAGCTGTATCATCACTTGTAAAAGCATGTTTTATGATAGATAAGCTGGGTAAATACCATGTTGGTAGAAGTTTATGCAGTAATAACAGTAAAATCTTCATGTTAAGTATTAAGTTTGGCGACCGCTTAGGGCTTAAAAAATTTTAGGGCCCCAAAGTTTGTCCCATTAACGATTATATGCATGTGTACACATATTTTTCACGAAGAAAAACAATATTTAGATGAACAAATATCTTAAATAAGTAATATGTTGAACGTTTAGATAATTAATTGCATTATATCTTATAAATGGTCACACTTTATATATCTCAAAATGCATCATTATGTAATTTTGTCCAAAACCCTCAAAAATTTCAAAAATTCAAGGACGTCCTGACCTGATGTTCAATATAGTCTAACATTAAAAAACGCTGTATAAATTTTCAATGAACAAATATGGAAATAGTCTCTTAGAGAATCATATTCAAGAAGATTAATAATATATTTCATGTAACACCCTTGCCTCCGGAAACAAAGTCAAGGCAGAAAGTTCTTTTCTACTTTTGATAAAACTAGAAGCAGCTTTTCTACGATAAGTAGAGGTAAGGCTGTTTACATCTCAACCTCCTTCATACACTGTGAAAGACGGTATTAGAACTCATAACTCGTGGAAGACGGTATTAGAAGTTATTTTACTTTTGTAAAATTACAAAATGCAACTAGTCTTTCAATTAAAGAAGGGAATAGGGTACTCCAATGAGATCACCCTATTGTACTTGTCTAAGTGTGGTAAAGACATACATGTACATACCAACCATTTTTGGAAGACTGTCATGTGGGACTGTAGACATTTGTTCCATTTGTAACATTGTAGACCTAACAAGAGTGGAGTATAAGACATGCACAATCTATGTATGTATCTTTCCTTGTGGTTGTTTGACTTTGTCCTTGTGTCATATACTTTTGTCCCCACTTGAGTTACTATTAGCAACTTTTTTTTTTTTTTTTTTTTTCATAGCAAGTTGAAAAACTTTGGCTCAGTTTGATTCTTGTTGTATATGTTATTACATTATAAATATAGGAGTAAAATGCAAAGGAACATGTTTTTTTTTGAACTAATGCAAAGGAACATGTGATTTGTTTATTTTGGCACGAACCATTATTCAGAAAGTATTGACATTAGTTGTTCATAAAAGTCAAAAGTCATCTATAAGAGTAATGGTCTTACCAAACTTTTCACATACCTTTTTGCATAAATCATCTTTGATTTTCACTGGATTTTTGGCTTTTAAAAGTTGTTTTATGGACGGAAGTTGCACTTAATTATTACACTTTAGATAATTTAAGTATGATGGGCCATTTTAACCATTTTAAATGTTAAAAAGAAAGTTATTGTGAGTTGGGCTTGGAAACAAACCCTACTTACTATATATGACGGATTAATAAACATTGATCGAAAAGTCGAGGTTTGAATTCTGTTCGGCTTTGAAAGTGAGTTTGTTTAAGGTATGAAGTCATTCATAGTTTATCTATCTTCTTAAGGAGCAATTTGTCAAATCATCTATTAACTTATTTGAGATTTTGGTTTGCATGATATTATAGATTTTGGTCCTAGTATTTTTTATTAGGGGCAATTCCATATTTACCCAACTTAAACATGATAATGTCATATTTACCCAAAACATGCTTTAAATGCATTGTACATCATGCATTCAAAAGTTGTATTTTGGGTATATATGTGATTTTCATGTTTAGATTGGGTAAATATGAAATTATCCCTTTTTATTAATATATAAATTATATGCCAGACTCATACAATATATCTTTTGATCTGATCAACTAGTTATGTACTTGTGTTACTGTAACTTGTTACTTCACAACTCTTCTAAGGTTTTGTTTTAGTGGGCGTTTGGTTTGTTTACGGGAATGGAATATGAATTAGAATTGGTAGTGGTTTGAAAGAAATTTAAAAGAGAGGAATTATGATACATACCACCAAACAAACGCACTCTTAGTTTAACGACTCCGTGATCTGCCTAGAGAAGATTATGATACATGTTTACGTACTTGCACAACTTATTGAATTTTGTTTTTCGTATTGTAGTGTTTGATAAACCAGCTAGCAATCCATGAAAACAACTTTTAAGTATAGACTATATATCTTGTAATCTTAATTTGCAGATAGTGCTTTATTTTCTTGCACTTATTAACTTCAAAATTGATATTTTGACACCCTTGCAGATGGAACAAAAACAAATTTGCTGTGGTTCAATATATGACCAGTTGCCTCCTCTTTCTCCAAACTATCCATGGTTTGTTGCTCAAATTGGTAAAGACGATACCGAAGTACAGATTTTCTTCACCACACAAGACCCAAATTCTCATTATCACTGCCGAATCCCTGATCGGTAAACATATCCGGGGGATATTTCATGGTTGGTTGGTTCTCTCCGCTGGCTTCAAGTGGTCTCTGTGGAACCCAGTGACTTCTAAAATCATAAGTCTCCCTCCCTTCATTGATGTTATTGGAGAATATTGTTTATCATCCCCTCCCGATGATCCCAATTCAGTTCTCTTATTGACTAATCTCAGTAGGCCTACCTTCGTTTTTTGTAAGCTAAATTGTAACATAAAGAGATTAAGATGGACAGAATTGTCATATGCTAAACAGGTTATGAACATAACCGGTAAAAATAGTCACTTACATTCCCTAATTTATTGCAATGGTAAAGTGTATGCCAACCCTTTAGGTAGTAATTATCTAGTACAAGTTGACATTGTGGTTACGGGTACAGAAGTTGAGATAAATCTATTGCCAATATTAGAATTCCCTTGGCCTTCCTTCATTGATTGTTCCAAGGCTCTTCATTTTTTGAGGGGATCATCAAAAGAACTTTTCGATATTTTATTAGGTTTTAATGATCTGTATAAAACAGTTTTAGCTATACAATTATTTAAACTGGACATGAGTAGTATGAAGTGGGAGGAAGTGGATGATCTCAAAGAAAACATACTTTCCATATCACATAATTCGTATTACTCGGTTTTTAACAGCCATGCAATTGCCTCATCGGAAATAGGGGGTTATATACATATTTTTGGCGAACAGGGGAAAATAATAAACTCATACCATGTCAAAGATAAAACCATCTCCCTATCTTCTATGCCTTGTTTAGTTGGAGCAACCAACATTTTAGCGTGGCCATTGATTGAATGTAGGTAAGGTATCGCTTTTCACTTTATTTCATACTCATCACTAATGGCCGGTTTTATTTAATATCATTTCTTAGATTTTTTATTTTGTGTAGGTTAGAAGATGATCATACAGATCCTATACAAGAAGATGAGGATAAGGACGATGAGATAGTCACACTGTTAGTTAAAGATAATGGGACTGAACTTAATAGCACGGATGATGAATCTCACCTGCTCAATCTTCCGTTCCATATTTTGGAGACGATTATGAAGTTTTGTGTTGGTGTTGAGTACCTCAAATTCCGAGCTACATGCAAACATTGTCATTCAGCAGCACCTTTAGTAGAATGGATAAATGAAGCATCATTAGAGAGATTTCAGACTTATTCATCAGTTTCACCGTGGATGATAGTATTTGACAAGCATCAACGCATTATCACATTAACAGATCCGATGTTTGGTGACAAGTACTATATAAAGACTCCTAAACAATTTATTTCTGATATACAAATGTGTGATTCCAAACATGGATGGTTGCTGATGTATGTAGAAGAGGGACCCTTTTATCTAGAAGAGGGACCCCCGGTGTTCTATAACCCCTTCACAAGTGATATACGTATGCTTCCATCAGCGCCTGTAATAGAAAGCCTTTCTTTCTCAGCTCCACCTACTTCTCCTGATTGTATAGTTGTTGGATTTGCAACATATGGTGATGAATGGCATGTGTACATCCACTTTGTAGCTCGGGAACCAAACTGGCGTACAGTTGTTCTAAATTTTGCTGGTGATGTTTCATTATACTATAGTTATCCAACATTCTATGATGGAGATCTTTATGCTTTGTGTAACAATGGGGAACTTGATGTTCTTAAAGATATTGACAAGGATTATTTTTCTTGGGACGTTGTTATTGATGCCCCAACTAGTCATTGCACATCAGAGAACCAATATTTCCTAGTGAAATGTGATCAAAATCTTTTGCTTATCATCGTGGGCAAGTTTGGAGAATCCATTGAGCTTTTTGAGTCAAAAAATTCTACAGAAGAATGGGAGAAAATAGATGGGCTAGGAAGACACACTATCTACATATGTGGTACAACATGTATCTGCATTGAGGCCAAAACGCCAACGCTGGAGAACAAGATCTACTTTCCACTATTACATTCCGAGAACGGAAATTTAGTGTTTTACTCACTTGAAACACGAAGGTATCACACATTCGATGGAAAAAATGTTCAAGCAAATTTGGAGAATTTCTTTGGAACAAAACATCGTCTCGCCCCTCTAAGTTGGATTGAACCAAGTTGGTCATAAATAACTTACTTATCAAACTTTACAACACAATCGTCCTTGATTTTAAATGAAACAATTCTGATTTTTTTTCTTTCTTTTTTTGGAACTGCAAGGCTTTACTAAATCTTGCTTATGCTTATGCAGCCTCTATTATTAGAAAAAATTATTCAAAAACAGTTATAGCATTAGTTTCTTTGTTGGTATATTGTTTGTTTTAATTTTGTGACCATGAATAGTACTGTGATAATCATCTTTCTTCTGTCATCGATAATCCTATGTTTTGTCCGACTAAGAAACATGGCAAGTTAGGTTGTGAAGAATTAGTTGTGATGTGAGGGCAATAAGGAAGTTTTCTTTGTGAAAATATATAGAAGAAAGACACATTGACGGCATTGTGCAATATATATACTGTAAATAAAGCAAACTATTGTTGATGTATGGTAATATTTGGTATTTTATAAGTTAGTACTCCATATGTATGAAATATGTTGCACAGGTTTATATCTAATTTTCAGGATCGAATTCAACAAGATTGACAAGAGTTGTTTCTATATTATTAACAACATAAAATCGGTTTACATTGTTACTTTGACACACATTACAAACGTTTACATAGGCAGCGTATATATAGGTTCACAGGCGAACCGTTGAGTCTATTCGCTAAAGGGTACAACCGAATTATAACTACCATTACCCAACTTCTAACCGTTATTCGGCAAAAACTAGCTAACTAACAAGTTCAGCCCTTAGGCTTTGTATAATTACAATATATACGTAGCAATGAGCGAGATTAGGTCCACATTATCCCCCTTAATCTAGATCGTTGCTTCGTCCTAGATCTTGAACTCCGAGTCTTCATGCTCTTCTCCGCGTTCTCTTCCCGCATTCTTCCTTTCGAGTCATCATGTCTCTTCCATTGTCTTCGTCAAGATCAATGTCTTCCACAGTAGATGTTCCAGCGTTCCTGCACACAGTGGCAGTCCTCTTTCTTCCATGATTGTCCTGTAATACGAGTAAAAATTCAACACCGAATGGTTTTCCTTTTGTGTCGGTTCTTGCGTACCGCTCCCAACAAAAGTTTTTCTTCCTTTTGTGTCGGTCTTCAAGCGTATGCGTTCCCACAAAAGTGTCTCCTTTCTTTCCCACCAAAACATCAATTCGATATTGTTTTCTATTTGGTGTTCCCCAAAAAATCGTTATTGTTGTCTCGTTGTTTTTTTTTCGTGCCGGTCTACCACAACCGTTACCCACAAAAACTACTTCCACTCGCTTTTTTATCACAAGGCGTTGTGTTTCCCTTCTATGTCGCGTTCAAAGCAGTCCCACAGAAGTCCTTCTCGCTAGCCTTTTCCTTCGGTACCACGCTACTTAATCAAGCGTCAAAGTGTTTTCCTTTCTTCCTTTGTGTCGCGTTCCAGCAATCCTCACAAAGTCCTACAATGTTGTCTTGTTCTTCCTTTGTTGTCGCGTTCCAGCAGCCCCCAACAAAGTTTCCTACCAAATCGTTTGGTGTTTATCTTGGCCGTAAAAGCCACACAAGATCGAACTTCACAAGCAGAAACAGAAAATATGGAACTCGCTCTCCAATAATCAGAAAAGACTAGCTTACAAAACCTGATATCAAGTACACGTCCAAACTATGTGCTCGTCTGGATTGTTTATATAGGACTTTAGAATGAGGTCTCCTATTCCTATTACAACTCTAATTAAGTAGAAAAGTCCTTATCTTAAAAGCTAAAAATAAGAATCCTAATTAAACTAGAATAGTGAACGTCCCACTTGCTTGAGACTCTTCGACTGTCCATATGCTCGGATCAGTAATTATCCCAACATTCACCCCAATTTCACTTCGAGATAGGTAGGTTTTCAACTCCGAGTAACTCTTGCATCTCCTTGAACTTAATCCTTGCGAGAGCTTGAATATCAGCTGCAAATCACCTCTTACAAATTCAACTCGTACTTGGCCTCTTTCAACACACTCTCGGATAAAATGATAACGTGTGTTTATATGCTTGCTTCTTCCGTGAAAGACTGGATTTTTCATAAGTGCAATAGCCGATCTGTTGTCAACAAATAAGACCACCACTCTTTCTTCCATTCCGGTTATTTCACTCAACAACCCACGTAACCATATCCCTTGACACGCGGCTGAAGTTGCAGCCATGAACTCGGCTTCACAAGACGATAGAGCCACCGTGTTTTGCTTTTGTGAGCACCAAGTGATAGGTGATTTACCTAGATAAAATACGTGCCGGTTGTGCTTCGACCATCATCTTGGTCCATAGCAAAACTACTATCACTAAACCCCACTAGCTCCTTGGTTTTCTCTTGGTTGTATCGTATTCCAAAATTCAAACTACCTTGGATATACCGCAGATTTGTTTCACAGTGCCATATGTGATTCTTTAGGTTCTTGCATGTAACGACTAACCAAACCAACCGAATAAGATAAATCGGGTCGTGTGTGTAGTAAATACCTTAGACAGCCAACTCGTCGTCTATACAAAGTTGCATCAACTGGTTTTCCTTCCTTATCCAAGCTTAACTTCATTCGAGGTTCTAATGGACATTGAGTAGGATTCGATTCATGCATCCCAGCATCTTTCAAGATCTTCTTTGCATAGCTTTCTTGACTTATTGAGATACTCGAATCCTCTTGCTTTACTTCAATGCCAAGATAATAGCTCAATTTTCCCAAATCACTCATATCGAACCTTTCTTGCATTTGTCTCTTAAATTCACCAATTTCGCTAAGCTTCGAACCGGTTACTAAGAGATCATCTACATAGACCGCAATAATCAAGATTGACTTGTTTGTCTTCTTCACATACACCGCTTGTTCGTGTTGGCATCGTTTGAAAGACATTTGCTTGAGTTCTCTATCAAGTTTTGTATTCCATGCCCTTGGTGCTTGTTTAAGTCCATAAAGCGCCTTTTTCAACTTGTAGATCTTCCTTTCTTCTCCTTTCTTCACGAACCCCTCCGGTTGTGTAACAAAAACTTGCTCTTTTAGTTCTCCATGTAAAAAGTGACTTTACATCCGGATGATGTAGCTCCCATGCTTCTTTTGCAACCAATGAGATCAATAAACGTATCGTTTCAATCCGTGCTACGGGCGCAAATACCTCGTCATAGTCAATTCCTTCCTTTTGAGCATAACCCTTTACTACTAAATGAGCTTTAAACTTATTAATTGAACCATCCGGATTTCTCTTAATTTTGAACACCCACTTTAATCCAATGGGATTAACATTAACCGAAGCTTCAACTAATTCCCATGAATCATTCTTCTCGATAGACTCAATCTCTTGCTTCATAGCAAACATCCACTTGCTTGAGACTTTTGCTTCTTGGAACGTTCTTGGTTCATCATCTTCAATCAAAAGTAGATTTTGATCTTCATTAGCAACTGAGGTTCTTGAACTAGACCCCATAATAAAGTCATTAAATCTAGTTGGCTTAGTTGAAACCCTCGAAGAACGCCTCATAATTGGTTGAGTTTCTGACACGGATTAGGGTCATTACCAGCCTCGATTTGATCTTCTTGTTCGGTATTGACCGGTTGATTTTCATCAACATCATGATGATTTTCAGCCTCTTGATCTTCATCCTCAACTTCATCGGTCTCACCAGGTTAACAAATCCACAACCCGTATTAATAGACCCGTGCCATTCTATGACAAACATACACAGGGTTTAGCTCGTGTGTGTCGCTTCCAGCAACATACTTCCAGCCAAGTTCCTCATTAAACTCCGCATCACGACATATTACAATCTTCTTTAGTCTTGGATTGAACAATCAAAACCTTTCGTACTGGCTCGTTTCCGATATAAATGAGTCGTATTGACCTGTCGTCTAACTTATGTAAGTATGGCCTTGTTCCCGTTGCATAAGCCACACATACAAATACCCGCAAACCCTTCAAATTAGGCTTTTTTCTTTTGAAAGCCTCATATGGAGTTTGATTAACTAGAGCTCGAGTTGAAACTCTATTAATCAAGAATGTGGCGTGTCTAACTCCTTCAGCCCACATGTAGTTTGGTACGTCTCGTGCTTTCAAGATGCTTCTAGTCATTCCCATAAGAGTACGGTTTCGCCTTTCCACGACTCCATTTTGTTGCGGTGTGTAGGGCGCGGTTAGATGTCTTGTTATACCCTCGTTTTCACCAAAGTTGGTAAATTCTTTTGAAGTGAACTCACCTCCTCTATCGGTCCTTAGGGTTATAATCTTCTTTCTCGACTTCTTCTCAACTAAAGCTTTGAACTTTTTGAAGTATTCAAATGCCTCTCCTTTTTCCTTCAAGGTAAAAGTCCACATAAACCGTGAGAAGTCATCAATAAGAACAAATATGTACTTGTTGCCCGCTATGGATGGTGGAGAAATTGGTCCACATAGGTCGGCATGTATAAGTTGAAGAGAATGTGTTGCCTTAAATTTTGCAGCTTTAGGAAACGCCTTCTTTGTTTGTTTTCCTACCAAGCAAGATTCACACAACTTGTTCTCTTGATGAATTATTGGCAAATTTTCAACCATGCCCTTCCTTGCCATTAATTCCATCATCTCGAAATTAATGTGACCCATCCTAGCATGCCATAACCAAGCATCATCTTCCATCTTTGCTTTGAGACACACCGGACTTCCAACTTGGAGCTTTATCTTGTAAAGTCTATTACTTGTTCTAAGAACCTTCATCAGAAGCTTGCCATCTGAGTCACGCATAGTAAGAAGGTTACCTTTCATACGAATGTCACATCCACCTTCGGTAGCTTGCCCAAGACTAATTATGTTGCTTTTTAGCTCGGGTAGGTAATAGACTCCGTGATCAACCTTTGCTCACTCGTTTTCCCTTCAATGATTATCGAACCCTTCCCTTTTATCTCGATGTAGGAGTTATCACCAAACTTCACTCTGCCGGAGATATTCTCATTCAACTCGGAAAAATATTCTCGGATCCCCGTCATGTGATTACTTGCTCCATTATCCAAATACCAAGTGTCTTCCTCGTTTGGCTTAGTATTCAATTGGTTTGGGATAATCTTTTCTTCATTCAAGAAAACTACTTCTTGAACGCTTTTCATCATAAAAAGTGTCGGGTCATCATCATCCTCCGTTTTCAAAAGGTTTGCTTCATGCTTTTCCTTTTGTACACGGCGTTCGGGACAATTAGAAGCAAAGTGACCATATTCATCACATCTGAAGCATTGAATCTTTGAAAGGTCTCGACTTTTGTTCTTCTTTTGATCCGTATTGCTCCTGGAGTTGTTTTGGTTTCCACGGTTGTGGTTATTAGCTTGACCACTACCACAAGATTTGTTTTGAGAAGAAAAGTTTTGACCTTTACCGTTGCCACGGAGGAATTCCTTCCTCGACATTTCTTATCATATCTTTCAGCCCTTCCGAACATTAACTTGCCTTGATCTTGAGAAGTGGTGTCAACACCCTTCATTCTTCCTTCAAAAGCTTTCAACCTTCCAATTGCTTCTTGAAAAGACATAGTATTCAAGTCAGCAAATTGTTCTATTGAGGCAACAATTGCAACATACCTATCCGGAACGGATGCAAGCAGCTTCTTAACAAGTTTCTTGTCTTCATAAACTGTTCCCAAGCTGTTGACTTCACATTTTGCCCAACCTAGCCGCGAAGTCATCGATTGATTCGTTGACCTTCATATTTAAGGCTTCAAATTCCGTCTCCAAGGTTTGCAACCTTGCGTCTCGAACCCGATCAACACCCACATACCTGGTCTTCAAAGCTCCCCGATTTCTTTGGCTGTGTTGAATTGTGAAACTTGAAAAACAAGTTCTTCTGGAATCGGCTGGAAGAGTAACGCCACTGCCATGTGATCTTGCTTAGCAACAACTTGTGTTCCTTCCGTTGGCTCCAGTGCATCGAGTATTCCATGGACTCGGAATACCGCTTTGACTCTTATTGCCCATATGTTATAGTTTGTGCTTGTTAACATTGGACATTGAAGAGCCGTTTTAGAATGTTCAACAGGAGGTGGTTGACTCGACTCGCCTTGCACCATCCTTCTTGTACGTCTTCTGTAAGTTACAGGTGTTGTTTGTTCGTCTTCTAGCCCTAGTCTGCTAGTCGACTGATTTACTTCCTGCCCAAGTAAACCAGGTCGATTGTGCTTTACAACCCTTGGTCGATCCTTGCTTGATAACCCTTGGTCGATTGGACTGTCTTGGAACCTGGCTCTTGATACCAAATAAAAGCCACACAAGATCGAACTTCACAAGCGTAAATGAAAATATGGAACTCGCTCTCCAATAATCAGAAAAGACTAGCGTACAAAAGCGATATCAAGTACACGCCAAACTATGTGCTGTCGGATTGTTTATATAGGTCTTTAGAATGAGCTCTCCTATTCCTATTACAACTCTAATTAAGTAGAAAAGTCCTTATCTTAAAAGCTAAAAATAAGAATCCTAATTAAACTAGAATAGTGAACGTCCCACTTGCTTAAGACTCTTCGACTGTCCATATGCTCGGATCAGTAATTATCCCAACAGGCCGTATATTCCTTCAACCTTAACGTGTTCCTCTTCCTCTTCAAGAGTCGATGACGATATTCCACGTTTGTTTCTATGTGTGTTGCGATCTGCAACTTCCGTCGGTTCTGGTTGTGCACCACCAACTCCAACGTATTCCGATTGTTACTCAAGTAAGTTTTCTCTTCCTGTTACCGTATTCCGTATCCGTTGATTTTCCGGTTGGCGTAGTGGTTTTATTCCGGTCACAGTCCTTGGTGTCTCTTCCCTTCTAAGTCTTTTGATCTTCTTGATAAAAAACTTGAATCAAAACTTGTAATCTTGTAACCCGCTCTGATACCACTGTTGCACAGGTTTATCGAATTTCGAGGATCGAATTCAACAAGATTGACAAGAGATGATTCTATATTATTAACAACATAAAATCGGTTTAGATTGTTACTTTGACGCACATTACAAACGTTTACATATGCAGCGTATATATAGGTTCACAAAGCTAACCGTTGTGTCTATTCGCTAAAGGGTACAACCGAATTATAATTACCATTAACCGACTTCCAACCGTTATTCGGTTATAAACTAACTAACTAAAAAGTTCAGCCCTTAGGCTTTGTGTTATTACAATATATACCGAGCAATGAGCAAGATTAGGTCCACAAAATATATCTTCATTGTCCTGCTATTTTTTCATGAGTGTAATCAACAAAGGCTGCAAAGAGAGAAACATCCTTGATGAAGTTTTGTGAAAGATGCTTCCAAACTAACATCACTTTCATATGCGTTTAGTGATAATATTGACGCATTTACACATGTATAAGTTGAATCATGTACGTACTCCATATTTTGTATCTAACGTGGAGTTTTATAGTCAATTATTTAAAGTAGTTAAACAAGAAACGGGTAAAATGGAGACTGCCAAATCATCCAACGAGTTATCGTTAATGCAAACAACCTCCGATGATATTGATTAACGAGTACTCTTGATACATGTACATCCAACTTCCTATATCGATTAGTGAGTATTAATGGCTCTCCTGGCTGTAGGGGTGTCATAAATCCCGACCCGACCCGGACCCGAACCCGAATACGAATACTCGGGTTCAAAATCGAACTCGGGTCAATCGGGTCAACCCGATTAACCCGAATATTAGATAGGGTCGGGTATCGGGTTTAAATACTTTGGCTATTCGGGTTCGGTCAACCCACTAACCCGAGTTTTTTTTAACTTTGCTTAATCTTTATTCAATTGAAAAGCCTAAGTTAAATCATCAAACTTTGCCTACTGTTGTAATTTTGTTACCAAAAGTCTAATGTTTACAAGCTGTTATTCGTGTTCTTGTTATTTGAATGATACAATTTGTAGGTTGCAACTAATGTCTAGATGTTCTTTTATTTTCCTATTATTACATCTTATTAGTATTTTCAATTTTGCATAAGTTGCAACTTGCAAAGCTAGCAAGTCTACAATGAGACTACTGCAGTCTTCAAGTCTCCAACAAAAATGCTACTTATAATTTATCATTTGATAACTAGTTATAGATACACTTCATAGCATTGTTAGATTGTTATCATGCATGGTTGCATGCATTTGCATGGTTACAACTTACAATTTACATTCCATTTGTGGTTCTTTAATTTTTATACATTTGCTAATTGCAAATTTGCAACAAGCTTAATGGTAACAAACAAATGCAACAAACTAATTATGTGATTTATACATATGCCTTTACTTGTTTAAGAGTTTAACTACTAAATTTAAGAAATTAAATTTTGGGATTATTTAAATGGCACCGACCCGAACCCGACTTGACCCGAACCCGACCAACCCGAGTTCAAATAGGGTCGGGTTCGGGTATTATATTTTTAGCCTTGACCCGACTTTCGACCCGACCCGAATGACCCGAACCCGACCAACCCGACCCGAATGACCCGAACCCGACCAACCCGACCCGATTAACACCCCTACCTAGCTGGATGTCGATCTAAAGGAGTAAACGGTGAAAAGAGAACTTAGCAAAAAGAAGGAGCAATAACAGTATAATCTGTATTGTTTTTTATCAGCATGTTATCTGATCTTTGATCGAATAAGTCTTGCATTGTATACATTCGAATTCCTTAAAAGATGGTAGATCAGTGGCTGTGATTAGCATGTGCAAGTGGGGCAGTCGCACACGCCAACCATTTGTGTGGGACCTCCGATTTAGTATATGTCCATTAGTATTTATACATGTCTCATTATATTTATACATGTCAAACTTGAATTTTTATAGCCCTTTTTAAATATTATGTGAATGGGCTTCCGATTTAATATATGTACATTAGTATTTATACATTTCTAAATATATTATATTATGTTTTGAATTTTCTATAATAGTTAAGTTTTGTGATTACGAAGCCTCATTTGTTGTTTCGCACCGGGCCACCCAAATCAATGAGACGGCCCTCGGTAGATGTTTCTATTTCCCTTACGATCATAAGAAAACGACATGATTAATATTATTCAATTCATCAGCCATACAAATGCACTAAACCTAGTGTTTTAAATAAGGAAAGAAATGTGGTAATAGATTATAAGAACCGAACCGATAAACGGGCTCGGGTTGTGGGTTCGGATCTTATAATCTATATTGCCTAATAACATGTCCCAACCATTATTGGAAGACTATCATTTGGGATGTTCAATTTGCAACTTTGTGCATGTAACAAGACACAATCTATAACTATACATGTATCTTACCTTCAAGTTATAAAAAAAAGAGTAAATTACACCGTTCGTCCCTATGGTTTGTGCCAAATCACACCCACAGTCCCTGTTCTTTTTTTTTTGCTTTTTCACTCCTCATGGTTTCAATTATGCACACCAGGCATCCTTATGAGTAACTGCCGTTATCTGCTGCTGTTAAACCCACCCACGTGCCATAAACGTGAGGGTAAACTTGTCTTTTATTCTTTCCCTCGTTTTTTATAATAAAATACGGAGTATTAAATGCCCGTCACTTCATTTCCCCTCCCTAGAACTCTTTTTTGTTTCTCTCTAAGTCACCAAACTTCCCCCAAATATTTTCATCTTCTACAACTAAACCCTAGTTTCAATTCGTACCTGCAATGGTGTACTCATCACCAAAGTGGGCGTTACGTGAATCAAAAGAGGATGTTGATGTTTACAATGCTTACGGTAAGATTACTCTTAGTCTTTCCTGTTAAGTTGTTTTTTTTTATTATTATTATTTTTTTTGACAATGTCATGTGATTTGTAACATGTTAATCTTGATTTGACGTATAAAACCCCTAATTTTGATCTTTTTAGTCTAAACCCTAATTTTTAGCTTTTGTTCTGATTATTTTTGCAGTGAACCAAAGTACTCTGTTTTCAATGAAGATTCATTATCTTGGTTTCTTTACACCTTCACTGGTAGGACATATGAAAATGGTGATTTTGCTTATTTTGATTAGCGTGGATATTGATATGTTTTCGGTCCATGAGCTTAATGACATGGTTAAGAAAATAGGCTTCTCTGGTAAGACAATCATGTATTACAACTTTCTTAGACACGAAATGACTTTGGACAATGGGTTATATGCATTAGGAAATGATGATGATGTTAGAAAATTGACTGAGTATGTTAGGCATGGTAATAAGATGATTCATGTTTACATAGAACATGAGTATACTAATGTACACACTTATGTAGATGCTGCTTTTAGTACACCTACAAAGAATAAGTGTCTGATTGAGGAAATAGATGATGATGTCCCACCTTCACATGTACAACCAAGTAAAATGAAACCTAGAAAACCAGTTTCTGGTGCATGTGCAAAGAAACTAATGTTATCTTTGGAATGAAGTTGGTGAAAGCAGTGAGACTAATACCACAACCCAATGTCAAACTGACTTTGCTAATTCCTTTTACAATGCCTCTGATCCATTTGATAGTTTAGATGAGTTTGATCCTTTTTATGGGTTAGATAGTGAAGATTTTGGTGGTACAAGTGTTGGTAAGGGTAAAGGTGTGGCAATGAATGATGATGAAATAGATGGATTGGATGAAAACATAGGAGATGCAGAAAACATGGTGGATAGGTTAGTTGATGAGGGTATTCCAGATGGCGAGGGAAATGATGGTGATAGGTTAGTTGATGAGGGTAATCCAGATGATGAAGTGGAGGTAAACATGAATAACTTTGACAAACAAAATCTTTGCAATCATGGGAGATGCTGAAACACAATCTGAGTTCAATTCCAATGAAACTTTTAATGTGAATGTTCATGTCATGGACAATGAAGAATTTGAAAGTGCCTCAGATGAAGATGGTTTAGCTAGAATAAGGAAAAGGCAGTTGAAACAAATAAGGAAAGAAAACCAACCAAAGGATGGGGTTGTGCACAAACATTTTTTCTTTGTTGGTCAACAGTTTGGGGCTGCTTGAAGTGAAAGAAAGGGTTCACTTACATTCTATCGAGACTAGAAGGGAGCTATACCTTAAGAAGAATGATAAGGAAAGGATAAGAGTGCAATGCAAGGGTACACTTCCAGTTTATAGCACAATAGATGGGCCTGAAAGTATGGGAGATGTTGGGCCTTCTCAAACAGTTGACCCAAGCCAACCAGATGGGCCTTCTCAAACAGTTGGATCCAGTGAAAAATTTAGGTGGACCAAGAATAACATTCTTGAATGCAAGGGTATTGATTGCAGTCCAAAGTCAAAGGCAAAAGTGAGTGGGAAACCTAATTTAAGAAAGATAGCCGACAATGAATGTCCTTATGCTATACATATATCCAAGTTAAGAGGAACTGAGACATGGCAAGTTAAAACACTTGATTCTGAGCATAAGTGTTTACAGTCTAGAAAAATCCAATATTGTACTGCAGATTTTCTGTCTGAAAGTCTTCTGAGTCAGATTGAAACAAACCCACAAATTCCAGTCAGAGCAATCCAAGACCAGTTACAAAAGAAATACCAATTGGAGGTGTCTAGAATGAAAGCTTTCTGAGCAAAATCAAAGGCTGTTGATCAGGTTAGAGGTGACTTCACATTGCAGTACCATTTGTTGAGAGACTATGTCATGGAGTTGAAAGAATCTAACCGAAATACTACTGTTAGAATAAGAGTTCAAAGTGTACCAAATCATGATTGCCCAACAAGAGTTTTTAAAAGGATATATGTGTGTTTGGGGGCATCAAAGGAAGGTTTCAGAGCATGCAGGAGAGATTTCTTAGGGTTTGATGGAGCTTTTATGAAAGGTCCATTCCCTGGCAATTACTACATTTGTGGGTGTGGATCCCAATAATGGAATATATCCAGCGGCTTATGGCATTGTGGAATCAGAGTCAAGGGATTCATGGACATGGTTTCTGGAACACTTAAAGGAGGATCTTAATCTTCAATCAAATTCCAATTTCACTTTTATTAGTGACAGACAGAAGGTATCATACCATTTTTAATCTTCAATAAAATTCCAATTTCACTTTTATATGTATGATAGTGTAATATTTATCACATTTTAATGCTTCTTTTGAAACAGGGTATCATACCAGCCATTGCAGACTTGTTTCCAGCAGCAGAGCATAGATATTGCCTTAGGCATATACATGAAAACATGAAACTGAAATGGTCTGGGACAGCATACAAAGATTTATTGTGGAAATGTGCAACAGCTTTGACAGTACCACACTTTCAAATTGCTATGGACCAATTGAAGGCCTTCAACAAAGACTGTTATGACTGGTTAGCTAAGATACCTCCAAAGCATTGGGCAAGATCTCACTTTTCAGGTTAATAACCAACCTTTTTGCTTATTTTACTATTGCTATCTTATAAGCATTTAACTGTTATATGTTTAAACAGGGAGACCTAAAACAGACATGCTTTTAAACAACATGTGTGAAGTTCTTAATGGTCAATTGTTAGATGGTAGGGACAGACCAATTATAAGCACACTAGAGTATGTTAGGCAATACCTCATGAAGAGAATTGTGATTGTATTGGGCATTATAGATAAAACTGATGGTCCCTTGACACCCACTGCTACTAAACTGTTCAATGTTATAAAACAAGAAGCTAGTGAATACATAGCTACATGGAATGGGGGTAATCTATATGGGGTAACAGGACCATGGAATGATCAACAAGTTGTGGATGTAGTTCATAGGACATGTACGTGTAGAAAATGGGAATTGACAGGACTTCCATGCAAACATGCTGTGGCATCCATTTGGAATATGGCAGCTAATAGAGTAGATGTAGGTATACCAGAGAGTTGGGTCCACCCTTGTTACATGCTTGATACATGGAAAAAGGTTTATAGTCATCATATCAATCCAATTAGAGAGAAAATTCTGTGGCCAAAGTCCAACATTCCCACCACCATAACTCCTCCAAATTATCACCCACAAGTGGGCAGGCCACAAAAGAAAAGGAAGAAATCAGCTGGTGAGGACATTCCATTGGTCAAAAATGGTAAGTTGTCAAGAATAAATCAGCCTGTGAGATGTGTGTTGTGCAAGGGTCTAGGTCACAACAAGAGAAGCTGCACAGTCCCGCAAATGCAAAGAAAGGTAAGGCGCAACAAGTGATGTGGGGGTTAAAAAGGGAAGGCTGCAACAAGTGATGGGGGGTTAAAAAGGGAAGGCTACTGCTGCTGATGGAAATGTAAAGAAAGGGAAGGCTGCTGCAACTTATGCATCAAAGAAAGGAATTGGCCAAAAGAAGCAGTCAAAAGGAGAAAAGCTTGTGTTAGGCTAGTTTCATCTTTAATAATTGTTTCAGTATCTTAAACTTTTTCCTTTTAAGTATTGATGTTATGTTACTACTTTTAAGACTTGCACTTGATGTGCACTTGGTAGTCTAAGACTTGCTTTTGTATTGGTATGGTACTTTTAAGACTTGCAGTTTCTATTGGTATGGTATGTTTGACTTTATACAGTCAAACAAATGGTTTGTTTTGTATGCTACTTCAAACAAATGGAAATGGTTGCTTTTGTATCTGTTTGACTTTGCAAAATGGTTTGTTTTGTATCTGCACAACTGAACTATAAAGTCTTTCTTCCTAAACTAGTTCAATGACCCACTTTAAAATACTCACGAACATAAAGCAACTAGAATTGCAACATTTTCATTACCATTGATATAACAAACTTTTACAAAATACAAAACTAATGTTGCTAATACATAATCAGTTAACATAAACCAACTTGAAATAAACCACAATCAGTTAACTCGACATTTTGACTAAGAGAAACACCACCACTGCAATCCAAGTCAGATACAAGTATGATCTAAGCCTTGCGCGATCTTCTTCAGCTTCCCTCAAGTTGGCTTCAAGAGCGTTTCTCCCCCTCAATAGCCCAGGTATAATTGAAACTGAACGTGGGCACATAGGAGGATCTACCCAATCAATGAATGGGCAATCAGAATCCTGTTAAAACAACAACAACCAAATTTAGTAGTTAAAGATTACAAACCCTAATTAAACTTATAAGATTTGATTTGATAAATAGAAACGCCGACCAGGATTTATGTTAGTCCATGATGTCCGTATTATTGCTCGTCTTCCACACGTACACTGCACCATTTTTAAACTTATAAGATTTGATTTGATAAAGTGAGAGTGGATTTGAAAAGTATGTGTGGATTTGAAAAGTGTGTGTTTTCTGATCTTATTAAATAAGTCAAAGGCAAATTAAAGGGAAAGAATAAAAGACAAGTTTACCCTCACGTTTATGGCACGTGGGTGGGTTTAACAGCAGCAGATAACGGCAATTACTCATAAGGATGCCTGGTGTGCATAATTGAAACCATGAGGAGTGAAAAAGCAAAAAAAAAAGAACAGGGACTGTGGGTGTGATTTGGCACAAACCATAGGGACGAACGGTGTAATTTACTCTAAAAAAAATTAAGGAGAATTGCATATATACACATTAAAACTCAAAAACTTGCATATTTTTTTCAAAATACAAGTTTTTAATTCATGATGTACAATGCAAGTTAAGCATGTTTTGGGTATATATATATGCAAATATGCAAGTTTTAGTGAGTATATATGCAATTGTCCCAAAAAATTAAACATGTAGCTTATAAAACTTTGATTCGTTTTTATTATTGTTTTTTTCATAATCAGTACCATAGACTTTTGGAAATAAACTCCGCACAAAATCGAGTCCTGAAAGGTGACCATTTCAAAAGAAAAGCCGACTTTCTGACGTCTCTCATTAACCAGTGTCACGGTTAACATAAGAGAATTAAATCGTATAATACCATGATTAATGAAAACATGATTTTAATCCATAACTTCCGCTTTACGCTGCACGTCCTCTTTCAGTAAAATTACATCATTGAAAAGGGCGAATTTTATTATTTTGAAAAATTATTGTAAAAGCCTTAAGTGCCTACAAAACTAAAGGGAATGATATTGTACGTACTTATGAGCAATTCCTGACTTTGTTGCTGATTTGAAAGCTTTCGAGCATTGGGTGCATTAGCTTGGTATCCATTGCCAAGCCAAGCTACTGCCCCGGGTACCCTCGCCAAACTACACGCCAAATATTTAGCTTGCGTCAAATGATGAAAAAATCAGTTTTTTGACCGTTGGGGCTACCAACGACTATTTCTTGTCGTTAAAAAAAAGGTATATATACACAATATTTTTAAACAAACATTTTTTTAATTTATATAAACCCTTTTACACACAAACTAAAAATTTTCACTTCCATTTTCACGCAAGTTAAAATTGGTATAAATCCGTTTTTTTTAATAAATACAAAATTGATTGGTTTGAAAAAAAAATGATGGGTCCCAAAATTGGGGTTTTGACGTGAGTTAATGGAGAGAATGTTTGGGAGCGTGGGTGAAAGAGAAGTGAAAAAGAAAAAACTGAGGTGCCGCTAAATGTTTGACTTGAGTTATCATACTTGATGCTCTTGTATTTAAATAATTTTTTTATTTTTTTATTTTAATGATTCATGATTGATCTTGCAGTTTGTATGCATTAAGTAACAATGACAAATTGTTTGGTATAGCAATTAGGGGTGAAAACAAGTCGAGCCGAGCTCGAGCCTGTCAGAGCTCGAGCTCGGATCGTTTAAGTTTTAAAAGGCTCGAGCTCGAGCTCGGCTCGTTTCGAGCTTTAAATTTTAGGCTCGAGCTCGGCTCGTTGTATTTTATATAAGCTCGGGCTCGGCTCGAGCTCGGATCGTTTATACGATTTGGCCATGAAAAGTTAAAAGTTTGGCTCGAGCTTGAGCTCAGCTCGTAATATATCTTTATTGAGCTCGTTAATAAGCTCGAGCTTGGCTCGAATATATGTTTAATACTTAAAATATTATAATGCCGTTTAGGCTCGCGAGCCTTAACGAGCTTTGTATGTAAAGCTCGGGATCGAGCTTGATTAATAAACGAGCTTCAACTTAGCTCGAGCTCATTTAGGCTCGGCTCGTTCGAGCTTTTTACCTGATCCTAAGCTTTTCACGAGCTGCTCGGCTCATTTCCACCCCTAATAGCAATGGATCGAATTGAATAAAGGGATCAAAAAAAGTTGTCATTGGAACATTTTCTCTAATAAAATCACTTACAACTTTAAACAGCCTTGCATGTGATTTTTTTATCATGTTAATTGTAACTAGGAAGCTAATAACAACACAATTCTAAATTCTTTCTCCAGCAAAGTAAAGTAAACAAGATAAAAGAGGAATATTGGGATTTGATGAGTTGTAGAAATATCTTAAGGATCGGACCAAATAGATTTGAACTATTATATTTATTTATCTAGTTTTTTCTTAATTATTATTAGACTAAAATACACGGTTGGTCCCTAAACTTGGCAATCCGCTTCGCGTTGGGACAGACCTTGGCATTATCATCGCCGGAGGTCTAAAACATGGGCTTTATATGCCAAACTCGTCCCTTGACCAATAACGCCGATGTCAACGTCTTGTTTCTGTTAGTTAGTGGAAGGTATTATAGTCTATACACATTTATACCTTACCTTAGTTAATTCTGAGAAAAGCTACCGTATACTATCTTGATCGTTTCCCTCCTTCGTCACACAACCCTCACACACACTTTAACAATGGCAGACAAGGAGCTTACTTTTACAGATGTAACTCATGAGATGGTAAAATATGTGAAGGCAAAATATGAGGATACTTGGTTAAAAGAAGATGAAATGTCTGATGAAATGTTTGATGATTTATGCAGATTTGCAAAAGAAGCTCAAGTGATGAAAGGTTAGTCGGGTTTTTTGTATTTGTGTGATTGGCATTTTAAGGGATGAGCATAAATAACTCTAATTTATTTGACAGAAATCCGAGCAGTGTCAAAATCTGTCAAAAAGAGGGATTATTGCAAGCTAAAGGTATCTGACGATATGGTTGAGTATGCCATGGCTACTTATGGGAATAAGTGGGATATAGGAGATGACATTGCTGATGTGATAGTTGAAGACTTGTGGGAAAAATATGGGAATAAGAAAGTTGTTTGCAAGCTAAGAAAGGTTAGAGTTAATGTTTGCAAGCTAAGAAAGTTGTAATGGGTGAACTCTGATTTCTTTATGTTTTGTCTATCTTTCCAGATACTAACGTGAAAGGAAATGAAGTTGATGTCATCATTATTTCAGACACATCTGATGATGAGTGTGGGAACATGTCTTCTAAGACCACTACTTTGAAAGGTTCCACTTCCCAAGCGTCCAAGGCTTCCGCTCCCAAGGTTGTACTTGGTCTTGTAGCGGCTGTGGGATGCTCCAGCACAAATAGGAATGAGTGGTATGTGCCTCCCCCTAAGGACCTCAAGTCTCCCCCCATGGATATCAAGTCTCCCATAAGAAGTTCACATGTTATTTTTAGTTGTTGATGTAATGAAGATGTATATTTTTTGGCTGATGATGGTTACTGAAAATGATACTTGTTAACATTTATAGTTTGCTTGATATGGTGTAATTAGGTGGTGGTGTAGGTATATTTTGGATTTCTTGTTTTCATTTTGTAGTTTGCAATTGCTTATGCAGTTTAGGTGGGTGTTTGGGAAAACCCATTTTGACTTATAAGGTCAACATAAACCAAAATATTAGAGGAACCACACCAAATTGTTAGTATTTAAAATCTCTTTTGTTTGACTTATAAAGTCAACAGATTCAAATTGTAACCAAAATTCAATTATTATAAAAATAGAAGCACACACATATCAGTTAAGCTACATTTAGACTGAAAGACAACATAGCATTTCTTGCTAGGAATTCAACGCTTTAAATGACTAGTAGGTGATCCATTTGGTCCGGCTTGCAGTTGGTTCAACAGGTGTTTGTCTTGGGCGTTCTCCATTTGGTCTTTCAGTTGCAGGTGCTTCAAGTAGTGTTTGGCTTGGGCGCTCTCCACTTGCTATTTCAGTTGTAGGTGGTTCACTTTCTTCTTCATCACTGCCAAAGCATGCACCAACA
Organism: Chrysanthemum makinoi; assembly: GCA_910596185.1. NCBI lineage: Eukaryota > Viridiplantae > Streptophyta > Magnoliopsida > Asterales > Asteraceae > Chrysanthemum > Chrysanthemum makinoi. Next base: position 43,921,989 of record OU343218.1, on the reverse strand, counting down.
CTAGTAGGTGCAGAAATATGTTGACCCATCACATATCCACCACTATCTCTTGTGGTTGTGTTTTCCCTTGTAACACCATCTCTACCAGTATAAGATGTGTTTCCCCTTATCTCAAGGCACACTGGACAAACATACCACATGAAATCTCTATAAGGTGGACGCCTTGCAAAAAAAGTCAATCCAACCCTATTTTCACTTTCAACCCAACAGTCAATGCATACCATTTGACAACCATTTTCTAAATCCATGGTGATAATATGTTGGTATGATAAACAATTGATGATTTAAGATGTATTATATAAGTAGATGGGAGTTGTGGTTGTTGAACAAGTAGATAGGAGTAAAGACAACATAATTTCTTACAAATTAGTCAACTTATAAAGTCAAAAAAAAAAATGTTCAAACATGATATTGTCGAAATTACAAATGGCTAGAAGAGTAGAAGCCTACAACCTTCGAACACCAGCTCAACATCTTTTATCCAGCATATATGGATGTCTTGGATATCACTCTTTTATAGACACTCCATAGTAAGCTGCCTCAGACTCTGCATCTTCAAGCCAGTTTTTCCTCTCCCTTTCCTCATCAATTCTTTTGTACATTCTCTCCTCTTCCAAAAACTGCTGGAATGCTTCTTCATCCAACCTGGACTGCTCTTCATCTTCCTCCAAAATTGTGTGTTCTTCTTCTTGCTCATAAAGAGCTTCAAGAAACTCTTGTTCCATAGTATTCCTTATATCGTCTTCATCCATCCACTACAAAAGTAATACATTTGCACATCAACTAGAATGTAAACACACAAGAACAATCGTTATGCAAATGAAAATTAAATGAATACCTGTTGCCTTCTGCCATCACAATGCCTTTTTCTACCTCGAACCTTAGTTTCCTTTGTTGGTTTTGGTACTTGATCCTTGTGACAGCTAGACTTATTATGTCCAACAGTTTGACAATTGGAGCATTTAAGTTGTTTCCGAGCTCTACATTTACCCATTTTGACGCAATTTTACTAAATTGAGGCTTTATGTTTATGAATTCAAATTTTTGGTAAAATGTGAGAATAAAGTGCTTTCTATAACTTAATGCAAATGTGAGGACAGGATAGGGGACTAAAACCTTAGTCCCCTATAGTCTTAAACTGTTTGAGCAAGGACGATAGTTCTACCAACACCCAATACAATCAAAACCGATATAACAACTATCTTTAGACGAATACAACAATTAAAAACAAAATTAACAAATTAATCTACTAGAACATAACATATAGATTCATTAATTTCATATTAAACATTAGATATTCAGTACATATTTTTCCAAAAAAAAAGGAAAACATAACCACTTCATTTCCTTCTCAACACTTCCTAAGATCATCAAGGAAGTTGTTCCTGTTGTTACACCCGTATCCCGTCAAGGTATTATTAAATGGAAGTATTAAACTTTTTGTTAGAATGTATATGAATGCTTCTTAAATATTGTAGCTAGTAAGAAAGATTAAGAACTATTGTGGCCAAATTATAGATTCCTAGAATAGAGGGACTAATGTTGTCATTTGGCATAAGTAGAATAAATATAAAAAGGAAAAATTAGTCTCATTTAAGACTTGTCCAGGTTTGAGGAGGTTACCTCAAGGTGAAGTAAGGCTTTAAGAAGAAAAAGAAGAAGGTATCAAGATCATCCTCAATTGAGTTAATTTAGGGCTATTGTGGTGATTATTAAGGTTAAGAGACCTTCAATTTCATATCCCTAATCAAGTAAGCAATTTACCTAATCTTTGTAATTAGGGTCTTGAATTTTAAAAGTTTAAAGTAGTTATAGAAGATGCAAAATTCATTGAAATTACTAGTTATAGTCTTTAATTAAGGCTAATTGTTGTTTAGGAAGCTTAAGGAAGTGGTGGCTCTATTTGGTAGAAGTCCTTGGAATAATTGAAGGTAAGTATAGTGGGTTAATGTTATATCATGTTGAAATATGAATAATTGATTATGTTATAGTTGTTGGAGCTTGTCATAGTTTAGCTTGGATCCATAGCTTTGTATGTCAAGTAGTGTAAATACCAATTATAAGGTATGTGCTTATGTTATAGATGCTCCATGAATTCTTATATGTTGTTAAAGTTTTAAATTGCATTTGACCCATTTACTTACTAAGCATTAGCTTATGTTATAGTTGATGACATTTTGTAGGTCCTAGCAAGGAGGATAAAGGTAAGACACAAGTGTAGAATGGATTTTGCTTGAGCTCCTAGTTGAGCTTGTCTTTTGGAACCAAGGTGTTAAAGTTGGAAACCTCGAAGAGACAAGTCGTTTTGGTATACTTTCAAGTGTCTTGGTCTTCTTTTCGTTAGTAGTTGTACTTAAGTTTATGTTCTCTAAAACGTTAAGTCAATGTGTCAAGTTCTTGTATCTATGGGTCATGGAGTTAAAAATGATGTTTGGCGTAAAGTCAATTACTTGTTTTGAAGGTTAAAGTGTTGGGATTATTAGTAATAATTGCTCTTACATGAGTTACAAGTTGTTTACAGGTTTTGTGTAATGTTCAAAGTGATATGTAGCTTTTGTTGGGTCTAAGTACAGTAAATCTGCAAAAAATGTTCAGGTCTGGGCTCCTAATGGCGTCGCGTTTAGAACCTGACGCCGTTAGGTTAAAAACCTTCTGAGTCGTAAGAGTTTCAGACGGCGTCGCATTTCAAAGGGCGATGGCGTCACGTTTATAACCTGACGCTGTCGCGTTTTCAAAAAAAACCTTCTGAGCCGCCAGGCTTGAGTCTCAGACGGCGTCGCATTTCAAAGGGCAATGGCGTCACGTTTATAACCTGATGCCATCAGGTTAAAAAAAATAAATAAAATAAACTTCCAAATTTTCCTTCTTTTGTAGTCCATTCTAAGGGATGTTTTGTAAAAACGTAATGTGAGTCGTGTCGTCCATGTCATTAATAAAAGTTTCAAAATTTCCGTTTTGGGGGCGTAACAACTTGATATCAGAGCCTTGGTCTAAGAGATTTAGGATCTTTACCTTAGAATTTCCCAGACTTAGGCCGCTTAAATTGTGTTAGTAATAGTTATACTACGTGTACACTTCCTTGATGATTTTAAGAAGTACATATGTTACATGTTTTTATAACTACGCTTGGCCACCGTGGTTATAAGAAGATGGCATATATGTGTTACCTAAGATCGTTAAGGCTTTGTGTAGGTGGTAGTTAGGGTGAGTTGTGAAAGAGATGTGATTTATATAAGTTATAGGTGAATCTGCTTAATCAAATGTTTGTTATATGTTACAGTAAAGAAGAAATGAATACTCCCCATCAAAAGGAAGCCATAAAGGCTACTACCTTTAAACATGTCAGATCTTCGGCAAGTGACCCAACCAAGAATGATATGACCTTGGAAAATTCCTCTCTTCTAGTTCAGAGGGTCCTACCTTAGAAGGGTTTACAGATGAACAAGTAAAAGCTTTAGACGTGTTAATGAGGAGAAAGATAGGAAAGGCACTAGAAAGATCCATGCCGTATGTTGTCAAAGAGACCACTCTAAATATTCAAGAGGTAATGCAAAGAGAGTTCGCGGAACTTAGAAGAGAATAAGGTCATGGTAGGGTTACTAGGAATGATAAATCATCTTACCGTGATTTCACGGCATGTGACGTACCTAAATTCACGGGGACCCTTGATCCTATAGCTTGTAATAGATGGCTCATCGCTGTTGAAGGTGCCTTTCGTACAAGTGGGTGTGAAGAGGCAAAGAAGGTTATCTACGCCATCAATTTCCTTCGTGATAGTGCTAGGAATTGGTGGGAAGGGAAAGTGTGTGAAAAAGGGGAGGCTTGGTCGGATTTATGTTCGTGGAGAGAGTTCAAGGAATTATTTACTTTGGAGTATGCACCGGCGGAGGAGATTGACAAAATTCGGGAAGAATTTCAGACTCTAGTACAAACAAATGAAACGGTGAATGAGTTATGGAAGAAATTTAATGACATGGTCCCTTATTGCTCCGAGTACCATAATAATGAGAAGCTCAAAGTAGATAGGTTCCAAAGGATGCTTAAGGACGAAATCCGTGAAGTAACCTCACCATTTAAGTGTAGTACTTTGGAAGATCTTCTAAGCCGGGCTCGTGTGAGAGAAGCGGATTTGATGAGAAAGAAGAGTAAAGAAGATAAGGATGTTAAGAGAAAGCAAGTGTTTGGAGATAGAGAAGGTAAAAAGCCAAGGTTTGATTTAGGTATAAGGGTCGGAGGAAATCAAGGCAAGACACAATGTAAGAAGTGTCACAAACTTCATTATGGTGAGTGTAGACTCAATATACCGGGATGTTACAAGTGCGGTTCTTTAAGAAACATGAGTAAAGAATGCCCGAAGCCAATGGTTATATGTTATGGGTGTAATCAAGTTGGGCACAAGTTGAATGAATGTCCAAGTCGAAAAACAAATGATGCTAAGATTGTGAAGATGGTCAAAGAAGAAAAAGTTGAAATTCCAAAACCTAAGGCGCGAGTTTACCAAATGGGAGTGGAAAAAGCAAACTCGGGACCCGATGTCATTACAGGTATACTTTTTGTTAATTCCATTCCCGCTCGAGTCCTCTATGATTCGGGAGCTAGTGTATCTTTTGTGTCATTAGAATTTAGTAAGCAATTAACATCTCCACTATCTAAACTCTCCAAACCCCTTGAAGTAGAAATAGCCGATAGTAAGGTGGTAGTTGTGATTAATGTGTTCCGTGGTGTAGAGTTGGAATTAGATAATAGTATAATTAAGATCGACCTAATTCCTATAGTGCTTGGAGAATTTGATGTCATCATAGGCATGGATTGGCTTAGTAATCACAATGCCGCCATTTTATGTAATCAAAAGATGGTAAGAGTTATGAATCCAAATGGTCGAGAAGTAGTAATATATGGACATAAAAGAAAAGGAAAATTTAAGTTATGCTCAGTAATGAAGGCTAGAAGATACTTATCATGGGGTTGTTGTGCGTTTTTGGCTCATGTGGTAGATACGAGTATTAAGAAGGCAAGTATTGATAATGTTCCCATTGTTAATGAATTTCGAGATGTTTTTCCGAAGGAATTGCAAGGTGTTCCACCCGAAAGACAAGTAGAATTTCGCATTGACCTTATTCCGGGTGTCAAACCGATAGCGAAGACCCCTTACCGTTTAGCCCCTTCTGAAATGAAAGAATTGATGAGCCAACTTCAAGAATTGTTAGATAAGGGTTTTATTCGTCCAAGTATTTCACCCTGGGGAGCACATATTTTGTTTGTTAAAAAGAAGGACGGTAGCATGCGTATGTGTATTGACTACCGGGAATTGAATAAAGTGACAGTGAAGAATGTGTACCCTTTCCCAAGAATCGATGATCTTTTTGACCAACTTCAAGGCGCTAAATGGTTTTCCAAGATTGATCTACGTTCGGGTTATCATCAATTGAAGGTTCGAGAAGAAGACATTCCTAAGACGGCTTTTAGGACACGATATGGGAATTATGAATTTACAGTTATGCCTTTTGGACTTACGAATGCACCTGCAGTTTTTATGGACCTAATGAATTGGGTGTGTTGGCCAATGTTTGATAAGTATGTAATTGTATTTATTGACGATATTCTTGTTTACTCAAAGAATAAGGAAGAGCATGCGGTTCATCTACGAGAGATTCTTGAAACTTTAAGAAAAGAAAAGTTGTATGCAAAATTTGAGAAATGTGAATTTTGGTTACAAGAAGTTCAATTCCTTGGTCATGTTGTTAATCCGGAAGGTATTAAGGTTGACCCATCAAAAATAGAATCAGTGATGAATTGGCGAGCTCCGAGAAACGTGGGAGAGATACGAAGTTTTCTAGGATTGGCAGGATATCATCGGAGATTTATACAAGACTTTTCTAAGATTGCATCCTCATTAACTAGACTTACCAAGAAGAATGTCCCTTTTGAGTGGGGGGAAGGAACAAGATGATGCTTTTTCTACTTTACGAAAGAAGTTATGTGAAGCACCGATTTTAGTTTACCGGAAGGAACAGAAGATATGGTTGTATATTGTGATGCATCATACTCCGGTCTTGGTTGTGTCCTTATGCAAAGAGGCAAGGTAATTGCCTATGCCTCAAGACAGTTAAAGAAGCATGAGAAAGATTACCCGACTCACGATTTGGAATTCGCAACAGTGGTTCTTGCACTAAAATTATGGAGGCATTATCTCTACGGTGTGAAATTTGTAATTTACACCGATCATCGAAGTCTTCAGTATTTTCTCGACAAAAAGGATCCGAACATGAGGCAACGAAGATGGCTAGACTTAATAAAAGACTACAATTATGAGATCCGGTATCACCCAGGAAAGGAAAATGTTGTAGCCGATGCATTAAGTCGAAAAGGTCAAGATGAAGTTACTAAAATCCATTCCTTGCAAATGATTATTACGACTGACTTTTTCGACAAGGTTAAGTTAGCCCAAAAGGAAGCCTTGAAAGAAGAAAATTGGGAATGGGATCGTATTACTTCCCATGTCCCTCATTTTAAAGAAGACAGTCGCGGACTTAAAACACGGTATGGGATAATTTATATACCTTTCCGTAGTGATGTTAAGATGTTACTCTTAGATGAAGCACATAAGTCGAAATATTCCATTCACCCGGGGGCTAACAAGATGTATCATGACTTGAGAAAAGATTATTGGTGGCCGGGTATAAAAAGAGATTGTGCGAAATATGTTGAAAAATGCCTAGCTTGCTTGAAGGTTAAAGCCGAGCACCAAAAACCGTATGGTAAAGTACAGTCGTTAGAAGTACCAATTTGGAAATGGGAAAAGATTACGATGGACTTCGTTACAAAGTTTCCAAGAACGACCAAAAAGCATGACGCGATTTGGGTAATACTAGACCATCTGACGAAAAATGCACATTTCATTCCCATTAGAGAAGATATGCCCATTCACAAGTTAGCAAAGATATATGTGAAGGAAATAATTGCAAACCATGAGGTACCCATTTCTATAATCTCCGATAGAGATGGAAGGTTCACTTCAGCATTTTGGCGAAGCTTCCAAGAAGAATTAGGTACAAGATTACACATGAGTACGACTTTCCACCCGCAAACGGATGGACAAAGTGAGAGAACGATTCAAACACTAGAAGACATGTTAAGGGCTTGTGTAATTGACTTTGGGGGAAATTGGGACGATCATTTACCTTTAGTCGAATTTGCCTTTAATAATAGTTACCATGCTAGCATTGAAATGCCACCTTATGAGATGCTTTATGGTAGGAAATGTAGAACTCCGGTGTGTTGGGATGAAGTGGGAAAAAAAGAGTTAGCTAGTACGGATATAATACTAGCAACAACTGAGAAAATCGAGATGATTAGAGAAAGACTTAAAGCGGCCCAAGATAGATGTAAGAGTTATGCCGATAATCGAAGGAGAACAATTGAATTCGAAGTTGGAGACTATGTTATGCTAAAGGTTTCCCTTTGGAAGGGTGTTCTTAGGTTCAAACATAAAGGAAAGTTAGGGCCAAGATTCATTAGACCCTTCAAGATCATAGAATGTGTTGACAAAGTAGCTTATGTACTGGATCTCCCCGATGAGATGAAAGGAATTCACAATACATTCCATGTATCTTACCTAAGGAAATGTTTAGCGGATGAAGCTAGCGTAATTACATTGGATGATGTTGAGGTAGATCCAAAATTAACATTACAAGAAGAGCCGGAGGCAATACATGGGAGAAAGACAAGGCAACTAAGAAATAAAGAGATTCCATTAGTGAAGGTACAATGGAAGGATCGAAAAGGTACGACTATTAGATGGGAACCGGAGGAAAGAATGAAGAGCAAGTATCCTCAACTTTTCCAAACCGGATTTCGGGGACGAAATCAAATATTAGGAGAGGTGAGTTATTACACCCGTATCCCGTCAAGGTATTATTAAATGGAAGTATTAAACTTTTTGTTAGAATTTATAAGAATGCTTCTTAAATATTGTAGCTAGTAGGAAAGATTAAGAACTATTGTGGCCAAATTATAGAATCCTAGAATAGAGGGACTAATGTTGTCATTTGGCCTAAGTAGAATAAATATAAAAAGGAAAAATTAGTCTCATTTGAGACTTGTCCAGGTTTGAGGAGGTTACCTCAAGGTGAAGTAAGGCTTTGAGAAGAAAAAAAAGAAGGTATCAAGATCATCCTCAATTGAGTTAATTTAGGGCTATTGTGGTGATTATTAAGGTTAAGAGACCTTCAATTTCATATCCCTAATCAAGTAAGCAATTTCCATAATCTTTGTAACTAGGGTCTTGAATTTTAGAAGTTTAAAGTAGTTATAGAAGATGCCCAATTCATTGAAATTACTAGTTATAGTCTTTAATTAAGGTTAATTGTTGTTTAGGAAGCTTAAGGAAGTGGTGGCTCTATTTGGTAGAAGTCCTTGGAATAATTGAAGGTAAGTATAGTGGGTTAATGTTATATCATGTTGAAATATGAATAATTGATTATGTTATAGTTGTTGGAGCTTGTTATAGTTTAGCTTGGATCCATAGCTTTGTATGTCAAGTAGCGTATATACCAATTATAAGGTATGTGCTTATGTTATAGATGCTTCATGAATTCTTATGTGTTGTTAAAGTTTTAAATTGCATTTGACCCATTTACTTACTAAGCATTCGCTTATGGTATAGTTGATGACATTTTGTAGGTCCTAGCAAGGAGGATAAAGGTAAGACACAAGTGTAGAATGGATTTTGCTTGAGCTCCTAGTTGAGCTTGTCTTTTGGAACCAAGGTGTTAAAGTTGAAAGCCCCGAAGAGTCAAGTCGTTTTGGTATACTTTCAAGTGTCTTGGTCTTCTTTCCGTTAGTAGTTGTACTTACGTTTATGTTCTCTAAAACGTTAAGTCAATGTGTCAAGTTCTTGTATCTATGAGTCATGGAGTTAAAAATGATGTTTGGCGTAAAGTCAATTACTTGTTTTAAAGGTTAAAGTGTTGGGATTATTAGTAATAATTGATCTTACATGAGTTACAAGTTGTTTACAGGTTTTGTGGTAATGTTCAAAGTGATATGTAGCTTTTGTTGGGTCTAAGTGCAGTAAATCTGCACAAAATGTGCAGGTCTGGGCTCCTGATGGCGTCGCGTTTAGAACCTGACGCCATCAGGTTAAAAACCTTCTGAGCCATCAGAGTATCAGACGGCGTCGCATTTCAAAGGGCGATGGCGTCACGTTTATAACCTGACGCCGTCGCGTTTTCATAAAAACCTTCTGAGCCGCCAGGCTTGAGTCTCAGACGGCGTCGCATTTCAAAGGGCGATGGCGTCACGTTTATAACCCAATGCCATCGGGTAAAAAAAAATAAAAAAAAATAAACTTCCAAAATTTTCTTCTTTTGTAGTCCATTCTAAGGGATGTTTTGTAAAAACGTAATGTGAGTTGTGTCGTCCATGTCATTAATAAAAGTTTCAAAATTTCCGTTTTGGGGGCTTAACACCTGTCACACACCTGTGAGTGTGTTTGACAGATCAACCTCCTTATCTCCAACGCCTTCAAGACATTAGCCTTTTGCTTGTTGCGAAGATCCTCAAGAACCTTGTAGTTCATCACTGTAGTTCAAAAGCCTTCGAGCTCAGAGATGTATTCTTGGGTTTCCTTCATACCAAGAATCAAGTCAGTCAAAGTGTTTTGGAGGCCATTAGCAATTTTGATGTCCTTATCGTTTTCTCTCGATAAAAGAGAAAATCGAGTCAAACATGTAGTCGGACTTGAAGCTTTGGCGAGTTCTTGAAGAAGTGGTAAGTCAGCCATTGGGAGGTTGTTGAGATTTTGTTAGGATATGTTTTTTTTGATTGTTGGTATGCAAATGGTATAGGTTATTAACCCATAAATACCAAAACCAATGGACGTTCCAAATTCAGGGACTAATTGTGAAGTTAGTAAAAAGAGAAATAGTCAAGTTTGTGTGAGAAAAAATACGTGAGAATTTTAAGTGCAAAAAACGACTAACTGGTCAAATTCAGGGACCAAGTGTGACATTTGAAACATGTTACCCTGCAACTTGACCTTTTGCCTTTCTTGATACGCTTATACACAATTTATGTGTTGGAAAACACCAAAACAACCCAACTAACAAGATCCGAAACAATAAACACTATCTTAATAACCCGACCCAATTAACAAAACCCAATTAAAACCAAACCTAACATACATCCACACTCACGTACTAAAACACACATCTAGTCAAACCCATTCGTAAAAGAACAAAAAAATAACAATGAAGGACAGAAGCATATTCGTCTCAACTTTTAAGGATGTGAAAGAAGAAGAGGAAGGTGAGGTCCTGTTCAGAATCCACTATAATGGGGTTTTGATTATAGCCCACTTTCGGTATGCGGAGGTTCATTAATTAATCATTGTGCCTTTATCGTGATAGGGATATATTTAGTTCAAGCCTTGATAATGTGTTATCGGATATTAATGAACAAAATGGCGTTGTTTTTCGTGATCCTAAAGAATCCCTAGAAAATGGTTTGCATTTGATTCATATTGATGTTGATGTTCATACTTTGTTTGGAATGCATTTGAAACAAATTAGTCAGTTGATATCTTCGTTGCCCATAAGCCCCAAAAGTTAGCACAAATTTACTTAAAAAACATCAGTTTCGAAGTTGTGGGTTGGGTAGAGCAGGATGCTAACTTTAGAATGCTTAGTCCAACACCTTTTAGGACTAGACGTCAATGACAGGGGATAAATAAGAAAAAAATGCAGGGGAGTGGAACCAAGACACCAACAATGAAAGGTGGTGTTGTAATCAAAGAGGAAGAAGGGGTTGTAGCTAAAAAGGGAGAAAATTAAAGGAAAAGGAAAAGGAAAGCTGGTTGAGGAAGAGAATGTTTTGCCCAGAAAAAAGGGAAAGAAGTTGTTCAAGAATTTAAGCGAGCTATAGATGGGAAGGGAAGGATAAAATGGTTGAGTTTGCAGGGGTTTGATGTTGAGAACTTGCACGGTTTTGATGGGAAGGGGAAGGCGAAAGGGTTGGTGGTGCTGCTGCTGATGTTTCTAGCGGTGTTAAGACACCCTTTAGGAGCAAAGAAAGGATTACAAAGCTAGCGTCCTAGCCTTGTCGCCCAAAGGAGACCCTAGGTGATGTTTCACGGATGAATACCATTTCATGTGTTTAATTCCATTAAGCTGTAACAGTACAATACCTAACTTATATGTTTGTTGTTTGTATACTTGTTTTTGCAGACAAGGTAGCAGTAGCATCAACAATTTAGGGTTCATGTTTTGTCGGTTCAACAGTTTATGGATATCGATCAGAGCTGTGTGGATCATTTCAAGATTCAGCAGTTGAACGTTTTGAAGTTGGGCCTAAATTCATCTTTTATATTTTGTAAAATGTCAGTATAACCATGTATCAGACAATGACTCCGTAGTATCAGTTATTTTCCAGTTTCATCAAACACGGAATATAGTTGATTGTTATAAGTCAACTAGCTAAGTAGTTGATAATGTATACATTTGTTTGTTTGTCCTTGGTAAAATTCTGTGAGCTCATACATTCTTTACCAGTTGAATTTTATAAAGTCATACTTAAGTGGTCAGGTACACTGGTATAATGCTTTTAAACAATAACCCCTTTATGTGTTGGTGGAATAGTCTTGAGTTAGAATTAACTAAGGTGAGGTATAAATGTGTACGAACTATAATACCCTCCACTAACTAACAGAAACAAGACGTTGACATCGGCGTTATTGGTCAAGGGACGAGTTTGGCATATAAAGCCCATGTTTTGGACCTCCGGCGATGATAATGCCAAGGTCTGTCCCAACGCGATGCGGATTGCCAAGTTTAGGGACCAACCGTGTATTTTAGTCTTATTATTATTATGAATGTGTTTAATGCATGAGCTAATGTGTTTTGGTTTACGAGCTTATTAAACTTTGTAAGAGCTTAATATTTTTCAACCTTTTAAATTAGCTTTTATGAATATGAGATTTGTTCGAGTGATAAAACTTTGAAAGGCTTGTTACAAAAATAATACAATGAAATTTGTTTGCTAAATGCATGATCAAACAAACTAGCTTTTAAAGAGGCTTTACAAGATTTGGGGTATGGTTGTTTCATTAGGATGTTTCAGGTGTGAATCTAACTATCATATCTTACTGGTAAAAAGTAACTAGAAAGTCTAAATCTGGAAATAATTTTGTTTGTTATCGTATAATTGTTCGAACGATTTTAAGTGTTAGTTTCTGCAATTTATTTATTAAACCAACTCAATGCGATTATAAGTAACTTATGTAAATATGAATGAAGACCTTTTATCATGTATATAACATAGTTAATAAACCATCAAATATATTATATTAACACAAGTCTTCAATCTCGTATCGAGTAAGAGGTAATAAGACAAGCCCCCACCCATTATTGAGTAAGATGTCATATGTCTGACCGGGTATGACTAAAAAAACAGCACTAATGTCTGACCGCCTCTGACAGGGTAAGAGTAAGAAACTAGTAAGACATTTTCTCAAAAAACAGTGCACCCTTAGACTCTGGGCTTTGTTTTTATTAGGCTTTTAAGACCCGACGGGCCATTCTTGGGGCATGATGAGGCCAGACCGGTCTCTTTCTTCCTATAATCTCATGTATATAAAAACGAGTATTAAATAGTACTTGTGCGTTGTGGCGGTGTATTGTTTATAAGTTAAATTGTTTAATTACGTTATTTTTTTTGCACAAAAAATACTGCATATGCCTATATAATTTGTTTTCACGCGTTTTCATATAACTAAATTGTATAATACAATTCATGTTCTTTATCTGTTAATGTCTACATTATTCAAATATGTATAATCTTTTTGACTTATTTCCGAGGGAAATAATAAGTTGAATTTAAAACTTTTAATCACTATTTTTTCATAAAGTTGTACACAAATTAAAAGCATCGCAATGTTAGACTAATTTTATTCAAAATTTAAAGGCCTTTTTATTATTGGTATATTTTTATAAAAATATTTGCTAACATTTATTAGATATTTAATAGTTAATATTTTTTGAATAAAAAAATTATAAAAAGTAAAACTTTAAGGTAATTTTCATAACTTGTTTACTTAGTTGTTGGGTGTGTTTAAAATCTATTATAAAGTTTTGTTATATATACATAATATACTTAACTGTAAAAAGGAATAAAGTTTCGGGTAACTATTGTAAATTGCTAAACAGTTTAAAGGTGCGGTTTGAATTTTATTTTATTTTCGTAAAAAGCACAAATTAAGCTTCAACATCTTTCATAAAATCGTACGTTAGTCAAAAGTATTGTAATATTGGTCTCATTTGATTTTCAATTTTGAGTCCTTTTCACCGAGATATGTTTTTAATAAAGAAATCGCTATATATTTGTTAGATATTTGATAAATAAAGCTTGTTATATAAAAAACTGTAAATAGCTAAAAGTACACGACCTTGCCGCCTAGTTGGGGGTGGGGTGTGTTTTGAATTTAATTTTTTTGTCTCTTTTTCTAGTATATATGGGCTCAACATTGGTCTTCTTTTCAAAAAGATTTGGCGGTTTCTTACACAGCCTCTTGCTTTATGGTCTCGTGTCATTAGGAGTATCTATGGCCAAAGTGGAGGCGTTTTTAATGTTACCAACCGTCGGCCTAAGCAGTCTATGTGGGGCACAATTTTGTCTTTGATCCATCGTCTAAAGGACAAAGGTATTGATCTCCTATCCTTTTGTTCTAAGAAGCTTGGTAATGGTGAATCAACTCGCTTTTGGGAAGGTATTTGGTTTGGAGATACTCCCTAAGACTTCAATTCCCCCGCATTTATAATTTGGACATCGAGAGAAATTGTCTTATTGCTAATAGGATTCCTTTGCTCCTTTCCGACTGGAGCATGGCTCTTAGGAGTTTCCCTAGGGGAGGTGCAGAAATGACTCAGTTTGGCGATCTTAAAGCTGTTATTTGGAGCGTGCCTCTTACGGACCAAAGAGAAACTTGGAAATGGTCTCTTGATGTCACTGGTGGGTTCTCGGTGGCTTCTGCTCAAGTTTTTGTGGATGACACAATGTTAGAGGCTGATTCTGTGGCTACTCGATGGAATCGCACTATTCCCATCAAAGTTAATGTGTTTCTCTGGAGATTACATCTGAATAAGCTTCCGTCCAGGGTTAACTTATATAGGAGGGGCGTTCAGATTGACTCTATTTTATGTCAAACTTGCCAGCTTGATGTTGAAACTGTGAATCACATTTTTTTCAATTGTGAGATGGCCAAAGATTTATGGTCTTTATTGGCTAAGTGGTAGGATTTGGATATTCCGATTTGTGCAAACATCTCGGAATGGTATGATTGGCTTGATGTTGTGCGCGTTGCGGCCATGGCCCGTTTGGCTCTTGAAGGCGTAGGGGGACTCTTCTTTGATCTATATGGAACTTTCGGAATCAATTGCTCTTCTCTTGTCCCCCCTTTAAGAAGGCTACTCTTTGGGACTTCATTATTTCTCAATCTTTTTTGTGGTTTTCTTCTAGAAATCCTAAATGTAAGATTAGTTGGATAGGTTGGGTAAAAAACCCTATTGATACTTTAGCCTCTATGTAATCTCTTGTTCTAGCTTTTGCTAGTTTTTAATGCAAGCCGTCGTTCAAAAAAAAAGGTATGTCTAATGTAGATAAGGTTAATTAAGATAGGAATCCATCAAACATATGTTTGAGATATTCATACTTTATTTGTTTGGTTGTACATAGTGGTGTTTTCGGGTTGACTCGGTTGGGTTTGTGTTAATTCGGTCCAAGGCTAAAAAAAATATACCTGAACCCGACTTTGTTTAGAACTCGGGTCACTTGAGTTCGGTTCAATTTGGGTCAAGTCAGCTCGGGTTCAGGTCTAGGTGAATTAAAATTATACAATTTTGGTGTTTACATACAAATTAGAAAAAAAAAAAAAAAAAAAAAAAGAAACTCGTGTTGACCCGAACCCGAGTAAGAGACATATATTATATCCGAACCCGGCCTTGTTTAGAACTGGGGTCAATTCGGATTAATCCGATTGACCCGAATTTAATTTTGGACCCGACTAACCCGACTCGAAAAGCCATATTCGGGGTCGGGTCGGATCGGCTTTTATGACACCCCTAGTTGTACAATAACAACAACCCACTAACTTGATAGTACAATCTGTGTTTAGCAAAACCTTTATTTTAAACATAACTTTAGGGCGTGTTTAGCGTAACAGATTAAAAATTATAAGAGCTTAAAATTATTTTGCTAAGAGAGATGCCACTTAAAAAAAATATTCGTTTGAATGACAAAAATTGTGGATTAGTTTATAAAAATAAGTTGCATAAAGCAACTTTTAAAAACATGCTAGATATTATATTTCACAAAATTTTCATATTTATCCTTTTATTTATTATTCCTATTCATATTGATTTTTTTAATTGTATGTTCAATTATGTTATATTACACTTTTACTCTATAATTACAACTAGTTTGCCAAATACCACTAAAAAAAATCCTATAATTTTAGTTTTTTTTAGCAAAAGTACCAGCATCAACAAAAACACTATCATTAGCAACAACAACAACAACAACTGTTAACATAGATGCATTGTATCAACATTCATTGAATTTTTTTCTCAAGTGGAGCAACAAGTTGTGAGCTAATGAGTCATCAAGTGCTCAAATATATGCCTATAAAAGGCAATGAATGGCAGCTTCATTATCATCTCATTCTCAATTCATTTTCACATACAAATTTCTCCTAACTAGTATTGAGTAGAATTAGAGAGTTTGTAATAACTCCTAATACAAGAGATATAAATATTGATGTTTATCCTTGTAATTAGAGAGAATGTGTAACTTCTAGTTTTTCATCACAGTGAAAAGTATCTTTCTTTGCCCGTGGTTTTTACCATATTGGGGTTTTCCATGAAATCCGTGTGTCATCTTTTATAGTATTTCATATTTTAGTTGTGGTTTGCTTCAATCCGGTGTCACTTTTCTCAACAAGTGGTATCAAGAGTTAAGGTTCGGTATGTGTATAACTATTTATAGTATGCTTTGTAGTTGCCACTAATAAGTGGACCCTCCACATTAAAAGATAAGTAAAATTGTACTCACTCAAAAGGTGTTCGTTACTATTATTAACAAATAACAGTTTTGTCGAAAAGTATATGGTGATTATAGTAATGGCAGCAAAATTTGAAATCGAAATAATCAATGGGAATAATTTATCGTTGTGGAGATTAAAGATGAAAGCTATCCTTAGAAAGGATAAATGTTTAGCGGCAATGGATGAAAGACCAGACGAGGTCATGGATGACAGTATATGGGACGAGATGGACGGAAAGGCTATTGCAAATATTCATCTATCATTAGTAGATGGAGTTTTGTCAGGCACAGAGGAGAAAGAAAGTCCAAAGGAAATTTGGATCATCTTGCTCAATTATATGAGGCAAGATCGCTCCATAATAAAAAATTTCTTAAGGGGAAACTTTATGTTTTCCGCATGACGAAATTGACTTCTGTGATTAAGCACGTTAATAACCTGAATACTCTATTTTCTCAGCTCACGTCTATGAGTTGTAAAATAGAGCCACAAGAACGTGCTGAAATTCTACTTCAAAGTTTACCTGAATCATATGACCAGCTTATCATCAACTTAACCAGTAATGTTCTTTCGGACTTTCGGGTCTTGGATGATGTTGCGTACCGCTATTCTGGAAGAAGAAAATAAGCGCAACAACAAGGAGGACAGGCAAACCAGTTCAAGACAGGTGAAGGATTTGGTGGTGACGAGAGAGAGGTCATTGGAACCTGGCTACAGTGGTTGTCACAATCATGGTAAATCTAAAACAGGAAGGAAGAAGAACTTTAAATACTGCAAATGTGCCAAGCCGAGTCACTTTAAGAAAGATTGTATGGGTTTACATACCTCTAATCCCCAGGGAAATTTTGATAGCACTTCAGAAGATGGTAATGCTTTTTGTTGTGAAGCAGCGGTTGCAAATGAAGGCAGGAAGAGATTTGCAGATGTATGGATGTTTGATATTGGAGCTACTTTTCATATGACCGCAAGAAAATAATGGTTTCATCAATATAAACCAATCTCTGGAGGCGGATCTGTGTACAGTTGCAATGATCATGAACTATAGATCATTGGAATCGAAAATATCATGGTGAAGGTGCATGATGGTACAGTTCATACTATTCAGGATGTGCGACACATGGAGGTCCTGAGAAAGAATCTATTGTCTCTAGGACAATTGGATGATCTTGGTTGTAAGGTTGAAATACAAAACAATATCATGAAAGTTATAAAAGGCGTGCTTATACTTATGAAAGGAGAAAAGGTGGTTGCAAACTTATACCAACTGAAAGGAGAGATAATGCAGGGTGCGAAAGCATCTATTGCATCATATAGTCCAAGTCATAGAGCTGCAGTAACATGGCATCAGAAGCTTGGACATATGTCGGAATAAAGAATAAAGATTCTTGTGGAAAGGAAGTTAATTCCTGACCTCACAAAGGTTTCTTTACCTTTCTGTGAGCATTGTGTTACCAACAAGCAGCATCTCTTAAAATTAAAGACATCAAATTCTAAAAGTGTTTATGCTCTAAAATTGGTTCTCTCTAATGTATGGCATGAACTGATTCTATTCCTGAGAGGAGCAAAGTATTTTGTATCATTAATTGATGACTATTCCAGGAGATGTTGGGTGTACCAAATCAAGAAGAATTCTGATGTGTTTGAAGTTTTCAAAGTTTACAAGCACGGGTTGAACTTGATTCTGGAAAGAAGATCAAGTGTTTGAGGAAAGATAATGGAGGCGAATACACTGGTGATGAATTTGTTACTTTTTGCAGGCAAGAAGGAATCAAAAGGAAGTTCACAATGACATATACTCCTCAACAGAACGGAGTGACAGAGGGGATGAACAAAACATGTTTAGAAAGAGCAAGGGCAATGTTGGCAACTACAAGCTTGGAAAAATAGTTCTGGGCAGAAGCAGTCAATACCGCATGTTATGTGATAAATCGTTCACCTTCAACTGCAGTTTAGTTGAAGACACCGATAGAGATGTGGACGGGAAAGCTAGTCATCTATTCAGACCTTCATATATTTGGAAGTCATGTGTACGTGATGTACAATTCTCAATAAAATACAAAGCTGGATCTGAAATCCAGAAAATGTTTGTTCTTGGGGTAAGCTGATGGAATAAAGGGGTATCTGTTACACCCCTATCCCGGAAATACCAATAGGTCCAACCGTGGTTGAATGTGGTATAAGGACTTGATGGGATTGACTAGTTAACCCGATAGTCAAACTAATAATTAAAAAATGTTATGTTATAGTTATATAAATGAGGGGGGACCTAAGTTTTCACATTGTAAACTTAATATAAGTGTCTTGTGACCAAAATAGGAAGAATGGGACTTAAGGGACCATTTATGTCAAATAGCTTAAGACAACAACTACAAGTGTATGGATAATTCTACTATCCTCATTTTATTTCCAAAAAAATTGTATGTGTGTGCATATGCGGTCTTGGTGAAAAGGAGAAAGACCATCATGTCTTGATGGTCATATTGAAGGAGAATTCATGGCCTAGTACTAGTAATAAGACCTAATGATAATCCTTGCAAGTAAGTAATACTTAATTGAAGTGTTAATTGTTAATTGAGGAGTTAGGGTTCATGTACCCAAGTTGGGGGGTTTTTGGGTAATTGTGATTTTAAACACTAATTAAGATGTTATAGTGTAATTGAGTGAAACCCCTCTAATTGAATTGAAAGTAAAATAAGTAATTTGGGATATGATCATGTTATGATTATTTGATGATTAAAAAGAGTTATTGTAATCTTGGGGGAAATCTTATTACGGGTAAAAGTTGGATAATTTATGGGAGGATCATCATATAATCAATATATGAGCCAAATGGTTGTGTAAACCATGGCTATAGTTTATTGTTTATGTTTTAAGTGTATTTTGAGTATGTGTTTAAGGATGTTACCTTGGATGATGGTCATTGAATTTTGATAAGATCGTTTATAAGCTCAGCTAGGGATCAATAACAAAGATAATAAACATGTTACGCAGCGGAATAATCAAAACAATACTTTGTTATTGAACAAGGTTTTCATTCACTAACACTAACTAATCTTAGACGTTTATAGGAACACGTCTACTAACTAAACTACTAACTAAACTAAGGAAAGATCTATTAGAGAACCATTGGAGCTGTTACATATGGATTTATTTGGACCTGTCTCTGTGGCAAGTTTAAATAAGAAAAAGTAATGTTTGGTTGTTACTGATGATTGTAGTAGATTCAGTTGGTTTTCTTTTGGGTTTTAAAGATGATACTTTTGATGCTATCCGGACCTTGATTATTGCTCTTGAAAACCAATTGAGACTCAAGGTTAGAGGTATTAGATGTGACAATGGGACCGAATTCAAGAACAAACTTATGGATGAATTTTGTGCAAACAAAGGCATAAAAAGGGAGTTTAGTATTGCAAGAACACCACAACAGAATGGTGTTGCAGAAAGGAAGAATATGACTTTGATTGAAGCAGCAAGAACAATGTTAGCAGATTCTCACCTACCTATTGAGTTAAGGCTGTAATCTTGCTTGTTATGTACTTATGAGTCTCAGGTCACTAAACCACAGATGAAGACACCTTATGAATTGCTGATGGGCACTAAACCCAACATTCGTTTTATGAAACCTTTTGGATGCCCTCTTACTATTTTAAATACTATTGATAATCTGGGAAGTTTGATGGCAAGTCGAAAGAAGGATATTTATTGGGTTATTGCACTAACAGTAAGGACTTTAGAGTATACAACAAAGTTACTAAGAAGGTTCAAGATTGTCTTCATGTTGAGTTTTAAGAAGATCAAGACAATGAGAAAGGTAAAGGTCCCGATTGGATGTTTGATCTTGAGGTTTTAACTCCATCTATGAACTATGTACATGTTAGAGAAGAAAATCAACCAAGGCGGAGAAGATTTACAATATGTTGTTCATGGAGTTCATATTAGACCCGATCGCTTCTGATGAAGATCTGTTAGTTCAAAACAAAGTCTTGAAGTTCCAAAACAAAGTACTTGTTGCCTCACCGCAAAGTCTTCTGCTCCGAATCTTCTTTATCTGCTAAGGATCAATCTATTCAAGAGGAACTTAATCAGATGCTTCTTCAAGATGTTTTAGCACATTCTTACACCGATGAACAAAGGAGAGCTTATGAAGAGGCAAAGAAGAAGAACAAGACTGCAGAGTACTCTCACAGAATTTGGACAAGATACTTTTGTACAACGTCATCGCTGCTCCTGTTGTGATACTTTAGCCGTCACGGATGATCATACCATGCCTGGATTAGAAGATACCGATGATGAATTTGAAGATGAAGGTATTTTCCCAAATTCCAATGAAGGTGCTGATGTTACTAATTTAGAGGATAATTATGAAGTTCCACAGTCTCCAAACTTAAGAACTCATAAGGATCATCCTTCGGATCAAATCATTGGTCCTTCTACTACGGAGTAATGACTAGACACAGAGCTAAGACTTTCTCTACATCTCACAATGCTTTACTTAGCTTTGTGTATAAACAAAACAGGTTGAATCATAAGGACCATCAAACTTGTCTATTTACTTGTTTTATCTCTCAAGAGGAACCCAAGAATATTGCTCAAGCTTTGACTAAAGAAAGTTGGGTTGAAGCTATGCAGGAAGAACTTCTTCAATTTAAACTTCAAGAAGTTTGGGTTTTATGTGATCTTCCAGATGGGAAGAGAGTTATTGGAACCGGTGGGTTTTAGAGTTAAAAGAGATGAAAGAGGTAATGTTATCAAAAACAAGGCAAGGTTAGTTGCTCGGGGTTATAGAGCAGGAGGAAGGGGTAGATTATGATGAGGTATTTGCTCATGTAGCAAGAATAGAAGCTATTAGAATATTTCTTGCCTTTGCTTCTTATATGGGATTTCAAGTTTACGGATGGATGTCAAAAGTACCTTTTTATATGGCAAGATTACAGAGGAAGTTTATGTCAAACAACCTCCGGGTTTTGAAGATCCTAAACATCCAAACAAAGTCTACAAGGTGGTTAAGGCTCTTTATGGCCTTCATCGAGCACCTAGAGCTTGGTATGAGAGACTCTCCACATTCTTATTGCAACATGGATATAGAAGGGAGCTATTGACAAGACTTTGTTTATCAAGAGAGACAAGAAAGATATCATGTTAGTTCAAGTTTATGTTGATGATATCATCTTTGGGGCTACCAAACAGTCCATGATTAAGGAGTTTGAGCGGTGATGCGAAAGAATTTCAAATGAGTTCAATAGGAGAGTTGACTTTCTTTTAGGACTTGAGTTAAGCATCAAAGGAAGGTATTTTTATCATCAAGACAAGTATGTTCTTGACATACTTAAGAAATTCAATTTTGATGATATGAAGGCTGTTAATACACCTATTAAATCTATCAATTCATTGGGCAAAGATGAAGATGGACACCTTGTTGAAGTCAAGCTTTATAGATCAATGATTGGCTCTCTTATGTATCTTCTTGCATCCGGGCCGATATTATGTTTGCGGTTTGTTTATGTGCAAGATATCAAGTCTCACCAAAGATCTCTCACATGAATGCAATAAAAAGAATTTTCTGTTATTTGAAACAACAACCTAAGTTGGGGTTGTGGTATCCTAAAGAGTCACCTTTTCACTTGGAAGCTTTTTAGGATAGTGACTATGCGGTGATAACTATGATAGAAGATCCACAACTGGTGGATGCTAATATCTTGGAAGAAGGCTAGTCTCCGGCAATGCAAAAAGACAATTGCGACAACATCATCTATGAAGCTAAATATGTAGCTGCTGCAAGTTGTTGTGGTCAAGTTTTGTGGATGCAAAATCAACTCTTTGACTATGGGTTCAATTTCAAAAATACTCCTATCAATATTGATAATGAGAGTACAATTTGTATTGTGAAGAATCCTGTATATCATTCCAAGACAAAGCATATTTAGATTAGGCATCACTTTATCAGAGATTGTTATGAGCATAGGCTCATCAATGTTGTTAAGGTTCACACGGATGACAATGTAGCTGATTTACTCACAAAAGGTTTTGATGTGTCACGCGATTCAATCACTTGGTCGTGAGCATTGGAATGATTAACTACTAAGCTATGTTTGAGGGGAGGACTATAAGGTGTTAGTATAGTCCGTGTATTGCTTGAGGGAGGATGCTTGTTTATACTTAGTTTATATGAAGAATTTGGCAAAGTCTTTTTCGCTTCTGAAGTACTTGCTTGGAAAAACTTGCTTGGGAAAATCTTGTGGAAAGTATCTTGTTTGTCGTATTAAAGTCTTGTTCCAACGGTAATATTGATGGGTAATTGATAGTTACGGTAACTTTGTTATTATAGGCTGTGATTTTTCAAATCCTACCTATAAATAACTACTTCCGATTTTCCCTCTCATATTATTACTTCACATCTTTTCCATACTTATCTCCCAATCACCATCTCTTTATTCTTCGATAAAATCTTTATTGTGCTCACTTATTCAACAATGGTGAATCGTTTAACTGTTTCAAAGCACAATATGGTGGCTAATTTGGACAAGACTGAGGCTGAATATGGCTTTTATGATATTGTTGATTATCTTATTGGGTCGCCTATTAGTTATGCTCTTTTAGTTGAACCGGATGTTATTGAACCATGGATTCAAGAATTTTGGGCTAATGCTAGAGATAACATGGAGGAGGATGAATATTATATTAGATCTGATTCTTTGGGACGGACTATCAAGCTTACAGAAGCCTCTATTCGAGAAGATTTATTATTTGGAGATGAAGATGGGGCTATTCGATTTGACAAGCAACTGATTTGGGATACTTTTGGGAATCTTGGTTATGAAGGATCTTTAATGTAACAAACATTCAAGAAAGCATTATTCTGTCCTCAATGGAAGTTCTTGATTCATGTCCTGCTCCATTGCATAAGTTCTAAAAGTACTTCTTGGGAGCAGTTTGGGTCCAATATAGCATCTGCGATGGTTGGACTAGCTCTTGACAGTGTTTAATTTTTCAAACCTTATTTTGGATGGGATGCTATCACATATATCCTCCGGGTCAAAATGGCTGATGTACCCAAGGTTTGTACAGGTTTTCTTAAACAAGCAATTGGTTGATGTTCCAAAACCTGCTTTGCTTTACTGTCATTGTGCAACAAGCCAAAATCTTTACATTTATGGCTAGGCGAAGTGCTTTGTTCAGAGGTGGAGATATTCCATTAACTCCTACAATGATGGAAGTTGTTCAAGGTATGCGTCTTGGCCGGAAAGGATGAAGAAAGTGAAGGTCCCGATTCGTACATGGTACCGCTTCACAAAGTCTTTGCCTCTCAAAGATCGCTTCACAAAGTGTCTGCTTCACAAGATCTTGCATCTGCAAGTCTGCGCTTCTATTGAAGGTACTTGCATCTTTCACAGGTATTGTTTCTCCAAGCTCAGAGGTTCAGCAGAGATTGAAAGAACACCTACTACATCTCCACAACGTTCATTCTCGTTTGAGGAACATTCACATCTTCAAGGTGACGATCATACTATACCTCGTGAAGGTTTGACTTTAGATAATTATGCTTTGACAAGGGAGCTCGTTAGGTTGAACAAGACTGTTGAGTTTCAAGCTAACGCGCTTAGGAAATTGAAGCGTAAGTATATCTGGTTGAGGAATTTTATTAAACCATATATTCAAGGTTTCAACTTATGGGTTAAAGAGGAAAACAAGCGTCGTAAACAACTTGAAAGGAATTAAAATGAAAGAAGGTTCCTAAATCATCTTACATCAACTTGGGAGGAATTTAGAAAAGAAAATTTGAAAGAAGATGTTCGAAGAAGAAAGAATATGTAAACCGCGAAAAGATTATTTCGATTCGAGGAAGAAGTGCAAGTTCAAAGTCTTTGATGATCAAGGTACTGAACATAAAAGTAATGTTTTTCATGATACATCTAGGCAAGAAGTAATAACACCAAGGGTATTGAATTTTGAAGAAGATGCTGGTCCTTCTACAATTGTTATAGAAGAAGAGGAGGAAGCTTCATTCAAACCTATTTATTCTGCAAGTGATGATGAATTAATTGCTACAATATTAGATTTGTCACAACCAAGAGGAGGAGTTACTATTAGAGATGTACAAGAAGAAGAACAACCAAGAACATCTCAACCTGCAATTGATCCAAAAGATAAAGGGAAAGGTATTCTGGTTGAAACAAAGAAAAATAAATTCACTTTGGCGTAACTTAGAGCAATTGATGTTGCTAGGAATGAAGCTGCAGCTAGAAAAGTTCAAGAAGAGTTAGATGCTCAAGATAGAAAAGAACAGAAGCTCAAGAAGCTCAGAATAGAGAAGCGACTCAAAAGGTGCAAGATAAATTAGATCTTGAAGCTCTTGAACTTTACAGTCCCTACACCTGTTAGATATATGCCAAGAAGACCTAATTTAGCTAAGGGCAGGAATGCTATGATGGCTTATTTAAAAAGTTGAGGATATAAGGGTTTGCAGAAGTTAAACTATGTTGATATGAAAAGACTCTATGATCTTTGAAACGAGCTTATAAGAAGAGTGTTCTTGATATTAAAGACTTTAGAGAAGAAGCTCATTGGGCTGAATCTGAAAGAAAGAAGAGCTTAAAGAAAAAGAAAAACTGGGTTCTGATGTTCAGTTTTCAATGAAAGAAAAGGTTGAATTAAGATCTGAGACTAGAGATGAATTGAAGAATTATCTCATAGTGGTAGATTTTGATTATACAAAGGAAGATGATGACATGAAGATGAGCAGATCAAAGATCGTGTTTTTAAAGTTATGAAATCCAAGAATGGAGACTACATGATTTTTCATAAAGAAGATGAAAGCTTCAAAGTTTTCAAAAGGCTATGGATTTCTTGCATATTATAGATAGAGTAGACCTATTCTACTTATATAATGTTGTGAAGGCTTACTTTGAAAATAATCCATTGGAAGGGATTGGTTTGGTTTTACATGGTGATCTCATAACTATATGGGAAACTGAAGAAGAGAGCACTGATGATATCCGGAAGAATCAAGAAAGTTGGGAAATAGTTTCTTTGGAGATTCTTTGAAGAATCTGAGTTCATGTTTTGGAGCCGGAAAATGGAACAATGATACACATGTTTGCAGAAAGAAGATACCCTCTCACAGTTGAGCTCATGAGAAGAATGTTAGAGCATGGATTGGAAGTAGAAGAGGATAATGAAACTGCTTGCATGGTTATCAACTTGTTTATAAACCGACTACCATTCTTTGAGAATGATCAATAAGCGGTATGAATTTTATTTGAATAAATACTTTTGATATATCGACTTTTATTCAAAGTATCTTCGTCGAACGATTTTCATCAAAGTAATGCTTGTTTTTGAACTAAACCGTTAAATAAATTTTAGAAGAAACCGTTTTGCTAAGTAATAAATATTTTGAACTAAAGGTTGAATAAATGGTTTTGGTGATGATAACATCAATAGGTTATCAATCCACCATGGTTACAAAAGGATTGACTAATCCATGAGCAAACGGCTCGGGTAAAGATATATCAAATCCGTTTTTAGTTGACAACTTGCTAATAAGTTGGATGGTATTCAACTCACCATATCGGTAATGTGAAGAGTTGGCTAGCCCACAAGAAAATGGCTTGTGGTAAAGGTCGGAAAAACCATTATTGGTAATTAGTTCACCATTAGATAGAAGAACTAACTAGTCCGGAAAGTACGACTTTTGGTAAAGAGATCTAAATCCATTAATTTTTCAATGATTCACTTGGAAGTGATGAGAATAGTATGCAACTTAAACTAAATTAAATGTACAAATTGTCATATGTTCTTTGTGTTCTTTGAAAAGATGGAGCTTCTTTGGATCTTCTTAGTAAAGAGAACAATTTTAAGAGATACTTTGACAAGAACAGATGTTACAGAGATAAAAGCTTAAAGACTAAGAAACAATCCGTTTTAAAAGATGAAGTCATTAAAGATACATTTACAAAGGAACTTGAAGTCAAGCAAGTAGAATTCAAGTTAGGGCAGGATTGTTGGGATATGAAAGTCTTGAAGATATCAAAGTCTTGAAGATATGAAAGTACTTAAGTACAAATCTTTGGAAGAAGTCAAAGACTCAAAGTATCTTTAAAGACAAAGTCAACGCATCTTTGCAATATGAAGTCACAGTACTGCAAGAACAAAAGAACTGTTATATTCGTTTATGGAAAGAATTGTATTCTATGTTTAGATTACTTGTCATACAAGGTTATCAATTGTAAACCGACTAGGATATCCTTGAGCCTATAAAAGGACTCCTAGATTGGCATTAGAGGTACGATTTCAGAAAAAGAGTTTTAGAGTTTACGAATTAGTGTTTTAGAGAAAAGTTCGATTATCTTAGAGTTGTATTAGAGTATCTATATAATAAGCAGATTTAGAGTTTATAATAAAAGGTTATTCTTCTTAGCTTTAATTGTTCCTTTCCCAGTAATCCTTCCTCCATTGGGATCATTCCCAAATGCAACTTTTCCTCCACTAATCTTCCTAAAATCGACAGATCTCTTTGTCTCCAGTGATACTTCCAGAGCAACCACTATCCACAATAAGATGATCTTTAAGCTCCTCTTACGGGTTGCCCTGCACACAAAGAAAAGAGTTAGAAACTCTTAGGAACCCAAGCCATTCCTGACTTGTGTTCCCCTTGTGGAGTTACAAACTCAAATTCTTTGAGTATGTAATTACCACTATCTTTCAAATGATGATCCAGAATTATCTTTTGATCTTTAGCATGTGGATTTTCAAAACTTTCTGGGTTTTCAACACAAATCTCTTTTTCTCATCATCACAAAACATCGATTCACTTTTGGTTGAAAGTCGTATGTCCCTCTGCAGACTTTCCCTCTTAACCCATTCTGTTTTAACACTTGGTTCCTCCGATCTAAATCTCCTATGTGAATTGGAATACCTTCTAGGTTGATAGTGAGATTCATTACCTTGTTTTTATCCGAGCAAAGCTTTGTGAAAGTCTTGGGCAGAGTTAACGAGTACTTTGGAAAATCGCGATAATCTTGAAGGTTTTGAAAAGGTTTTATTTGGTGTGGGTATTTATGATCTGGTGAGAAATTTCTGTGATTGACCCTATTTGAATTATTCCAAACAGGTTTGTACTCTCTAGGTTTAAGTTGGCATCCGTTCTTTGGAAATTTTCTAAGGTATTTTGAGTGATGTTCACAATCCTTAATAAGATGAGTAGGACTGAAAGACACAAAACACAATTCTGACCCAACTGTCAAAGTGACATCTTCTATGTCTATGCCTAAAATTATTTTGCCTTCTTGGTGAGTGATTAAACTGCTTTTGACCAAAATTATCCCAAAAAGGTTTAGCAGATCTGTTTTGAAAAGGTTTTGAAGAATCGCTTGTGGAGCATACTTTGATTTAAAGGTACCGGTTGATTTTGAACACCGTTTTCAACAGATTCTTTGGGTTTTTCAAACCTAGATTTAGCAACTAGCTTTTTCCTAAACTCTAGACTGTCTACTCCAAAACGAGAACATCAGGCCTAAGGGGTTGATGAATGCCAGTAGGATGTGGAACAACATGATAATCATTAGCTTTCTTATATGCGGGAGGTGAGTCACTTATTGAACCATCATTACTAGATGTATCTACATAATTAATGAGTTCTTCATCGCTAGTGGTTATATCCTCATAGTCACCTTCATCCTGATTACTAGATTTGTTTTCTTCTATCTTACTAAAATCCATACCAAAACCTAATCCAGTTTTAAGGTAGGCTCTTTGTTGTTTTTGAACATAAGAAACATGTGAACGACTTCACCCCAAGCAACAAACTTAGCTAACAAATCATCTATTTCCTTAGTTAATTTCTCAATTTCAGCAATTTTACAGTTTAATTTCCATTCACTAAGCTTTAACGGTAATCATGTTGTGCATATTTTCAGCCCAAGCTACTTCATTAGTTTCATGTGCTAAAATTTTGGCTTCCATAGATTCTAAGGTTATTTGATAACCTGCTACCTCACACCTAGCCTTAACACAATTATCTCTCTCAATCACATAACTGCTAAGCAATTTATGATAAAAATCATAGCAATTTGAGCATACCTCGGAGATAGGAGATTGATTTGGTGAAGTAGCCACCAATGATAGTTGAACAGGATCAGCTTCACTTTCCTTGCTCCAGTCAAATCCTCCAAAGCCATCATCGATTCCAAAACAAAGATGTTCAAGTTCTTCAAAAAAACAAGCTCCAATCCAATGCTTCTCTGAATCTTCAATTTCTTCTTCCATTGCTATCATGCAATAAGTTCTTGGTTCATCATCAAATTCTTCACTCCAGTCAACTTCAGATAACTTCTCTTGAGCAACCAAAGCCTTTGTTTTGATAATGGGAATTTCCTTAAGCTCAAGTTTTGGCTTTTCGATGTCTGTTTGCTTGATACTTAGCAAACCTGCACTCTCTTGCAAAGTGACCAATCTTTTGACAATTGAAGCATTCAATTTGAGATTTGTCAAAAGTTATGCCTGCTTTTGGTTTGAAATCAATGCTTTTGCCTGTCTTCTTCATGTACTTTTGATTCTTGCGGTGATCATAGCAACTTGCCACCGATATCAATTTCTTCAAGTGCATCTTCTTCAATTTGTGCTAGATCTTCTTCATAAGTGACATGTAAACTAGCTTGTTGTGCAAAGAAGGAGCACATAACTTCATCTGAGGCCATAGTGGTAGTTGGTGGGGCCAGTTGAACATATGAGGGGTGTATAGGCAATGACTTTGAGAAGCGAGACTTTAAGGAGAAGCAGTACTTTTGGAAGTCTGGCCTTCTCCGAGATGATAGAAAAGCAATACTGTGAGACTTAGAACTTGTTTGAACACTCATCTCATGCTCATACACCTTAAGTTGATGATATAGATCATCAAAGTCCATGACATCCAAACCTTGTTGTCCTCTGATCATTGTAGCAATCACATGCCATGAAGATGGCAAACTCCTAAGAAACTTCAAATTAGCATCTTCAACTGATACTTCTGCCTTGTATAGCTCCAACATGTTGAGTAGATTCTGAAACCTATCATATGCAACATCAAGACTCTCTCTTTCACCAACTGTGAAAGTTTCAAACTATTGCTTTAGCAAATTTCTATGCATCTTTTTAGAGGCTTCATTCCCTCCAAATCTGGTCTTGAGAGCAGCCCAGAGCTTCTTAGCATCTTTAGCATCATGAAATTTGAGAAGATGGCCATCTGGAATGGCAGACAAGAGAATGTTGAGTGCCTTCTCTTGATTCCTTAAGGTTGCTGCTGGTAATACTGGTTTAGGTGCCTTTGGTACGTCCCAGGGAATATCAATGGGGTCTGCTACAACTTCATTCCCATTCACAATAACATTCCAAAGATCATGGTCAATTATGGCAATGTATCTTGCCTCATCTTCATGCACCGAGATCATATTCTCCTTCTTGATTATTGGAATTCAGAGTGAGGTGATTGAGGGTGGTGGAGCACAGCTTCATCGACATCTTGAATATAGTTGAAGTAGGGTTTCTTCCTAGTCAGAGTTTCCACACAAGCTCTGATACTACTTGTTGGATCGATATACTTTAATCAAACTATCTTAACTAGCTTGTTAAGGTTTAATAACCTCGGATAAATCCTAAGTTATTAACAAAGAAACACGAGCAATCTTTATTAAATGCGCTGGAATTTACTTAACAAAGCTAAGAAGAATAACCTTTTATTATAAACTCTAAATCGCTTATTATATAGATACTCTAATACAACTCTAAGATAATCGAACTTTTCTCTAAAACACTAATTAAGTAAACTCTAAAACTCTTTTTCTCAAAATCGCACCTCTAATGCCAATCTAGGAGTCCTTTTATAGGCTCAAGGATATCCTAGTCGGTTTACAATTGATAACCTTGTGCGACAAGTAATCTAAACATAGAATACAATTCTTTCCATAAACGAATATAAAGATTCTTTTGTTCTTGCAGTACTTTGACTTCATATTGCAGACGTTGACTTTGTCTTTAACGATGACTTTGAGTCTTTGACTTCTTCCAAGACTTTGAACTTTTACGGTACTTTCATATCTTCAGTACTTTGATATCTTCAGCACTTTCATATCCCAACAAATTTGGCTAATGAAAGATGATGGAAATTGTGTATGGCTTAGCATGGATTACTAAGGTAAGTAATTTGACTACTACTTGCTTAATGTGAACATTATCGTGTGATGTGTTATACATGTTGTGGTTAAGTTTTGGTTATAGTTAAGTAAAGGAAATATTGGATCAAGATTGGAATTGATGATGGGTATAGAATTAGATGCCTTATGCAAGATAAAGGTATGTGTTATATGCCTTATGTACTAAATGCGTTATAGTTTATGTGTTAGTTATGCTTTTGTGAAATTATATGATGATAGAAGCATTAACATGTTTTATTCTAATTAATTATTAAGCGTTATTGCTTACATGTTATAGTTGTCAATGTTATTGTAGGTTCATCTGCTTAAAGTGATATTGCTTGGATTGGAACCATTGTTGACTATGTGGAAGTTTGATTAGTGTATGAGTAAGAGCTAGGTAGATATTGAGCTCCAAGTGACGATTTGTGCCCCCGTTAAATTGGAAAAGGTTTCATAAACTTATTGTGAAGTGTCAAGTGTCGTATTCAAATAGTTATAGTAATGTTTTGTAATGACATGTAAATATATGTTCTAATGAGTCAAATTGTAAGTTATGTCTTTCTTAAAGGGTGTTTGGTTTAGAGCGTAATCTCACCCATTTTGGATATAAATGGGTCAAGTAATGTTAAATATGTTTTTAGAGTATTGGTCATAGTTATCAAGATGATTGGTCAATGTTGAAGAGGTCTAAATGATTGTTTGAGTCGACATAAGTCAATAATGGTTGTGCAGTTTGCTGTCAAAATGTGCAGGTCTGTAGACCGGACGACGTCGCAGTTATGTGGCGACGGCGTCCGAACCAGTTGAGACGGCGTGGGGTTTAAAATCCTTTGAGCCATCACGTGTTAAATCTGAAAACGTGTTTTACGGTTAAAGGGTGACGACGTGACTTATAAGGCGACGACGTCAGCCCGTATTACAGCAACAAAATGATGTTTTGTTATAATCTTGTGCTATTGTTTTAAAAAGTAATTGAGTATATGTTATAATAAGGATTGTCAAACGTTAAGCGTTAAAGTTTTAAAAATCGAGTAATTTCCGGTCAAACCGGGAATCGGGGCGTAACAAATTGGTATCAGAGCTTCGGTTTAAGTGAATTAGGTTTCCACTATAGGTTGCCTAGTCTTAAACCACTCTTAGTTGCGGAATTAAGTAAAGCGGAAATGTGTATGCTATGTTATTGAGTAAACTATGCCTTGTGCTATATGAAAACTATGTGATAATGTTTTATATGTATAGATATTGTGTCATTGATGTAGGTCCATGGCGGACCTTAAGTGTATAGGTGAATAGATCACCATGAATGTTTTATGATTGTGTAAATTGTACATCATAATATTGATGTGATAGATAATTATAACCCGTTCACCGTGGATGATGACGGTAGATGTGATATGATTGTGTGCCTAATTGTTATGGAATTAATAAAGAGATTTGAGTAGATGATACAAACTGTGCGAATGCCTATAGAAGGCATGGTTTGAAATTATAATAATTAAAGTTATAATTATGAATAATATGAGGTGTGACTCGTGTTGTGTTGATGACCAACCTATGGTCTTATCATGTGAATGGCTAATGGGTAGCCAATATCGTGGTATTAGAGATGGGACAAATGTAACTTATAGAGCGTAATAAGTGAGCATGAATGATTGATAATAAACGAGTTATAGTATAATATTACGGTGTGTTGTAACACACGAATAATTGTAAAGTGAAAGCTTGACACATAAATAGTTAAGTATCTAAAAATGTAAAAGTTATAGAATGATATTGAAATTCGATAACTTGTATTGAAGGATGAGAATGAAATAAGCTTATTTGTTAATAACTAAAACTGAGACATGTGGGAACACGTAAAGAAGAATGCTTATAGTTAATGACCTATGTAGGGTCTAATTGCGAAGAAAATGGTAAAATTAAGAATGTGAAAATAGTCAACGAGGGTTGACGGGTCAATGAGAAAAAAAATGATTAAACACATGGTAAATGTGTAAATATGGAAACGAGCTCATAAGTAGGGGTGGCAATCGAGTCATGTTCGTGTTAACTTATTCGGGTTCGCGTGTTGGTGGGTTAGTAAGCCTTTACCCAAACACAACCCATTTATTCATCGTGTCAAGAAAATCAACCCTAACCCAGACCTGCATAACACGTGTAACCCATTTGTGACCCGTTTAACCCATTTAAGTAAATAGCTCAAGCAGTGAATAAAGTTGGTGGTTTGTCTATTTAAGTAGTTTAAAAGCAAAAATGATATAAGGATCTAAAATATGATAAGAATAATATACAAATAACTATGCGACAATTTTATGAATTATAAGCGTCATTTTTCATGATATCTAAGGTATAATCATAATTCACTCATACTAAGTACATTACAAAATGCATTTAATCCACATCCAACATAAAAACAGGGTTATATATTTTCTTCTTAAGATCTTATATACTTAAACAGGTTCACGGGTTGACCTGTTTAATACTTAGTCAACCCAAACACGACCCGTTTATTAAACATGTTAGACGGATTGACCTGTTTTTTACCCAAACCTTTTTATCCTCAACCTAAACCCGCTTTTAACTTCGTCGTTCGGAGTTTATCGTGTTATCGCGGTAGAATTGCCACCCCTACTCATAAGCCCTATAAATTGTATTGGTTAAATGAAGATGATGAAATTGTGTGTATGATAAAATAATAATAGCTTGGATCCTATATGTTGTTATAGTGTGAAGTTACAGGCCACTTGAAAGATATTACAGCTATTGTTATGAAATCCTACGGGGTATATAATAGTGTCCTTCGGGATATGTTATAGTGAATCCTACGGGATGTGTTATAGTACAAGCCGGCAAGAAAAAGTTATAGAAGTCCTTCGGGGATGAATTAAATTACCTTCACCGGCAAGGATTGCCTATATCCTCGGCATGTGAGATGGATCCTTCGGGAATTGTTATAGTAGAAAGGATCCAATGCTAAGAAATGAGAATTTTGGAAAGTTAAAGTGTGATCAGTTAATGTATTAGTGTTATGTCGGAAGTGTATAAGTAGGATGGTTTATAATTTCTTTAATTAAGTGAATTGGGACGCCTTTTCATTTAAGTAAGAAAATTATGAATCATAGAACTACAAGTTTATATTTCTTAATTTACATTGTTTGGGACGCCTCTCCATGTAAATGAAGAAGTATAAATAAGTAGGCTTATGTGTTTCCGACATAGCATGAGTAGGGTAGAGAAGTAGAAAATAAAAGTCTAAAATTAACTAGAAGTCTTAAGGAAATAAGAATAAAGGGAATAGGAGTTCCGTGTCGGACCCTAAGTAAGGGTCGTTATGTAAAACTTA
This sequence comes from Chrysanthemum makinoi, assembly GCA_910596185.1. NCBI lineage: Eukaryota > Viridiplantae > Streptophyta > Magnoliopsida > Asterales > Asteraceae > Chrysanthemum > Chrysanthemum makinoi. The sequence goes on along the minus strand of OU343218.1, from coordinate 43,888,388 downwards.
AAGTTATAAAAATTTGAAACGCAAATTAAATAAATGGAACTTGAATGATGTTGTGATGTAAGTAACGACTGTGGAGGTCATAGTGAATAAATTTAAAAGGTTTAATTTGTGTTATAGTATACCTTGGGGCATGTGGTAATATGAAAAAGACCGTAGTGGTCATATAGATTGTGAAAATTATGAAAATGTTATAGTAATAACAATACGTTATAGTAATAGCCATACATTATGGTGATATTGTATTGAAATTATAAAATTACTTTGGTATAATATGGAAGTATTGGTTGAATTTGACTTATGTAAAGTCAAAACAATATGAAATTGATCAAGTAGGTATTGTAATAGTAAAAGAATTGACTAATTTGAATAATGGGTTCTGAATAAATTATGTCTCGGGTAACATAATGATGTATTGGTTATAGAAATTAAATGAAGAGTAGAATGCATTTGGAAATTGTTTAGGTTATAGTGGGCCTTACATTGCGAGGTTAAGAAATCTTCGCAATAAATTGATTAAATGATTATTTATGTGACATGGTGTAAATTGGAATTATGTGTTAGATGACAATAGACGATAGATTTCGGGGACGAAATCTAAATAAATGGATTAGAATTGTTACACCCCTATCTCGGAAATACCAATAGGACCCACCGTGGTTGAATGTGGTCTAAGGACTTGACGGGATTAACTAGTTAACCCGATAGTCAAACTAATAATTAACAAATGTTATGTTATAGTTATATAAATGAGGGGGGGGGGGGCTAAGTTGCCACATTGTAAACTTAATATAAGTGTCTTGTGACCAAAATAGGAAAAATGGGACTTGAGGGACCATTTGTGTCAAATAGCTTATGACACCAATTACAAGTGTCTGCATAATTCTACTATCCTCATTTTATTTGCAGAAAAATTGTATGTGTGTGTATATGTCGGTCTTGGTGAAAAAGAGAAAGACCATCATGTCAATTCATGGCTTAGTACTAGCAATAAGCCCTAATGATAATCCTTGCAAGTAAGTAATACTTAATTGAAGTTTTAATTGTTAATTGAAGAGTTGGGGTTCATGTACCCAAGTTGGGGTTTTGGGTAATTATGGTTTTAAACACTAATTAAGATGTTATAGTGTAATTGGGTGAAACCCCTCTAATTGAATTGAAAGTAAAATAAGTAATTTGGGATATGATCATGTTATGATCATTTGATGATTAAAAAGAGTTATAGTAATCTTGGGGGAAATCTTATTACGGGTAAAAGTTGGATAATTTATGGGAGGATCATCATATAATCAATATATGATTATATGATGAATTAGAGGATGTTTACGTGAGCCAAATGGTTGTGTAAACCATGGCTATAGTTTATGTTTATATTTTAAGTGTATTTTAATTATGTGTTTAAGGATGTTACCTTGGATGATAGTGATTGATTATGGCTAATGAAAGATGATGGAAATTGTGTATGGCTTAGTATGGATTGCTAAGGTAAGTAATTTGACTACTACTTGCTTAATGTGAACATTATCGTGTGATGTGTTATAGATGTTGTGGTTAAGTTTTGGTTATAGTTAAGTAAAGGAAATATTGGATCAAGATTGATGATGGGTATAGAATTAGTTGCCTTATGCAAGATAAAGGTATGCGTTATATGCCTTATGTGCTAAATGCGTTATAGTTTATGTGTTAGTTATGCTTTTGTGAAATTATATGATAATAGAAGCATTAACATGTTTTAGTCTAATTATTTACTAAGCGTTATCGCTTACATGTTATAGTTGTCAATGTTATTGTAGGTTCATGTGCTTGAAGTGTTATTGCTTGGATTGGAACCATTGTTGACTATGTGGAAGTTTAATTAGTGTATGAGTAATAGCTAGGTAGATACCGAGCTCCAAGTGACGATTTGTGCCCCCATTAAATTGGAAAAGGTTTCATAAACTTATTTTGAAGTGTCAAGTGTCGTATTCAAATGGTTATAGTAATGTTTTGTAATGACATGTAAAGATATGTTCTAATGAGTCAAATTGTAAGTTATGTCTTTCTTAAAAGGGTGTTTGGGTTAGAGCGTAATCTCACCCATTTTGGATATAAATGGGTCAAGTAATGTTAAATATGTTTTTAGAGTATTGGTCATAGTTATCAAGATGATTGGTTAATGTTGAAGAGGTCTAAATGATTGTTTGAGTCGAAATAAGTCAAGAATAGTTGTGCGCTTTTCATCAAAATGCAGTCTATAGACCGTGACGTCCAGCTTTTTGTGGCGACGGCGTCCGAACCAGTTCAGATGGCGTCGGGTTTAAAATCCTCTGAGCCGTCGCATGTTAAATCTGAAAACGTGTTTTGAGTTACGGTTAAAGGGTGACGGCGTCGCAGCTTATAAGGCGATGACGTCAGCCCGTATTACAACAACAAAATGATGTTTCGTTATAATCTTGTGCCATTGTTTTAAAAAGTAATTGAGTATATGTTATAATAAGGATTGTCAAACGTTCTGCGTCAAAGTTTTAAAAATCGAGTAATTTCCGTTCAAATCGAGAATCGGGGTGTAACAGTATCGCTTGTGGGACCCCACTACCGACAAAGTAGTCGTCAGCAGATATGTTGTATTCGTAGAAGACAAAATTCAAATGAAGAAGGTGATAGCACTACAAGAGAAACTACATCAATATAGATGGAGAAGCAATTTCAGTCGAGTGATTCTTCTGAAGCTGTACCACAACACGAGGTGAATGAGACAACCAAGTCTCAAGCTCCAACAACTCGCACTCTTAATCTTGAAAGAAAACGTCCGGTGTGGCACTCGGATTATGTTATGAAGAGCAATGTTGCATAATGTCTTCTTATAGAAGAAGGAGAGCCATCAACTCTTCAAGAAGCAATGAATAATTCAGATGCGTCGTTCTGGATGGCTACAATGCAAGAAGAAATTGAAGCTATTTATAAGAATAAAACGTGAGAATTGATGCCACTACCAGCAGGTATAAAACCCATTGGAAATAAATGGGTGTACAAGATCAAGAGGAACGGTGATGACCAGATGGAGAGGTATCGTGCAAGATTGGTAGTCAAAGGATATGCTCAGAAAGAGGGAGTCGACTTCAATGAAATATTTTCCCATGTGGTTCGAATGACAACTGTTCGAGTGGTTCTGGCAATGTGTGCTACATATGATTTACATCTAGAGCAGCTATATGTGAAAACTTTTCTTCATGGAGATCTTGATAACCAGAAGGTTTTAAACAACAATGAAAAGAGAACTTGGTTTGGAGGGTAAACAAATCTCTGTACGGTTTAAAGCATGCATCTCGGTGTTGGTACAAGAGATTCAATTCTTTCATCATTGGCCTTAGATATAACATAATACATGAAGACCCTTGTGCAAACAAGAAGTTTGAAGACAATGATTTTGTCATCTTGTTGTTATATTTTGACGACATGTTGGTACCAGGCCCCAACAAAGATCGTATTAATAAATTGAAGGCTCAACTGGCTAGGGAATTCGAGATGAAAGACCTTGGGCCCGCAAACAAGATTCTAGGGGTGCAAATTCATCGAGATAGAGTTATGAGGAGAATTTGGCTTTCACAGAAAAGTTATGTGAGGAAAATCTTGCAAAGGTTCAATATGCAAGATTGTAAGCCAATATCAACCCCGTTTCCTACTAATGTCAAGCTATCCTCTAAGATGAGTCCTAGCAGTGAAGTAGAGAGGATGAAAATGTCTCAAGTACCGTATGTATCAGCAGTGAGAAGTTTAATGTTAGCGATGATTTGTACAAGGCCAGACATTGCATATGCAGTGGGAGAAGTTAGTCGGTACATGACGGAACCTGTGGCAAGCTGTGAAGAGGATCCTTAGACACATTAAAGGAACCTCAGATGTTGCATTATGTTTTGGGGAATCAGATTTAATTGTCAATGGATATGTTGATATTGATTACGCAGGTGATTTTGACGGAAGTAAATCAACCACCGGGTATGTGTTTACACTTTCGGTGAACAATGTAAGTCGGGTTTCAAAACCGCTAGATCAATTGTGGCCATGTCAACAACAGAAGCAGATTATGTTGCAGTTGCTCAAGCCAACAAAGAAGCAGTATGGTTGAAGATGTTGTTGGAAGAGCTCAGGCCGAATAAGAGAAATTATTTCTATTTTGTGACAATCAGAGCGCCTTGTATCTGGAAGGGAATTCGGCATTTCATTCAAAGACAAAGTATATATGAGTTTAGTATCACTTCGTTCGTGAGAAAGTGAAAGAAGGAACCGTGGATATACAGAAAGTTTATACTGGTGATAACGTGACAGATTATCTGACAAAAGCAATCAAATGTGAGAAGTTTATATGGTGCCGATCCTCATGTGGCCTAACAGAAACGTAAGCAACATGGAAGTGCAAGGAAGAATAACGGTGTGAAGATTGATTTACTTTCAATCGGATCTTCAAGTGGGAGATTGTTAACATAGATACATTGTATCTACATTCATGGAATCTTTTTTCTCAAGTGGGACTACAAGTTGTGAGCTAATGAGTCATGCATGATGTCAAGTGCTCAAATTGATGCCTATAAAAAGCAATGAATAGCAGCTTGATTATCATCCCATTCTCAATTCATTTTCACATACAAAGTTCTCCTAACTAGTATCGAGTAGATAGAGAGTTTGTAATATCTCCTAATACAAAAGATATAACTCTTGATGTTCATCCTTGTAATTAGAGAGAATGTGTAACTCTTAGTTTTTCATCATAGTGAAACGTATTTTTCTTTGCTCGTGTTTTTACCCAATTGGGGTTTTCAAAGTTAAATCAGTGTGTCATCTTTTATAATATTTCATATTTTAATTATGAGTTTGCTTCAATTCAACGTCCTTTTCTCAACAAAAACAACTAATTTTACCAAACATACCCGAATCGGGCTAGCCCAGGACCGATTCTCGACCCGGCAGGACGTGGAGGCATCACGAAGGTGGTGCCTGGGAACCACCTTAGAACCTAAAATCTCTTAGAGGCATCATATAAATTTATTGGGGACCTACCTTAGAATTATGTTAGGAACCACCTTGGATTCAAATTTGAAAAGAATGAACAGAAAAAAACGGTTTCAGATTTAGCCGGACATTAACGCCGGAGTTGATGTAGATGGTGCATTGGTGCGTCAAAGAAGATGAAAAGATAACATTTAAAAGTGATAAAGGTACTCTATTAGTTGAAGACATATTGTTGGTTCCCGAGAAGAGTTAATGTGTCCCTATGATCTTTTATTCTTTATTTTAAATATGATTTAATATATAGGTTTATCTAAAAATTTAATTTGCACTTTAAAAAATGTACAGTTGAAAAAACAATAATCATTATATTAATTAAAAACTTAAAATTGATTTGTAACATATTTTTTATGCTTTACGTAATTGTATCACACATACATATTATTGACTTTTATCTATTTGTATAACAATGTGTGCAATTTAAAAAAACAAAATATGCAAATCATCTGTAAAGAAAAAATATAAGCACATGTTTTTCATGTATCTATATATAATCTTAAAACTAATTATTGTCAAATTATGACTCTTTTTAAGCAAAATTATCAAATTATTACGGTAGTCGGTACTCGGTTTCCAAACATCGATTGTTCCGGTTGAACATGAAACTAATAGTGTTGGTGATTTGATGTCGTGTCCACTTTTGCTAGAGAATGAATTTTTTCAAGCGTAATTATTACTTGCCTAAATCGTTTAATTTGCATATGTTGGACTCGATAAAACACTTCTCATACTTTTCATTATTTTGCGTTATATTATACACAGTTGAACGACTTGTTGACTTGTTGACTTTTTCATTTTTACTAAGGAACCACGCACCTTAGATTTGACGCTAGATCCGCCACTGCGGACCGAGCATTTTATAAACCGTATTCGAGCTTGGCCTAGAATCGGGCTCGATCTTTGCTTTGCTCATCTTTGTTCGACTAAAATGTTGAGGGAAATGCCACCCTTGAATCCATGCATGTCCACCACGTGTCACCACTTTTCACATTACACACACAAACCCTTCCTCAACAACAACAAAAAAAACCGTTACGATCAAAATCTACGTATCTATTTGCAAATCATACAATAATCAAAATCATATTAACAAATCAATGAATCAAACAACGAATAATCTATCTTCAATCGCAGACGATGTTCTCCAACGTTGTGCCATGTACGTCCTATATTATTTTTTGTTACTTTTTTGGTATTTAATGTTTTGATGATGATTAAACGTATATATTTAGGCGGTTAGATACCTCTGTGAGTGGATTAATAGAAGAATTTGAAGGAATATGGAAAGGTGGTGGTGAAAATAATAAGGGAGAATATGGGAGGAAATTGGTGGAATATTGTTCCTCGAAAACGTTGTACGAAATGTGTAAAGATGTCGAACAAACGATTCGTGAAGGAACGTTTAGTCAGTTAACATTTGATATGATGCTTGCTTGGGAGATGCCTACATCTGCTGATGAACAATCTCATAAGGTATTTACATGATTTGGTTAATTGTATTGTGTAGTTTTAGATATTAGAAATGCAGAAACCGAGCCTAGCTAGGTCTTTTTTGCGCGAAATCGAAAGCTATTGATAAGTGATTATTCACAAAATATGAAAATATTGATAATAACCGGCTGTCGATTGGTTAGCCAAAGCCATGCCCAAGGACAATATGGGAAAGATAACACCAAATGGCTTATGGCCTAGCGGTAACTAAATGACTAAACGCCAAAGAGTTGTTGGATTCAAGTATGGGTTGAAACATGTGTGAGATATTTGGTGTATGTTAAATGGTACAAGGTTGGAGGGTTTAAAGTATATTCCATATTTTAGGATCACCTCAAACATGTAAACGGATGAGGTTTTCCCTATAAAAGTTGCATGGGGGCTTCTCTATGACTCATTTATGCGCCTTTTAACCGAGGTATCCTCAGTGACCGCTTCTCGACCTTTCCATGGTCACCGAAATGTAGCTAGTGAGGTTTGAACCTTAAACCTCTTTTGAGAAGGATAGATGTCGTAAGTACCAATGGGCCATCTATGGTAGTTAATATAGGATAAAGTGTAAAAAAAAACGGTTAAAGTAAATCAATCCTGATTATGGCAACGATCAATAAAGTTAAATAGGGTACGTAGAAGCGAGTTTTAACACACGAGAATGTGGTACCAAGCTACCAATGGTTTTTTTTATATGTTAATACTTTGTGGATTATATATTTTCACTATCATGATATTGTATAACAAAGGGGCATCGAATTTGGCAATAAATAACTATTTAACAAATATATTCCCGAGTAAATTGCAAAAGATGTTTATGTGGTTAGGCCAAATTGTGGGTGTAGTCCCTAAAAATTTTAAAGTCATACCGTTCGGGAACTTTGTTGTGCAATTAGGGTTAATATACAAAAATTCAACATTGTACTTCTGCGTTTTGTTCACTGATATGGCTTTTTGACTCATTGTACTATTGAAACTTGCTACTGAGTCACCATGTATACAAGCAAAATTTGCTAAATGTGTCATTGAACTTTTATAAAACAAACATTTAAATCATTTTGGTAATTCTTCGAAAGTGTTTAAATCACGTGGCATGTCATTTAACACGTCACTTAGAACTCATTTTTATTAGTTATTTTCTACAAAAAGAAAAGTTTCTTAAAAAATAATCTCTAAAATATAAGTTTGAAGTGACGTGTTAGATGACATGACATATATTTGTACACTTTTATAGGGGTAACCGGTTAATATGATGTTTATTTACCCTCATAAAGCAAATGTCGATAGTACAATGACCCGGTTAGCAAATTTTGATAGTACGATGCATCAAAAAGCTATAAATATAGTAAAGCAAATCAAGTGAACAAAAACACATTTTATTTATTTATTTATTTATTTGCATATAAACCCCTGTAATTATTGTCCTAGCACGGACTGCGTTTGCACTTTCAAGTTTTTTGTGTCTCATGCCATGGATCATAATTGCACACCAAAGTTTTGCATCTTTTTGCTAAGACAATGAATTTGAAATAATCACTTGAGTGGCTATGGCAGTGACAAGGGTGATGGTTGTACCCTTTTATTATACTCGTCCACTTGTTTTTACCCAATATAGTGATATACCCTTTCTTCTTACTAAATATGTGAGTTATGTACTACCCCATTTGACCCATATTTACAAGGTGTTTTGATGGAGGGCCAAGTATTGAAGAACGGGCTGACTTGTTTTTGGAAGCTCGAGATCGTGTGAAGAAAAGTGGTTTAGTAAAATGGCCATAACTTTTAATTTTCGTTGAACTCGGATGTTCCAGACTTACTTGGATGTTCCAGCTTACGTATTTGTTTTTTTAGGCGTTTCAGTTTAGGGTTATTATTTAATCATTATCTGCAACCCTAGGGAGACAGTTATCGCTTTAATAAAATTTAAACCATTGGCGTTGAGTTGCCGTGACTTTACCCTAATAATGGTATTCGATTAGAATCAACGATTGTTATTATAATTGTTTCTGGTATTCGTAGAATCAACAGATTCAATTACTTATCTTGTTTTCTAGTCTACATCGGTTGGTATCAAGAGCGAAGTTCTGTCAAGATGCCTCCCAGAAGAAATAGGCCTCTTAATGAGATCTATGAACAAGAATTGGAAGATCGTGTCATGGCAAGAATGGATGAGCGACTTGATCAATTTGCTCGATCAATTGTCCACGTCGGATGGAGCGTTGATGAACGTGTAACGTGGTAACGTAACCATAGGGGTCGCGATGATGAAACCCATTTGGGGATGGCGATTCATCTTCCGATGAACGGTCGAGGAAGGCGACCAAGTAATGAGAGGGAGGATAACGAGCGTTGGGAATCTGGAATGAGAGTCAATATTCCCGAGTTTACTGGGGATACTTTGAATCCTGAAGGGTTCATTGATTGGCTTACTGCTGTTGAAGAGGTGTTTGAGTTCAAAGAAGTCCCCGAAAGGAGGGTTTCGTTGATCGCTACCAAACCGGTGGTAGGGCATCCGTGGTGTAAGCAACAATTGAAGGCCGGAGAGAGGGTTGGAAAGCCAAAGATCCGCAGAGTTGGCGGAAGAGGAAGTGCACGAGGGCTAATTTTATTCCTCATAATTACCAACCAGATGTACCGTATTCTGAATCACGAAGCGGGGTCTAAATCTGTTGAAGATTATACAACCGAATTTTACCAGTTGATTGCAAGGAATGACATTCAGAGAGACAAAGAACGAGCTTTTCTCTATACATTGGTGGTCTAAGAGTCCGGATCATGGATTCTTAACATGTTTGATCCAATAACACTTTCGATGCATATCGTGCATTATCTTTTGAGAAGCGAGATAATCGAGTGGGAGTTCGTCCTCTTGCCATAACAAGTGCTTCGGTTCGGTGGCGTGGCATCTCGTTTTGCTCCCAATCAGACTAAAGTAGGTGGTGGCAATATCGGACCAACTCCTAGAGCAAGCACTAGTAGTGGATTGAAGTGCTTTAACCGTGGTGAACCCGGTCACCGTCACCGATGCAAGAAAATTTGGTAAGAAGGTTATTTGTTGAACGGGAGGGAGATGATGATGCGCTTATGAAGTGTATGGGAAGCCCCGCTTATGATGAAGAACACGAGTATGAGGAGGAGTATGTGTCCGGAGATGTAGGGACGAATTTGGTAGTAAGGCTCTTGTTTAACACCCAAGATGATGGAGATGATTGGCTCAAGCATAACATCTTTCGCCTACATGCACTATTTTGGGTAAGGTTTGCACTTTTGTTTGTGATTATTCCGTAGTTGTGATAATTTGATGGCTCAGGCGGTCCAAAAGCTAGGATTGGGCCTAAAACCATCCAAACCTTATAAGCTACCGTGGCTTAAGAAAGGTGGTGGGGTGACAGTTTTCATGGCGTCCATGTTCCGTTTTCATGGGGAGTACTTATAAGGATAACGTGTGGTGCGATGTGGTGCCCATGGATGCTTGTCACTTGTTATTGGGTAGACCTTGGGAGTATGACCGTGATATAACTCACGATGGGAGAACTAATACTTATAGTTTTCTATTTGGTGGAGTAAAGATTACTTTAATGCCCAATAAACCCAAAGAGGTAGTTAGTAAACCCATTGGTACTTTACTAACACTTTCTCTTTGAAGGCGAAGTGGAAATGGGAGACGATGTTTTTGTGCTAATAGGAAGGAGGTTCTTTGAAGGTGGTGTCATTCCCCGGCCATGATTCCTTTACTTGAGGAATTTTCGGATGTTTTCCCGATGAGTTACCGATGGATTGCCACCATTGCGTGACATCCAACACCATATTGATTTAGAGGAGGGCACAGCTGATTTGCGAGCAGCCACATTACGTGAGGATGAGTCAAAATTTGAGCATGAGGAGTTATAGGCGGAGTTGAGGAATTGGTTTCTAAGGGTCACGTTCGTGAGCATGAGCCCGTGTCTTTATTCTGCCCTATTGACTCCCGAGAAGGATGGTACATGGTATGTGTGTTGATAGTGAGCCATCAATAAGATTACTTGTGAGGTCTGAGGGTTTCCTATTCCTCGCCTTGATGATTTGCTTGATCAGATTAGTGGTGCTACTATATTTACAAAGTTTGGACTTGAAGAGTGGTATTATGCAGTTCGTCTTAGACACGGTGATGAATGGAAGACTGCTTTCAAGACTCGTGAAGGGTTATATGAGTGGTTGGTGATGCCTTTTGGTTTATCAAACGCACCAAGTACATTTATGCGCATGATGAATCAATTGTTCTGACCTTTTATTGGCAAGTTTGTGGTTGTTTACTTTGATGACATTCTTATTTATAGTGCTTCTTTTAATGAGCATGTCACCCATGTGAGGCGTGTCTTGACCTTGCTTCGGAAGGATAGCTTTTTATCAGGCCACAAAGAAGTGTGTGTTCATGACCCTAAAGTTTTGTTTTTAGGGTATGTTGTTTCCGGTGATGGCATACAGTGGATGAGTCTAAAGTGGCAAATGTTCAGAGTGGCCAACTCCAACTACCATTCTTGAAGTTCGGAGTTTCCATGGTCTTGCTTCTTTTTATAGGAGATTCATCCCTAACTTTAGTTCAATTATGGCCCCTTTGACAGATTGCATGAAGGGAAAGTCATTTGTTTGGACGAGGAGGCGGTGGCTTTTCAAGTTATCAAAGAAAAGCTTACTACAAACACCAATCTTGATATTGCCCGACTTTTCTAAGGTTTTTGAGCTTCATACGGATGCCTCTCAAGGTTGCTATTGGTGGGGTTCTTAGTCAAGGAGGCTGACGCATTGCCTATTTTAGTGAGAAGTTGACAGGGCCAAAGTCTAGGTACACTACCTATGACTTGGAGTTTTATCAGATGGTTCAAGCCGTGAAACATTGGCGCATTACTTGTTCCATAAGGAGTTTGTTTTGTTCATCGATCATGATTCCTTAAGGCACATTCGTACTCAAGATAAGGTGTCCCACAAGCATGGACGTTGGTTGGCATTTCTTGAGAAGTTTACTTTTGTAGTGAAACACAAAACTGATGTTTCTAATCGAGCTGCGATGCTTTAAGCGGGAGGAGTGGTTTCCTTGTTAAAATGCAGGTTGATGTTCGATTGATGTCATTCGTGACATGGTGGTTGTGGATCCGTATTTTTTTCAGCTTGTTTTGCAAGGTGTGCGGCCGGCAGGAGAAACCATTTCTTTACGCATGATGGGTTCCTTTCAAAGGGAATCAACTATGTATTCCTGATTCAAGTCTTCGTTTGCAGATTATTAAGGAGTTGCATGGTGAGGGGCATGTTGGTCGTGATCGCACTTTGCAGTTGGTGCAAGCTTCTTATTGATGGCCAACTATGCGGAAAGAGGTGGATCGTTATGTCAAAAGGTGTAAAAGTGTGCGTTTTGAAGGGTACAGACTACTAATGCGAGCCTCTATATGCCTTTGCTGCATTCCCTTCTGTACCATGGGTTGATATTAGCATGGATTTTGTGTTGGGGCTACCTCGTACTCAAAGGGGTAATGATTCTATATTTGTTGTTGTTGATCGTTTCTCTAAAATGGTGCACTTTATTCCTTGCAAGAGACAACGGATGCCGTTAATGTGGCTCACCGTTCTTTAGGGATGTATACCGCGTTTACATGGTTTACCTTCCTCTATTGTTTTCGACGGGACACTAGGTTTTCGAGTCATTTTGGCGTAGTTTGTGGAAGATGGTGAATACTCACTCAATTTTAGTAGTGCTTATCATCCTCGGTGATGGGTAAACGGGCCAGAGTTGTTAACTGTGTCCATGTGTAACTGTTAAGGTGTTTGGTGGGTGATCATGTGAAGGCATGGGATCAAAAGTTGTGTCAAGCTGAGTTTGCTCATAACCATGTCGATAATCGTATGCTTAATCGGTTTTAGTCCATTTCAGTGGTTTATTCGCTTCAACCACGTGGTCCTCTGGATTTGATGACTCCTCGTGTTTCTAGTTACATTCCCAAGAAAGTACGGGATTTTGTTGCGGGCTGCATGATGTTCATAAAGTTGTCCAGAAAATTTGGTTAAGTGCTAATGCCAAGTACAAGCAAGATGCGGATCAGAAGAGGAGACATGTTGATTTTGATGAGGGTGACTTTGTGTGGCATTTTGACTAAAGATCGTTTTTCAGTTGGCGAGTATAACAAGTTGTGCGCTAAGAAGATTGGCCACTGGAGATTGTTGAAAAGATTAATTCTAATGCTTATCGTAAATTTTGCCAAGTCATATTAGGTGTTCGGATGTTTTAATGTGAAGCATTTGATTCCTTATCAAGGAGATTCTTCGATGATGATCTTGCTGTGATTCGAGGGGCGACTTTTGTCTACCCGTGGGGAATGATGGAGGGCCAAGTATTGAAGAACGGTGACTTGTTTTGGAAGCTTCGAGATCGTGTGAAGAAAAGTGGTTTAGTAAAATGGCCATAACTTTTAATTTTCGTTGAACTTCTGGATGTTCCAGCTTATACGGATGTTCCGACCTACGGCCCATTTGTTTTAGGCCCGTTTGAGTTTAGGGTTATTATTTAATCATTCTACACCCTGGAGCGGTTATCGATTTTAATAAAATTTAAACCATTGGCCGTTGAGTTGCCGTGACTTTACCCTAATAATCGGTATTCAGTAGAATCAACGATTGTTATTATAATTGTTTCTGGTATTCGTAGAATCAACAGATTCAATTACTTATCTTGTTTTCTAGTCTACATCATGTTTGTTTAAGCTTATTAATGGGATTATGAGCTTATTTGACTCGACTTATATTTCATAAGCCCATTTTTTCTGGCTTAGTTTACATATTTGATTCATATAAATCTCATAATTCAAAATATAAGCTAGAAAAATTGAGCTTATGAGATGTAAGCTCATAGGCCAAAAATAAGCTTAAACAAACAGCCCCTTAGAAGTTTCTTGATCAATTACCCATTTGTAAAACTTAGGTGGGTCAGAAGACAAGTTTTCGTTTAGTGGCTTGTTTTTGTGACTTGAAGATTTTGGATTCACCATTTTAAGAATGTCAATTAACCATCGTAAGAAAGTTACTCTCCCATTCTCCGGATGCTGTTACTTAATCACGTTGAGGTGAACTTCCACCATACTATCTCATTATCATGCAAGTGCAGTTCCGCCACTTAGGAAAAAACATACCTTGAACTTTTGACTTCATATTTCGATGTTGCATATGAAAGTAACTCCCAATACTGTCTTCCACGGGAATACCGTCTTTCACGGTGTATGGGAGAGGTTGAGACGTAGACAGCCTTACCCCTACCTAAGGTAGAGAGGTTGCTTCCAGTTCTACTAAAGGTAGACCTCCGGCCTTGCAAGGGGCGAGGATTGAACCCTTGACCTTTGCCTCTAGAGGCAAGGGTATTAACCACTTAATAAATGTTGCATGTGTCCTTGTTTATATCTTTGTTCATAAAGTGGCTTTTCATTGTTGTTTTTGCTTTAAACTGATAGGAATCTGTGGCCAAGGAGAAAGAAGAGAAGAAAAAAACCGCAACTGCAAATCAATCTAACCAACAAGACGAAATTCCTCTCTTCTATTCAGACATCATGCCGCTACTTGTAATCCACCTTTTTGCATTCATGTAGTCTTTAACATTATAACTTTGACCATATAAACGTTGTAGTTGACTATATTTCTTATTCTGTATTGGCAGGTTAACAATAAGCCTAGTGTTGGAGAAAATGCATTTGTGTGGTTGGGATCATTAGTTCCATTGGTGGCTGATTTTATCAATGGGAGATTCACTTTCGAGACTCTCACAGCATCTACAGAAAACCGCCTGCATTTTCCTGCTTATGACAAATTCCTCCAAGAAATTGACAAGTAACTCATCTTTATCGATCTCATGCTGGCTTTTTCCTTCTACATATAATCTAAATCTGATTTTCAACATGGATGGTTGATGTTATCAGATGTGTTCAACATTGCAAAGCAAGCAACAATCAAGAACGAGAGATGGCAGATGATGAGTTCATTTTGCCGCGTTGAGGGAACTGCAACCTCACAAAGAGTAATACGCCATATTGGGAAACAAAGTTGGCCTGGTTAGTGTATATTTATAACATCTTTTTCTTAGCTCTTTCTAGAGGTGCCAGTTTTGACCCATTTTATAATCAGTCAGTTGATCTGGGTTGTTTACGGAAATATGTCAAACAGGTCAAAACACAGAGAAATCTGTCCCATGTTTTTTTAATGGATATAAACCAATTTAGGCAGGGATTTAGATTGTTATTGGGGAGTATTGTTTTGAAATGATAATAAACACTTATTATCTGTAAATGATTTTATAATACGGACATAAAGGTTTTAGCCAGTCAACCCAACCCAGCACGGCCCGTTTTCATCTTTGTCACCTCTAATTCTTGTTCATGAACAAAATATAATCTGATACTTCCTTCGTGCTATTCTCATATAGCTGAATGAATTTTAGGTAGGCTTGCATTAACCAATTATGCACTCTACTTTGAGGCCTCGGGGTCAATGTCATATGAAGATGCATTCAAGCTTGACTTATCAAAGGACATCAATCAGTCAATAAAACCCGTAGCCACAGGCCCTTTTGGTGCTCCACTTTTTGACAAAGCCATCGTTTACGAGTCTGCCGAGCTGTGAGATCAATTACCACTTCATGTACTG
Organism: Chrysanthemum makinoi; assembly: GCA_910596185.1. NCBI lineage: Eukaryota > Viridiplantae > Streptophyta > Magnoliopsida > Asterales > Asteraceae > Chrysanthemum > Chrysanthemum makinoi. The sequence goes on along the minus strand of OU343218.1, from coordinate 43,873,211 downwards.
AATATTTGGAGATTAACTATTTTCGGTAGAATCATTATCCTCAAATAGTTATTTTTCTTTTGAATCAAATTTTTTAGGGAAGACGGTTTTCAAATAGAGTTTCCAGAACTAACTAGCTCCACAAGACGCGACCATTGGCTTGCACTCGTGAAGGAGATTATGTTATTACACAAATTTTTAGCAAAGTTTAAGGTTGAGTCACCTTTACAAGAATGGGAAATGCATGCAAGAACCATATTAGGGATAATAAGACTCCACGCAGCTCGTGAAATGTTAAGGATTTCACCACCGAATCCCAAAAGTTTTTTAATCTTTGATTTGTTTGACGAAGCCCAACAGGAAATAATGTGTTAGAAGAGCTAGCTGAGAGCTTAAAGTCGGTGAAAAGTGGACACCCATGTAGTGCTAGCTCGATATTACGGAACTTGAACGTTGCACAGGCTTGTGTCCCGATTGCTGAGTCGGAGTTGGGGTCTGAAAGATCTGAAAGTACAAGTAATCAACCTGAAAATCTTGAGTCGTTGGAGAATGCTCTTGAACAAGTTATAGAGGAAGCAAAAGAAATTAATACTGCTAAAGCGACTGCTGATGAACTTAAAGAAGATGGAATTGGCGACAATGCTCTTGTATTGATGGTAAGATTCTTGAAAATCGTATAGCCCTAGAGGTGAAATAATGAAAGATGGGCAGGTTGGTTAATGGGTCAAACTGGTCATATTTTAGTCTTAGAGCTTTGGTCATCAGCCTGCCAAAAGTTTTGGTCCACTTTTAGAAATTGTTGTAATATATGATGTCGTGAATAATGATTAGTTAAATTAGTATTTCCTTAGGATTTTTTTTTGAACCGCAAATTTTATGATTAACTAGCAAGTAGCTAGACGATATAAAGTTATAAACACTAACAAGGAAACACGCCTCGAAACCAATTTCAAAAGGAACCCAAACACAACCACATGAGACAATTGAAGTTTAAACGACACCTGTTAATACTCCATACCTAAAATTAGGACTTCACCTGAAATCTTTGATATGGAAAAAATATAGGAGGTAGTTTGCAATAATTATAGGGTTTAGGCAACTCTTAATGAGTTTAACTTTGACAAAATTGACCTTGTAATATTCGGTATTTGTTGTATAGGAGCTAGGGAAGCGATTTCAAAGTGCATTGCCATGGTTTCAAGAGATTATTGAGTGGAAGAGACCTGCGACCACCATTATGGTGATGAGCACTTCACTACTCGTCGTCTACAAGTAATTAATTAACGAGACAATGGTGATATTTTGTTTCCTGGTGAAAAATGTCACTGCGGCTAATTGGTACTTTTTGTGCAGAGAGTGGGTTGGACAAGCCATAGCCGGATTATTACTTTGGATGGTTTCAAAAATGATTCATGCTAGAAAGACGAAGTAGGGAAAGCGAACCAAGTTTACTGTCGCTACTCCTCCTGACCAGACTACGATGGATAGCATAGTGGCTGCACAACATGGAATCAACAGTATTTACAACATTATGCACTTGGTCAACATTTCGTTACTGAAAATATGGTCAATATGGATTGCCAATGCCCCCAAGGTAATAAATATATATTGAATCCTTGCTCCTCAAAAAATTTTAGCCGAGTGTTTCTTATTAGTTCTGAGTTGTAGTTTATTAATAATATTCTTGAGGTAGATCTTAATAGAAGTTTCAATGGGCATATATATACCACAAGATATTGCAAAGTATTATTCACTTTTTAGTGATACTAGCATGCTACCGTGTGATGCTGCGGCAACAAAGAAGTGGTTAAGTTTTTATCGAGCGTTTTTCTTCGGTTGCACGTTGGAATATATTTAAACAATAATTTAATGAATGAATGAAAATTTGACAAAAAATTACCTTTTTCTTAATCATTTAAGGCGACATACTTATCTTTTTTTAGGGAAGTTGTTCACTAATTGGTCAGACAACTAACAACTAGAGGTGTAGACGAGCCAAACTGCGGGGATCGGCTCGGTAAAAGCTCGTAACTATCCGAGCTTTATGAGCCCGAGCTCAAGCTTAATTTTGAGCTCTCCTTCAAGCTCGTGAGCCTAAACGAGCTCTAGAAATTCATACATATATATATGTATAATTGTAAATGTTAAACGAGCTCGAGTTTGAGCTTTATTTCTAAACGAGCTCACCTTTAACACATATTTGCTCACCTTTAACACATATATTATATTTAGTTTAAAACAAATAATATATTAAAAAAACTATTAATGAACCGAGCTCGAGCGTTGTGAATAACTATCCAGCCGAGCTTGAGTTTAATTTTGAGTTTAATTTTCGAAGCTCGAAACGAGCCGAGCCGAGCCTGTTTGAAGCCATGCTAGTAACTACTAATATTGAATCTACGCATATTCGCATGTGAACGAAATAAATATGGTTTTTCTAACATAGTTATTTCTAAAATAAATTTATTTCTATGATAAATGCTTTTTAACATGTATACCCGTGGCACGTGTTAAAAAAATCTCTTTATTATGAACTCATGATTGTGTATTCGTGTTATGTTGATCTCCTTCCAGCACACAGATGCGGTGATTACAGCCATGCTTGGATGTGCATTCATATTAGCAGTCATACCTCTCAAATATATTATCATGGCACTCTTGATATCAACCTTTGCAATGAAATTGAAACCGGGAGACCGAAGGGACAAGAAAAATCAAATGGGCAACCGAAGAATAAAAGGATGGTGGGACTCTATCCCGGTTCTTCCGGTTGAAGTCGTCCAAGAGTCCTCGAACGAACCACCTAAAGACTCGAGACAGAAAAGTGAGTAATCTTTTTCTGTTAGTTAAGTCCCACTTTTTTAAATAAGTCGAGCAGGATTTGCGGGTGCACATAGAAACTTGTTAGTAAAAAGAAACATAGACATTGTTTGTATTCTCATTTGTTTGGAAGTTAGCTTTTGTACATCTGTGTTAACCATGTTGATATATGAATGATGCTTGGAAAGCCAAACTATCGTTGTTCGTTGTTTTTTTTGCCACATCTTGCAAAAAAGGTTGATCAGCATTTTTATGTTGGATAAATTTCTTTGAAACATGTATGTATATATATTTTTTAGTCCGAAAATGAAACATCTGCGGAGTAATTAGGGAGATGTTTTGCTACATGGGCAGATGCGCGTAGTGGGTCTTTGTTTAAGCTTTATATGTAGGCTTACGAGCTTATTTGCAGTGACGAAGCCAGGATTCTTTGCTCGGGTGGGCCGATACAAAAGTAGAAGTTCAAGAAAACAAATACATTAATCATGAAGCCTTATTACTAACATGTATCAATATCTAAGAGTATAATAACCATTGGTTTTTACTAATTACGCTTCTTAGTCAATATAACTTGTTGATCATAATGTTAAGAATTATTGTCAACAATAGTATAAACTATAGTACAAGTTTGAAACCTTAACCAATCATAACTTTCAAAATAAAGGATGCAGATGAATAATTCGCAATACTTAAGTACTTAACTGCTAATGTCAAGTTGAATGGGCCAAAAAGAGTTTGCATGAGGTAATTTTATTTATTTATTTTATATATATATTTTGTAATCTTTGGATGGGCCAAAAGCAAATAAGTTAGACTAAATATGTTACAAATTTACAGATATGCGGGATATTAATAACCAAAATCCTTTTTGGGTGGGCCTTGGCCAACCCATGGTATAAGCTGGCTCCGTCCCTGCTTATTTGATTTCGGCTTATATTTCATAAGCTTCAATTTTTTGCCTCATTTTAAGATTTTTGGGCTTATATAAATTTATTATATTAAACTAATTTATATAAACCCACAAGTCTCAAAATAAACCGAAAAATTGAGGCTTATGAAATTTAAGCCGAAACACAAAATAAACACCCCCTTAATGTATGGACCCATTTACTTTGGTGCGTTTCGTTTAGTTCGTGTAGGGGTGTGCAGAATTCAGGTAATACTCACGGGAACCGAAACCGAACCGAAGTGAGAAAAGCCAAACCAAAATTGTAACCAAATCGAATTTGCCAAAATCGAACCGAACTCAAAACCAACATTTTTAAGTTGATTTTTTTCTTTGCTAAGACTCCATATAACTGAATCGATGAACACCGTGGGGTTCAAAATTGACAACAAAAAAAAAAAAAAAAAAAAAAAAAAAACCCTTGTGAATCAATCTCTTAACATATAAAATCCGATGTGAATACTAAAAATTGACACTAAATACAACGAGAATAAAGAATCTTTCGGTATGCTTGCGAAGAGTTTTCTAGTAAGCCTAAAATTAAAGACGAATGCTAAATTCACATAAAAATTTCATAAGAAAATTCACACGCTGATGTCTATTTTGACACTAAAATTAGGGAGTGAGTGGTCTATTTTGATATACAATATCTCTCTTCTCTGTGATTAGACCAATCACTTCATGACATATCAACGTGTAAGTTTTTTTGTGTGTAATTATTATGTGGGTTTAACTTCTCTAAAAATTAAATACCGCGAAATCAAGATATTGAGATTTTATTTTATTTTATTTTTATTTTTTACTGGTATTTATAGAAGTTTGATAAGAATATAAATTAGTTTGCACTCTTTGTTTTTCTTAATAGAATGTAACTTTGAGTTTTACCAATGAATATTATTGTATGCAATAACACTGTTGTAGTATATAAACTAGGGGAGATGATTTGCACACTTTATCAAATGACTATGACACTCAAATTAATTGTGTTTGGACATTTATACATTCACACATGTGAGGGTATAAATGTTCAAACACAATTAATTGGAGTGTCCCAATCATTTTATGGAGTGTGCAAATCACCTCTCATAAACTAGTTATAAAACCCGCGCACGCGCTGTGTTTTCACATTGTGTACTTTTAAGAATTGTTTTCTAATTTATATCATATTTGTTATCTAAACACCTTATAATTGTTATAACTATCTTGAAGTTCCAATTTTTTTTATTAATATTTACATAACCACTTATAATACAATCCTCCAAAAGAGCATTAATTTTATTCAATTTTCCTTCTAGATTTTCAATATCCTATAACATCAATGAGATACATGGTTTAAAAAATACATTAGCATCTCTTGGTGTGAAAAATAATCACTTAAATTCAACGCACTAACCAAATATATTAATTCCTAGAAGAGTGTAGATTAGGGAGAAGATCCAATCACCAAACTAAGTCACATAAACTGTGATTACCATGGGACATCAAATGACATTGCGAATGAACCAACCAACTATTAGTAAAAGATATGGCAAAACCATATCCCTATGCATCTAAGTGAGCTTAATTACTTCTGTGATTGTAGGCGCATACTTATTGCTTCTTAGTGATATGCATATAAGATCTAGAAAAGTATATCTACACATTTCAAGAAGCAAAGTTTACATATAACATATAAAAAAAGTTTCAGTCTCTTTTTTATTGTATTTTTCCTATGGTTCATGTAGGAACATAACAAACATAGCTGACTTTGTCAGAAAGTCTAGTCTTTATAAAATGTAATATATCAGATTTAGGTAAATATACTCTATAAAAAAGAAACACCTGATCAAATATGAAGTGTGAAATGGTTAAGGTTTTATTTATGTTTAAGACCTTGCATCTAAACTTACACATGAAGTACACTTTTCTATCATATCACAATATTGATATTATATTATTATGTATAAAGTCAGGCTTCAAAGATAGACATCAACATTGAAAAGTATAAATGGAATTTCTTTTACCGGATTCATTCTTTTGATCCTATCGTTGTACAGCCGTGCTCACCTAAGATGTACACCTAGGCATGGCCAACATGAAGAAATTGGATCAATAATATAAATACTTACAATAATGAACTAATAGCTGATGATAAACAATAACACTGAATTAATTAAGTTAGGGGAAAATCAACTTATTAAATAGTAAACCTACATTAAACATGTGTAGAATGAATTACTTATATGTCACGTGATCATCCACGTAGAAGTTTCAGATTTAACATATTTTAAAGGTGGGTGCAAAAAAATACTCATCTTGACCCCTTACACGACAGCCATTTTCACAGTGAGTAACAAACGCTTACCAAGGAAGACTCCTCAATTAGATGCTCATAGAGCTTCCACCATGCCAGTTTCAAAATTATACACCAAATATAAATTAATGAAAATATTACACAGGCCTTTATGAAGGATAGCAACCAATCTAGCAACTTTAGATTGTTGACATTCTAAATGTAACAGGTCAAGGTTAAAAGTGGAATTTACCTGGAAGTTTATTAACCAATGCACCGGCTTTCTCAGCACATTTAGAGTTAGATGAGCACCTCTGCCAGCATTATATCGGTTATGATCCTACACATATAAGGTTTATTGTTTAGCAAGTTAAAATTGCCCAATTGGGTTTGACCAAAATTCACTAACATACTCTTTGTATCATAAATTACGGATGCAAAACAAAATAAATTAAAACCTCGCATAAAGATCAAACACTTAAACATAAATTCAGATTTTAAGGAAAAGCTTCTTGAGATTAATTGAACATCTCTATACCATAAAACTATTAAAAGTAGTAACATAACAGTGTGTTTTCGATTATTGAATAAAGTTTGGTTGTCATTTTGTAACCCTAAGAATTTTGCTTGTATTCGACTGATGTAATCGAGTCACCCTTTACAAAAGTCAGACGTTGTTAATATGAGTGTTAATATGCAAGCTTACCTATTCTAATCTTGAGTGTTTCTTCATCCATGCCATTACTCTTCTCTGCAACCACATATTCAACTAACAAACTACATAAGTGTAAACATTAACAATAGTCAGTTGACATCCTACAAAAACATAGTATGCATTAACATCAAAAAACTAAGTATGCATTAACATTAACATCATTAGAACTAAGTATGTCTTTAACATAAGATTAGAATTTTAACATATGCATCCTACCAAAAAGCCATCAAAGTCGATCAAGATTTGATCTTGTTTGCATCAAACCCAAAGTAACAATCAAACCGCAATAAAAAAAAACCTTTTTATCAAGATTCATTGTTTGGCCTTTTAAAATAGAAACCCCGAATTCTTCTGTGGATGTTGTTTCTATCGATTGTCTCAGCAGATGTTGTGATGGGTGTTTTTAGGTTGTTTATGTTTTTTTTTTTCTTTTTCTTTTGTCTCAGCAGATGTTGTGATGGGTGTTTTTAACTTTTTTTTTTCTTGTGAACCAAAATACATTTAGAAGAGGAAAGCATTGCAATTTTAATGCTCATTTAACAAACATCAAATAACTTTTTTTTAAACGCTCTGACGCTACAACAGTTATTACTCACTACTACTATTCAGTGCTACGTTACAAAATGTTTTTATATAACATTACATCATTGTACACATTATATAGCTACCTTACAAAATGTTTTTATATAAAAAATTAGTTACTACTCAGTACTACTAGTCTGTGCTATTGCTACTTTTTCAAAGTACGCCCTTGCTTCATGATTTTTGTAGAGAAAATTGAAAAAAAAATCCCAATTGTCATTATCCCTGAAAGTAATGATAGAGAGACCTAACTCATGTGTTTAAACTCATGCCCAAAACAATTATCGTGTGACACATGAAACATGCATTTTCTTTCTCATAATTTCCGCTCTTAATATTGCCGCATGTCATGATGTTAAAGTTAGACGTGTATTTAGATATAACTTTTATTCACGCATATCATATCCTTTCTCTTATCCATGATAAACTCTTAGGGGGTGTTTGGTAGGTGAGAATGAAAGACAATGGAATTATAACATAGAATGGAAATGGAGAGAATGAGAATCGCTTTAAAAACAAATTCAATTCCACTATTTGGTATGATAATGGAATCGACGGAGAAAACTGGTCTAAATAATTTGATGTTTTGTTTGGTAATGTGATGTACGAGAATGGAAACGAAATAACTTATTCTTTTTCGGGAAATATTGATTATTAAAATGACTAAATCACAATGGACCAAACCATATTATCACTGATTAATAAAAGTTGGAGCAAAACAAATTCAATTGCAAATGACTAAATCATAATGGACCAAACCATATTATCACTGATTAATAAAAGTTGGAGCAAAACAAATTCAATTGCAAGCAGCAAAACAATTTTATTGTTAACATCAAAATGCTTAGACCGACATGGGTAGGGTTTTGATTCTTGTAGTGCCCCAAAATATTTTGGATATTCAGTTTTCAAAATCTTCACGAGAATATTGAGATAACAAATGGGATCAATTATTTTTTCAATTAAGGTCCATTTGTTTCCCACTTTTTAGTAATCAAGTAATGGATTCATGATGAATAAAGTAGTTTGGCTTGCGGTTAGGATTCAAAAATAACAATGACACCTTTAATAGTGATTCCTCATGAGTGGGTGGGATTTGATAATTTTTAAGGCACCCACTTTCTTCTCTCTCACAATCTTATTTATAAAATATTTTTAATTTATTATTTTATTTGATTTATTACTTTTATAATTATAATAATATATTTTCTCTCACCTACATCAAATATTCAAATCCAAAACCAAATTTAAATCCAAATTCAAATCTTAATCCTAAACCCATCTACAAACCAAACGGACCCTTAATTATTGAAAACTTGACGAAGAACAGCAACAGACACAGTAGGCAGGGTTTGGGAAGTTTTTAAGATTTGTGATGTCATGTGCGCTGCACATGTCAAATGACATTTATATCCTCTTTTTTGTGCCACTTTTCATTCTAAACTAAAATGTGATAGAGAATGATCCTTTCTAAAAATTTGCATTCCACACATTTCTTTACTTTTTTAGTAGAATCAAAAATCATGAAAGAGAATGAATATTTAAGTCCCATTTCCACTCATAGTGTCCACCAAACAAAAGATTTGTTTCTCTTTCCGTTTCTTACCTTTCTTTTTCATCGTACCAAATGTCCCCTTAGATTTGACCATTTGATATGGGTTTTGTTAACATGCATATGAAATAGGCAATCTTTTTAAGTACTATTGGTTTTAGATTTTTTGACCGGCTAATTTAGGAGACTTAAAAAGTTAATTGACACAATCTTAAATTGGATAAAGCCTCTTTTTTTAAGAGGTTGTTTAAAGATGTAATTTTACTAAATCAAAAAATACATCTAAAGAGTGTAATTTATATGTTTAGTAAACATATTTTAACAAAACAAAAAAGTATATGTATATGCATTACATTTTAAAATTATGAATAATATTATCGTAACCCTTGTTGTCATAGACGGAACTTGAGTGAATTTATTAAGAGAGTCGGATGCTATATCGAGAGCCAAATTTTTTTTTCTTTTAAACAAACTAGACGAGTACTCGTGCATAGCAACAGGATTTTATAGTGAAAGATCGTTTAGTGATAAAAAAAAGTTTATGGGTTATAAACGAAAAATAATAAAATTTTGAAGATTTGGGGATTAAACATAATGTTTTGAAACCCGGTTCGACCCGGGTAGTTCAACGATTAAACCGTTCCGGTCGAAAAATGGGTCGATTTAAACCGAGTCAACCCGATTGGTTGGGTCAAAAACGGGTAGATATGCTTATATTTGGTTGTACAATATGAATAAATTATTGGAATTTTAAGTAATGGAGTGTTTTAATAAAAGTATTAATTATACTATATATTTCTCTCACATTTAACTTTCAAGTTTTCACTTTTTAAGATTTGACCATACACTCATTAGATGTATATACCTATTATATAAGTAAGGAACCTCTTTTTACTATAGTAACCTAAAAAAATTACACGTCAGCTCCTAAAAAATTTACACGTCAGTTGGCTACTATCGGATCATATAATTACCACATTTCTTCGTATATAAAAAGTCTTCATCTTTCTTTTACTTTAACCAACATCTCCCATGATTCACATTCACCTAATCTCCTTCTCTCATTTTCTCCCAATAAAAATCTTATCGATCATCCATTCATTCAAAGCTACATCACTTGGTCGGTCATATTCTCTTCTTATTATTTTTTTTAATCTTTTTTTTTTTACGATGTATTTAGGTTTTTGGACTATTCGGTATGATGACTTTTTGTGAAGTAGTTGTTCTCATATGTAATGAATACATCAATTTTGTTTTTTTTTTTTTTTTGTGAAAAGAAACTGATACAAGAAGAAAATATTTTCAGCTATCAAGTTTAAGCATGAAGAGAGTTCTTTTCAGCAAACTTGGGAGACATGAAGCCATGAAAGTATTGTCTTCACAACTTACTGAAGAAAACTTGTGGTTTTCATGACATCATATACAAATGTGTTTGTGTTTCTGTAAACTTTTTGATGATCAGATCATGTTGCTATGTCATATATTTTTTTTATAAGAATTTGAAACATGTCTTCTATGTGTACTTTGTAGGTGAAAACCCCAAGTGCAAAAATGAAAAATCTATCTTGTTTTGGGCTGTAAAGTGACAAGACTCAAGAGGGTGTGTTGTGAGAGCTTTTTTTAGTTCTTTTAAGGGTTTTGTTGTGTGCTCGTTATCTTCATCTTATATTTAGATCTATGAAAATACTTTCTTTTATTTGTTTGTTCAATGTATTTGTATGTGGCTTTTTTTTGTGTGTGTGTTTTTCTTTCACGTGGGTTTGGTTCTTCATGTTTGTATATGTGTATTGAGATGTTTAATTTTGTATCATGTACAGATTCTAAAAAAATGTTTCATTTTGTCACCGTGTGTCATTTGGTATATGTGTGTCATTCAACCATGGATGCACAAATTATTATTTTTTCTTATAATTCTAATGTTTGATTTTGTTAGTGGTTTATGGATATCTTTTAGTCCAAAATATTTTGATGTTTTGTATTTTGTTAAAGCGGTTCATGATGGTGCCCCATAATGGTGGTGGAATTCATATGTATTTCATGACAAACATAATTTTGAAGATAACAATCACGCATGATTGTTAATGTTACATTGACGACAATAGGAAAAAAAAAGTGTAAAATACAGAAAACAAAGTAAAGGATAGAATGAACCACCAAAATTTTGCGAAGTGTAAATAAAATATAGAGTGTAAATAAAATATAGATAGTGGGAATATAATATGTGTCAAAAAAATATGATAATCTATCGTGAGTGAGTTTTTCAATTGGTCAACACAAACATCAATTCATTTGGTAAACCCCTCTACTCAAATAATTCAATGTCACTGTAATCTTAGTACTAGCTAAACTGTACTTCTTATATGTTGCTGTAAAGAAGAAGAAAAAGAGAGTAGGGAGTAGTTGATTTGAGAGGACATAGACAATAGAGAAGAAAGCGAAAATTACCTAAATGACCCGTCAGACTATATGTTGTCTTGCAGAGGACCATTTTTTTCAACTTTTCCAAAATGTCAATACTCTTTGTGCCTAGTTACAACCGAAAACAAAATACACACGTGTCGCCCTCTACCTAAACAAGAAAACAAAAAAAAAACAAAAAAGGCATTTCGTGCCTATGTGAAACCGAAATGCAACAATCATACATGTTCACTGTTAATTGTCAGACCATTGGAAAAAGTTGGTCATTTCATGCCTATAGGGAATCGAAATTAATAAGAAGCCAAACCTCGGTAACAAGCAAAATATACACTAAAATCTTATTGAATGACCATACAAGCCCGAATTCAATTATAAAGGAATGTTACAGATTTTTTTCACATTCATTTCGAGCCATCTTTACTGTCTTTCTGGTGTTAGTGTTGTGGCTTTGGTGGTGGTTTTGGTGTTCTGGCCGTGGTGGTAGTGTTAGTGTTTTGGCTGTGGTAGTGGTGGTTTTTGGTGTTGGTATTGTTGCAGCTCAATATGGCGCAAATCGAAATTAATAAGAAGCCAAACCTCGGTAACAAGCAAAATATACACTAAAATCTTATTGAATGACCATACAAGCACGAATTAAATTATAAAGGAATGTTACAGATTTTTTTCACATTCATTTCGAGCCATCTTGACTGTCTTTCTGGTGTTAGTGTTGTGGCTTTGGTGGTGGTTTTGGTGTTCTGGCCGTGGTGGTGGTGTTAGTGTTTTGGCTGTGGTAGTGGTGGTTTTTGGTGTTGGTATTGTTGCGGCTCAATATGGCGCAAATTGAGGTATAATACCCGCTGGACCGGGTATTACCTTCCGTAATGTCTGTATTTTTGCGGAGCTTCGCCATTTGAAGAATACCCGCTGGACCGGGTATTATCCGTGTTTGTCCTGTAGTAGTTGAGTTTTTTGTGGGTTGATCAATGTGCAAATGTATTTTGCTATCAGGGGAATCACAAGCACACGTAACAAATAAAGGAACATCGTTGTTGTCTTTAATCTCCATCGGAGTATCTGATGGACTTAGCCTATAGAACAAATTGAGTTGCTTATTTGGATCCAACTCAAATTTGTTCACCAACATTTCAACTAAGAATGAGTATGTCATGTCGCTGTACATAATGACACCACTCTCTTTTCCAGTGAAATGTAATTTACATTTGAATTTCTGGAAACTATCGGCCATTGGTATGTTTGCTAGATTGATGTATGCTGGTATTTAGTTTTTTTTTGTTAAAGTTTATGTTTGTTATAGTTGTTGTGGATGTTATATATATAGTGCAGGCGCAACATAACAATCTATAGATCACACACTCATTTACATGAAATATGACAATATTTCATGACAATTCAAAGAGAATCTATAAATCACATAGACATGTCAGTCGTATTTGACAAATCAATGACACTGAATACATCACATAATTTTTTACACGAAGTATGACAACTATTGGATTTGTCATAGTATTGTCAAATCAAATGTATTGTCAAATCCCATTATATCCTCTTTTAATAGATCTTGTTAATAAAACTATATCATTAAATAGTTCGAAAAACTATTACAACCTAATAGACATAAAACATAAAAAAATTTCATTAGTCACTCATTTGCTAGAGAATGAAGAATTAGTGATTCTTTGTATGGGCCAATGAAAAACTAGCCAGCATTTGCTTCAATACCCATGTTTTGAAACTCTTCAGTAGTTCGGTCGTACACTTGTAGTAACTGAGCTGTATGTTGGCTGCTCTTAGTCTCAACTATTGGCTCCACATTCTTACTGAATCCAAGTAATTTTACCACATGATCAATTGGGAATGGAATGGTGAATAGCACTTCAAACGATGTTAAAATAACACCAACAAATTCTAACACCCATGTAGACATGTATTTTCTCTCATCTTGAATGAAACTTCCTGAAATTACGAGAGATGTTCCTAGCTGGGAAATATAGAACGGAGGTGGAATCATGAACCTTATCTCTCTAGGTATGTCTACTACATGAAAATGATGAGTAACTAGATCAAATGAAACAAGCATGTAACTTTTTTGTAAACTACCATCGTTACTATAAAAATTTTCAGAACCAAACCAGAAAATTTTACCACCTATTACTGCTTGACCATACCGTTCTAGTTTGATTGATTGACGGGGCAAACGGTCATTCTCAAGATTGATCCAACGATTCGAACTCAATGTAAACACTGACACATACCATGGTCCTTGGACGTTAAATGAGTAGTTAATCTTTAAAAGGGTTGGGTCTAACGTGTCGGGACGTACACCAAAACCAAAGACCATTTTTGGATGATCAGGTTGATTTGTCAAATAAGGGACAAGTTTACCTACAGATTTTTTTATTGATGGGTTCCAAATAACAAGACACATATCAGAACCCCATGAAAAGCACCAAACACCTTCTGAAGTAGCAATTGGTTTAAGAGTTGGAAGATTTAAATTAGTTTGTTGAGGCGTGAAGGCTAAATTATCATCTACTGAAAACATAAAACCTACACTCATTTGCATATAAGTTAAATTAAATAACACATATCCGTCTCACGAGTAAACCGTGAACGATTTAATGAAGTCAGAAAAGTCTATGGTTGACTTCCATCTCTTTGACACACTACGAAACTGTAGTAGAGACTTAACTGGAAGTTTATGCATGATTTCAATTTGAAGGTCGAAAGGTATATTGTCCGACATTTTTAAAGAATGGAGAAGAATTTGTTAGTGAATGAGATTTAGTAAACATTAACCTAAAATATTGTCGTTAAATAGATGAAGATTATAGCACATCCATGTGACTATTCACATATTTTTTTACACGAAATATGACAATTATGACTCGCTTTATACAAACATAGACATGATAGGCCAATGAGAACTTTTTAATCACTTAAAATTGTACACGAAATATGATATAGATGTGATAGGGCATTTGCTTTATACAAACATAGATGTGACAAAATATGACAATTATGACTCGCTTTATTGTACACGAAATATGACAATTATGACTCGCTTTATACAAACATAGATGTGACAAGCCAATGACAATTTTTTAATCACTTAATATTGTACACGAAATATGACAATTATGACTCGTTTTATACAAACATAGATGTGACAAGCCAATGACAATTTTTTAATCACTTAATATTGTACACGAAATATGACAAGCCAATAACAATTATGTTTACGCCACAAATGGAGCTCCTACACTATACATAACATACTTGAAATTGAATAACAACATATCTTCAAAATAACTTACAAGAAAATGGATTTAAATTTAAAGAAATTCAAATGTATATTACATTTTGATGAGCAAGAACGAGGTGTTTTTATATATGATGATATAACGTACTTATTGTTAGTTGAAATGATGGTGGAGAAATTCAACTTGGATCCAAATAACCGAGTAAATTTATCGGGTAAGGTCCCTTCAGCTGACTTTCGGATGGATATTACAGACGACAACGAGGTAATTTTTTTTGTTGAGTGTGCTTGTGAATGTTCAGGCGAATTTTCACATTTATATGTTTCTCAACCAAAAAAAATGAAAGAAACCACCACTTTTTGCTCAACTGAAGAAAATCCAATGTTTTACAATTTTTTGAAACCGACATCAGATGAAAACATCGGCCCATCAAATGATGGTCCATCTCAAAATTTCGACTGTAATGATTTTCAAAACACTGGATCTGGTTATAAAAATGAGGCCAATTTCACAAAACCGGGTCATCATTTTATGCGTTGCTTCAGATGACGAACATGAAGATGAAGCAAATGAGAGTTTTGATGGTGTAAATGAAAACCCACAACACGTTAACCATAAATGGACAAATTTTTTCCCGTTTATGCCAGACGTTCCAGAAACACCACTTTACACGTCCAAACCTATGCCTTCAAAGCATTATAATAAAGAAACAGATGTTAAAGTCGGAAAAACTTTTTTAAGTAGGGATAAATTAGCCTTAGCTTGTGGGTTCAAAGCTCTAGAAGAGGGTTATGAATTTTATGCAAAAAAGACGAATCAAAATAGATATGAACTTAAATGTGTCAATTTTAAAGAATGTGACTGGACGATTTTGGCTAGACGTTGGGTGAATACAGATGTTTTTCATATAAAAAAAATGAATGATATTCACACGTGTTCCAAAACACAAACTTATCCAAACCATCGAAATGCAAACAAAAAAGTTCTTAGGCACATTCTCAAATCTAAATTAGAAGATGGTAGCCGAGATTTGAAAGGGAAAGATATACAAAAAGACATCATGGCACAATATAAAATAAATATATCTTACCAACAAGCATGGAGAGGAAAGGATTATGGGTTACAAATGATAAGAGGTTCACCATTCGAATCGTTTGAAATGCTACCGTATTATTGTCACAATCTAGAAAAAAAAAACCCAGGGACGGTCACACGAATCAAGACAAACAATCAAGGAGTTTTCGAAATGTTATTTATTGCCATTGGTGCATCAAGAAGTCTTGCTCATTTTTCTAATAAATAAATAAATAAATGACAATATGTTTAATATAATGCTTTTCCAATATTTATATTCAGATGCGCACGTTCGTGAACTATCTTCGCCCAGTGGTTATAGTTGACGCGACACATTTAAAGGGTTTGTACAAGGGTACAAATTCGTTAGCTGTAGGCATGGATGGAAACAACCAAATTGTGCCTATTGCTTACGGTTTATGCAGAGGGGAGACCGGTGATTGTTGGTCATGGTGGATGTCCGTACTTAAGGAATGCATAGGTGATAACCCCAATTTGGTTTTTATATCTGATAGGCATCCTGCTATAGCTTTGGCGGTACGGAATGAATTCCCATCAGCGTTTCATGGTATATGTTGTCGTCATCTGATGATGAACCTTTCATTGAAGAAGAAAAAATACAAAGGTCTGTACTGGAGCATATGCAAAGCGTATACACCAGAGGAGTGGCAAAACAAGATGGACATACTCCAGGTGTTTCACTCCGATGCTCACCGCAAGCTAATTGAGGCCGATCCTAGACGTTGGTCCAGAGCGCATTGCCCACGTACTCGTTACAATTACTGTACATCTAATAGTGTGGAGTCTGTTAATGCTTGTACTGCAAAGACAAGAAAGCTACCAGTCACAATGTTGACGGAGTCATATCGAAAAATGGTGCAGAAGTGGTATTTTAATCGTCGACAAGCTGCAGGTAGTTATCTTTTAAAACACAAACAATTGATTAAATGTTTATTTTGATATACACTAATTAATTAATTTATGTTTATGTTTTTACGTAGCGAACATGAAGCACGATATCACGATTGGGCACGGGCAAGGTGGAGAAAAGAAAAAGGAAAAGCACCACATGGGAGGTTCAAGGCGTTAATCAATATGAATATCAAGTTTATGATGGCCTTTATAACCGTAAAGTGAACTTTACGAATGCTACATGTGAATGTCGCAAATGGCAGCTTTCGGGTATACCTTGTGGTCACGTAATTGTTGTTACAAGGTCATTAGGTCTAACAGATTGTGCACAATTCGTAGCAGACTGGTTTAAAAGGAAAAATATCAAGCAACCTACGCATAGTCAATTCATTTTGTTGGAAATTTTAACGAATGGGAGTTTCCAAGCCATGTACATCCTGTTACTCCTCCACAAATGGACAACCCACAACCTGGTCGTCCGAAAAATACAAATCGTATATTATCTCAAGGAGAGGAGCCAAAAACTGTGCATTGTAGCAAAAGTGCAAGAAGCCGGACACAAAAACACATTGCAAAAAATCATTTGTCCCTGAGCCGCCTGTAAACAAACGTAAACAAAAGAATCAAGAATTTCCAACGAATGAGCAACGTGAACCCGCACCTTCTTACAACACACATCAACCGATCACAACTTTCACGGTTACAACCAATACTCGTCGCAATCATGTGGTCAGAACACGTCCCCATGGCAACCATATGGTGATAACACATACCCCTCACACCAGTATAATCAAAACCAACACCCATATCAAAATTTCTCTCAAAACCAATACGCGTCTCAAACTTACAATCAAAACCTATCTCAACCATACCCAATGCAACCAGTTCAAAATGATCATCAATACCCGTCTCAAGTGTATGAACAATACGATTCCCAGCAATACGCCTCTCAACATTTGGATGATCATCACACTCAGGATTCAAATAGTTTTTTTAAGTCCTTTGGTTTTTAACTTACATGTTTTAATTTTCGTATCGTAATTTGTATTTTCGTTTCAGTGTTCTATTCTACTTGTGTTTATCTAATGAATAAAAGTTCGTATTTGAAAATAAATTTCAATTCAGCTAATTAAAAGTAGATATTACAATACAAAATTTTAAAAACATTCAAGTGACTTACTTTGACACTCGATATCTCTTTCATACTAACTACAATTTCAACAATTATTAGATGGTTGCAAAGATCTCGTCACAAAGAACGAAAAGCATACAACCAACAAAAAAAATTTCAACATATATATATGTTAAAACGTGTCAAAAGATTGTGAAAATTAACTTTCGTAAATTCTAAACCAACAAAACATTCAAGTGACTCACTTTGAGACTTAATATCTGTTTCATACTAACTACAATTTCAACAATTATTATATGGTTGCGAAGAACTAGTCACAAAGAACTCAAATTATACAACCAACAAAAATGTTTTCAACATATATATACGCTAAATCGTGTCTAAAGATTGCGAAAATTAACTTTTTTAACACTAAACCAACAAAACTTTAAACTTAAATCTGAGGTTAAAAATAAAATGTTGCACAAATTTCTAAGCCACTAATATTTTTTTTTTCATTTTATTGATTATGGGTACAATAAGGCACGAAATGCATTTTATAATTTTAATTTTTTTTTTCACTTTTTTTTGGTCATTGAAATGAGTGGTACTGACAAGTAATAGTGTGTAGTTTGGATTCTTGCATTTCGGTTTCAATGAGGCACGAAATGCCTATTTGCTTTTTTTCTTTTTTCGTTTTTGTTTTCTTGTTTACCTAAAATTGCGACACGTGTGTATTTTGTTTTCGGTTGTAAGTAGGCACGAAGAATCTTGACATTTTGGAAAAGTAAAAAAAAGTGGTCATCTGCCGGACAACAAATACTCTGACGGGTCATTTAGGTAAATAACGCGAGAAGAAAAGCATGTACGATGAAATGGAGTAGGTTACTAGAGGGACATAGGTATGAACTATCAAGCATGATTCAATTGTCTACTTACAAAATAGTTCAATTTATTTAATTAATGAAAATGTTTTTAGAATTATGAAAAAGAATCTCAACATAAGTGTTAGACTGATCATTATGCCTAACTTTTACAAAGGCTTTTTATAGTAATGAAATTGTTTTATTTATTATTCCATTATAAGAGAAGGTTTTTATATTTTTTTAAGAGTAAATTGCAAAAATCGTCCATGTGGTTTGCCCAGATTGCAAAAATCGTCCTTGTGGTTCGCTAATTGCAGGCGGCGTCCCTGTGGTGAAACTTTTTCATCATTTTGGTCCCTGGATTTAACTATCGTTAAATGAATTCCGTTAGAAGTTACACATATAGCCCTTTTGGCCAATAATCGGCTAAAGTCCATCCTTTAAACCACAGGGACGATTTATGCAATTACATAGTTAGTCCTCAATACAAAAACAATTGCACCTTTAGTCCTTAACACATAATTTCAGTTAAAACAATTGCACCGTTAGTCCTTTATACATAACCTAAGTTAGTCCCACTACCACACCACTTACAACCACCACCACTACTCACCGCCACCCATTGCCACCATCACTACCACTACCACCACCACCACCACCACCAATACCCACCGCCATTCACCACTCACCACCGCCATAGTTACCACCACCAATCAGCGTCTCCACCCACGTCTACCACCACCACAACCAATTGGATGAACACCACGCCACTTACTTTTAACCACCATTACCACCCAACACCACCAATCACCACAAAAAAAATCAAAAAAAAAATTGCAAAAAAAATCTTCAAAAAAAAATTTTGATTTTTTTTTCAAAATTTTCAATATTTTCGGAATATTTTTTTTCCAAATTTTTTTCAAAATTTTTTTTTCGAAATATTTCTTTTCAAAAAAAAATTTTCGAAATATTTTTTTCAAAAAAAAATTTTCGAAATATTTTTTTTCCAAATTTTTTTCAAAAAAAATTTTCGAAATATTTTTTTTTCCAAATTTTTTTCAAAAAAACTTTTTCGAAATATATTTTTTCCAAATTTTTTCGAAAAAAAACTTTTGGTGGTGGTGGTGAGTGGCGGTGGTGATTAGTTGTGGTGGTGGTAGACGTGGGTGGTGACGGTGATTGGTGGTGGGTGACTGGTGGTGAATGGCGGTGGGTATTGGTGGTGGTGGTGGTGGCGGCAGTGGGTGGCGGTGAGTAGTGGTGGTGGTGGTAAGTGGTGGTTGTGGTGGGACTAACTTAGGTTATGTATAAAGGACTAACGGTGCAATTTTTTTTAACTGAAATTATGTATTGAGGACTAAAGGTGCAATTGTTTTTGTATTGAGGACTAACTGTGTAATTGCATAAATCGTCCCTGTGGTTTAAAGGATGGACGCTGCAACGATTATTGGCCAAAAGGGCTAAATGTGTATCTTCTAACGGAATTCATTTAACGATAGTTAAATCCAGGGACCAAAATGATGAAAAAGTTTCCCCACAGGGACGCAGCCTGCAATTAGCGAACCACAGGGACGATTTTTGCAATCTGGGCAAACCACAGGGACGATTTTTGCAATTTACTCTTTTTTTAATAAAGGTTAAATGTAATTCGACCGAGCATCCGGGTGATTTGTACAACATGCTAAATTGTAGTAATTCGAAAATAAATCGAGTGACCGGGCGACCTCCTGGTACGTGTTAAGTGTTCGGCTAATGATTTCAACAAGTGTCCCATTGTACGTTTGCCCGGTCGCCCGATCTATTTTGGAATTAAATTTAATTTGGTTTAAAAGGTGACAAGTCGTAGGGCGACCGGTCTATTTTGATAAATTTTCGTGATATATACACTTATTTCATAGGAAATGATAAATGAACCTAACTAAAGAGGCCTAAAAGGAGACCTAATGCATAAATGAATTATACTCCTTTTAGGCCTCTTTAATTAAGCCCATGTATCAAAGCTCTTCATATGACTTAAGAAAGATTTGAACCCACAATTATTTATGCAAAGATGTTATTAGACAATATAAGGTGTCACTAAGATACAAGACAGTTGACTAATCTTTAACATATTGCATTCAAAATAAATTACAGATATTTTACTGTATATAAAAGTAACACTAATATCATTGTTGTACATGTCATAAATCAAAATTTTCATTATTTTGTATAGACAATTGAAAATGAAACTTAAGATGAAGTCTACCTAGTACCATAAGTAAAAGCTCAACGTATTGTGAAATCTCCACTATCCATGCTTCTTGTTAAAATAACTTATTAATATTGAGATAAATATAAAACTAATTTAGATTACTATACTAAAGTACTAACAGAGATAAACAATAGATGTTATGGATTATAATTACAAGTAATGCCGACTTATCTACAATACTATAAAAAAATAAGGTAAGTTACTTACCATAAATAATACAAACCAATCCTTAATCTAATAGAAAACTCTTTTTCTTGGCACGAAAGCTATATATAGGCAAGATTGTCATGCTTCTAAACACATTCTCTATTCTTTTACGATCTTTATAAAAAAAGCCCTTAAACCCTACTAAAAAACCGTCGTACTATATCTTTTTATGCATGATCAAATCATCAATATATCATGTTTCATGATCATTTAACTGCTATGGATCCATATGCTGTGCATGTAGCACAAAACCAACATTTTTTACCTGGTGGTAACTTTGGTTTATACTATAATAACAGCCCTCAATATGTTATGAATGCTGATACTTATAGTTATAATTATATTAACTGGTGTTATGGTAATGATTATGGGTATGTTATTGATCAGTTAGTGGATTTGAGGAATAAGGAAAATATGTTAGAGTTGGTTAATGTGGAGAAAAATAATGTGGCTGAAAAAGATTTGAGTGCTAATAATGTGAAGATGGATTCGAGGGATGAGCACGGATTTGGAGCACCGAAGGCGAAGATACCTTTTCATATAGCTTCGATTCCGAAGCCACAACTTGTGTATGGGATAGAGGTGGATAATACGAATCGGCCGTTTTATCATCAGTTGTTGAAGATGAGTCAGGATGCATCAAGGCCTATACATCCATTGGTTAGTTTCTTTTTAGTACTTTTTTTTATATATATATAATCTGATGTTATGTGATGTTCTTGGGATAGTTTTTTGAGTTTTCTCAGAGAAGGCGTTTGACTTTGCGTTATGAAAGTGATTACTGGATTTATACTATTTTTGTGTTCTTGAGTGCATATAATCAGGTTTTTGTGTTTTGATTAGGGGTGAAATATTGAGTTTTAGATCAGATAATGACAGCTTTAAACTGAAATTGGATACAGTCAAACACTTATAAAAACGCAGGTCAAATGCGCCTAAAAGGCTTAAAAGAATTAAAATTGGTTAATCTTTAACTTGTTATGCTTCATGAACACGAATGAAGTGAATTTGTCTTGCTTAAAGTAAATATGTTTACTGTTTATATGGTTGTTAAATAGCAAATCCCTGATATATGTTTCTTTTTCTCTTGTTATAGGAGAAATATCCGTTTTTTCACTTCGTTGATAAAAGTGTGAGCAATTTCAAGCCTGTAAGGCCATCTCCAGTTGAAAGGTTCACACTCGTTGAAGATACAAAAGGCCTGATGGATCTTGTAGCTAAGTTGCGCAAAGTCAATGAATTTGCGGTATGCCCTGCTTTCATTATCCTGGTTTGACTTTGAGAGTCAAACAAGTTAATTTTCAATTTAAAATTGACTTGAATTATTTGAAATTTTTGTATGAAATCCAAACCATGAAAAACATTTATCATGTCCCCAAAAAAAATGATTATAAACTATTATAATTTATATAAAATTTGGAATTTTAGCTGTATCATATTTGACTTTAGCCTTTTCTGTTCTTTTCTATAGGTTGATTTGGAACACAATGCATATAGATCATACCAAGGCTTAACATGTCTAATGCAAATATCGACAAGAACTGAAGATTTCATAGTGGATACACTCAAACTTCATGCTCATATCGGTCCATATCTACGAGATATTTTTCAGGATCCAACCAAACGGAAGGTTATGCACGGAGCAGATAAAGATATTCTATGGCTGCAACGAGACTTCAGCATATATGTTTGCAACATGTTTGATACGGGACAGGTTTGTTATTTCAAAATTTGACATGAAATTTACAGTTCTTTATCGTGAGTTATTATTTTTTTACATTGATTTTTAACTTTTGTGAATCTTAAAATTTCAGGCATCAAGAGTGCTAAAAATGGAGCGAAATTCTTTGGAACATCTGTTGCTGTACTTCTGTGGGGTTATTGCAAACAAAGAGTATGTATTATTTATTTGAACATAAGTTAAAAGATAATATATTTATGATCGGTTTCTTATATTTAACGATTGATAATTTCTTGCAGATATCAAACAGCAGACTGGCGATTACGGCCACTGACAAATGAAATGCTGAGGTATGTCAAGCTTGACTCATATTAACCATTTGACCCGCCATATAATCATAATTTTTATGAACGTTTTGGTTATTTATTTACAGATACGCTACTGAAGATACACATTATCTTTTGCACATATACGATCTCATGAAAAGAAGGCTGCTTTCATCTTCTACTGATCCAAACTGGCCCGAATCACTTCTTGTAGAGGTAAGATTTTCAGTTCTGTTCTGATGGATTCGTAATTTATTTATATTGCTTAATTCTAATTTCCATTAAAATCATGGTTATTATTGATTTCAGGTGTACAAACGTAGTTACGACGTATGCATGCAGCTATATGAAAAGGAATGTACGAACGAGAGCTCGTATCTAAACATATATGGGTTGCACGCTGCTGATCTTAATGGCCAACAACTTGCTGTTGTTTCTGTAAGTTCTCATATTTCACAGTTCACACACACATATTCATGATATACTTTCAAATATATTCGACTGTTTTTACTTATGTTTGCATATAATTGTCAAACAGGCACTTTGTCAATGGCGAGATATTGTTGCTCGCAACAAAGATGAAAGCACTGGATATGTGCTGCCAAACAAAAATCTTATTGAGATTGGTAAGGCAAATAATACACATTTCTTTAAAAGTTTTGAGTGGTTGAATTCAACAGTTTATTAACGTTTCATTATATTCTTGTGCATATAGCGAAGAAGATGCCATCTACTATTGGAGAACTTTCCGGTGTCTTGAAAAACAGGCACCCCTTAATTGATAACCACTTGTGGTCTATCACTAATATTATTCAAGCAGCAATGCAAAATGCAAATGCATTTGAAGAAGTTGCAGCGACACTAAAGCGTGAACACTTGGAAATGGTACTATTTTATTTTTTATATTCTTTGGTGAAAATTTTGATTTCCTCAAAAGAATTCAGGTTTCATTTATTTGTATTCGTTGTTTAGGAACAATCTGCACGGGATGCTTCAAAAAAGTCTGAAGAAGCTTCGACATCAGTTGGTAGCAGCAATGGACAACAGAAAAAGCAGCCATTGAACCTCATATTCGGTACTTTTAATCAGAAAAGTATGGCGGATTTAGAAAAAAGAAAAGCTGCTGACTCGAGAGGTGTAGAAGATGGGAGTCAAGAGAGAAATACAGGTGTATATGTAGCTAATGTTTCGTCAAGCTTTCAAAATGGTTTAAAGATATCAAATGAGGTGAACATGGAAAAGCAGACAGGAGGTGGGACGAGTGGCTACGCCCGAGATTGTAAATATGGTGCATGGGCAAGAAAAGGGGCTTTAGAGACTGGTGGGCGGAGTCAGGTGTTTCCTAATAGCGCAAGTCAAATGACCAATAGGGTTATGAATCGGGCTCGGGGTTAGTTTTCCTGATCAGGGATTTTTAGACCTGGTTCGGACTAGTTAGAGACTAGCTAGGACAGTATCAGGAACAACAACAATATAACATTGACTTTCTATAAAATGTTTAGCTTGAAATTTGTTATCTGCTTTGTTCTGTAGATTTTTTACATTTGCGTCTATTAGTTGTTAGTTTAGTTTGATTCTAAATCAAAAAAACTAAAACTGCGTTAATTCACGCACTAAATTTAATAAACAATATATATTGAAAGAACAAATAAATTTGTGTGCAATTCATAGCACTAATGAAACTATAACAGACCATACTGATTTGATATCCGATTAACGATGACTTGGGTTGAGCTTTTATCAATTTATTGAGCTAGACTGGCCTAATTTTATTAAGAACATATTCAAGCAGATAGAATGACCTCTATAAAGACGCGAGATTGACATTTGAAAACCAGACTTGAATTCTTATGGAGTCATATGTAATATGCATCTATGTATTAAAACAAGTCGAGCCTTTTATCAATTTTAGTTGATCTCGAACGTGACTCAACTCTCAAGCTCATTTAAGTTAAAACATATAAGAATTCATGGATCAGGTTTGGTAAATTGAAAGCTATTGTTACTTTTAAGTGTTGGGATTACATTTACGGTTGATTGGTTGAGCCGAGTAACAAAGAATTTTGCCTTAAAAACTAGATGTTTTTGTGAATGATGCTCATGAAGGTCTTTATTACAACAATATCATAAGATCACTTGGGTCATTGTGCTCAAGACTGTACTCGAGTTCATGATGCATAGAATCATGTAAGTTAATAGGAACCAAATTAATGAAACAAGGGCTGTTGGTGTGTTTCAAATTAATAGCCATTAAAGAAACAAGTAGGGTTGGATCAGTTGGAAAACCCCTTGCCTCTCAACCGAGAGGTCAGGGGTTCGATCCTCACTCCCTACAAAAGGCCGGAGGTCCTTTCTACCTTTGGTAGAAGCAGCCTCTCTACCTTAGGTAGGGGTAAGACTGTCTACATCTTAACCTCCCCCATACACCGGAAACGGTATTGGGTACGCATAACCCGTGGAAGACGGCATTGGGCGTTACTTTACTTTTACTTTCTTTTAAAGAAACACGATGTAGATGAACCTTTGTAGTTCTTTGAATCCAGAAGATTTTGACATACAATCGACACACATAAAACTGGTTTTTGTAGCATGCAAAGTTGAAAGATGTCAAAGCACTAGTAAAATTTAAAATGGATATGGAACTCAAAAGGTTTCGAAGCTTTAATTTCTATTCCTCGAAATTTGACTTTCCTTTGATGATTACATAATACTTGAAAATTGTTACAAATGGCTCTAAACATTGACACAGTGATCGATCTTATCATGTCATATTTTAAATTTGTCATGGACATATATAACTATGCCTCAACCAGTCAAATAGGATAGTGCGTTAAGGAGGTTGTAGTTTCTTACAAAACCTCTAGCAAACATGTGAGTTAAATTGTAGGACGCTTCCATTAAGGGACGTGAGAACATGCTACTCCTAAAAATAAAAATGTGATTTAGTACAAGGCCAAGGCCCTCTCTTGCTCTCATTAAGGTACGTCTATGACTCTGGTTGATGGATTTGGAGCATGAGGATCTAGCCTAAACTGCTTAATGGATATATGACTTATGTAAAATTATGTATTGAAAAATTGTTATTATTAATATTATTATTGTTGTTGTTGTTGTTTTTGTTATTATAACCTTTAGACATAGAGGGTTCAAAGATTTTTATTCAAGAGTTTCGTTGAGGAATTTTCAAATGCTTACTCTTATTTTGGTGTTTATCAATGGACAAATCCCCACCATTCATCTAGTTTGATCTAATGATGGGAATAAACCTAAGATTTAATATGAAAACATAAGTCCATGTTTTTTTTTCTCTTTTTTCTTTGTCTTTTTATCTTTCTTATTTATTAACTTTATTTTATTTTTTTATTTTTTTTGAAATTCACGTTACTATTTTAAATTCATCTTTTTTTTTTTTTTTTTTTCCTTTTTTCCTTTTTTTTGAATTGATGTTTTTATTTTAAATTATTACATTCTTCATCATGTATGTGTTATCAGTTGTGATACTCAACTAAGAATGTGATGGTTGTGTTTCTGAAAATATTTAGGAAGATTTTTGTCTTTTATGATATTATGAAATATTAGAAAAGTTTTTCAACTGAAAACAAAAGTATTAATCAAACCTATTTCTCGATTCAATAGAAGCCCAAAGAGGTGAATATGGTCCCAAATGTTATGATACTTTTGGTAGACTTGTGGTAATTTTTCTATTTAATGGATACATTGTGCATGTTTATAGATATTTATAGCGGGATTTGAAAATATCTATGGTTGAATCACCAAAGCGAAAAATAAATAGCTATATTAGGTTGAAGATAACACACATCTTTATAAAAAAAACCGAGGAAGCTCAAACACATGTGATATCACCTCACTTGTGATATCACACGTGATATCATGTGTGATAACACCGGTGATATCACCTGTGATATCATGTGTGATATTACCGGTGATAGCATGTGTGATATCATAGTTTATATCACTTGTGATATCACCTGTGATATCATGTGATATCATGTGATATCACAAGTGAGGTGATATCACCTATGATATCATGTGTGATATCACAGGTGTTTGAGCTAATGGGTTGTTATAAAGATGCTAGTGCTTTCTTCAACTAGCCTACTTTTTTTGGCCATTCAACCATATATATTTATAAATCCCGCTATAAAACCTATTGAAACATGCATAATGTATTCATTAAATAGAAAAATTCACCACAAGTCTAACAAAAGTTTCATAACATCTCTTGTTTTCTGTTAAACACCTTTTCTAATATTTCATATTATCATAAAACACAAAAATCTTCCAAAATATTTTCAAAAACACAAATAAGAAAAATGAACAGAATCATCACAGTAATATAATAAGTGATGTTTATTATCATTTCTTTCATATATACTTGGTAAAATACTAAATTCTTATCACATTTGGTATGAATTTAATATTTCATAATCTTAGTTGAGTATCACAACTGATAACACATACATAATGAAGAGTGTAATACTTTTTGTGGAAACGTAGAGGGGGGGTGAATACGTTACCGTTTAAAAACTTTAGATCTTTAGTATCAAATCGCTTACGAAGCTTGTTATAATATGAAAGTACCAATTATTGTTTGTGACTAATATAAAGTATGGTAAACCAAGTTGTCACACAATCATGAACATCAAACCACATCACAAACAATAGTATAGTGCAAGTATAAAAGTAAAGAGATAAAGAAAGGAAAGTGCAAACCGAACACGAGGATTTATAGTGGTTCGGTCACGGATCTCCTTTCCGCCCTACTCCACTCCTCGAGTACCCAACTCGAGAGTTACTTCACTAAATCAACAAGCTCCCTTCTCGGCGGAGAAAACCTTACAATCGTCGCTAACAGTTTTTCTGGTACAAAGCTAAATACCGGGTTCTAGTTCGAGGTAGAACCAACCTAACGTCGCCTATACAATATTTCCGACACTAAGCTAGATGTCGAGTTCTTTTACAAGGGTACAACCACTCCCAATATGTTTTATGGCCCAACATAATAAACCTTGTGTTTTATGGCACAAACACATAAACCATCTAATCTAGTTTGGTGAAAGTGTTGTTATGATGCAATGATGTTTACACTAATGATCCATGACACAAATGTCTAATGGATATGAATAACTACTTCTAAATGAACTTCCATTGATAGGAAGCCTTCATGATGAAGATCACAAGTTCCTTAAACTTCTTGTGATAGATCTTCAACTTGTGGTAAGTGGGGATGGCTAAATCTCCAAACTTTCCTTGGTTGATCAAAGAGTATGCTTACAACAAAGATGAATGTTAGAAGCATTATGATCATGATCATTAGGGTGTTTAATGTATGTTATTACATTGTTAATGATTGATCTAAATGTATGCAAGAAGGTGGAGAAGATGTGATTTGAAGTGGTGAAGAAATGGGAAAACAATGGGCTTCTATTTATAGCCAAAGTGGACAGGAGCGTCCCACGGACCAAGGAGCCCTTAAAGGGTTCCGCCCTTTATAGAAAAGGGTTCGTGGGTGCCCGACAAAAAAGCTAAAAAATTTTTCTTCAAATCTTTCCAAGATATTACCAAATCTTACTAAGATCACATTTGATATATTGTGTGTCAATCTAACCAAAATATTCAAGTGATCTTCCAAGGATTTCAAAGATGATGCATGACATGATGTAACATGTATTTCCATTTTTAGATTAAAAGGTTTATCAAGGTAAACTTGTAAAATGTATTATGTAACTAGTTAATAAAATGTCTAGTTACCTTTTGAAATACTTGTGAATGCAAAATGTAAAATGAGGTTCGAAATAGAATGGTTAACCTATTAAAATACTTAGTGACTCTAAATGTATTTTAAACATTCTAAATGATTTGTTAATGGGTTTGATCATAATGCCACATAACAAACATGTAATAACCGTGTTGTAACATATGAGGACTTGAGACATCGAGAGGTGTTGAATGTATGTTGAGACAAATGTAATTACAAGTAACTTGTACATTTTACGTTATGTATTACAAGTTACATGTTTGTCATCAATCAAAACAAACGAGACTGTATAGATTAAATATCGTAATATTTGCACTAACAATCTCCCCCTTTTTGATGATGACAAAGATATGTAAACGTAATAGAAAGTAAAATGTAAAAGGTTACTTGTATCCTTACTACCTTTACATTACCTTCTCCGTTTACACTCTTCTCCCCTTTTGTCGAAACAAAAGCGTGTCCTTGAGTTTAACTTAATTTATCCCCAAAAAGGCGAGCTTGCATCATCCCTAGTGAAGTTAAATCGTCCACTTCAATCCGTCCCTTGTTTGGTAGCGGATCCATGGATCAAATAAAGAGGCTTAACCTACATCAAGGTTAGTTCTATGCAACAAAATTTATGAGAAATATATGAAAAAGGAAAATCCATAGCAATGTTAGCCTATTTTCTCCACTTTTTATCGAAGCACAAATACTTGTTGAAAAGTGAGAATGATGCTAAATGCGTACATGCTCCCCCTTGACGGTTGCTCCCCCTTGTTTGAGGTGTCAGGGTATGATTAAAAACCTACAAAACAATTATTAGTGCAAAACTATATTCGTCATTGGACGAGTAAGTGATATACACAAAGTGTGTATAAGATGCATTCAGTAAATTCTTGACGGAAGCTCCCCTTGCTCTAGGGCGTCAAGATGAACCTTCAAAATAAATATTAGTATAATAGAAGCTTTGTCTTTAGACAAATATGTCATATACAACCAAGTGTATAGACGATGCAATATGAGTGCTTAAAGGGTATTCCTCCTTGTTCTAGGATGTCAAGAAGCACCTAAAATAAGAAAAATAATTGATGCAAACTTCATCCTTAGATGAGTAAGTTATATACAATCGAGTGTATATGGTGATGAACCTACAATGAAAAACATTAGTGCAATATATTTCATCTTTTTCACAAAGAAAAATAAGATGTATATATGTGATAAATGATATAATCAAAGATCTCATGAAGTGTAGTCTCCTAATTACAATCATAAGAAAAGTGAGAATATAATATGATAAAAGCCTACAAAATAGTTCCTAGAAAGAAGATATGAAGTCTTCCACCGGGTGTGCCACTAGTGGTGCTAGTGTTGGTGTCGGTTTACTAGTAGGATTCATGTGGTGATGATAGATGACTCGAGATTTACAAAAGTAAGTTTTCGCTAATCCATGATGGTGATGATTAGTGAAAGTGGTGATGGAAGGTGGTGATGATTAGGTAGGAAGCTATTAAGGAGTTAGAAACTCGTATGTATAGCAAATATAAAAATATGGACTCATGCAATCCTTTCGCCATGTCAAGTGACCAAAGCTAAGAAGGAAAAAAAATATGAATGGACATTGCATTTCAATGATGCATAAGGGTTATGATTTGAATGATTTATTGATGCTAACAACCTATTGTTTTGAGCAAGTTCTCATATGCTTCAAACCAAGAGTAATCAATAATGTGTTCTATCTAAGAATATATAAAAGTGATAACATGAAGATAAATTCGCTCATTGATTGACACCTAATTATAAAAATGACCTATTATAGGTGACAATGGGAAAGGTAGTATTAGCATGGTTTTGACCGACATGGATGATTATCACTTTGAAAAGAAGTGAAGACAATATGGAAAATAATAATAATAATAATGAGTACCTATATGAGGATGAGAATGACATCATATAAGTGAGAGTTGGATGGACCAACGTGTTGGAAATGCACTGTTTTGATTATATATTGTTTGCACTAACAATGACATGCATGATATCGCTTAGAAAAGGATAAGATCTTTTGATGGTGTTCTAGATAGTGAAGTTGTAAGGTGCTAGTTTAAGGAAAATCCTAGATTCGTTGATTGTGGAGATGAAGAAGTTTGTAAAACACATGATGTGTTTTTCACTTGATGAGGTATTGGTGCAAACTTGTGATATAAGGTTAAAAAGGTTGAACTAGTTGTGGTTTCTGAACCGTTTTAGCTAAGTGGTATTTACCTATGTGTTGGTATTTTAGAGTCTAAGAGACATAAATTTTGACAAAAGACAATTATGTGAATGGATTTCTCCCCCCTTAATTGGTGGATATCTAACATAATGTGCAATGTATCAAATAAGGAATGACAACAAAGTGTTTAGGAGGTTATTCGGATTAACGAAAGAGGTGAGCTTAGTAATGTTTTTCTGGATGATGGTTAGCATACAATGAGCTTCAACCTTAAAGTCAATGCATTCTTTTCTCGATTAATAATGGATGATCGTATGATGAGGCATGTGGTTTCCTAATAGGAAGTGAAGAGGATCAAGAGTATTGTTATAACTAAATAATGATGGAGATGATTTTTGGAAAGCGGAAGCTTAAATTGAGATTTGGAAAGAGGTCGGTTGAAAGACAAAAAATGCAAAGCCAACCCGCTAGAACTTAATTCTATATGCTTTTAAACTATATGCAAGTGTAGGGTCCCATAAAGCATAGTACTAATCTACGTAGCAATAAAAGGGATTATGCAAAATGAGCATACAAAAGTTAAAACCAATTGAGATAACAAATAATTTGTTATCAACCCACAAAACAAATTTGTTAGTGACAAAAGATGTTAACATGATAGAAATCAAATGATAACATATAAGCAAGAACAACAAATTGCACTTAAGTAGACAAGAGATCACCATACAAGATAGCATCAAGACAATCATATTATGCAAGAATACAACTATTCAAGACATTTCATATTGAGATTGTTTTGTCGTTAGACTTAGACGTATAAGCATACTTGGCTTATAAATTAACACAACAATCTATGTGATTAATTTGTAAGATAAAAAGGCTTCTAAAAGTTTGTCATACCAAAAGCGCTTTGACATATTATATGTGCACACGAGCAAAACAAATATGTGACAAGAAGCAATAGAAACAAGATGAAAGATTCATGCAAGCCATGTTTAAGACATAACAATTGGAGCATGTATCATTTGGATCTTACTACACATAGATATAATGAATGCCAACTAATAGCTTTCAAACACAAATATATCATATCAAAAATTATCACATATCAAAATGACATATTATGAGTTCATAAGCAACATGTTAATCATGCTAAGGATAATTAAAGTAAGTATACAAATAAAGTTTAGGTTTTAAACGCTTAGAGCATGAAACAAGGATACAAGCATTATAAAACCGCATTCAAGGTTTACACATTTGACTAGTTATCAAACACTAAGATAATGTCAAATCAACTTATCAGATCAAACAAGAACATGTTATCAACACATGTAAGTGCAATGCAAGTGGTTTTAAAAGAAAAGTCATATATACTACTTGTTTGATTAGTATTCCTAAGCGAGGCAAACTATCAATGTTTTAACACTTACTTTAGGCAAGTATAGGAATACAGATTTTTCAAGTTGGAGAATGAATATGAGACTATTACTAGCGGTGCTCAATTAAGGCTAAACACCACCATTTTACCGTGATTCCACATACCCAACTTCTCCGTGAAGCAATTCAACCGTTAGGTCAAATTGAGTTTCTAGTGCAATAGGTTCTCCAAAGAGTCATTCTCATGTTAGAAAGATGGGAACTCCTACATATTAAAGTGCATAAAAGATGATAGTTTACCAATACTTAGCTTAATGTGACTTAACTAATATGCAATATAACTAAAGTGATGAAGACGTCATGTTATACACATGAATTTTAACAATGGTGTGTTTGATAAACAATGTGTTTTAATCTTGTGTTAAGAATCTAAGGTTTGTTCAAATTACAAAGCTAATTGTATGATCTAATGGATGACATCTTTTATGTTGAAGTGTATACTTTAAAAGTGATTGAATTAAAACTAGGGAATGGAATATGTTAAATTAAGAATGTTCTCAAGAAAGTTCTTTGGAACTTTATTTGACAAGAATCTAAATAAGGTTACTAACTTCAATAGATCATGTATGTTCTAGATGTGTAGTTTCAACATTGGATGTGCACAAGGTTTGAGCAAGGTTAGGTTATGATGTACGCTTGAAAGGAAATGAATACAAATAGTATCTTTCAACAAATGAGATTATCGCATGGGATAAAGTTATCATGCTTATGAAAATAAGTATGACAAGATGAATTGAATATGCTAGTTCATAGAACTTGTTCATTTCAAGATCATTTAGCCAATGAGGTGTAATGAAATCTCTTGTAACATAACCATATATGTCGTAAGGAGAGAATGATGCATAGGATATACAATATCCTTTTAATAAGATGAATACTTAACGTATGATTTCTTAGGCATAATGTTTTTCAAAACATCATGTTTTCCTAAATGAAGATATGAAGCCAAAGTGTTTGATTGGATAGTCCTATCTAAATAAACTTGGTCTCAAGATTATATTCACTAGATGATGACAAGAGGAATTCACTGGAGTTTCTTATGTATACTCCTCAAGAGTCATTGTTGCTTGGGGTGTATGATGTTGGCTTTTGAGATTGCATTTTAACATATGTTGTTGAAATGTTGATTTGAGGTTTAACGTAAATTTATGTTTAATGACAAAGTATACTAATACTTTGATAATTTGTGAAGGTAGTACTACTTATACCTAGTGGAAATTGACAACAATTACCAAGAGCACCATGCTTATTTGATAGTTGAGGTTCTAGCCATAATGAATTATCTAAGTCCTTATATGTGGGAAGGAATGTTTGAGTTTGTTCAAACGTGCATTTGATTCAGTACAAGTGTTGGACACAAGGGCTTTTTGAGCAATACACTTAACAAATTCAAATGATGGTAAGGATGGTGGATTGGTTGATCTAGGTGGTAGGTTTTCTAGTGTGTCTAAAAAAGGATGTGGTGATGTAGGGGTTTGTTGTGCTATGTGAATACTTAGGTTGATTGTCCATAGATGTTGAAACATAAAAGTACGGATACTAATTCTTATGGTTCATTGGTTGCTACAACTAGTGGGTGAAGTACTTGAAGCTTTGGTTATGTCTATGAAGCTTAGGGGTTGAGGTATAGGTTCACCTTGAAAGGGACGTTTGATTTAAAGGATGCTCTTGGAAGATCATGAGCAATACTCTTAATGGTGCCAAAAGATGGAAGAGGATAGTAGGTGCAAAGAGGATAAGTGGCACAATGGGTTGTTTGTTTTAGATAAGTGTTTCAACATGTGTTGTTAAAATACTTGGGTGTTGATTTTTCTGATATGACTTTTAATGACTACATCGTAAGTCGATATACTTGAATATTTCGGATGAAATACTTAAGTTGTCAATCCTAATTTGTTGAGATTATAAAGCATAGATTGAACTCAAGTATAACAAGACTTGATAGTATGTCTTTAACATACGTGTGAGTTATGACTTTATGTAAATACTTATCGTCTTGAAGGATGACACATTATTTTCATGTTAACCAAGTGAGGCAATACATGTAGATACAAAACAATATCTATAGTCATATGATAGACTTGTGTATGATACCTTTGCAAATAATGAGTCCAGATTTGTTAGTCTCGGTAAGTCATCTAAGTCATCCGCAAACGGGTGAGGAGATGTTGGTGGTGTTGCACAAAGTTTGATAGAGACAAGCTTTGGAGACTTTGGTAGTGACGGTGTTTTGGATGGTTGTGAAGTAGTCATAATGGTGGGTGATTTTGGTGGTGGAGTTGGAGTACTTAAGTTTAGAAAGTTCACATCTTGAATGGGTGATGAGATGTTGAGAGGTAATGAGTCTAAGGATGAAGAGTTGCTAATGTAGCAACAAGATCGAATGCTAATCCTAGTGGTTTTCTTAAGTGTCTTATTTGAGGTTAAAGATTTAGTCATTTTGACTTTGCTTTGAGAAATGCTAAGCTTAAGGAAAAGTAACAATGAAGGTGTGAAAATGACCATCCTTAATGTGTCGATTTATGGAACTAAGGATTCATGCACTTGATGTTAATTCATACAAAGATAGTAGTTTCTAATGAGATGGAAGTGTCTAAGATCATGTCAAACATCCTAAGTTAATTCATTGAGGATGTGTTGAGTGAGGTATGAAAGATATGCATTAACAACTATCCTAGAAACAAAATTTGGTAATCTAGATTACGAGATTTAGTAAAATTAAACAACTTACCCAGTAGAATCCACGGCACCACTTTTTGCACAAAGCGAACCCTTAATTTGGTGCCGCTTCGTCCTACCAGACAAGAACGGCAGCATTCAAAATGCATAACAGATGGTACCAAATTTTTGGTGCCGCCTAACTGCGGACACCGTAAAACTTCACAGCATCCATTTTTGTGTGTCGAGTTTTCCAAAACCGATTTTTGCTTAAAACATATGACATTAATCATTTCTAGTTAGGAAAAGTCAATAACACATATACAAACATAGTGGAGCATAGACTTTGACCAGTATAACGATTTTCACATATAAGTGAAAATGGTAAAATGATAACACCCCGTGTTATCCCCCGCATGAACCGTTAGCATACATCAATGTTTTAAGTTAGTTTATCATCCTACTAAGTGAAAACATATAAATTACATCATACAACATTGTTTTTGTCCTTGTACCAAACACTCTCTTTAAACCTCCATTTTTCAAAGTACTTGACTAATTTACTTAGTACTTATTGCTAAGTGAGTTATGACATTTCATAAGTTATGAGAGATGTTAGTATAACCTATGCAAATGAAGTGATCTAATTCTACAAGCTTATGGTAAAACAATTTTACAACTTAGTGCACAAAATCTATCAAATAACCTATTGTGCATAAACAAGAAATCACAAACAAACTAATAAATAACATGGCATGATTGACACTTATATTATGCAAACAAACAAGTGTAAACAACAATTTGAAAAGTAAGCAAGCAACATATATGCAAACAACATAAACAAGTGGTCATTTAGCATAGCATAACAAGAAAGACACTTTTCGTCATTTTATGTTTAAATATGACGATGTATACCAAGCTTGATTAGTTTCCTTTAAACATATTACCAAATTATTTAGTTTCAAAGGAAGTTGTATCAAAGTTCTAAGAATACCAACTTAAATTGCTTGATTCAAAAATTTGAGTTTTTATGTTAAAGCTAAACTCAATATTTTAGACATACTAGTATTTGGTATTTCACTTATTTAAAATTAGACTAGGCTATGAGTATTTTTAAATGTAAGTAGACTCAATTCCCTTTAAAATGATAGGTGGCTCGACTCGTACGGACTTACGGTTAATTAGTTATGATTTTTGAAGTTGCCCAAAAATCGTGATATCAGACACACGGATTCCACGAACCAAATAAAGGATCCGCCTCTTTATAAGATTTGGTGCCGTGGTCCTCCTGTACGCATTCACCAAAACTAGTATTTGACATAGAAAACGTGTGTGACTTACTAGATTTCATAGTAAACATATAATACACATATTTAACAACATATCTACTTGTGTAACTTATCTTAAACATTTACGGAGGTGATTTTTCAACAAAATTTATAGTTATCCCAAACACTCCTTTAAAATCATATTTCTTCAGAATTTCTATAAGCACATACAATACTTACTAGTTCTTTCAACAAACTTTTTATTTTATTTTTCAAGCAAACCTTCAAGCTTGTATACAAAGTTACATTTAACAACAAAATTTCTAAGTATAACAAGCAAAACATTTTTCATATTATTTTTCGCTTCAATGGTAATTTGATACATGGATCGCACTCTATTTTAAAAACCATTTGTTTTGAAAATAAGAGCTACGTGGCTCTGGTACCAATTGTGGAAACGTAGAGGGGGTGAATACGCTACCGTTTAAAAACTTTAGATCTTTAGTATCAAATCGCTACTTGTTATAATATGAATGTACCAATTATTGTTTGTGACTAATATAAAGTATGGTAAACCAAGTTGTCACACAATCATGAACATCAAACCACATCACAAACAATAGTATAGTGCAAGTAAAAATTTAAAGGTGGTTCGTCACTCGATCTCCTTTCCTCGCCTCTATTTCCACTCCTCGAGTACCCAACTCGAGAGTTACTTCACTAAATCAACAAGCTCCTTTCTCGGCGGAGAAAACCTTACAATCGCGCTACACTTTTTCCTGACAAAGCTAAATACCAAGTTCTAGTTCGAGGTAGAACCAACCTAACGTCGCCTATACAATATTTCCTACACTAAGCTAGATGTCGAGTTCTTTTACAAGGGTACAACCACTCCCAATATGTTTTATGGCCCAACATAATAAACTTGTGTTTTATGGCACAAACACATAAACCATCTAATCTAGTTTGGTGAAAGTGTTGTTATGATGCAATGATGTTTACACTAATGATCCATGACACAAATGTCTAATGGATATGAATAACTACTTCTAAATGAACTTCCATTGATAGGAAGCCTTCATGATGAAGATCACAAGTTCCTAAACTTTTGTGATAGATCTTCAACTTGTGGTAAGTTGGGATGGCTAAATCTCCAAACTTTCCTTGGTTGATCAAAGAGTATGCTTACAACAAAGATGAATGTTAGAAGCATTATGATCATGATCATTAGGTGTTTAATGTATGTTACTACATTGTTAATGATTGATCTAAATGTATGCAAGAAGTTGGAGAAGATGTGATTTGAAGTGGTGAAGAAATGGGAAAACAATGGGCTTCTATTTATAGCCAAGTGGGATTGTGAGCTCCACGACCAATTTAAAGGGTTCCGCCTTTATAGAAAAGGGTTCCGTGTGCCACAAAAAGCTAAAAAATATTTCTTCAAATCTTTCCAAGATATTACCAAATCTTACTAAGATCACATTTGATATATTGTGTGTCAATCTAACCAAAATATTCAAGTGATCTTCCAAGGATTTCAAAGATGATGCATGACATGATGTAACATGTATTTCCATTTTTAGATTAAAAGGTTTATCAAGGTAAACTTGTAAAATGTATTATGTAACTAGTTAATAAAATGTCTAGTTACCTTTTGAAATACTTGTGAATGCAAATTGTAAAATGAGGTTCGAAATAGAATGGTTAACCTATTAAAATACTTAGTGACTCTAAATGTATTTTAAACATTCTAAATGATTTGTTAATGGGTTTGATCATAATGCCACATAACAAACATGTACTAACCTGCGGTTGTAACATACGAGTACTTGAGACATCGAGAGGTGTTGAATGTATGTTGAGACAAATGTAATTACAAGTAACTTGTACATTTTACGTTATGTATTACAAGTTACATGTTTGTCATCAATCAAAACAAACGACTCAGATAGATTAAATATCGTAATATTTGCACTAACAAT
>OU343218.1:43556324-43834821 GCA_910596185.1 Chrysanthemum makinoi | reverse complement strand
CATTCCCATATTACTTTCTCAATACTCACCAAACCTGCAGCCACCACCTCACAGATATAGATGAATACAGAGGAAGCAAATAGGCATCATCGCATTCCATCTTGTAGCCTTCAAAAGGCCTACATAACCAAGAACCATCAATCCAAAGCAGGAAACTACATTTTGGAGCGATACTAATTCTATCCCTGACTTTTAGACTAGAAAAATTAGCTGCAGCTTCATCCTCACAGACTAACATGACAGAATAAATTAAGGAAGAAGCTTTCAGAACCAAGGTAATAGCCCTCTGCTATCTACACAGACCAGCCATTCCATTCAGATAGTTACAAACACCCCTTTCATGCCTTACAAACAGCTTTTAATTGCATATTTTCCCATCTCAGATCCCATATTTCTGTCACCTTCAGGATTGAACTAGTTTTTATTTTTTTTTATTTTTTATTATTTATTTTACTTTATTTATTTATTTATTCTTTTTTTCTAAACTTTTAAGCTCATAAGTCTCATTTTAACATTCTCAGTAATACTTTGAATCACTTGTTCCTCAGTTCTTGCTTCTTTCTTGAAAATTCTGGCATTTCTTTCATACCAGATGAAGTCCGAATGCTATTCTTGGCTTGTGTACTAGCCAAAGTATTCTAATTTCTTTCAATTCATCACTTCTGTCCTGTATCTGCATTCTACCTTTCATTGTCCTCCAAATTTTGTTTCCGTATTCACATTTAAAGAACAAATGAGCACGTGAATCCATACCATTTTTACATAGGGAGCACTCAAGATCAATTTGATGAGTCCATTTTGCCAATCTATCCTGTGTGGTCAACCTCTCTTTAATTGCCAACCATAAAATGAATGCATGTCTTGGTTCAAAGTGATTGTACCAATCAACATGGTACTGATTAATCATAGCAGCATTCTCCCTCATATCCAACCATGCTTGCTTAGTAGTAAACATTTTCTTCTCATTGCTATCCATATTCTCAGCTTCAACTTCCTAAATACTCTTACCTTTTAACTTCACCACATCAACCAATCTACCCATAATGACTTCTTTTGTTCAATTATTTTCCACAGATGTTTAATCAATAAAACCTCATTCCATTTCTTTGAAGATTTAATTCCAAGACCCCCTGATCCTTAGGCAAACACACCTCTTTCCAGGCTACCTTTGCTCTACCATTGGTTAACGGACCTTGACACCAAAGAAAACCTTTTAACAGTTTATCAGTTTCATGTATAGTACTACTTTCAAGCTTATAAACTGAAGCCCGATAAATCTGCATGGAAGAGAGGACAGAGGCAATTAGCTGAATTCTCCCAGCATATGATAGAACTTTGTTTCTCCAACAGTTGATCTTCTCAGCAACCTTATCCACAAGGCATTTACAATCCTTAACACCTAGTTTTTTAGCAAGGAGAGGTACTCCCAAATATTTCATTAGTAAACTTCCAATTTGAAATGGTACCACTTGTAACATAGCCTGCTGAACTTCAATAGGAACACTTCCAAAAAATATTGTACTCTTAGCAGTATTAGGAAACAAACCTGACACACTACTAAATTATTCCAGAGAATGCTTTATAACTTCCACTCATTCCACGCTGCCATGGCATAGAACTAGAAGATCATGAGCAAAGCACATATTAATCCCCTTCCTCCTTGGAAATACCCATGACTCTCTCCATTAACACAGATTGAAAACTTTGATGAGGATACACAAGTCATAATCCAACCTACCATTTGAGAGTGAAAACCAAACTTAACAAGAATATTACTGAGAAACTCCCAACTCAGAGTATCATAAGCCTTCTGCTCATCAATCTTAAGAGCACATCTTCTAGCACCATTTTTCCTCTTGTATCCTTTCAAAAGTTCTTGTGCAATTAGGATATTTTCTTGAATATGCCTGCTAGGGATAAATTCACTCCTTAATCCTATTTGTAAGAATCTTGCTTATGCTTTTGTAAGAATATTTCATTGAAAACTTTAATCGAAGTTGAAAGCAACAGTGTTTTTGTTTTTGTTTTGTTTTTTGTTTTGTTTTATTTGCTTTTTTTTGTTTTGTTTTTTTTGTTTTTTTTTTTTTTGTTTTTTTGTTTTTGTTTTGTTTTGTTTTTTTTTTTGTTTTTTGTTTTTTTGTTTTAATTAATTTATAACACAATTAGCAATCTGGCTTTTGATTAGCTTATGTTCTGGTCAAATATCAGATATACTCTTGAATCTTTTACGTGAATTTGCTTAAAGATTGAATTTTTAATTGAAATAGGTATTGTGTGCAAGATTCAGTTTTTACTTGAAAAGTCGTCAACTTGATTGCTCACAGTTTTAACACTCCTGACTTTTCGATTGACACACATATTGATGATCTCCAAAGTTATCTAATTAAGGGGGTGTGTAGGAACTGCTTATTTTTTTTCTGCTTTAGCACAAGCAGTTTTATGTTATCCAAACTGCTTGCAGATTCTATTAAGCAAATCTAAACATTATTCCTCAGAGCACCTATATTTAAGCAGCTTATAAGTACTAATTTTTAAGCAGACACACGCAGAGGTGAAAAAAATAATCAATCCCAAACACTTTATACGGTCTATATTTGTAGTCACACTACCTATAGTTTTGTGGCATGAGCCAAGTTTTGTACCTTCTCTAAAGGTCACACTACCTTTGGTTTTGTGGAATGAGGCTAGATTTATACCAAGAACAAACCCGTGAGGCAGAGGTGCCAAAGCAGACAATATCACAACATAGTCGGGCCTGTTCGTATCAACAATTGGTCCTTCTTTAATTTACAAGTGAATTCTGCAACGGCCTAGACCAGAACACGTAGATATAAAGTAAAAGTCCACAGCTGTTTAAAAATTACTTCAAGGACCATATTCCTCCCGGACTTCATGTTCATCACTTTTGAAATCGGGGAAGAAATCTTCTGTTACAACGGAATATTCCAGCCATACCAGTTAATTAGTTCTAGAAGCTTTGCCAAGATGAGGTCGCTCTGCCTTGTAGATGAGGCTCCCCTATATTTACTCTAAAGGGCACACGATGTTTACTAAATGAGCTCACAATGCGATCTCGGAGTGAAGCCCTAAATTGAGCTGCTTACACCCCACCCCACCCCTTCCTTTTTATTTATTTATCATTATTATTATTATTTGCTGATTGTAATTAAGTACATGGTCGTCATATCTAATAGCTTAGTCGGTGATGTATTTGAACATGCTATAATTAAATCTACATTTTTCACTTTGTTTATTGTGTGATGACGACCGTTACAGCTCTCTTCCTTGTGGGCATGTATTTGGAGCGTCATGTATTGAGAGATGGTTTCAAACCGATTCATGTGGGATGGTGGGTTTGTCGTCCTTTGTGTATCATCAATTCATTTTTGCAAAATATTGGTTCTAATCTTTATTCTTGTCTTAAATAAATGTTGTCAGTGCCCTCAATGCAACGCAAATTGTGAATTAGAGGATGCTTACCCTCTCTATGCCTTCGTCTTTGCAATTTTGCTCTGGATCAAAAGGTAATTAATTTCTCTGCTAGAATCACCCTTCAATTCTTTTTGTATATAATGTGCCTCGTCATCAGTGGAGGCTAGTCATTTATCAGGCTCCATTGGTCTTGCGGGGTGGTTTATGGAGTCGGGGGTTTACATGCTCGGCACCAAAGGTGTCTCGGGTAGGGTTCGCTCATAAAGGGCGGTGCAGTGACAAAGCCTATTAATTCTAAAATGTTTGTGTGTTACCTAACTCCCCTTTTTGTTATGTAAAAATTATTAAAATATTCATTCAGGCATCCATTAGGCGCTTCCCTTCAGCAGAGTAGGATATATTGCATTCAAGAAATATGAATTTGCTCGGCGGAATCATGTATGGGATAAGAGGTCTGATGCTCTGAAACGGCAGGCTGATGCTTTAGGACGGCAGAATGATGCCATGAAGCGGCGGTCTGAACTATTGGACAGGATGGCAAATGTACTAAAGCGAGTCAAGGCATTGGAACACGGGATAATGCATTGCGGCGACTAATGCATTGCGACTGCGGGCTGATGCATTAGGCGGCGGGCTGATGAATACCTACGCGGCGAAACATATGGGCTGCGGGCTAAGGCATTGCATCAGCGGGCTATAGCATTTGGTCTGCAGGTTAACGCATTTAAGAAAAGACTTGACTTTTTTATTGACAGCGACAAGGAGGTTAATGGTGTTGCATAAGTGCATAACAGAAAGAACACACAAAACAATGTGCTGCATCAGCTACTTGTGACAATCACTTATATATGTAGCACTATTATGCATCAAGATTGTGATGACTTTGTATCTTCCTTAATGAAGTAATTTATTGGTTTGCGTTCCATTTATCTATTTGCTTCTATCTTGTTTGTGTTGGGAATGAATGCAATATGTGAATGCATTATTACTGTAGGTTGACACTTACCTCTACAAGAAGTGGGCGGTTTTGGATCAGTTGAAGATGAAAGAAGCCTTCTTTTCTTGAGATTGTATATGTGCAGAAGATAATGTGTATCTTCCGTGGCGTATCTGTGAATAAATAACCAAAAAGTTCATAAAAATTATGATTATATATGGGTCAAATGGTTAAGATAAGTCAAGCTTGACATACCTCAGCATTTTATTTGTCGGTGACCGTAATGCCATCTGGCTTTTGATATCGCAAGAAAATATCATTCGTTAAATATAAGAAACCGATCATAAATATATTATCTTTTAACTTATGTTCAAATAAAAGATACATACTCTTTGTTTGCAATAACCCCACGATACAGCAACAAATGTTCCAAAGAATTTCGCTCCATTTTAGCACTCTTGATGCACGAATTTAAGATTCACAAAGTTATAATCAATGTAAAAATAATAACTCGGATAAATAATTGTAAATTTCATGTCAAATTTTGAAATAACAAACTGTCTGTATCAAACATGTTGCAAACATAAATGTTGAAGTCTTGCTGACCATAGAATATCTTTATACGCAAGTGCATAACCTTCCGTTTGCTTGGATCACGAAAAATATTTAAGTAGATATGGACCGATATGAGCATGAAGTTTGAGTGTGTCTATGAAATCTTAGTTCTTGTAGATATTTGCATTAGACATGTTAAGCCTTGGTATAATCGATAAGAATTGTGTTCCAAATCAACCTAGAGAAAAACCGAGAAAAGGCTAAAGTCAAACATGATACTGACTAAAATTCAAATTTTATATAAATTATTCTAGTTTATAATCATTTTTTTGGGGGGCATGATAAATGTTTTTCATGGTTTAAGAAGGTTTGGATATCATAAAAAAATTCAAATAATTCAAGTCAAATTTCAAATTGAAAATTAACTTTTTTGACTCTCAAAGTCGAACCAGGATAATGAAAGGAGGGCATACCGCAAATTCATTGACTTTATGCATATTAGGTGTGGGTGTTTAAGATTCCTTATTTCTCACAACATTTTCAAATTATCTTGAGCGATAATACTATATTTAGTAGGGAGGGCGGCTTTGCAACTCTACGGCCGTGATTCTATGTGACATCGACTAACGATAATCGTTGATGTCAATATCACTCTTCAAGATCATGAGAGAATTCAAAGCGTTAT
The DNA here is from genome assembly GCA_910596185.1 of Chrysanthemum makinoi. Classification (NCBI taxonomy): domain Eukaryota; kingdom Viridiplantae; phylum Streptophyta; class Magnoliopsida; order Asterales; family Asteraceae; genus Chrysanthemum; species Chrysanthemum makinoi. The sequence continues at coordinate 43,829,212 of OU343218.1, read as the reverse complement.
AAAGTTGTTGTAAATTTTATGCCTGCGTTAATTTTATCTTTAGAGGTAGCAGTTGTGGACCCGTTATGGTTTAAAGAAGCTTAAATTGACCCAAACTGTTTTCTTATGAAGAAATTTCCTTTTATATTCTATAGGTGAATGATGATTATAAAAAGATAAAATGGGTCAAGTTAATTATCTATTAAATGTAAAATAACATACCAAAAGTTAATTATCTGTTGATGAGCCAACCCAATCCGACCCATTTAGACTCATATCATTCATGACCCACTTTGACCTGGTAATTGACTCCCCTATTTTCGCAGATGTACATATTTATCTTAGTTTGTTGTATGTGGATGCTTTTAAAAGCTTTCTTTTGTATTATACAGTAGGTTAATTGATTGGCCCCAAGTTTCCAAATACAAAAGCATTTGCACAGAAAATATATAAACAAGTTATACAAGTTCATTTAAAAAACACCCCATTTCATGTTATGTTCCTGTCTTGTGTGTCCATAGCCAACTGGAGTCTTTCATCTATACTATCTATCAATGGAAACTTTTGGTTGAAGTGAATGATCGGACAACTGATAAAATTATACGGGTGTTGGCGTCATGTTTGTATTTTGCTTTTTGGTTCCAACAAGTAGCTTGCAAACTTCATTATTTCTCGATCTGAGGTCTAAAAATGGTGCTCCCGTGAAATGCTAAAAGCTCTTGGACGCAAGCTCTTAGTGAACAATTAATGGAAACTCTTTGAAGGACATGGTACCTTAATTCCACCTTTTGAGTTAAAGGTTAGTTTAAAGAAACGTATTTTTTTAAAGCATGTGATGGTTGCTACTGAAATGAGTCATGCGTGCGACAATTAGAACGGAGTTCAGTGAGAGTAAGAACAAATTTGAACACATAAACTACTGAATAGGAGAAAAGTATTTTAGACTACCAATGGTCCTCATTATGTTTCATTTGTTACCTCAACGAGAGCATGCTTTTAGTATTAAACTTTGTACAAATTTTTGTTGAAGTGAGGTTTTAATCAATTTTTCGTTTCCTTTCATGTTTTTGCTAAACCAAAATATATATCTTTAAAAACAGAGAAGAAAGATAGAAAAATGATTAAAAGCCAAGAATGATAATAGGGAAAAAAGGCATCATGAAAAGAATTTAGATCGTTCACAAACCGAGTTAGTCAGTCGGGCCAATACATCTACTGTTGATCCATCAAGTGCAAACACGCCCGGTGTTGTGGACATCATTGATGATGACATCAGCTACTCAATGATGCATGCACTTACACTTTAGGTCATACATATTCTACACGGTTTGTTCAAGTAAACAATCTTAAGTAAACAGCAGTAAAAGCCATAGAAAAGCAGCTTTTACTCGTATACTTATTTATATGATTGTTAAAGAAAAAGAAAATGATGTGATTTGATAAATCTGTTTATTCATGTAAACAATTGCGAAGGTATGTAGCCCAACTTATATGCCTGGTAAAGAGATCAAGAAGAGATGAGTAAAAGTGTATGGCATCTTAACATTAAACACGCCACACCTCTTCATCGTCTTGCATGCACATACACTTTAGGTCATACATACTCTACACGGTTTGTTCAAGTAAACAATCTTAAGTAAAAGCCATGGAAAAGCAGCAGAACTCGTATACTTATGAAAGGGACCAGAAAAATGAAGCATTTGCAAGTGAGGCAGGAGAGGAAAATCGTAATGGTTAGAGATTTTCTATCTCCCCATCCCAACAAGGAAATTACTTCAGGCCTCTTCATCCCTCTTTTTTGTGCGCTTATAAGACAAAAGTATATAAAAAGTAGCCTAACTCGTATGCCTAAGAAAGAGATCAACAAGTAGAAAATAAGGCGGAATATAGATATTATTCAAGTAAGAAAACAGCCCAAGTAGCAGAAAACCATGACATTTGGTTTAGTGTCTATACTTTGCAACATTAAGAAACCTAAGAAATTATTCAATCGAATGAGAATACCAAGCAAACTCGATCAATCCAAACTTATTATAACTAAATTAACTAGCTGAAAAAAGATGTGCATGACATCTTGTTTGCAATATACATTTGAGCGACAACATGATACGCATCTAGGTTGCAAACAGAGAGAATAGTGTATATAATAATGCAGATCTGGTTTAGTTTGGTTTAAGGTATTAGTTTTTGTTTACCGGAGAATAACACCAAACTTATAACAAAATGTAAGGCAGGAGCAAATATAGGCATTAGCAAACAACATAATAAGCTGCAACATAAGTGGCACTAGCACTAGGCTTAATCAAAAGTAGTAACATCATGATCAAAAAGCTACACATAGTGAAACAAATTCTTTACTCACTCGACCAATGGAACATTGGCAAGAATGTCTAAATCATCTTGAGCCCAAAGAACACGACCGGCATCCGCCTATCTTATTGTGTAGCAAAGAATTGAATGACCCGCAAAAGTGAGATGGTCGGAGATGAAGGCGCGAGGAAAGTTGGAACCATGGCTATATATGACCTAATTTGGGAGTTGACGTGAAAATAAAATTTTGGGTAAATAATGTTGAGGGGTATAATGGTCACTTCAGCCAAAATCTGTGGATGAATAAAAAAGTTGTGTGGGCAAATCAGCTCCCTATTGGGATATCTCCATTCACGGCAACCAAAAAATGATTCTGAAACAACTTCATAAACGTAAAGAAATAATAGCAGTAAAAGAAAAAGAAAATGATGTGATTTGATAAATCTGTTTATTCATGTAAACAATTGTGAAGGTAATATAAATGTAGCCCAACTTATATGCCTGGTAAAGAGATCAAGAAGAGATGAGTAAAAGTGTATGGCATCTTAACATTAAACACGCCACACCTCTTCATCGTCTTGCATGCACATACACTTTAGGTCATACATACTCTACACGGTTTGTTCAAGTAAACAATCTTAAGTAAAAGCCATGGAAAAGCAGCAGAACTCGTATACTTATGAAAGGGACCAGAAAAATGAAGCATTTGCAAGTGAGACGAGGAGAGGAAAATCGTAATGGTTAGAGATTTTCTATCTCCCCATCCCAACAAGGAAATTACTTCAGGCCTCTTCATCCCTCTTTTTGTGCGCATACGCAAAAGTATATAAAAAGTAGCCTAACTCGTATGCCTAAGAAAGAGATCAACAAGTAGAAAATAAGGCGGAATATAGATATTATTCAAGTAAGAAAACAGCCCAAGTAGCAGAAAACCATGACATTTGGTTTAGTGTCTATACTTTGCAACATTAAGAAACCTAAGAAATTATTCAATCGAATGAGAATACCAAGCAAACTCGATCAATCCAAACTTATTATAACTAAATTAACTAGCTGAAAAAAGATGTGCATGACATCTTGTTTGCAATATACATTTGAGCGACAACATGATACGCATCTAGGTTGCAAACAGAGAGAATAATGTATATAATAATGCAGATCTGGTTTAGTTTGGTTTAAGGTATTAGTTTTTGTTTACCGGAGAATAACACCAAACTTATAACAAAATGTAAGGCAGGAGCAAATATAGGCATTAGCAAACAACATAATAAGCTGCAACATAAGTGGCACTAGCACTAGGCTTAATCAAAAGTAGTAACATCATGATCAAAAAGCTACACATAGTGAAACAAATTCTTTACTCACTCGACCAATGGAACATTGGCAAGAATGTCTAAATCATCTTGAGCCCAAGAACACGACCGCATCCGCCTATCTTATTGTGTAGCAAAGAATTGAATGACCCGCAAAAGTGAGATGGTCGGAGATGAAGGCGCGAGGAAAGTTGGAACCATGGCTATATATGACGAATTTGGAGTTGACAGGCGTTAGAAAATAAAATTTTGGGTAAATAATGTTGAGGGGTATAATGGTCACTTCACGCCAAAAATCTGTGGATGAATAAAAAAGTTGTGTGGGCAAATCAGCTCCCTATTGGGATATCTCCATTCACGGCAACCAAAAAATGATTCTGAAACAACTCGCAAACGTAAAGAAATAATAGCAGTAAAAGAAAAAGAAAATGATGTGATTTGATAAATCTGTTTATTCATGTAAACAATTGTGAAGGTAATATAAATGTAGCCCAACTTATATGCCTGGTAAAGAGATCAAGAAGAGATGAGTAAAAGTGTATGGCATCTTAACATTAAACACGCCACACCTCTTCATCGTCTTGCATGCACATACACTTTAGGTCATACATACTCTACACGGTTTGTTCAAGTAAACAATCTTAAGTAAAAGCCATGGAAAAGCAGAGCATTGAACTCGTATACTTATGAAAGGGACCAGAAAAATGAAGCATTTGCAAGTGAGACGAGGAGAGGGAAATCGTAATGGTTACAGAGTTTCTATCTCCCCATCCCCAACAAGGAAATTACTTCAGGCCTCTTCATCCCTCTATTTGTGCATAAAAAGTATATAAAAAGTAGCCTAACTGATATGCCTAAGAAAGAGATCAACAAGTAGAAAATAAGGCGGAATACAGATAATAATCAAGTAAGAAAACAGCCCAAGTAGCAGAAAACCATGACATTTGGTCTAGTGTCTATACTTTGCAACATTAAGAAACCTAAGAAATTATTCAATCGAATGAGAATACCAAGCAAACTCGATCAATCCAAAGTTATTATAACCAAATTAACAAGCTGAAAAAAGATGTGCATGACATCTTGTTTGCAATACAGTTGAGCGACAACATGATACGCGCATCTAGGTTGCAAAGCAAACAGAGAGAATAGTGTATATAAAAACAAAGTGGATAATGCAGGGTTTACTTTTTGTTTACTGGAGAATAACACCAAACTTATAACAAAATGTAAGGCAGGAGCAAAATATAGGCATTAACAAACATAATAAGCAAGCTGCAACATAAGCGGCACTAGCACTAGGCTTAATAAAAAGTAGTAACATCATGATCAAAAAGCTACACATAGTGTCAAAAAAAATCTTTACTCACTCACTCGACCAATGGAACATTGGCAAGAATGCCTAAATCATCTTGAGCCCAAAGAACACGACCGGCATCCGCCTCGGCATCCGCAGCAACAGCCTGGTTCTCAACATTAACAACTTGCTGCTCAACAATAGCTCCAGCTGCCGCTTCCCTCTTAAGGCCGATCACACGATCATAGTTGAAAACATTGTCAATCCTCATCTGATAAACAGCATTAGAAACAGCGGTCCTAGCAGCTTGTAATCCAACCCTCGCGTCGGCAACAGCTTCAACTTGAGGACTGTCTTCAGGAAGTTCAACCCCCCCAACTCTTTTAAGCTCCTCGTATTTAGCTAACACGGCGTCTTCAAGAGCCTTCTGTTGAGCAAGCACGGCCTTCCTTAAATTTGTCAACGGATCGCTCTCCAACCTCAACTTGCATATTGAATGCAACCTCAGCGACGTACTCAGTTAAGTACCAATTTGTTCTTATTGCTTCGAACTCCTTCCCGATAAACATTAGCTTAAAATGAGTTACTGTGCCCAAAACTTCTTCGGTCTCAAAATCAGCAAAAGTCTTTACAGTGTTGTGCCTTCTCCAGTAAAGAATTGCTTCTTCTCCGCCTACACGTCGGTTGATTTGATTTCTTTGAGCCAAAGAACGAGGAGAATCCAAAACCCACTCATGCGTTTCAGGAAGAGCATACTCGAGATCTCGCTCGATAAGATCCCACGGTGGTGCTTCGTACAAGTTACGCGATATGCATTTGTCATAAGGAATGACAGCAGCAGCGTTGTTAAGTTTGAGGGTTAGAAGACGGAACATGGCTTTCGCAGATCCATCGTAGCAATACCCTACGAGGGGTGGGGGTGGTATCTCATCCGCCATTGTTTCCGGCGGTTTTGGGTTAGGGTTGTGTGTGTTTTTTTAATGTGTGTTTCAGCAACAACCAACAAGGCCTTTGTACTGTTCACAAAAACAAAAAGCCAGGCCTTTTTTTTAGCCCAAAGCCCAATTACCCACCTTTTTAATCACTACCACTAAGGTTGTGTTTGTTTTTTTAAATTTGACTTGCGGTCATACCGTGTTTTTTTTTTCCGGGTTCAAACGCGATCGGGCCAAGAAGATCTTAATGGTTTAGACTTGAGAAGGGTGTCTTAATGCCTCTTGTTGACACAAAAATAACCCAAAAATTTAGTAATAAGCAAATGCGTGTTCAAACATGAGTTTTTTTTTTTTTTTCCCCGTTCAGATGCAGTCAGATTCAGACATTTACGCTTCAGATTCAGATTCAGAGCCTCTTAAAAAACAAACACCACCTAAATAAATAAAGTTACATATTCCAACGTTTGAACCACTAAACCAAGGATGAGCATTGCAGATCGAACCATCGATCCGGTCTCGGTCCTAACTTTTTCCTTATTTCCGTTTTGGTCTTGTCGGTCTTACGTACGAACCTACCAATAATGCCTTCTTGGACCCGACCCGACACATTCCGTCCACGGTTTTTGCCGGTATCTCATCCCGATGCTCAACCCTCTAGTAAATTTAGCTTCACTTTCTTTCTTTCTTCCTTTCTCCCTTTCCTTTCGTTTACTCTGAAACTCGACATCAATATCTACATCACACATTATATTTTGAAGAGTTAATTGCTTTTTTGGTCCTTGTGGTTGGTTAAATTGAGGTTTGTCCTAAAACTTTGAAAGCGATAGTCCCCATTTTGAAGTTTGGGTTGCATTTTTGGTCCTTTTTAGTGTGAAATGACCAAATTACCCTTGTCTTTTTCTGAAATAGACAAAGGGTATTTTAGTCATTTAACTTTATCCAAGGACCAAAAATGCAATCCAAACTTTAAAATGAGGACTATTGCTGCACTTTCAAAGTTTTAGGGACCAAACCTGCAATTTGGCCAAACCACAAGGACCAAAAATGCAATTAACTCTATTTTGAAATTTAAGTTGCAACAATTTATTTATTCAAGCTCAACAACATATAGGGATTTTATTGTTTTGTTCTTGATAATTTGCACACATGTCATCTACGCCATGAGTTTTGCTAACTCTCGTCTTTATTGCTGATTCGTGTTAGCTCACTTTCTACTTAAAGGTTAAAACATATATGTTATTCTTTCCTTCAAATGTTTTAGTTATCAAACCACAAAACTTAAACAACCAAACTCTTAGAATAAAAATCTTTGAACCCGCTATGTCTAAAGGTTATAATAACAAAAACAACAACAACAACAACAATAATAATATTAATAATAACAATAATAATAATAATTGCAAACCCGCAAGCATGTGTTACATAACCATTTTTCAATACATAATTTTACATAAGTCATATATCCATTAAGCAGTTTAGGCTAGATCCCCATGTTCCAAATCCATCAACCAGAGTCATAGACGAACCTTAATGAGAGCAGAGAGGCCTTGGCCTTGTACTCGTCACATTTTATTTTTCGAGTAGCATGTTCTCACGTCCCTTAATGAAGCGTCCTACAATTTAACTCACATGTTTGCTAGGGTTTTGTAAGAAACTACAGCCTCCTTAACGTACTATCCTATTTGACTGGTTGAGGCATAGTTATATATGTCCATGACAAATTTAAAATATGACATGATAAGATCGATCACTGTGTCAATGTTTAGAGCCATTTGTAACAATACTCCGTATTATGTAATCAAAGGAAAGTCAAATTTCGAGGAATAGAAATTAAAGCTTCGAAACCTTTTGAGTTCCATATCCATTTTAAATTTTACTACTGCTTTGACATCTTTCAACTTTACATGCTACAAAAACCAGTTTTATGTGTGTCGATTGTATGTCAAAATCTTCTGGATTCAAAGAACTACAAAGGTTCATCTACATCGTGTTTCTTTAATGGCTATTACTCGTAATATGAAACACACCAACAGCTAGCCCTTGTTTCATTAATTTGGTTCTTATTAACCTACATGATTCTATGCATCATGAACTCGAGTACAGTCTTGAGCCCAACGACCCAAGTGATCTTATGATACCCCTTATGATATTGTTGTAATAAAGACATTCATGAGCATCATTCACAAAAACATGTAGTTTTTAAGGCAAAATTCTTTGTTACTCGATCGGCTACCAATCAACCATAATGAAATCCCAACACTTAAAAGTAACAATAGCTTTCAATTTACCAAACTTGATCCATGAATTCTTATATGTTTTAACTTAAATGAGCTTGAGACTTGAGTCAGGTTCGAGATCAACTAAAATTGATAAAAGGCTCGACTTGTTTTAATACATACACCAGTACATGCATATTACATATGACTCCATAAGAATTCAAGTCTGGTTTTCAAATGTCAATCTCGCGTCTTTATAGAGGTCATTCTATCTGCTTGAATATGTTCTTAATAAAATTCGGCCAGTCTAGCTCAATAAATTGATAAAAGCTCAACCCAAGTCATCGTTAATCGGATATCAAATCAGATGGTCTCATTATAGTTTCATTAGTGCTATGAATTGCACACAAATTTATTTGTTCTTTCAATATATATTGTTTATTAAATTTAGTGCGTGAATTAACGCAGTTTTAGTTTTTTTGATTTAGAATCAAACTAAACTAAGAACTAATAGACGCAAATGTAAAATATATACAGAACAAAGCAGATAACAAATTTCAAGCTAAACATTTTATAGAAAGTCAATGTTATATTGTTGTTGTTACTGATACAGTCCTAGCTAGTCTCTAACTAGTCCGAACCAGGTCTAAAAATCCCTGATCAGGAAAACTAACCCCGAGCCCGATTCATAACCCTATTGGTCATTTGACTTGCGCTATTAGGAAACACCTGACTCCGCCCACCAGTCTCTAAAGCCCCTTTTCTTTCCCATGCACCATATTTACAATCTCGTGCGTAGCCACTCGTCCCACCCCCTGTATGCTTTTCCATGTTCACCTCATTTGATATCTTTAAACCATTTTGAAAGCTTGACGAAACATTAGCTACATATACACCTGTATTTCTCTCTTGACTCCCATCTTCTACACCTCTCGAAGTCATGACTTTTCTTTTTCTAAATCCGCCATACTTTTCGATTAAAAACAATATGAGGTTCAATGGTGCTTTTTCGTTGTCCATTGCTGCTACCAACTGATGTCGAAGCTTCTTCAGACTTTTTTGAAGCATCCCGTGCAGATTGTTCCTAAACAACGAATACAAATAAATGAAACCTGAACTATTTTGAGGAAATCAAAATTTTCACCAAAGAATATAAAAAATAAAATAGTACCATTTCCAAGTGTTCACGCTTTAGTTTCGCTGCAACTTCTTCAAATGCATTTGCATTTTGCATTGCTGCTTGAATAATATTAGTGATAGACCACAAGTGGTTATCAATTAAGGGGTGCCTGTTTTTCAAGACACCGGAAAGTTCTCCAATAGTAGATGGCATCTTCTTCGCTATATGCACAAGAATATAATGAAACGTTAATAAACTGTTGAATTCAACCACTCAAAACTGTTAAAATATAACTCAAATCTGAAATGTTATATATGTTAGGGACTAATGTTGTACACTTTGTATTTTCAGATATAAGTGCTTTTGAGGTTTGATGGAATATTGAAAGTGGTTGATAGTTGGAGGGAGCTTTGTGCTAAGTCTTGAAAGATGAAGTTAAGGCTGGAGTCAAAGTCTATATATTGTCTCATTCATTTATAGGGTTTCATAAGTCTTCATTCTCTCAAAAGAAAAGATCGCAGATTGTTTTTCTCTCAACCAAAACTACTCGATTGTTGCTAATATTGCTTAAGAGTGATTGTGAGGTTTCTTGTATTGTAAAGACTATTGATAAGTAATCAATAGCCTTCCACCCGAGTAGCAGGAAGGATAGTGTGATGTTCGATTGTTTGTGATTCATGTGATGTTTCTCGGTTATTACGATTAAGATCGGCTTATTGATCTGGATAGTTTTGGTTGAATAAAAGAAGTTGATCTTGAATTAAGATTCAAGATCTGTTGTTGATACAATTTGTGTTTTTCTACATGGTATCGAGAGATGTTATCTGATTAAAATTGATTTCGGGAAATTAGGGTTTCAAAAATTTGGGGGTTTTTCAAATTAGTTTGTTTAAACCTAATTGGTTGTGATTAATTAGTGTTTTTTGGCTCTAATTGATCGATTCTAAAAGATTTAACAAAACGCCTAATTTTTTGAGAAAATTAGGGTTTGGGTATTTTTTGATCTCTAGCTTCGATTGGTGGTTGTTCTTGGTGGTTCTGGGTTGATTAAGATCGTGTGGGTTGTGATTCTTGTCTCAAGAATTATAATCGTGGTTCTTGTTCAAGCTCTGGATTTGCGCATACCGTAACACCTCTCGCACTCTTTATATTTCTCTTTTTATTTCCTTTTAGATTGACGGGAGTAGGAGTTGAGTATTGTTGGAGGTTTGTGATTGTTGTTGGAGTGTGGTTTATCTGTTTTAGTTGTAGATCTTGATATTGTGTGATCTGCCCTTGACCTACCACCTTGAGTGGCAAAGCTCTCGGGAACTTCTTTCTTGATCTTCTTGTGTGTTTGTCTATATTTGTTCAATTATGTCATTCATGGTTATACTTGATGATGAATTTGAGGCCGATGATGAGCCGCCGTTACTTTAATTAGTAAGTTGGATCTTAGTCATCCTCTTCACTTGCATCTAATGATTCTCTACCTTGATGTTGTTTCTATTAAACTAAAGGCTAAAATTATAATGTGGTCATGTGCTATGCTATTGGCTCTTGAAGTCTAAATAAACTGGATTTATAGATGGTACTTGCACTAGGTCACATGTTGATGAAGTTTTAGGGAGACAATGGGGTTAATGCTATTGTATTGGGATGGATTTTGAATTCCATATCAGAAGAGTTGTTCTTGGGTCAAATTTTTCAAAAGGGCTTCGATGTATGGAATGAATTAAAAGAAACTTTTGATAGAGTTGATGGTTCAGTTACTTTTAATTTGCACCATAAAATCAATTCTTTGTCTCAAAATGGTTGTTCTATTGCTGAATACTTTAATAACCGAGCACTTTGTGGAAACAATTTGATGCTTTAGTTCAGCACTAGGTGCACTTGTCATGTGATGATTTTAAAAACACAACCTGTCAGTTAATGAAACTTATGCAATTCTTAATGGGCTTGGATGATTCTTATATGCAAATAAGAAGTAATGTGTTATCTAGAGATCCTCTACCTGATGTGAAAGGGGCTTTTTCCATTATCTCTAGTGAGGAGTCTCATAGGTGTGGTTCACTGGTTCGGTTGGTGGGACTTCTAACAAGTCTCACTAACTGTGTTTAACTCCAGTGTGCCCAATAGAGTTAACTCTCGTGAGGCCCCCATCCTCCGGTGGTTACTCTAGGCAAAAATAATACCACTAGGTCTAGTGATAATAGGAGAACCGCCGGTGGTCCTATGTTTGTTTGTGAACATTGTGGTTTTAATGGACATATCGATAGATGCTTTAAACTCATTGGGTACCCCGCGATTTTGGGAAAGAATAAAAGGAATAGTACCTGGTTATAATAGTCAGGTGCTCGAGAACTTTAATAAGAGGTTTATAAATAATAATAATTCTGTTGGCTCTAGTTCCACTTCTACTTTTTCAGATGACCGATTTCTAAATGATTTCATTGATTAAAGAAAACTCTAAAATTGTTGATGGAAATGGAAAAGGAGTACATGCCAATATGGCAGGTATTGTTTTAAACAATAGCAAGTTCTTTAATCAAAACTTTGAAAGATTTTTCTGTAATCGTAAGTTTAGACCTCAAGCACTTTGTTAAAATGGACTTATTGTTGATCGGTGCTAATCAGCATCTTACATATCTTGATAAATGCTTAGTTAATGTGATTGATATTTCCAAACTTGGAATTAAGGTTACTCATCCCAATGGAACGCGAGGCCTTAATTACTAAGGTTGGAAATATGATTCTAACTACACATTTAACTTTATATGATGTGCTTGTTGTTCCAGAATATTGTGTTAGTTTAATGTCTGTTCATAAAGTGGCTAGAGACGCAAGTTTGTTATTGCTTTTGATGAGTTACGTTGTTATGTTTTACCCCGTGATTCAGGGGGATGAGTGTTCTAGGATTGGTAAACAAAAGGATGGATTGTATTACTTTGATGGAAATCAAGGTATTGACCTAGAATTTAAGAATTCTATTCCTACCTGTAATTTGACAAAAAATTTGTGGCATGGTAGGCTTGGTCATCCTTCCTCAGTCTTATGCATTTTAAAAGGTGAAATCTTTTTGAAAATGGCCCTAAAATGAGCCTTGTGATGTCTGTCAAAAGGCTAAACAAACTAGAGAACCTTTTCCTTTAAGTGACCATAAAACCATAAGTCTTGGTGATATTGTTCATCTTGATTTGTGGGGTCCTTATAGAGTTAAAAGTAAAGAAGGATATAGATTTTTTCTAATTATTGTTGATGATTTCACCAGTGTTTTGGGTTTATCTGCTTAAGTATAAGCATGAAGTGTTTGATTGCATTCAAATCTTTTATAATCTAATTAAGACACAATTTGAAAAGAGTGTTAAAGTTTTTAGAAGTGATAATGGTACTGAGTTTGTTAATAATCAGTTTAACAAATTTTGTGAAAGTAATGGTATTGTGCGTCAAACTTCTTGTGCTTATACTCCTCAACAAAATGGAGTTGTAGAGAGGAAACATAGGCATCTTTTAAATGTTGCTAGATCCCTTATGTTTCAGGGGGGATTGCCTCTTTTTGTGGTCTGAATGCATTCTAACTGCTACTTATTTGATTAACAGTTGCCTTCCTCGCTAAATGGAAAGTCTCCCTTTAATCTTATCTTTAAAAGAAAACCTGATTTAAAACACTTAAGAATGTTTGGTTGCTTATGTTTTGCTACTGTTTTACAATCATGATAAGTTTAGTAGTAGAGCAGAAAAATGTGTTTTGGTTGGGTATTCTAATTTTCAAAAAGGTTACAAGCTTTATAGTCTTGAAAGGAATCAGTTTATCTTTTCTAGAGATGTGAAGTTTTTTGAAAAAGTATTTCCTTTCAAGATTAAAAATTCTTCTGCTGCTCCTGACCCTCTCAAATGAATCTAAACCATGTTAATTTCTTTGATGAAATTACTAGTGAAGATTCTGACACACCCAATGATGATAATAAGCTAAATGGTACCCCTATGGGTAATATAAATCAAAATGATCATCGGTTGGGTGATGGCAAAGAACTCTCAACACTGGATGGCCCAACAATTGACCAAAGAGAGGATGATTTGGGGCATTCTCCTGGTTCCAATGAGGTCGCCATGTTGATGAGATGGCGCAACACCGGCTAATGTGAGTGCTTCTGAGGGTGATTATAGTCTCTTTCCTGAACAAGCAGCAGATGATGGTTTACATAATAATGGTCAACCTATGTTAAGAAGGACTGATAGAACTTCAAATTTTCCAAATAAATACAATGACTATATTGTTGATTCAAAAGTTAAATTTGGTCTTGAAAAATTTGTGACTTATGCTAAACTAAAAAAAGATACTTTATGCTTTGTTATTGAACTGAATAAAAGTTTTGAGCCTAAAATTATTGGAGGCTTGTATGTATCGACTGGGTAGATGCAATGAATAATGAGATAAAAGCTTTGTATAGAAATGACACTTTTGAAATTGTTAAGTTACCGGCGAAAGGCTATAGGTTGTAAGTGGGTTTTTAAGATTAAATATAAATCTAATGGTGAGGTAGATAGATATAAAGCTAGACTTGTAGCTAAGGGCTATAGTCAAAAGGAAGGGGTTGACTTTGATGAAACTTTCTCACCTGTTGTGAAGATTGTTACTGTTAGATGTCTTATTAATTTAGTGTACATTCAACAAAGTTGGCCTATATTTCAGCTTGATATCAATAATGCCTTTCTTTATGGTGATCTACATGAAACTGTCTATATGTCTTTGCCTGATGGTTTTTTTTATGTTAATGATAAAAGAGTTTGTAGACTTAAAAAGTCTTTGTATGGGTTGAAACAAGCACCAGTGCGTTGGAATGCTAAGTTAACCAGTGCTTTGCTTGAAAATGGATTCATACAAAGTAAGAGTGACTATTCCTTGTTTGTCAAAAATGATTCAGGTAATATTGTTGCTTTACTTGTGTATGTTGATGACATTATTGTTACTGGTAATAACTTGGTGAGATTGAAAGTTTTAAAGAATTTCTTAAGTCTAAATTTCAAATTAAGGATTTAGGAAAACTTAAGTATTTTTTGGGTATTGAAGTAATTGAAACTGATAAGGGTTTATGTTTAACTCAAAGAAAATATTGCTTAGATCTTCTTTTTCAGTTTGGTTTTCTGGCTTGTAAACCGTCCGCTTTTCCTTTAGAAGTGAGTGTTTCTATTACTAATGAACCTACTACTATTGATCCTGTTTTAGATAATATAACTGAGTATCAAAAACTTATTGGAAAATTGATTTACTTAACACATACTAGACTATATATCATATGCTGTACATTGTTTGAGTCAGTTCATGCATAAACCACTTAAGTCTCATCTTAAAATTGCACTTAGGGTTTTAAGATACTTAAAGGGTCTCTGGAAGAGAATTCATATTGTCAAAAACTCTTTTGTAAATCTTGAGACTTATGTGGATGCAGACTGGGCCAAGTGTGTAGTTACTAGAAGATCAAGATTCTGATTTTGTTTGTTTCTTAATGGTTCACTGGTTTCATGGAAAAGTAAAAAACAAAACACCCTTTCTAAGTCTAGTCAGAGTATAGAGCAATGGCCTCTGCTACTCGAAATTGTTTGGGTCTTAAAAGTTTTAAAAGATCTAAACTGGGAACATTTTTTGCACTGTAAGACTGTTTTTGTGATAGTCGCCAATTAAAATTGACTAATCCTTCTTTCATGAGAGAACAAAACACTTGGAAATTGATCTACATTTTGTGAGAGAAAAATTTTGGTGGAGTTATAAAAGCTAAAAGTTCAGTCTATTAATCATAGCGATATTTTTACCAAAGGGCTTGATAAGCAACAACATGAGAAACTGGTTTCTAAACTTGGTCTTTATGATATGTTTCAGATTTGAGTTAAGGGGGGATGTTAAAATATAACTCAAATCTGAAATGTTATATATGTTAGGGACTAATGTTGTACACTTTGTATTTTCAGATATAAGTGCTTTTGAGGTTTGATGGAATATTGAAAGTGGTTGATAGTTGGAGGGAGCTTTGTGCTAAGTCTTGAAAGATGAAGTTAAGGCTGGAGTCAAAGTCTATATATTGTCTCATTCTGTTTAGGGTTTCATAAGTCTTCATTCTCTCTCAAAAGAAAAGATCAGCTTGTTTTTCTCAACCAAAACTACTTCTAATTGTTGCTAATATTGCTTAAGAGTGATTGTGAGGTTTCTTGTATTGTAAAGACTATTGATAAGTAATCAATAGCCTTCCACAAGTAGCATGGGAAGGATAGTGTGATGTTCAGTTGTTTGTGATTCATGTGATGTTTCTGGGTTATTCTGATTAAGATCAGTTGCTTATTGATCTGGATAGTTTTGGTTGAATAAAAGAAGTTGATCTTGAATTAAGATTCAAGATCTGTTGTTGATACAATTTGTGTTTTTCTACAAAAACTTTTAAAGAAATGTGTATTATTTGCCTTACCAATCTCAATAAGATTTTTGTTTGGCAGCACATATCCAGTGCTTTCATCTTTGTTGCGAGCAACAATATCTCGCCATTGACAAAGTGCCTGTTTGACAATTATATGCAAACATAAGTAAAAACAGTCGAATATATTTGAAAGTATATCATGAATATGTGTGTGTGAACTGTGAAATATGAGAACTTACGAAACAACAAAGCAAGTTGTTGGCCATTAAGATCGGCGTGCAACCCATATATGTTTAGATACGAATTCTCGTTCGTACATTCTTTTTCATAAAGTTGCATGCATACATCATAACTTCGCTTATACACCTGAAATCAACATTAACCATGATTTTAATGGAAATTAGAATTAAGCAACATAAATAAATTACGAATCCATCGAACGTAACGAAAATCTTACCTCTACAAGAAGTGATTCGGGCCGTTTGGATCAGAGAAGATGAAAGCAACCTTCTTTTCATGAGATCGTATATGTGCAAAAGATAATGTGTATCTTCGTGATGCGTGATCTGTAAATAAATAACCAAAACGTTCATAAAAATTATGATTATATGGCGGGTCAAATGGTTAATATGAGTCAAGCTTGACATACCTCAGCATTTCATTTGTCAAGGTCGTAATCGCCACCGGCTGTTTGATATCGCAAGAAATTATCAATCGTTAAATATAAGAAACCGATCATAAATATATTATCTTTTAACTTATGTTCAAATAAATAATACATACTCTTTGTTTGCAATAACCCCACGAATACAAAGAACAGATGTTCCAAAGAATTTCGCTCCATTTTTAGCACTCTTGATGCATGAAATTTTAAGATTCACAAAAGTTAAAAATCAATGTAAAAAAATAATAACTCACGATAAAGAACTGTAAATTTCATGTCAAATTTTGAAATAACAAACCTGTCCCGTATCATACATGTTGCAAACATATATGCTGAAGTCTCGTTGCAGCCATAGAATATCTTTATCTGCTCCGTGCATAACCTTCCGTTTGGTTGGACCCTGAAAAATATCTCGTAGATATGGACCGATATGAGCATGAAGTTTGAGTGTATCCACTATGAAATCTTCAGTTCTAGTAGATATTTGCATTAGACATGTTAAGCCTTGGTATGATCTATATGCATTGTGTTCCAAATCAACCTATAGAAAAGAACAGAAAAGGCTAAAGTCAAACATGATTCAGCTAAAAATCCAAATTTTATATAAATTATTACAGTTTATAATCATTTTTTTGGGGGGGGCATGATAAATGTTTTTCATGGTTTAAGAAGGTTTGGATATCATTAAAAAATTCAAATAATTCAAGTCAAATTTTAAATTGAAAATTAACTTGTCGAACTAGGATAATGAAAGCAGGGCATACCGCAAATTCATTGACTTTATGCATATTAGGTGTGGGTGTTTAAGATTCCTTATTTCTCCACAACATTTTTCAAATTATCTTGAACGATAATACTATATTTGGTAGGGAGGAACGCTTTGCAACTCTCAAGATCGCAGATTCTTGACATCAGCTAACGATAATCGTTGATGTCAATATCACTCTTCACGAAACCCATGAGTGGGTTTTGGATTCTCCTCTTTTTGGCTCAAAGAAATCAAATCAATCGGCGTGTGGTGGAGAAGGCACAATACTTGTGAAGATTGTTGCAGATTTTGAGACCAAAGAAGTTTTGGGTACAGTAACTCATTTTAAGCTAATGTTTATCGGGAAGGAGTTCGAAGTACTTAACTGAGTACGTCGCTGAGGGCGACGGCGTTTTAAGCTAATGTTTTTCAGGAAGTTCAACCCCTCCTCGTATTTAGCTAGCGTCTTCAAGAGCCTTCTGTCGAGTAAGCACGGCCTTCCTTAAATCTGTCAACGGATCGCTCTCACCATATCGAATGCAACCTGTTGCCCTCAGCGACGTACTCAGTTAAGTACCAATTGGTTTGGTTCTTATTGCTTCGAACTCCTTCCCGATAAACATTAGCTTAAAATGAGTTACTGTACCCAAAACTTCTTCGGTCTCAAAATCTGCAACAGTCTTCACAGTGTTGTGCCTTTTCCAGCCTACACGTCGATTGATTTGATTTCTTTGAGCCAAAAAACGAGGAGAATCCAAAACCCACTCATGGGTTTCAGGAAGAGCATACTCGAGATCTCGCTCAATAAGATCCCACGGTGGTGCTTCGTACAAGTTGCGCGAGATGCATTTGTCATAAGGAATGACAGCAGCAGCGTTGTTAACTTTGAGGTTTAGAAGACGGAACATGGCTTTCGCAGATCCATCGTAGCAATACGCTACGAGGGGTGGGGTGGTATCTCATCCGCCATTGTTTCCGGCGGTTTTGGGGTTAGGGTTTGTGTGTGTTTTTTTAATGTGTGTTTCAACAACAAACAACAAGGCCTTTTACTGTTCACAAAAATAAAAAGCCAGGCCTTTTTTTTAGCCCAAGGCCCAATTACCCACCTTTTTAATCACTAGTTCACTACTACTAAGGTTGTGTTTGTTTTTTTAAATTTGACTCTTAAAAGAACCGTTCAGACGCGGTCAGACATTTTGGCCCTTCAGACCGTTTGTTTTTTTTTCCCCGTTCAGACGCAGTAAGATCTTAATGGTTTAGACTTGAGAGGGGAGTCTTAATGCCTCTTGTTGACACAAAAATAACCCAAAAGAAATTTAGTACGAGCAAGCAAATGTGCGGTTCAAACATGAGTTTTTTTCCCCCGTTCAGATGCGGTCAGATTCAGACATTTACATCTCAGATTCAGATTCAAATTCAGAGCCTCTTAAAAAACAAACACCACCTAAATAAATAAAGTTACATATTCCAACGTTTTAACCACTAAACCAAGGATGAGCATTGCAGATCGAACCATCGATCCGGTCTCGGTCCTAACTTTTTCTTTATTTTCGTTTCGGTCTTGTCCGGTCTTACGTACGAACCGACCAATAATGCCTTCTTGGACCCAACCCGACACATTCGGTCCACGGTTTTTGCCGCTCTCATCCCGATGCTCAACCCTATACTAAACACATCTAGTAAATTAAGCTTCACTTTCTTTCTTTCTTCTTTTCTCCCTTTCCTTTCGTTTACTCTGAAACTCGACATCAATATCTACATCACACATTATATTTTGAAATTTAAGTTGCAACAATTTCTTTATTCAAGCTCAACAACATATAGGGATTTTATTGTTTTGTTCTTGATAATTTGCACACATGTCATCTATGCCATGAGTTTTGCTAACTCTCGGCTTTATTGCTGATTCGTGTTAGCTCACTTTCTACTTAAAACATACTATATGTTATTCTTTCCTTCAAATGTTTTAGTTATCAAACCACAAAACTTAAACAACCAAACTCTTGAATAAAAATCTTTGAACCCGCTATGTCTAAAGGTTATAATAACAAAAACAACAACAACAACAACAATAATAATATTAATAATAACAATAATAATAATAATTGCAAACCCGCAAGCATGTGTTACATAACCATTTTTCAATACATAATTTTACATAAGTCATATATCCATTAAGCAGTTTAGGCTAGATCCCCATGTTCCAAATCCATCAACCGAGTCATAGAGACGAACCTTAATGAGAGCAAGAGAGGGCCTTGGCCTTGTACTCGCCACATTTTATTTTTCGAGTAGCATGTTCTCACGTCCCTTAATGAAGCGTCCTACAATTTAACTCACATGTTTGCTAGGGTTTTGTAAGAAACTACGCCTCCTTAACGCACTATCCTAATTGACTGGTTGAGGCATAGTTATATATGTCAATGACAAATTTAAAATATGACATGATAAGATCGATCACTGTGTCAATGTTTAGAGCCATTTGTAACAATACTCCGTATTATGTAATCAAAGGAAAGTCAAATTTCGAGGAATAGAAATTAAAGCTTCGAAACCTTTTGAGTTCCATATCCATTTTAAATTTTACTAGTGCTTTGACATCTTTCAACTTTGCATGCTACAAAAACCAGTTTTATGTGTGTCGATTGTATGTCAAAATCTTCTGGATTCAAAGAACTACAAAGGTTCATCTACATCGTGTTTCTTTAATGGCTATTAATATGAAACACACCAACAGCCCTTGTTTCATTAATTTGGTTCCTATTAACTTACATGATTCTATGCATCATGAACTCGAGTACAGTCTTGAGCACAATGACCCAAGTGATCTTATGATTTTGTTGTAATAAAGACCTTCATGAGCATCATTCACAAAAACATGTAGTTTTTAAGGCAAAATTCTTTGTTACTCGGCTCAACCAATCAACCGTAATGTAATCCCAACACTTAAAAGTAACAAAAGCTTTCAATTTACCAAACTTGATCCATGAATTCTTATATGTTTTAACTTAAATGAGCTTGAGACTTGAGTCAGGTTCGAGATCAACTAAAATTGATAAAAGGCTCGACTTGTTTTAATACATACACCAGTACATGCATATTACATATGACTCCATAAGAATTCAAGTCTGGTTTTCAAATGTCAATCTCACGTCTTTATAGAGGTCATTCTATCTGCTTGAATATGTTCTTAATAAAATTCGGCCAGTCTAGCTCAATAAATTGATAAAAGCTCAACCCAAGTCATCGTTAATCGGATATCAAATCAGTATGGTCTTTTATAGTTTCATTAGTGCTATGAATTGCACACAAATTTATTTGTTCTTTCAATAGATATTGTTTATTAAATTTAGTGCGTGAATTAACGCAGGTTTAGTTTTTTTGATTTAGAATCAAACTAAACTAAGAACTAATAGACGCAAATGTAAAATATCTATAGAACAAAGCAGATAACAAATTTCAAGCTAAACATTTTGTAGAAAGTCAATGATGTATTGTTGTTGTTCCTGATACAGTCCTAGCTAGTCTCTAACTAGTCCGAACCAGGTCTAAAAATCCCTGATCAGGAAAACTAGCCCCGGGCCCGATTCATAACCCTATTGGTCATTTGACTTGCGCTATTAGGAAACACCTGACTCACCACTCTAAAGCCCCTTTTCTTTCCCATGCACCATATTTACAATCTCGGGCGTAGCCACTCGTCCCACCCCCCTGCCTTTTCCATGTTCACCTCATTTGATATCTTTAAACCATTTTGAAAGCTTGACGAAACATTAGCTACATATACACCTGTATTTCTCTCTTGACCGCCATCTTCTACACCTCTCGAGTCGCAGCTTTTCTTTTTCTAAATCCGCCATACTTTTCGATTAAAAGTACCGAATATGAGGTTCAATGGTCGCTTTTCATTGTCCATTGCTGCTACCAACTGATGTCGAAGCTTCTTCAGACTTTTTTGAAGCATCCCGTGCAGATTGTTCCTAAACAACGAATACAAATAAATGAAACCTGAACTCTTTTGAGGAAATCAAAATTTTCACCAAAGAATATAAAAAATAAAATATTACCATTTCCAAGTGTTCACGCTTTAGTTTCGCTGCAACTTCTTCAAATGCATTTGCATTTTGCATTGCTGCTTGAATAATATTAGTGATAGACCACAAGTGGTTATCAATTAAGGGGTGCCTGTTTTTCAAGACACCGGAAAGTTCTCCAATAGTAGATGGCATCTTCTTCGCTATATGCACAAGAATATAATGAAACGTTAATAAACTGTTGAATTCAACCACTCAAAACTTTTAAAGAAATGTATAGTATTTGCCTTACCAATCTCAATAAGATTTTTGTTTGGCAGCACATATCCAGTGCTTTCATCTTTGTTGCGAGCAACAATATCTCGCCATTGACAAAGTGCCTGTTTGACAATTATATGCAAACATAAGTAAAAAAGTAAAAAACAGTCGAATATATTTGAAAGTATATGATGAATATGTGTGTGTGTGAACTGTGAAATATGAGAACTTACAGAAACAACAGCAAGTTGTTGGCCATTAAGATCAGCAGCGTGCAACCCGTATATGTTTAGATACGAATTCTCGTTCGTACATTCTTTTACATATAGTTGCATGCATACTTCATAACTACGTTTATACACCTGAAATCAACAACCAGGATTTATCGAAATTATAATTAAGAAATAGAAATAAATTACGAAATTTGATGGAATCCATCAAGAACATAACAGAAAATCTTACCTCTACAAGAAGTGATTCGGGCCAGTTTGGATCAGTTGAAGATGAAAGCAACCTTCTTTTCATGAGATCGTATATGTGCAAAAGATAATGTGTATCTTCCATAGCGTATCTGTAAATAAATAACCAAAAAGTTCATAAAAATTATGATTATATGGCGGGTCAAATGGTTAATATGAGTCAAGCTTGACATACCTCAGCATTTCATTTGTCAGTGGCCGTAATCGCCAGTCTGCTGTTTGATATCTGCAAGAAATTATCAATCGTTAAATATAAGAAACCGATCATAAATATATTAACTTTTAACTTATGTTCAAATAAAAGATACATACTCCTTGTTTGCAATAACCCCACAGAAGTACAGCAACAGATGTTCCAAAGAATTTCGCTCCATTTTTAGCACTCTTGATGCCTGAAATTACAAGATTCACAAAAGTTAAATCAATGTAAAAAATAATAACTCACGATAAATAACTGTAAATTTCATGTCAAATTTTGAAATAACAAACCTGTCCCGTATCAAACATGTTGCAAACATAAATGCTGAAGTCTCGTTGCAACCATAGAATATCTTTATCTGCTCCGTGCATAACCTTCCGTTTGGTTGGATCCTGAAAAATATCTCGTAGATATGGACCGATATGAGCATGAAGTTTGAGTGTATCCACTATGAAATCTTCAGTTCTAGTAGATATTTGCATTAGACATGTTAAGCCTTGGTATGATCGATATGCATTGTGTTCCAAATCAACCTAGAGAAAAAAAACAGAAAAGGCTAAAGTCAAACATGATACAGCTAAAAATCCAAATTTTATATAAATTATTACAGTTTATAATCATTTTTTTGGGGGGCATGATAAATGTTTTTCATGGTTTAAGAAGGTTTGGATATCATTAAAAAATTCAAATAATTCAAGTCAAATTTTAAATTGAAAATTAACTTGTCGAACCAGGATAATGAAAGCAGGGCATACCGCAAATTCATTGACTTTATGCATATTAGGTGTGGGTGTTTAAGATTCCTTATTTCTCCACAACATTTTTCAAATTATCTTGAACGATAATACTATATTTGGTAGGGAGGAACGCTTTGCAACTCTCAGCATCAGCAGATTCTGTATGTGACATCAGCTAACGATAATCGTTGATGTCAATATCACTCTTCCTGAAACCCATGAGTGGGTTTTGGATTCTCTTCGTTTTTTGGCTCAAAGAAATCAAATCAATCGACGTGTAGGCTGGAGAAGGCACAACACTGTGAAGACTGTTGCAGATTTTGAGACCGAAGAAGTTTTGGGTACAGTAACTCATTTTAAGCTAATGTTTATCGGGAAGGAGTTCGAAGTACTTAACTGAGTACGTCGCTGAGGGCGACGGCGTTTTAAGCTAATGTTTTTCAGGAAGTTCAACCCCTCCTCGTATTTAGCTAGCGTCTTCAAGAGCCTTCTGTCGAGTAAGCACGGCCTTCCTTAAATCTGTCAACGGATCGCTCTCACCATATCGAATGCAACCTGTTGCCCTCAGCGACGTACTCAGTAAAGTACCAATTGGTTCTTATTGCTTCGAACTCCTTCCCGATAAACATTAGCTTAAAATGAGTTACTGTACCCAAAACTTCTTCGGTCTCAAAATCTGAAACAGTCTTCACAGTGTTGTGCCTTTTCCAGCCTACACGTCGATTGATTTGATTTCTTTGAGCCAAAAAACGAGGAGAATCCAAAACCCACTCTTGGGTTTCAGAAAGAGCATACTCGAGATCTCGCTCGATAAGATCCCACGGTGGTGCTTCGTACAAGTTGCGCGAGATGCATTTGTCATAAGGAATGACAGCAGCAGCGTTGTTAACTTTGAGGTTTAGAAGACGGAACATGGCTTTCGCAGATCCATCGTAGCAATACGCTACGAGGGGTGGGGGTGGGGGTGGTATCTCATCCGCCATTGTTTCCGGCGGTTTTGGGGTTAGGGTTTGTGTGTGTTTTTTTAATGTGTGTTTCAATAACAACCAACAAGGCCTTTTACTGTTCACAAAAATAAAAAGCCATGCCTTTTTTTTAGCCCAAAGGCCCAATTACCCACCTTTTTAATCACTAGTTCACTACTACTAAGGCTGTGTTTGTTTTTTTAAATTTGACTCTTAAGAGAACCGTTCAGACGCGGCCAGACATTTTGACCGTTCAGACCGTTTGTTTTTTTTTTCCCGTTCAGACGCAGTAAGATCTTAATGGTTTAGACTTGAGAGGGGTGTCTTAATGCCTCTTGTTGACACAAAAATAACCCAAAAGAAATTTAGTACGAGCAAGCAAATGTGCGGTTCAAACATGAGTTTTTTTTCCCCGTTCAGATGCAGTCAGATTCAGACATTTACGTCTCAGATTCAGATTCAAATTCAAAGCCTCTTAAAAAACAAACACCACCTAAATAAATAAAGTTACATATTCCAACGTTTTAACCACTTAACCAAGGATGAGCATTGCAGATCGAACCATCGATCCGGTCTCGGTCCTAACTTTTTCTTTATTTCCGTTTCGGTCTTGTCCGGTCTTACGTACGAACCGACCAATAATGCCTTCTTGGACCCGACCCGACACATTCGGTCCACGGTTTTTGCCGCTCTCATCCCGATGCTCAACCCTATACTAAACACATCTAGTAAATTAAGCTTCACTTTCTTTCTTTCTTCTTTTCTCCCTTTCCTTTCGTTTACTCTGAAACTCGACATCAATATCTACATCACACATTATATTTTGAAATTTAAGTTGCAACAATTTATTTATTCAAGCTCAACAACATATAGGGATTTTATTGTTTTGTTCTTGATAATTTGCACACATGTCATCTATGCCATGAGTTTTGCTAACTCTCGGCTTTATTGCTGATTCGTGTTAGCTCACTTTCTACTTAAAACATATATGTTATTCTTTCCTTCAAATGTTTTAGTTATCAAACCACAAAACTTAAACAACCAAACTCTTAGAATAAAAATCTTTGAACCCGCTATGTCTAAAGGTTATAATAACAAAAACAACAACAACAATAATAATATTAATAATAACAATAATAATAATAATTGCAAACCCGCAAGCATGTGTTACATAACCATTTTTCAATACATAATTTTACATAAGTCATATATCCATTAAGTCATATATAGTGTAGTAATCGGTAAAACCGAAGTCATCCCAAGAGCTATGTGAGCGGATTATAATTAAGTCTAGGTGTCACTGGTTTTTAATGCTTTAAGGTTTGAAATGATTAATAAACTAGAAAACAATAAATGAAAGAAAGCAAATAAAGAGTAGAGTTGTGATCAATAGGGGTAACGTGTGCTATCATAGTTACTCATCCTATCATGTTATGTTCACGTCTAACTATTTCCAATTGATTCAAGTGGGGTTTTAAGTCACTAGGACAACATTTGGTCACTTCGTCCTAACCTATCAGCAAAGGCTTTCACCGGAGATCAAGCTACTACCCTTGAAAGTCCAGCTGTTTTTAGTCCCCTAAGCCAAGTCGTTAAGTTCCGCTACATGCAAGATTCGTAACAATGATTGCCCGGGCGTTAGCATCTTAGACACTCATCCATAACTTCTTAAGTTCATCAAAACGGCAGGTGATCATTTGATTAGTTCACACAAGCGAAGAAGGGTCGTCAGTTGGTCAATTCTCACCCTTCCCACTCAGTCTACCTACTTAGGGTCAGTTGGTCAATTCACCTAAGCAACTAGACACTACCACCATTCAAAACTACTAAAACTAGGGTAGCTACCAACGAACTATGCATGCATATACTAGAAACAATTATACGGAAACATGTAAATGTAAACACAACAATTAAGGAACCATAACTAGGCTAGCACCAAAGGTGCTTAGCCGATCATATTAAAAAAAACAACCAATTCAATGTTTGACATATTGAAATACATAAATTGAAAGTAAAAAAAAAAAAAAAGATAATCGCTAATGCTTTTCGTTAGAGAGTGATTTCTCCCTTGGAGATGGCTCCGTATGCTCTTCAAGATCTGCCTTTGGACACCTACTCACGTTCTCTGCTTTTTGGTGTGGAGTGAATGATGTGTAATGTAGAAATTAGGGCTTGTATTTATAGGCGAGATCTAGTTACGGCGTAACTTAAGTTGAGAGTTGCGCCGTAACCTTAATATTTCCATAATAATGCTCTCGTAAAGCTGGTTACGGCGTAACACATGGGATGAGCTACGTCGTATCTTCAATACAGGTTACAAATGACATGATTACGTTGTAACCATTAGAAGGAGTTACGGCGTAGCTGATAGCGGCGTGGAACATCTTTTGACATAATGGGTTACGGCGTAATCCTTTGTTGGGAGTTACGCCGTAATCTGGTGCTGAGTTGGCCTTCGAGTCACGCGACCGTTACGGCAGTAATGTGAGAGTGGAGTTACGCCGTAGCTTCTTCACAGTGGGCATACTATCATAAATCTCTTATAAAATCTCCAAATCCGCTTCTATTTAGCTCCAATGCTCGTAATTTACCTGAAAGTGAAATATAAAGAAAAACAAGCATAAATCAATATAAACGATATAAAATACGAGCATTATCGGGGGAAATTGACACTTAGTATTCAGGACTATTAGATGTTATCAGATACCATAAATTTTAACAAATTGCATATGAAAGTACATTCTTAAAGAAATGCATGTTCATTTTCAGTTGTTGCAGATGTTTGTGTAGTATGAGATGGTCCAACAACTATTTCACCATTTCCTCTTCCATCTTCTTGTACTGCATTGTTCCTATCCCAACTTGGTTGTTTGAAACGATGTCGATGAAGTTACTTAGAGAGAAGAGATAATGAGGGATTAAAGTGTGTGAGAATAGGCGTGAATGAAAAAATGATGTGGTTGGGGATGAGATATGATATTAATGAATATAGAAAAGATAGATAAGTAGCAATTAACGGTTTTGGGGACCAATGGTGTAATTTATACTTTTTTAGTTTGAAAATTAAAATGTTATAGGATGTTTGAACACGAAATGATGAAAGACAAAAGTAGCGACACAGTTGATGAGATTTTAGCGACCTCTAAAAAGTTGAAGAAGAACCCCGGCGAAAAACGATAGAAAAGGATTATATCCGCAATTTGGCTTAACCTTGGGGACTAACGCGTAAAGAACCGGAAAGATGAAGATGTGATTGTTGGGAGTAAAAGTGTGATATAAAAAGCTTTCATCCCCCCATCTTCCAAGTCCCAATCCAACATCCACATCCGGTCTGGGTTTCAAATTTTTTATGACAGAAAACCTTTGAATAAATTATTCGGATGTCGGTGAATCAATAATCGGATCTGTAATTATACTTTGTTGTATCATAAGTGTATTTGTTTAATTTAAGCAATAATGTGCAAGGAGGAGGAGAAGCAGAAATCGACTGATATAGAGGAATATGAATATGGAGACACGGATTTGGAATTAGAAGAAGAAGATGAAGATGAAGATGAATATGATGCGATGTATATGGAACTTGAAGAAGAAAAGTTCGATTATGCTGCTGCTAAAGAAGAAGACTTTGAAGAGGTTGAGGAGTTGAAGCCACCTTGTGTCTCAAGCTGGATTAATCCTAAAACCGGCAAAAGTAGGCATGGGATAGATGTGGTGGCCAGAATTGATGATGCTCAAGTTGATTTTGATGATGTTGCTAATCTTTGTATTGCAGCACAAATAAATTCTCAAGGAAAAATAAATATTACAAAAAGAGGTCAAGAGCCTGATGTTTGTTCTATATGTTATGGAGCTTGGACTAGTCACGGGAGCCATCGAATTTGGTACCAATCACTGACCTTATTTTTTTCGCTTATGACTTATTTGGTTTATTTTGAATTTTCCCGGCGAAGCTTATTATGACATAATAATAAACTAATATAGTTTCAAAATAAAGCCACTAAAAGTTAGTTACTTAATATAAGCCCAAAACCAAAATTAGCTGAAACAAATGTGTGCCGAAACCACATAAGCCTAAAAATTAGCTTAAGCAAACACCCCCTTCATGTATGCTATACTAATCTACCAAAACTTTTCATCAAGATAATTTAGGTAAAAAGGTTCCATCTTTGATCTTAATTAGCTTCAAGATTGGATTTTTACTGTGGGAAGAGCAATAAATTTTATGTGCAATATTCAGTTATTTATTGAAAAAACTTTTATCAAAGTTGATAGCAGCAATTCTGGCCTTTGATTAACACTATGTTCCCGTCAAATATCAGATATAATCTTGAATCTTTTACGTGAATTTGCTTAAAGACTGAGTTTTTACTTGAAGTAGGTATTATGTTCCCGTCAAATTCAGTTTTTACTTTAAAAGTCGTCAACTTGATTGCTACAGATTTTAGCACTCCTGACTTTCGATTGACACACATATTGATGATCTCTAAAGTTATCTAATTGAGGGGGTGTGTAGGAACCCTTAGTATCAAGAATCATGCACACATAGGATATGTAGTAGGCGAACTAGAGAGAGAAGGTAGAGACAAATGGTGGAACCAAAATAGTGTAAGATTAGATTATGCCAAGTTCCCCACCCTCTTCACACATGGAGAGGGTATTTATACTTACAATACTAGGCGTTTGGGCCTCAGTGGGCCAGTTACTAACTATTACACATTATGCTAGTCTATTACAAAAGTAAGATCGCCACTTTCATTCCTAACAGGCTCCCCCTAAGGGGTGATCTTACAATTCATCATCTACTGGACGATCTTTGAAGAAAGCACCTCTTCGCATTTCTCTGCCGTTAACAAACCCTTCTATCCTCTTCATTTGCTTGCGAAACCTGATACGCTTTTCAACAGCATCCTTCATCTTTCCAAGTTGAACTACATGTGATGATAGTATAGGTGGGTGTACATGTTGATGTCTGTTCTCTACCAACAGCATACTGTCAATCCCTTAATATACACGCTTCAATATACTAGTGCAGAATTTGTGAATCTCATCAGCTGCCATAACGTTTCTGCCCGTTGTTGTTGAGATAAGCCTAAAAATTAGCTTAAGCAAACACCCCCTTCATGTATGCTATACTAATGTGTTTTTCGTACCAAAACTTTTCATGAGGACGATTAGGTAAAAGGGTTTCATCTTTGATGTTAATTAGCTTCAAGATTGGATTTTTACTGGGAAGAGCTTGAAAAATTCAGTTATTTATTGAAAAAACTTTAATCAAAGTTTTTTTTTTTTTTTAATGGGTGAATTATATTATTAATAATAAGAACCTCATGAGAATACAAAACAAGCCAATCTGTATCTAATGGACATGTCCCATTAAACACCAGACTAATACAACTAGATAACATTCATCTAAACAAAGCAATGAAACAGTAACTCTCACCCATTCATCTAGTGTAGGCATAACACTAGCACTAGGCAACCATGGAGAAAATTCATAACTTGATTGTTTGAAACATGAGAAAAACTCCAGTTCCTTTGAGCCTTGTTGCACTGAAGCTACATTTCCAGTAGCTGGCATCAGTTCAAGTTCAATAGACACTCAAGGATACTCCCACTTGACTACATTTCCCATATTACTTTCTCAATACTCACCAAACCTGCAGCCACCACCTCACAGATATAGATGAATACAGAGGAAGCAAATAGGCATCATCGCATTCCATCTTGTAGCCTTCAAAAGGCCTACATAACCAAGAACCATCAATCCAAAGCAGGAAACTACATTTTGGAACGTACTAATTCTATCCCTGACTTTTAGACTGCGAAAAATTAGCTGCAGCTTCATCCTCACAGACTAACATGACAGAATAAATTAAGGAAGAAGCTTTCAGAACCAAGGTAATAGCCCTCTGCTATCTACACAGACCAGCCATTCCATTCAGATAGTTACAAACACCCCTTTCATGCCTTACAAACAGCTTTTAATTGCATATTTTCCCATCTCAGATCCCATATTTCTGTCACCTTCAGGATTGAACTAGTTTTTATTTATTTATTTTTTTTATTATTTATTTTACTTTATTTATTTATTTATTCTTTTTTTCTAAACTTTTAAGCTCATAAGTCTCATTTTAACATTCTCAGTAATACTTTGAATCACTTGTTCCTCAGTTCTTGCTTCTTTCTTGAAAATTCTGGCATTTCTTTCATACCAGATGAAGTCCGAATGCTATTCTTGGCTTGTGTACTAGCCAAAGTATTCACAATTTCTTTCAATTCATCACTTCTGTCCTGTATCTGCATTCTACCTTTCATTGTCCTCCAAATTTTGTTTCCGTATTCACATTTAAAGAACAAATGAGCACGTGAATCCATACCATTTTTACATAGGGAGCACTCAAGATCAATTTGATGAGTCCATTTTGCCAATCTATCCTGTGTGGTCAACCTCTCTTTAATTGCCAACCATAAAATGAATGCATGTCTTGGTTCAAAGTGATTGTACCAATCAACATGGTACTGATTAATCATAGCAGCATTCTCCCTCATATCCAACCATGCTTGCTTAGTAGTAAACATTTTCTTCTCATTGCTATCCATATTCTCAGCTTCAACTTCCTAAATACTCTTACCTTTTAACTTCACCACATCAACCAATCTACCCATAATGACTTCTTTTGTTCAATTATTTTCCACAGATGTTTAATCAATAAAACCTCATTCCATTTCTTTGAAGATTTAATTCCAAGACCCCCTGATCCTTAGGCAAACACACCTCTTTCCAGGCTACCTTTGCTCTACCATTGGTTAACGGACCTTGACACCAAAGAAAACCTTTTAACAGTTTATCAGTTTCATGTATAGTACTACTTTCAAGCTTATAAACTGAAGCCCGATAAATCTGCATGGAAGAGAGGACAGAGGCAATTAGCTGAATTCTCCCAGCATATGATAGAACTTTGTTTCTCCAACAGTTGATCTTCTCAGCAACCTTATCCACAAGGCATTTACAATCCTTAACACCTAGTTTTTTAGCAAGGAGAGGTACTCCCAAATATTTCATTAGTAAACTTCCAATTTGAAATGGTACCACTTGTAACATAGCCTGCTGAACTTCAATAGGAACACTTCCAAAAAATATTGTACTCTTAGCAGTATTAGGAAACAAACCTGACACACTACTAAATTATTCCAGAGAATGCTTTATAACTTCCACTCATTCCACGCTGCCATGGCATAGAACTAGAAGATCATGAGCAAAGCACATATTAATCCCCTTCCTCCTTGGAAATACCCATGACTCTCTCCATTAACACAGATTGAAAACTTTGATGAGGATACACAAGTCATAATCCAACCTACCATTTGAGAGTGAAAACCAAACTTAACAAGAATATTACTGAGAAACTCCCAACTCAGAGTATCATAAGCCTTCTGCTCATCAATCTTAAGAGCACATCTTCTAGCACCATTTTTCCTCTTGTATCCTTTCAAAAGTTCTTGTGCAATTAGGATATTTTCTTGAATATGCCTGCTAGGGATAAATTCACTCCTTAATCCTATTTGTAAGAATCTTGCTTATGCTTTTGTAAGAATATTTCATTGAAAACTTTAATCGAAGTTGAAAGCAACAGTGTTTTTGTTTTTGTTTTTGTTTTTTTTTGTTTTGTTTTTTTTTATTTGCTTTTTTTTTGTTTTTGTTTTTGCTTTTTTTTGTTTTTTTTTTGTTTTTTTTTGTTTTGTTTTGTTTTTTTTTTTTTTTTTTTAATTAATTTATAACACAATTAGCAATCTGGCTTTTGATTAACGCTATGTTCTGGTCAAATATCAGATATACTCTTGAATCTTTTACGTGAATTTGCTTAAAGATTGAATTTTTAATTGAAATAGGTATTGTGTGCAAGATTCAGTTTTTACTTGAAAAGTCGTCAACTTGATTGCTACGGATTTTAACACTCCTGACTTTTCGATTGACACACATATTGATGATCTCCAAAGTTATCTAATTAAGGGGGTGTGTAGGAACTGCTTATTTTTTTTCTGCTTTAGCACAAGCAGTTTTATGTTATCCAAACTGCTTGCAGATTCTATTAAGCAAATCTAAACATTATTCCTCAGAGCACCTATATTTAAGCAGCTTATAAGTACTAATTTTTAAGCAGACACACGCAGAGGTGAAAAAAATAATCAATCCCAAACACTTTATACGGTCTATATTTGTAGTCACACTACCTATAGTTTTGTGGCATGAGCCAAGTTTTGTACCTTCTCTAAAGGTCACACTACCTTTGGTTTTGTGGAATGAGGCTAGATTTATACCAAGAACAAACCCGTGAGGCAGAGGTGCCAAAGCAGACAATATCACAACATAGTCGGGCCTGTTCGTATCAACAATTGGTCCTTCTTTAATTTACAAGTGAATTCTGCAACGGCCTAGACCAGAACACGTAGATATAAAGTAAAAGTCCACAGCTGTTTAAAAATTACTTCAAGGACCATATTCCTCCCGGACTTCATGTTCATCACTTTTGAAATCGGGGGGAAGAAATCTTTCTGTTGCAACGGAATATTCCAGCCATACCAGTTAATTAGTTCTAGAAGCTTTGCCAAGATGAGGTCGCTCTGCCTTGTAGATGAGGCTCCCCTATATTTACTCTAAAGGGGCGCACACACGATGTTTACTAAATGAGCTCACAATGCGATCTCGGAGTGAAGCCCTAAATTGAGCTGCTTACACCCCACCCCACCCCTTCCTTTTTATTTATTTATCATTATTATTATTATTTGCTGATTGTAATTAAGTACATGGTCGTCATATCTAATAGCTTAGTCGGTGATGTATTTGAACATGCTATAATTAAATCTACATTTTTCACTTTGTTTATTGTGTGATGACGACCGTTACAGCTCTCTTCCTTGTGGGCATGTATTTGGAGCGTCATGTATTGAGAGATGGTTTCAAACCGATTCATGTGGGATGGTGGGTTTGTCGTCCTTTGTGTATCATCAATTCATTTTTGCAAAATATTGGTTCTAATCTTTATTCTTGTCTTAAATAAATGTTGTCAGTGCCCTCAATGCAACGCAAATTGTGAATTAGAGGATGCTTACCCTCTCTATGCAACTCGTCTTTGCAATTTTGCTGCGGATCAAAAGGTAATTAATTTCTCTGCTAGAATCACCCTTCAATTCTTTTTGTATATAATGTGCAGTGTCAAAAATCCCAAGGGGGCGACTCCTTTGGGCCACCCACCCTGGCCATATAATCAGAATCGTGGAGGCTAGTCATTTATCAGGCTCCATTGGTCTTGCGGGGTGGTTTATGGAGTCGGGGGTTTACATGCTCGGCACCAAAGGTGTCTCGGGTAGGGTTCGCTCATAAAAGGACGGTGCAGTGACAAAGCCTATTAATTCTAAAATGTTTGTGTGTTACCTAACTCCCCTTTTTGTTATGTAAAAATTATTAAAATATTCATTCAGGCATCCATTAGACGCTTCCCCTTCAGCAGAGTAGGATATATTGCATTCAAGAAATATGAATTTGCTCGGCGGAATCATGTATGGGATAAGAGGTCTGATGCTCTGAAACGGCAGGCTGATGCTTTAGGACGGCAGAATGATGCCATGAAACGACGGTCTGAACTATTGGACAGGATGGCAAATGTACTAAAACGAGTCAAGGCATTGGAACACCGGGATAATGCATTGCGGCGAGCTAATGCATTGCGACTGCGGGCTGATGCATTAGGCCGGCGGGCTGATGAATACCTACGGTCGGCCGAAACATATGGGCTGCGGGCTAAGGCATTGCATCAGCGGGCTATAGCATTTGGTCTGCAGGTTAACGCATTTAAGAAAAGACTTGACTTTTTTATTGACAGCGACAAGGAGGTTAATGGTGTTGCATAAGTGCATAACAGAAAGAACACACAAAACAATGTGCTGCAGCAGCTACTTGTGACAATCACTTATATATGTAGCACTATTATGCATCAAGATTGTGATGACTTTGTATCTTCCTTAATGAAGTAATTTATTGGTTTGCGTTCCATTTATCTATTTGCTTCTATCTTGTTTGTGTTGGGAATGAATGCAATATGTGAATGCATTGTTACGGTAGGTTGACACTTACCTCTACAAGAAGTGATTCGGGCCAGTTTGGATCAGTTGAAGATGAAAGAAGCCTTCTTTTCTTGAGATTGTATATGTGCAGAAGATAATGTGTATCTTCCGTGGCGTATCTGTGAATAAATAACCAAAAAGTTCATAAAAATTATGATTATATGGCGGGTCAAATGGTTAAGATAAGTCAAGCTTGACATACCTCAGCATTTTATTTGTCAGTGACCGTAATCGCCAGTCTGCTGTTTGATATCTGCAAGAAAATATCATTCGTTAAATATAAGAAACCGATCATAAATATATTATCTTTTAACTTATGTTCAAATAAAAGATACATACTCTTTGTTTGCAATAACCCCACAGAAGTACAGCAACAGATGTTCCAAAGAATTTCGCTCCATTTTTAGCACTCTTGATGCCTGAATTTAAGATTCACAAAAGTTATAATCAATGTAAAAAATAATAACTCCAGATAAATAATTGTAAATTTCATGTCAAATTTTGAAATAACAAACCTGTCCTGTATCAAACATGTTGCAAACATAAATGTTGAAGTCTCGTTGCAGCCATAGAATATCTTTATC
This sequence comes from Chrysanthemum makinoi, assembly GCA_910596185.1. NCBI lineage: Eukaryota > Viridiplantae > Streptophyta > Magnoliopsida > Asterales > Asteraceae > Chrysanthemum > Chrysanthemum makinoi. The sequence continues at coordinate 43,794,869 of OU343218.1, read as the reverse complement.
TGCTCCGTGCATAACCTTCCGTTTGCTTGGATCCTGAAAAATATTTCGTAGATATGGACCGATATGAGCATGAAGTTTGAGTGTGTCCACTATGAAATCTTCAGTTCTTGTAGATATTTGCATTAGACATGTTAAGCCTTGGTATAATCGATAAGAATTGTGTTCCAAATCAACCTAGAGAAAAAACCAGAAAAGGCTAAAGTCAAACATGATACAGCTAAAAATTCAAATTTTATATAAATTATTCTAGTTTATAATCATTTTTTTGGGGGGCATGATAAATGTTTTTCATGGTTTAAGAAGGTTTGGATATCATAAAAAAATTCAAATAATTCAAGTCAAATTTCAAATTGAAAATTAACTTTTTTGACTCTCAAAGTCGAACCAGGATAATGAAAGGAGGGCATACCGCAAATTCATTGACTTTATGCATATTAGGTGTGGGTGTTTAAGATTCCTTATTTCTCCACAACATTTTTCAAATTATCTTGAACGATAATACTATATTTAGTAGGGAGGAACGCTTTGCAACTCTCAGCTTCAGCAGATTCTATGTGACATCAGCTAACGATAATCGTTGATGTCAATATCACTCTTCCAAGATCATGAGAGAATTCAAACGTTATAAAGTTGTTGTAAATTGTTATGCCTGCGTTAATTTTATCTTTAGAGGTAGCAGGTTGGACCCGTTATGGTTTAAAGAAGCTTAAATTGACCCAAACTGTTTTCTTATGAAGAAATTTCCTTTTATATTCTATAGGTGAATGATGATTATAAAAAGATAAAATGGGTCAAGTTAATTATCTATTAAATGTAAAATAACATACCAAAAGTTAATTATCTGTTGATGAGCCAACCCAATCCGACCCATTTAGACTCATATCATTCATGACCCACTTTGACCTGGTAATTGACTCCCCTATTTTCGCAGATGTACATATTTATCTTAGTTTGTTGTATGTGGATGCTTTTAAAAGCTTTCTTTTGTATTATACAGTAGGTTAATTGATTGGCCCCAAGTTTCCAAATACAAAAGCATTTGCACAGAAAATATATAAACAAGTTATACAAGTTCATTTAAAAAACACCCCATTTCATGTTATGTTCCTGTCTTGTGTGTCCATAGCCAACTGGAGTCTTTCATCTATACTATCTATCAATGGAAACTTTTGGTTGAAGTGAATGATCGGACAACTGATAAAATTATACGAATTGTTGACGTCATGTTTGTATTTTGCTTTTTTGGTTCCAACAAGTAGCTTGCAAACTTACGTATTTCTACGATACAGGTCTAAAAATGGTGCTCCCGTGAAATGCTAAAAAGCTCTTGGACCGCAAGCTCTTAGTGAACAATTAATGGAAACTCTTTGAAGGACATGGTACCTTAATTCCACCTTTTGAGTTAAAGGTTAGTTTAAAGAAACGTATTTTTTTAAAGCATGTGATGGTTGCTACTGAAATGAGTCATGCGTGCGACAATTAGAACGGAGTTCAGTGAGAGTAAGAACAAATTTGAACACATAAACTACTGAATAGGAGAAAAGTATTTTAGACTACCAATGGTCCTCATTATGTTTCATTTGTTACCTCAACGAGAGCATGCTTTTAGTATTAAACTTTGTACAAATTTTTGTTGAAGTGAGGTTTTAATCAATTTTTCGTTTCCTTTCATGTTTTTGCTAAACCAAAATATATATCTTTAAAAACAGAGAAGAAAGATAGAAAAATGATTAAAAGCCAAGAATGATAATAGGGAAAAAAGGCATCATGAAAAGAATTTAGATCGTTCACAAACCGAGTTAGTCAGTCGGGCCAATACATCTACTGTTGATCCATCAAGTGCAAACACGCCGGTGTTGACGGACATCATTGATGATGACATCAGCTACTCAATGATGCATGCACTTACACTTTAGGTCATACATATTCTACACGGTTTGTTCAAGTAAACAATCTTAAGTAAACAGCAGTAAAAGCCATAGAAAAGCAGCTTTTAACTCGTATACTTATTTCATATGATTGTTAAAAAGAAAAAGAAAATGATGTGATTTGATAAATCTGTTTATTCATGTAAACAATTGCGAAGGTATGTAGCCCAACTTATATGCCTGGTAAAGAGATCAAGAAGAGATGAGTAAAAGTGTATGGCATCTTAACATTAAACACGCCACACCTCTTCATCGTCTTGCATGCACATACACTTTAGGTCATACATACTCTACACGGTTTGTTCAAGTAAACAATCTTAAGTAAAAGCCATGGAAAAGCAGCAGAACTCGTATACTTATGAAAGGGACCAGAAAAATGAAGCATTTGCAAGTGAGACGAGGAGAGGAAAATCGTAATGGTTAGAGATTTTCTATCTCCCCATCCCAACAAGGAAATTACTTCAGGCCTCTTCATCCCTCTTTTTGTGCGCATACGCAAAAGTATATAAAAAGTAGCCTAACTCGTATGCCTAAGAAAGAGATCAACAAGTAGAAAATAAGGCGGAATATAGATATTATTCAAGTAAGAAAACAGCCCAAGTAGCAGAAAACCATGACATTTGGTTTAGTGTCTATACTTTGCAACATTAAGAAACCTAAGAAATTATTCAATCGAATGAGAATACCAAGCAAACTCGATCAATCCAAACTTATTATAACTAAATTAACTAGCTGAAAAAAGATGTGCATGACATCTTGTTTGCAATATACATTTGAGCGACAACATGATACGCATCTAGGTTGCAAACAGAGAGAATAATGTATATAATAATGCAGATCTGGTTTAGTTTGGTTTAAGGTATTAGTTTTTGTTTACCGGAGAATAACACCAAACTTATAACAAAATGTAAGGCAGGAGCAAATATAGGCATTAGCAAACAACATAATAAGCTGCAACATAAGTGGCACTAGCACTAGGCTTAATCAAAAGTAGTAACATCATGATCAAAAAGCTACACATAGTGAAACAAATTCTTTACTCACTCGACCAATGGAACATTGGCAAGAATGTCTAAATCATCTTGAGCCCAAAGAACACGACCGGCATCCGCCTATCTTATTGTGTAGCAAAGAATTGAATGACCCGCAAAAGTGAGATGGTCGGAGATGAAGGCGCGAGGAAAGTTGGAACCATGGCTATATATGACGAATTTGGAGTTGACAGGCGTTAGAAAATAAAATTTTGGGTAAATAATGTTGAGGGGTATAATGGTCACTTCACGCCAAAAATCTGTGGATGAATAAAAAAGTTGTGTGGGCAAATCAGCTCCCTATTGGGATATCTCCATTCACGGCAACCAAAAAATGATTCTGAAACAACTCGCAAACGTAAAGAAATAATAGCAGTAAAAGAAAAAGAAAATGATGTGATTTGATAAATCTGTTTATTCATGTAAACAATTGTGAAGGTAATATAAATGTAGCCCAACTTATATGCCTGGTAAAGAGATCAAGAAGAGATGAGTAAAAGTGTATGGCATCTTAACATTAAACACGCCACACCTCTTCATCGTCTTGCATGCACATACACTTTAGGTCATACATACTCTACACGGTTTGTTCAAGTAAACAATCTTAAGTAAAAGCCATGGAAAAGCAGAGCATTGAACTCGTATACTTATGAAAGGGACCAGAAAAATGAAGCATTTGCAAGTGAGACGAGGAGAGGGAAATCGTAATGGTTACAGAGTTTCTATCTCCCCATCCCCAACAAGGAAATTACTTCAGGCCTCTTCATCCCTCTATTTGTGCGCATACGCAAAAGTATATAAAAAGTAGCCTAACTGATATGCCTAAGAAAGAGATCAACAAGTAGAAAATAAGGCGGAATACAGATAATAATCAAGTAAGAAAACAGCCCAAGTAGCAGAAAACCATGACATTTGGTCTAGTGTCTATACTTTGCAACATTAAGAAACCTAAGAAATTATTCAATCGAATGAGAATACCAAGCAAACTCGATCAATCCAAAGTTATTATAACCAAATTAACAAGCTGAAAAAAGATGTGCATGACATCTTGTTTGCAATACAGTTGAGCGACAACATGATACGCGCATCTAGGTTGCAAAGCAAACAGAGAGAATAGTGTATATAAAAACAAAGTGGATAATGCAGGGTTTACTTTTTGTTTACTGGAGAATAACACCAAACTTATAACAAAATGTAAGGCAGGAGCAAAATATAGGCATTAACAAACATAATAAGCAAGCTGCAACATAAGCGGCACTAGCACTAGGCTTAATAAAAAGTAGTAACATCATGATCAAAAAGCTACACATAGTGTCAAAAAAAATCTTTACTCACTCACTCGACCAATGGAACATTGGCAAGAATGCCTAAATCATCTTGAGCCCAAAGAACACGACCGGCATCCGCCTCGGCATCCGCAGCAACAGCCTGGTTCTCAACATTAACAACTTGCTGCTCAACAATAGCTCCAGCTGCCGCTTCCCTCTTAAGGCCGATCACACGATCATAGTTGAAAACATTGTCAATCCTCATCTGATAAACAGCATTAGAAACAGCGGTCCTAGCAGCTTGTAATCCAACCCTCGCGTCGGCAACAGCTTCAACTTGAGGACTGTCTTCAGGAAGTTCAACCCCCCCAAGCTCCTCGTATTTAGCTAACACGGCGTCTTCAAGAGCCTTCTGTTGAGCAAGCACGGCCTTCCTTAAATTTGTCAACGGATCGCTCTCCAACCTCAACTTGCATATTGAATGCAACCTCAGCGACGTACTCAGTTAAGTACCAATTTGTTCTTATTGCTTCGAACTCCTTCCCGATAAACATTAGCTTAAAATGAGTTACTGTGCCCAAAACTTCTTCGGTCTCAAAATCAGCAAAAGTCTTTACAGTGTTGTGCCTTCTCCAGTAAAGAATTGCTTCTTCTCCGCCTACACGTCGGTTGATTTGATTTCTTTGAGCCAAAGAACGAGGAGAATCCAAAACCCACTCATGCGTTTCAGGAAGAGCATACTCGAGATCTCGCTCGATAAGATCCCACGGTGGTGCTTCGTACAAGTTACGCGATATGCATTTGTCATAAGGAATGACAGCAGCAGCGTTGTTAAGTTTGAGGGTTAGAAGACGGAACATGGCTTTCGCAGATCCATCGTAGCAATACCCTACGAGGGGTGGGGGTGGTATCTCATCCGCCATTGTTTCCGGCGGTTTTGGGTTAGGGTTGTGTGTGTTTTTTTAATGTGTGTTTCAGCAACAACCAACAAGGCCTTTGTACTGTTCACAAAAACAAAAAGCCAGGCCTTTTTTTTAGCCCAAAGCCCAATTACCCACCTTTTTAATCACTACCACTAAGGTTGTGTTTGTTTTTTTAAATTTGACTTGCGGTCATACCGTGTTTTTTTCCGGTTCAAACGCGGAGCCAAGTAAGATCTTAATGGTTTAGACTTGAGAGGGGTGTCTTAATGCCTCTTGTTGACACAAAAATAACCCAAAAATTTAGACGAAAGCAAGCAATGCGGTTCAAACATGAGTTTTTTTTTTTCCCCGTTGGATCACATTTACGCTTGATTCAGATTCGAGCCTCTTAAAAACAAACACCACCTAAATAAATAAAGTTACATATTCCAACGTTTGAACCACTAAACCAAGGATGAGCATTGCAGATCGAACCATCGATCCGGTCTCGGTCCTAACTTTTTCCTTATTTCCGTTTCGGTCTTGTCCGGTCTTACGTACGAACCTACCAATAATGCCTTCTTGGACCCGACCCGACACATTCCGTCCACGGTTTTTGCCGGTATCTCATCCCGATGCTCAACCCTCTAGTAAATTTAGCTTCACTTTCTTTCTTTCTTCCTTTCTCCCTTTCCTATCATTTACTCTGAAACTCTACATCATTATCTTTCCGACCATATATCACACATCATATTTTGAAATTTATGTTGCAACCATTTATTTATTCAAGCTCAACAACATATAGGGATTTTTTTGTTTTGTTCTTGATGATTTGCACTACATAATCACATGTCATCTATGCCATGAGCTTTGCTAACTCTCGTTTTTATTGCTCATTCGTGTTAGCTCACTTTCTACTTAAAACTTATATGTTTTTCTTTCCTATACTTGTAACACCTCAATTTTTCTAAAAACATCACCTTCAAATGTTTTAGTTATCAAACCACAAAACTTAAACAACCAAACTCTTGAATACCATTTTTCAAAACATAATTTTACATAAGTTATATATATCCATTAAGCAGTTTAGGCTAGATCCCCATGTTCCAAATCCATCAACCAAAGTCATACACAAACCTTAATGAGGGCAAGAGAGGGCCTTGGCCACCCCAAAAATCTTGGCAATTAATGTAAATTATTTCATACTTAAAAGATTAAATAATATATATATATTTACTCAGAGTCTTGTGGCAAACACAATATTTGTCTCCTCATATCATATATACAAAATTTTAAATTTCGTCATTATCTTGTTGATCCTCAAAATTGTCATTTAGCTCTTGTTGAAGGCTTTTTTATTTATTTATTCTTCTTTGCTGTTGGTTCATTTGTGTGTAAGTGTACTTTTCTCTTGCAAGATATTAATCTTTCTCTTTATTTTCCAAATGGGTGTCTAAATTCTGTGCATAATTTGATAATCTTAGTTAAACTTGCTATCGATATTGAAGAAACTTTATCGGTGTTACAAGTTAATGTCATTAAGTAGTTAATTTTTGGTTGTATAATCGAACCGACACTTTTGTTTTATATAAAACTGTTTCTACACTTCAAACTATTCCGGTCCTCCCAAGAAAAATCTTCAAGTTCCCGATATTTTACCATTATTCATCGCTAGGTAGGTTAAACAACACACAGACCGTACCTAACTGGCTGCCTAAGCTACCAATAGGGAAGAACTCCCGTCACCTCCCGATATTTTCACGATCATTAGTGTCCCTTAGTAGGTTTAGCAACAACAAGTAGAAGAAACCAAAACCCACTAAATTTCTCCAACAATGGCTCATACAGGCAAGAAATAAGAGTATTGCCCTCAAAATTCTCTTTTTATCATTATACTCGATTTGAGATAAAACATTGTACTCGCCACATTTTAATTTTCGAGTAGCATGTTCTCACGTCCCCTTAATGAAGCGTCCTACAATTTAACTCACATGTTTGCTAGGGTTTTGTAAGAAACTACAGCCTCCTTAACGTACTATCAGCTATTTGAGGCCGTAGTTATATATATGTCCATGACTTGATGCGATACAAATTTAAAATATGACATGATAAGATCACTGTTTCAATGTTTAGAGCCATTGTAACAATACTCCGTATTATGTAATCAAAGGAAATTCAAATTTCGAGGTTTAGAAATTAAAGCTTCGAAACCTTTTGAGTTCCATATCCATTTTAAATTTTACTACTGCTTTGACATCTTTCAACTTTGCATGCTACAAAAACCAGTTTTATGTGTGTCGATAGTATGTCATAATCTTCTGGATTCAAAGAACTACAAAGGTTCATCTACATCGTGTTTCTTTAATGGCTATTACTCGTAATATGAAACACACCAACATCTAGCCCTTGTTTCATTAATTTGGTTCTTATTAACCTACATGATTCTATGCATCATGAACTTGAGTACATTATATTTTGAAGAGTTAATTGCTTTTTTGGTCCTTGTGGTTTGGTTAAATTGCAGGTTTGGTCCCTAAAACTTTGAAAGTGCAGCGATAGTCCCCATTTTGAAGTTTGGGTTGCATTTTTGGTCCTTTTTAGTGTGAAATGACCAAATTATCCTTGTCTTTTTCTGAAATAGACAAAGGGTATTTTAGTCATTTAACTTTATCCAAGGACCAAAAATGCAATCCAAAATTCAAAATGAGGACTATTCGCACTTTCAAAGTTTTAGGGACAAACAACAAACCACAAGGACCAAAAATGCAATTAACTCTATTTTGAAATTTAAGTTGCAACAATTTATTTATTCAAGCTCAACAACATATAGGGATTTTATTGTTTTGTTCTTGATAATTTGCACACATGTCATCTATGCCATGAGTTTTGCTAACTCTCGTCTTTATTGGCGATTCGTGTTAGCTCACTTTCTACTTAAAGGTTAAAACATATATGTTATTCTTTCCTTCAAATGTTTTAGTTATCAAACCACAAAACTTAAACAACCAAACTCTTAGAATAAAAATCTTTGAACCCGCTGTGTCTAAAGGTTATAATAACAAAAACAACAACAACAATAATAATATTAATAATAACAATAATAATAATAATTGCAAACCCGCAAGCATGTGTTACATAACCATTTTTCAATACATAATTTTACATAAGTCATATATCCATTAAGCAGTTTAGGCTAGATCCCCATGTTCCAAATCCATCAACCAGAGTCATAGACGAACCTTAATGAGAGCAAGAGAGGGCCTTGGCCTTGTACTCGCCACATTTTATTTTTCGAGTAGCATGTTCTCACGTCCCTTAATGAAGCGTCCTACAATTTAACTCACATGTTTGCTAGGGTTTTGTAAGAAACTACAGCCTCCTTAACGTACTATCCTATTTGACTGGTTGAGGCATAGTTATATATGTCCATGACAAATTTAAAATATGACATGATAAGATCGATCACTGTGTCAATGTTTAGAGCCATTTGTAACAATACTCCGTATTATGTAATCAAAGGAAATTCAAATTTCGAGGTTTAGAAATTAAAGCTTCGAAACCTTTTGAGTTCCATATCCATTTTAAATTTTACTACTGCTTTGACATCTTTCAACTTTGCATGCTACAAAAACCAGTTTTATGTGTGTCGATTGTATGTCAAAATCTTCTGGATTCAAAGAACTACAAAGGTTCATCTACATCGTGTTTCTTTAATGGCTATTACTCGTAATATGAAACACACCAACAGCTAGCCCTTGTTTCATTAATTTGGTTCTTATTAACCTACATGATTCTATGCATCATGAACTTGAGTACAGTCTTAAGCACAACGACCCAAGTGATCTTATGATACCCCTTATGATATTGTTGTAATAAAGACATTCATGAGCATCATTCACAAAAACATGTAGTTTTTAATTCAAAATTCTTTGTTACTCGATCGGCTACCAATCAACCGTAATGTAATCCCAACACTTAAAAGTAACAAAAGCTTTCAATTTACCAAACTTGATCCATGAATTCTTATATGTTTTAACTTAAATGAGCTTGAGACTTGAGTCAGGTTCGAGATCAACTAAAATTGATAAAAGGCTCGACTTGTTTTAATACATACACCAGTACATGCATATTACATATGACTCCATAAGAATTCAAGTCTGGTTTTCAAATGTCAATCTCGCGTCTTTATAGAGGTCATTCTATCTGCTTGAATATGTTCTTAATAAAATTCGGCCAGTCTAGCTCAATAAATTGATAAAAGCTCAACCCAAGTCATCGTTAATCGGATATCAAATCAGTATGGTCTTTTATAGTTTCATTAGTGCTATGAATTGCACACAAATTTATTTGTTCTTTCAATATATATTGTTTATTAAATTTAGTGCGTGAATTAACGCAGTTTTAGTTTTTTTGATTTAGAATCAAACTAAACTAAGAACTAATAGACGCAAATGTAAAATATATACAGAACAAAGCAGATAACAAATTTCAAGCTAAACATTTTATAGAAAGTCAATGTTATATTGTTGTTGTTACTGATACAGTCCTAGCTAGTCTCTAACTAGTCCGAACCAGGTCTAAAAATCCCTGATCAGGAAAACTAACCCCGAGCCCGATTCATAACCCTATTGGTCATTTGACTTGCGCTATTAGGAAACACCTGACTCCGCCCACCAGTCTCTAAAGCCCCTTTTCTTTCCCATGCACCATATTTACAATCTCGTGCGTAGCCACTCATCCCACCCCCTGTCTGCTTTTCCATGTTCACCTCATTTGATATCTTTAAACCATTTTGAAAGCTTGACGAAACATTAGCTACATATACACCTGTATTTCTCTCTTGACTCCCATCTTCTACACCTCTCGAGTCAGACTTTTCTTTTTCTAAATCCGCCATACTTTTCTGATTAAAAGTACCGAATATGAGGTTCAATGGATGCTTTTTTTGTCCATTCTTTGCTACCAACTGATGTCGAAGCTTCTTCAGACTTTTTTGAAGCATCCCGTGCAGATTGTTCCTAAACAACGAATACAAATAAATGAAACCTGAACTATTTTGAGGAAATCAAAATTTTCACCAAAGAATATAAAAAATAAAATAGTACCATTTCCAAGTGTTCACGCTTTAGTTTCGCTGCAACTTCTTCAAATGCATTTGCATTTTGCATTGCTGCTTGAATAATATTAGTGATAGACCACAAGTGGTTATCAATTAAGGGGTGCCTGTTTTTCAAGACACCGGAAAGTTCTCCAATAGTAGATGGCATCTTCTTCGCTATATGCACAAGAATATAATGAAACGTTAATAAACTGTTGAATTCAACCACTCAAAACTTTTAAAGAAATGTGTATTATTTGCCTTACCAATCTCAATAAGATTTTTGTTTGGCGGCACATATCCGGTGCTTTCATCTTTGTTGCGAGCAACAATATCTCGCCATTGACAAAGTGCACGTTTGACAATTATATGCAAACATAAGTAAAACAAGTCGAATATATTTGAAAGTATATCATGAATATGTGTGTGTGAACTGTGAAATATGAGAACTTACAGAAACAACAGCAAGTTGTTGGCCATTAAGATCAGCAGCGTGCAACCCATATATGTTTAGATACGAGTTCTCGTTCGTACATTCCTTTTCATATAGCTGCATGCATACGTCGTAACTACGTTTGTACACCTGAAATCAATAATAACCATGATTTTAATGGAAATTAGAATTAAGCAATATAAATAAATTACGAATCCATCGAACGAACGAAAATCTTACCTCTACAAGAAGTGATTCGGGCGGTTTGGATCAGTAGAAGATGAAAGCGACCTTCTTTTCATGAGATCGTATATGTGCAAAAGATAATGTGTATCTTGATGGCGTATCGTAAATAAATAACCAAAACGTTCATAAAAATTATGATTATATGGCGGGTCAAATGGTTAATATGAGTCAAGCTTGACATACCTCGGCATTTCATTTGTCGGTGGCGTAATCGCCATCTATTGTTTGATATCCGCAAGAAATTATCAATCGTTAAATATAAGAAACCGATCATAAATATATTATCTTTTAACTTATGTTCAAATAAATAATACATACTCTTTGTTTGCAATAACCCCACAGTATGACAAAGAGATGTTCCAAAGAATTTCGCTCCATTTTTAGCACTCTTGATGCATGAAATTTTAAGATTCACAAAAGTTAAATCAATGTAAAAAATAATAACTCACGATAAATAACTGTAAATTTCATGTCAAATTTTGAAATAACAAACTGTCCGTATCATACATGTTGCAAACATATATCTGAAGTCTCGTTGCAACCATAGAATATCTTTATCGCCCGTGCATAACCTTCCGTTTGGTTGGACCCTGAAAAATATCTCGTAGATATGGACCGATATGAGCATGAAGTTTGAGTGTATCCACTATGAAATCTTCAGTTCTAGTAGATATTTGCATTAGACATGTTAAGCCTTGGTATGATCTATATGCATTGTGTTCCAAATCAACCTATAGAAAAGAACAGAAAAGGCTAAAGTCAAACATGATTCAGCTAAAAATCCAAATTTTATATAAATTATTACAGTTTATAATCATTTTTTTGGGGGGGGCATGATAAATGTTTTTCATGGTTTAAGAAGGTTTGGATATCATAAAAAAATTCAAATAATTCAAGTCAAATTTTAAATTGAAAATTAACTTGTCGAACTAGGATAATGAAAGCAGGGCATACCGCAAATTCATTGACTTTATGCATATTAGGTGTGGGTGTTTAAGATTCCTTATTTCTCCACAACATTTTTCAAATTATCTTGAACGATAATACTATATTTGGTAGGGAGGAACGCTTTGCAACTCTCAGCATCAGCAGATTCTGTGACATCAGCTAACGATAATCGTTGATGTCAATATCACTCTTCCTGAAACCCATGAGTGGGTTTTGGATTCTCCTCGTTTTTTGGCTCAAAGAAATCAAATCAATCGACGTGTAGGCTGGAGAAGGCACAATACTGTGAAGACTGTTGCAGATTTTGAGACCAAAGAAGTTTTGGGTACAGTAACTCATTTTAAGCTAATGTTTATCGGGAAGGAGTTCGAAGTACTTAACTGAGTACGTCGCTGAGGGCGACGGCGTTTTAAGCTAATGTTTTTCAGGAAGTTCAACCCCTCCTCGTATTTAGCTAGCGTCTTCAAGAGCCTTCTGTCGAGTAAGCACGGCCTTCCTTAAATCTGTCAACGGATCGCTCTCACCATATCGAATGCAACCTGTTGCCCTCAGCGACGTACTCAGTTAAGTACCAATTGGTTTGGTTCTTATTGCTTCGAACTCCTTCCCGATAAACATTAGCTTAAAATGAGTTACTGTACCCAAAACTTCTTCGGTCTCAAAATCTGCAACAGTCTTCACAGTGTTGTGCCTTTTCCAGCCTACACGTCGATTGATTTGATTTCTTTGAGCCAAAAACGAGAGAATCCAAACCCACTCATGGGTTTCAGGAAGAGCATACTCGAGATCTCGCTCAATAAGATCCCACGGTGGTGCTTCGTACAAGTTGCGCGAGATGCATTTGTCATAAGGAATGACAGCAGCAGCGTTGTTAACTTTGAGGTTTAGAAGACGGAACATGGCTTTCGCAGATCCATCGTAGCAATACGCTACGAGGGGTGGGGGTGGTATCTCATCGCCATTGTTTCCGGCGGTTTTTGGGGTTAGGGTTTGTGTGTGTTTTTTAATGTGTGTTTCAACTTTAACCAACAAGGCTTTTACTGTTCACAAAAATAAAAAGCCAGGCCTTTTTTTTAGCCCAAGGCCCAATTACCCACCTTTTTAATCACTAGTTCACTACTACTAAGGTTGTGTTTGTTTTTTTAAATTTGACTCTTAAAAGAACCGTTCAGACGCGGTCAGACATTTTGGCCCTTCAGACCGTTTGTTTTTTTTTCCCCGTTCAGACGCAGTAAGATCTTAATGGTTTAGACTTGAGAGGGGAGTCTTAATGCCTCTTGTTGACACAAAAATAACCCAAAAGAAATTTAGTACGAGCAAGCAAATGTGCGGTTCAAACATGAGTTTTTTTCCCGTTCAGATGCGGTCAGATTCAGACATTTACATCTCAGATTCAGATTCAAATTCAGAGCCTCTTAAAAAACAAACACCACCTAAATAAATAAAGTTACATATTCCAACGTTTTAACCCCTAAACCAAGGATGAGCATTGCAGATCGAACCATCGATCCGGTCTCGGTCCTAACTTTTTCTTTATTTTCGTTTCGGTCTTGTCCGGTCTTACGTACGAACCGACCAATAATGCCTTCTTGGACCCAACCCGACACATTCGGTCCACGGTTTTTGCCGCTCTCATCCCGATGCTCAACCCTATACTAAACACATCTAGTAAATTAAGCTTCACTTTCTTTCTTTCTTCTTTTCTCCCTTTCCTTTCGTTTACTCTGAAACTCGACATCAATATCTACATCACACATTATATTTTGAAATTTAAGTTGCAACAATTTCTTTATTCAAGCTCAACAACATATAGGGATTTTATTGTTTTGTTCTTGATAATTTGCACACATGTCATCTATGCCATGAGTTTTGCTAACTCTCGGCTTTATTGCTGATTCGTGTTAGCTCACTTTCTACTTAAAACATACTATATGTTATTCTTTCCTTCAAATGTTTTAGTTATCAAACCACAAAACTTAAACAACCAAACTCTTGAATAAAAATCTTTGAACCCGCTATGTCTAAAGGTTATAATAACAAAAACAACAACAACAACAACAATAATATTAATAATAACAATAATAATAATAATTGCAAACCCGCAAGCATGTGTTACATAACCATTTTTCAATACATAATTTTACATAAGTCATATATCCATTAAGCAGTTTAGGCTAGATCCCCATGTTCCAAATCCATCAACCAGAGTCATAGACGAACCTTAATGAGAGCAAGAGAGGGCCTTGGCCTTGTACTCGCCACATTTTATTTTTCGAGTAGCATGTTCTCACGTCCCTTAATGAAGCGTCCTACAATTTAACTCACATGTTTGCTAGGGTTTTGTAAGAAACTACAGCCTCCTTAACGTACTATCCTAATTGACTGGTTGAGGCATAGTTATATATGTCAATGACAAATTTAAAATATGACATGATAAGATCGATCACTGTGTCAATGTTTAGAGCCATTTGTAACAATACTCCGTATTATGTAATCAAAGGAAAGTCAAATTTCGAGGAATAGAAATTAAAGCTTCGAAACCTTTTGAGTTCCATATCCATTTTAAATTTTACTAGTGCTTTGACATCTTTCAACTTTGCATGCTACAAAAACCAGTTTTATGTGTGTCGATTGTATGTCAAAATCTTCTGGATTCAAAGAACTACAAAGGTTCATCTACATCGTGTTTCTTTAATGGCTATTAATATGAAACACACCAACCTGTTTCATTAATTTGGTTCCTATTAACTTACATGATTCTATGCATCATGAACTCGAGTCTGATCTTGAGCACAATGACCCAAGTGATCTTATGATTTTGTTGTAATAAAGACCTTCATGAGCATCATTCACAAAAACATGTAGTTTTTAAGGCAAAATTCTTTGTTACTCGGCTCAACCAATCAACCGTAATGTAATCCCAACACTTAAAAGTAACAAAAGCTTTCAATTTACCAAACTTGATCCATGAATTCTTATATGTTTTAACTTAAATGAGCTTGAGACTTGAGTCAGGTTCGAGATCAACTAAAATTGATAAAAGGCTCGACTTGTTTTAATACATACACCAGTACATGCATATTACATATGACTCCATAAGAATTCAAGTCTGGTTTTCAAATGTCAATCTCGCGTCTTTATAGAGGTCATTCTATCTGCTTGAATATGTTCTTAATAAAATTCGGCCAGTCTAGCTCAATAAATTGATAAAAGCTCAACCCAAGTCATCGTTAATCGGATATCAAATCAGTATGGTCTTTTATAGTTTCATTAGTGCTATGAATTGCACACAAATTTATTTGTTCTTTCAATAGATATTGTTTATTAAATTTAGTGCGTGAATTAACGCAGGTTTAGTTTTTTTGATTTAGAATCAAACTAAACTAAGAACTAATAGACGCAAATGTAAAATATCTACAGAACAAAGCAGATAACAAATTTCAAGCTAAACATTTTGTAGAAAGTCAATGATGTATTGTTGTTGTTCCTGATACAGTCCTAGCTAGTCTCTAACTAGTCCGAACCAGTCTAAAATCCCGATCGGAAAACTAGCCCCGGGCCCGATTCATAACCCTATTGGTCATTTGACTTGCGCTATTAGGAAACACCTGACTCCGCCCACCAGTCTCTAAAGCCCCTTTTCTTTCCCATGCACCATATTTACAATCTCAGCGTAGCCACTCGTCCCACCCCATGCGCTTTTCCATGTTCACCTCATTTGATATCTTTAAACCATTTTGAAAGCTTGACGAAACATTAGCTACATATACACCTGTATTTCTCTCTTGACGCCATCTTCTACACCTCTCGAGTCGTGACTTTTCTTTTTCTAAATCCGCCATACTTTTCGATTAAAAGTACCGAATATGAGGTTCAATGGTCGCTTTTACGTTGTCCATTCTTTGCTACCAAGCTGATGTCGAAGCTTCTTCGGACTTTTTGAAGCATCCGTGCGATTGTTCCTAAACAACGAATACAAATAAATGAAACACGAACTCTTTTGAGGAAATCAAAATTTTCACCAAAGAATATAAAAAATAAAATATTACCATTTCCAAGTGTTCACGCTTTAGTTTATTTGCAACTTCTTCAAATGCATTTGCATTTTGCATTCTTGCTTGAATAATATTAGTGATAGACCACAAGTGGTTATCAATTAAGGGGTGCTGTTTTCAAGACAGGAAAGTTCTCCAATAGTAGATGGCATCTTCTTCGCTATATGCACAAGAATATAATGAAACGTTAATAAACTGTTGAATTCAACCACTCAAAACTTTTAAAGAAATGTATAGTATTTGCCTTACCAATCTCAATAAGATTTTTGTTTGGCAGACATATCCGGTGCTTTCATCTTTGTTGCGAGCAACAATATCTCGCCATTGACAAAGTGCCTGTTTGACAATTATATGCAAACATAAGTAAAAAGTAAAAAAATCGAATATATTTGAAAGTATATGATGAATATGTGTGTGTGTGAACTGTGAAATATGAGAACTTACGAAACAACGCAAGTTGTTGGCCATTAAGATCGGCGGCGTGCAACCCGTATATGTTTAGATACGAATTCTCGTTCGTACATTCTTTTACATATAGTTGCATGCATACTTCATAACTACGTTTATACACCTGAAATCAACAACCAGGATTTATCGAAATTAGAATTAAGCAACATAAATAAATTACGAAATTTGATGGAATCCATCAAGAACAGAACACAAAATCTTACCTTTACAAGAAGTGATTCGGGCCAGTTTGGATCAGTTGAAGATGAAAGCAACCTTCTTTTCATGAGATCGTATATGTGCAAAAGATAATGTGTATCTTCCATAGCGTATCTGTAAATAAATAACCAAAAAGTTCATAAAAATTATGATTATATGGCGGGTCAAATGGTTAATATGAGTCAAGCTTGACATACCTCAGCATTTCATTTGTCAGTGGCCGTAATCGCCAGTCTGCTGTTTGATATCTGCAAGAAATTATCAATCGTTAAATATAAGAAACCGATCATAAATATATTAACTTTTAACTTATGTTCAAATAAAAGATACATACTCCTTGTTTGCAATAACCCCAAGTACGACAACAGATGTTCCAAAGAATTTCGCTCCATTTTTAGCACTCTTGATGCACGAAATTACAAGATTCACAAAAGTTAAATCAATGTAAAAAATAATAACTCACGATAAATAACTGTAAATTTCATGTCAAATTTTGAAATAACAAACCTGTCCCGTATCAAACATGTTGCAAACATAAATGCTGAAGTCTCGTTGCAACCATAGAATATCTTTATCTGCTCCGTGCATAACCTTCCGTTTGGTTGGATCCTGAAAAATATCTCGTAGATATGGACCGATATGAGCATGAAGTTTGAGTGTATCCACTATGAAATCTTCAGTTCTAGTAGATATTTGCATTAGACATGTTAAGCCTTGGTATGATCGATATGCATTGTGTTCCAAATCAACCTAGAGAAAAAAAAAACAGAAAAGGCTAAAGTCAAACATGATACAGCTAAAAATCCAAATTTTATATAAATTATTACAGTTTATAATCATTTTTTTGGGGGGCATGATAAATGTTTTTCATGGTTTAAGAAGGTTTGGATATCATTAAAAAATTCAAATAATTCAAGTCAAATTTTAAATTGAAAATTAACTTGTCGAACCACGATAATGAAAGCAGGGCATACCGCAAATTCATTGACTTTATGCATATTAGGTGTGGGTGTTTAAGATTCCTTATTTCTCCACAACATTTTTCAAATTATCTTGAACGATAATACTATATTTGGTAGGGAGGAACGCTTTGCAACTCTCAGCATCAGCAGATTCTGTATGTGACATCAGCTAACGATAATCGTTGATGTCAATATCACTCTTCCTGAAACCCATGAGTGGGTTTTGGATTCTCCTCTTTTTTTGGCTCAAAGAAATCAAATCAATCGACGTGTCGGCTAGACACAACACTGTGAAGACTGTTGTAGATTTTGAGACCGAAGAAGTTTTGGGTACAGTAACTCATTTTAAGCTAATGTTTATCGGGAAGGAGTTCGAAGTACTTAACTGAGTACGTCGCTGAGGGCGACGGCGTTTTAAGCTAATGTTTTTCAGGAAGTTCAACCCCTCCTCGTATTTAGCTAGCGTCTTCAAGAGCCTTCTGTCGAGTAAGCACGGCCTTCCTTAAATCTGTCAACGGATCGCTCTCACCATATCGAATGCAACCTGTTGCCCTCAGCGACGTACCCAGTTAAGTACCAATTGGTTCTTATTGCTTCGAACTCCTTCCCGATAAACATTAGCTTAAAATGAGTTACTGTACCCAAAACTTCTTCGGTCTCAAAATCTGCAAGAGTCTTCACAGTGTTGTGCCTTTTCCAGCCTACACGTCGATTGATTTGATTTCTTTGAGCCAAAAAACGAGGAGAATCCAAAACCCACTCTTGGGTTTCAGAAAGAGCATACTCGAGATCTCGCTCGATAAGATCCCACGGTGGTGCTTCGTACAAGTTGCGCGAGATGCATTTGTCATAAGGAATGACAGCAGCAGCGTTGTTAACTTTGAGGTTTAGAAGACGGAACATGGCTTTCGCAGATCCATCGTAGCAATACGCTACGAGGGGTGGGGTGGTATCTCATCCGCCATTGTTTCCGGCGGTTTTGGGGTTAGGGTTTGTGTGTGTTTTTTTAATGTGTGTTTCAATAACAACCAACAAGGCCTTTTACTGTTCACAAAAATAAAAAGCCAGGCCTTTTTTTTAGCCCAAAGGCCCAATTACCCACCTTTTTAATCACTAGTTCACTACTACTAAGGCGTGTTTGTTTTTAAATTTGACTCTTAAGAGAACCGTTCAGACGCGGCCAGACATTTTGACCGTTCAGACCGTTTGTTTTTTTTTCCCGTTCAGACGCAGTAAGATCTTAATGGTTTAGACTTGAGAGGGGTGTCTTAATGCCTCTTGTTGACACAAAAATAACCCAAAAGAAATTTAGTACGAGCAAGCAAATGTGCGGTTCAAACATGAGTTTTTTTCCCCGTTCAGATGCAGTCAGATTCAGACATTTACGTCTCAGATTCAGATTCAAATTCAAAGCCTCTTAAAAAACAAACACCACCTAAATAAATAAAGTTACATATTCCAACGTTTTAACCGCTAAACCAAGGATGAGCATTGCAGATCGAACCATCGATCCGGTCTCGGTCCTAACTTTTTCTTTATTTTCGTTTCGGTCTTGTCCGGTCTTACGTACGAACCGACCAATAATGCCTTCTTGGACCCGACCCGACACATTCGGTCCACGGTTTTTGCCGCTCTCATCCCGATGCTCAACCCTATACTAAACACATCTAGTAAATTAAGCTTCACTTTCTTTCTTTCTTCTTTTCTCCCTTTCCTTTCGTTTACTCTGAAACTCGACATCAATATCTACATCACACATTATATTTTGAAATTTAAGTTGCAACAATTTATTTATTCAAGCTCAACAACATATAGGGATTTTATTGTTTTGTTCTTGATAATTTGCACACATGTCATCTATGCCATGAGTTTTGCTAACTCTCGGCTTTATTGCTGATTCGTGTTAGCTCACTTTCTACTTAAAACATATATGTTATTCTTTCCTTCAAATGTTTTAGTTATCAAACCACAAAACTTAAACAACCAAACTCTTAGAATAAAAATCTTTGAACCCGCTATGTCTAAAGGTTATAATAACAAAAACAACAACAACAATAATAATATTAATAATAACAATAATAATAATAATTGCAAACCCGCAAGCATGTGTTACATAACCATTTTTCAATACATAATTTTACATAAGTCATATATCCATTAAGTCATATATAGTGTAGTAATCGGTAAAACCGAAGTCATCCCAAGAGCTATGTGAGCGGATTATAATTAAGTCTAGGTGTCACTGGTTTTTAATGCTTTAAGGTTTGAAATGATTAATAAACTAGAAAACAATAAATGAAAGAAAGCAAATAAAGAGTAGAGTTGTGATCAATAGGGGTAACGTGTGCTATCATAGTTACTCATCCTATCATGTTATGTTCACGTCTAACTATTTCCAATTGATTCAAGTGGGGGTTTAAGTCACTAGGACAACATTTGGTCACTTCGTCCTAACCTATCAGCAAAGGCTTTCACCGGAGATCAAGCTACTACCCTTGAAAGTCCAGCTGTTTTTAGTCCCCTAAGCCAAGTCGTTAAGTTCCGCTACATGCAAGATTCGGTAACAATGATTGCGGGCGTTAGCATCTTAGACACTCATCCATAACTTCTTAAGTTCATCAAACGGCGGTGATCATTTGATTAGTTCACACAAGCGAAGAAGGGTCGTCAGTTGGTCAATTCTCACCCTTCCCACTCAGTCTACCTACTTAGGGTCAGTTGGTCAATTCACCTAAGCAACTAGACACTACCACCATTCAAAACTACTAAAACTAGGGTAGCTACCAACGAACTATGCATGCATATACTAGAAACAATTATACGGAAACATGTAAATGTAAACACAACAATTAAGGAACCATAACTAGGCTAGCACCAAAGGTGCTTAGCCGATCATATTAAAAAAAACAACCAATTCAATGTTTGACATATTGAAATACATAAATTGAAAGTAAAAAAAAAAAAAAAGATAATCGCTAATGCTTTTCGTTAGAGAGTGATTTCTCCCTTGGAGATGGCTCCGTATGCTCTTCAAGATCTGCCTTTGGACACCTACTCACGTTCTCTGCTTTTTGGTGTGGAGTGAATGATGTGTAATGTAGAAATTAGGGCTTGTATTTATAGGCGAGATCTAGTTACGGCGTAACTTAAGTTGAGAGTTGCGCCGTAACCTTAATATTTCCATAATAATGCTCTCGTAAAGCTGGTTACGGCGTAACACATGGGATGAGCTACGTCGTATCTTCAATACAGGTTACAAATGACATGATTACGTTGTAACCATTAGAAGGAGTTACGGCGTAGGCGATAGCGGCGTGGAACATCTTTTGACATAATGGGTTACTGGCGTAATCCTTTGTTGGGAGTTCGCCGTAATCTGGTCTTGAGTTGGCCTTCCGAGTCACGACCGGTTACAGTAATGTGAGAGTGGAGTTACGCCGTAGCTTCTTCACAATGGGCATACTATCATAAATCTCTTATAAAATCTCCAAATCCGCTTCTATTTAGCTCCAATGCTCGTAATTTACCTGAAAGTGAAATATAAAGAAAAACAAGCATAAATCAATATAAACGATATAAAATACGAGCATTATCGGGGGAAATTGACACTTAGTATTCAGGACTATTAGATGTTATCAGATACCATAAATTTTAACAAATTGCATATGAAAGTACATTCTTAAAGAAATGCATGTTCATTTTCAGTTGTTGCAGATGTTTGTGTAGTATGAGATGGTCCAACAACTATTTCACCATTTCCTCTTCCATCTTCTTGTATCTTGCATTGTTCCTATCCCAACTTGGTTGTTTGAAACGATGTCGATGAAGTTACTTAGAGAGAAGAGATAATGAGGGATTAAAGTGTGTGAGAATAGGCGTGAATGAAAAAATGATGTGGTTGGGGATGAGATATGATATTAATGAATATAGAAAAGATAGATAAGTAGCAATTAACGGTTTTGGGGACCAATGGTGTAATTTATACTTTTTTAGTTTGAAAATTAAAATGTTATAGGATGTTTGAACACGAAATGATGAAAGACAAAAGTAGCGACACAGTTGATGAGATTTTAGCGACCTCTAAAAAGTTGAAGAAGAACCCCTGCGAAAAACGACAGAAAAGGATTATATCCGCAATTTGGCTTAACCTTGGGGACTAACGCGTAAAGAACCGGAAAGATGAAAGACTAAAGATGTGATTGTTGG
Source organism: Chrysanthemum makinoi (assembly GCA_910596185.1). NCBI lineage: Eukaryota > Viridiplantae > Streptophyta > Magnoliopsida > Asterales > Asteraceae > Chrysanthemum > Chrysanthemum makinoi. The sequence goes on along the minus strand of OU343218.1, from coordinate 43,773,126 downwards.
GAGTAAAAGTGTGATATAAAAAGCTTTCATCCCCCCATCTTCCAAGTCCCAATCCAACATCCACATCCGGTCTGGGTTTCAAATTTTTTATGACAGAAAACCTTTGAATAAATTATTCGGATGTCGGTGAATCAATAATCGGATCTGTAATTATACTTTGTTGTATCATAAGTGTATTTGTTTAATTTAAGCAATAATGTGCAAGGAGGAGGAGAAGCAGAAATCGACTGATATAGAGGAATATGAATATGGAGACACGGATTTGGAATTAGAAGAAGAAGATGAAGATGAAGATGAATATGATGCGATGTATATGGAACTTGAAGAAGAAAAGTTCGATTATGCTGCTGCTAAAGAAGAAGACTTTGAAGAGGTTGAGGAGTTGAAGCCACCTTGTGTCTCAAGCTGGATTAATCCTAAAACCGGCAAAAGTAGGCATGGGATAGATGTGGTGGCCAGAATTGATGATGCTCAAGTTGATTTTGATGATGTTGCTAATCTTTGTATTGCAGCACAAATAAATTCTCAAGGAAAAATAAATATTACAAAAAGAGGTCAAGAGCCTGATGTTTGTTCTATATGTTATGGACTTTGGACTAGTCACGGGAGCCATCGAATTTGGTACCAATCACTGACCTTATTTTTTTCGCTTATGACTTATTTGGTTTATTTTGAATTTTCCCCGGCTTATTATGACATAATAATAAACTAATATAGTTTCAAAATAAAGCCACTAAAAGTTAGTTACTTAATATAAGCCCAAAACCAAAATTAGCTGAAACAAATGTGTGCCGAAACCACATAAGCCTAAAAATTAGCTTAAGCAAACACCCCCTTCATGTATGCTATACTAATCTACCAAAACTTTTCATCAAGATAATTTAGGTAAAAAGGTTCCATCTTTGATCTTAATTAGCTTCAAGATTGGATTTTTACTGTGGGAAGAGCAATAAATTTTATGTGCAATATTCAGTTATTTATTGAAAAAACTTTTATCAAAGTTGATAGCAGCAATTCTGGCCTTTGATTAACACTATGTTCCCGTCAAATATCAGATATAATCTTGAATCTTTTACGTGAATTTGCTTAAAGACTGAGTTTTTACTTGAAGTAGGTATTATGTTCCCGTCAAATTCAGTTTTTACTTTAAAAGTCGTCAACTTGATTGCTACAGATTTTAGCACTCCTGACTTTCGATTGACACACATATTGATGATCTCTAAAGTTATCTAATTGAGGGGGTGTGTAGGAACCCTTAGTATCAAGAATCATGCACACATAGGATATGTAGTAGGCGAACTAGAGAGAGAAGGTAGAGACAAATGGTGGAACCAAAATAGTGTAAGATTAGATTATGCCAAGTTCCCCACCCTCTTCACACATGGAGAGGGTATTTATACTTACAATACTAGGCGTTTGGGCCTCAGTGGGCCAGTTACTAACTATTACACATTATGCTAGTCTATTACAAAAGTAAGATCGCCACTTTCATTCCTAACAGGCTCCCCCTAAGGGGTGATCTTACAATTCATCATCTACTGGACGATCTTTGAAGAAAGCACCTCTTCGCATTTCTCTGCCGTTAACAAACCCTTCTATCATCTTCATTTGCTTGCGAAACCTGATACGCTTTTCAACAGCATCCTTCATCTTTCCAAGTTGAACTACATGTGATGATAGTATAGGTGGGTGTACATGTTGATGTCTGTTCTCTACCAACAGCATACTGTCAATCCCTTAATATACACGCTTCAATATACTAGTGCAGAATTTGTGAATCTCATCAGCTGCCATAACGTTTCTGCCCGTTGTTGTTGAGATAAGCCTAAAAATTAGCTTAAGCAAACACCCCCTTCATGTATGCTATACTAATGTGTTTTTCGTACCAAAACTTTTCATGAGGACGATTAGGTAAAAGGGTTTCATCTTTGATGTTAATTAGCTTCAAGATTGGATTTTTACTGGGAAGAGCTTGAAAAATTCAGTTATTTATTGAAAAAACTTTAATCAAAGTTTTTTTTTTAATGGGTGAATTATATTATTAATAATAAGAACCTCATGAGAATACAAAACAAGCCAATCTGTATCTAATGGACATGTCCCATTAAACACCAGACTAATACAACTAGATAACATTCATCTAAACAAAGCAATGAAACAGTAACTCTCACCCATTCATCTAGTGTAGGCATAACACTAGCACTAGGCAACCATGGAGAAAATTCATAACTTGATTGTTTGAAACATGAGAAAAACTCCAGTTCCTTTGAGCCTTGTTGCACTGAAGCTACATTTCCAGTAGCTGGCATCAGTTCAAGTTCAATAGACACTCAAGGATACTCCCACTTGACTACATTTCCCATATTACTTTCTCAATACTCACCAAACCTGCAGCCACCACCTCACAGATATAGATGAATACAGAGGAAGCAAATAGGCATCATCGCATTCCATCTTGTAGCCTTCAAAAGGCCTACATAACCAAGAACCATCAATCCAAAGCAGGAAACTACATTTTGGAACGTACTAATTCTATCCCTGACTTTTAGACTGCGAAAAATTAGCTGCAGCTTCATCCTCACAGACTAACATGACAGAATAAATTAAGGAAGAAGCTTTCAGAACCAAGGTAATAGCCCTCTGCTATCTACACAGACCAGCCATTCCATTCAGATAGTTACAAACACCCCTTTCATGCCTTACAAACAGCTTTTAATTGCATATTTTCCCATCTCAGATCCCATATTTCTGTCACCTTCAGGATTGAATTAGTTTTTATTTTTTTTATTTTTTTTATTATTTATTTTACTTTATTTATTTATTTATTCTTTTTTTCTAAACTTTTAAGCTCATAAGTCTCATTTTAACATTCTCAGTAATACTTTGAATCACTTGTTCCTCAGTTCTTGCTTCTTTCTTGAAAATTCTGGCATTTCTTTCATACCAGATGAAGTCCGAATGCTATTCTTGGCTTGTGTACTAGCCAAAGTATTCACAATTTCTTTCAATTCATCACTTCTGTCCTGTATCTGCATTCTACCTTTCATTGTCCTCCAAATTTTGTTTCCGTATTCACATTTAAAGAACAAATGAGCACGTGAATCCATACCATTTTTACATAGGGAGCACTCAAGATCAATTTGATGAGTCCATTTTGCCAATCTATCCTGTGTGGTCAACCTCTCTTTAATTGCCAACCATAAAATGAATGCATGTCTTGGTTCAAAGTGATTGTACCAATCAACATGGTACTGATTAATCATAGCAGCATTCTCCCTCATATCCAACCATGCTTGCTTAGTAGTAAACATTTTCTTCTCATTGCTATCCATATTCTCAGCTTCAACTTCCTAAATACTCTTACCTTTTAACTTCACCACATCAACCAATCTACCCATAATGACTTCTTTTGTTCAATTATTTTCCACAGATGTTTAATCAATAAAACCTCATTCCATTTCTTTGAAGATTTAATTCCAAGACCCCCTGATCCTTAGGCAAACACACCTCTTTCCAGGCTACCTTTGCTCTACCATTGGTTAACGGACCTTGACACCAAAGAAAACCTTTTAACAGTTTATCAGTTTGATGTATAGTACTACTTTCAAGCTTATAAACTGAAGCCCGATAAATCTGCATGGAAGAGAGGACAGAGGCAATTAGCTGAATTCTCCCAGCATATGATAGAACTTTGTTTCTCCAACAGTTGATCTTCTCAGCAACCTTATCCACAAGGCATTTACAATCCTTAACACCTAGTTTTTTAGCAAGGAGAGGTACTCCCAAATATTTCATTAGTAAACTTCCAATTTGAAATGGTACCACTTGTAACATAGCCTGCTGAACTTCAATAGGAACACTTCCAAAAAATATTGTACTCTTAGCAGTATTAGGAAACAAACCTGACACACTACTAAATTATTCCAGAGAATGCTTTATAACTTCCACTCATTCCACGCTGCCATGGCATAGAACTAGAAGATCATGAGCAAAGCACATATTAATCCCCTTCCTCCTTGGAAATACCCATGACTCTCTCCATTAACACAGATTGAAAACTTTGATGAGGATACACAAGTCATAATCCAACCTACCATTTGAGAGTGAAAACCAAACTTAACAAGAATATTACTGAGAAACTCCCAACTCAGAGTATCATAAGCCTTCTGCTCATCAATCTTAAGAGCACATCTTCTAGCACCATTTTTCCTCTTGTATCCTTTCAAAAGTTCTTGTGCAATTAGGATATTTTCTTGAATATGCCTGCTAGGGATAAATTCACTCCTTAATCCTATTTGTAAGAATCTTGCTTATGCTTTTGTAAGAATATTTCATTGAAAACTTTAATCGAAGTTGAAAGCAACAGTGTTTTTGTTTTTGTTTTTGTTTTTTTTTGTTTTGTTTTTTTTTATTTGCTTTTTTTTTGTTTTTGTTTTTGCTTTTTTTTGTTTTTTTTTTGTTTTTTTTTGTTTTTTTTTGTTTTTTGTTTTTTTGTTTTAATTAATTTATAACACAATTAGCAATCTGGCTTTTGATTAACGCTATGTTCTGGTCAAATATCAGATATACTCTTGAATCTTTTACGTGAATTTGCTTAAAGATTGAATTTTTAATTGAAATAGGTATTGTGTGCAAGATTCAGTTTTTACTTGAAAAGTCGTCAACTTGATTGCTACGGATTTTAACACTCCTGACTTTTCGATTGACACACATATTGATGATCTCCAAAGTTATCTAATTAAGGGGGTGTGTAGGAACTGCTTATTTTTTTTCTGCTTTAGCACAAGCAGTTTTATGTTATCCAAACTGCTTGCAGATTCTATTAAGCAAATCTAAACATTATTCCTCAGAGCACCTATATTTAAGCAGCTTATAAGTACTAATTTTTAAGCAGACACACGCAGAGGTGAAAAAAATAATCAATCCCAAACACTTTATACGGTCTATATTTGTAGTCACACTACCTATAGTTTTGTGGCATGAGCCAAGTTTTGTACCTTCTCTAAAGGTCACACTACCTTTGGTTTTGTGGAATGAGGCTAGATTTATACCAAGAACAAACCCGTGAGGCAGAGGTGCCAAAGCAGACAATATCACAACATAGTCGGGCCTGTTCGTATCAACAATTGGTCCTTCTTTAATTTACAAGTGAATTCTGCAACGGCCTAGACCAGAACACGTAGATATAAAGTAAAAGTCCACAGCTGTTTAAAAATTACTTCAAGGACCATATTCCTCCCGGACTTCATGTTCATCACTTTTGAAATCGGGGGGAAGAAATCTTTCTGTTGCAACGGAATATTCCAGCCATACCAGTTAATTAGTTCTAGAAGCTTTGCCAAGATGAGGTCGCTCTGCCTTGTAGATGAGGCTCCCCTATATTTACTCTAAAGGGGCGCACACACGATGTTTACTAAATGAGCTCACAATGCGATCTCGGAGTGAAGCCCTAAATTGAGCTGCTTACACCCCACCCCACCCCTTCCTTTTTATTTATTTATCATTATTATTATTATTTGCTGATTGTAATTAAGTACATGGTCGTCATATCTAATAGCTTAGTCGGTGATGTATTTGAACATGCTATAATTAAATCTACATTTTTCACTTTGTTTATTGTGTGATGACGACCGTTACAGCTCTCTTCCTTGTGGGCATGTATTTGGAGCGTCATGTATTGAGAGATGGTTTCAAACCGATTCATGTGGGATGGTGGGTTTGTCGTCCTTTGTGTATCATCAATTCATTTTTGCAAAATATTGGTTCTAATCTTTATTCTTGTCTTAAATAAATGTTGTCAGTGCCCTCAATGCAACGCAAATTGTGAATTAGAGGATGCTTACCCTCTCTATGCAACTCGTCTTTGCAATTTTGCTGCGGATCAAAAGGTAATTAATTTCTCTGCTAGAATCACCCTTCAATTCTTTTTGTATATAATGTGCAGTGTCAAAAATCCCAAGGGGGCGACTCCTTTGGGCCACCCACCCTGGCCATATAATCAGAATCGTGGAGGCTAGTCATTTATCAGGCTCCATTGGTCTTGCGGGGTGGTTTATGGAGTCGGGGGTTTACATGCTCGGCACCAAAGGTGTCTCGGGTAGGGTTCGCTCATAAAAGGACGGTGCAGTGACAAAGCCTATTAATTCTAAAATGTTTGTGTGTTACCTAACTCCCCTTTTTGTTATGTAAAAATTATTAAAATATTCATTCAGGCATCCATTAGGCGCCCCTTCAGCAGAGTAGGATATATTGCATTCAAGAAATATGAATTTGCTCGGCGGAATCATGTATGGGATAAGAGGTCTGATGCTCTGAAACGGCAGGCTGATGCTTTAGGACGGCAGAATGATGCCATGAAACGACGGTCTGAACTATTGGACAGGATGGCAAATGTACTAAAACGAGTCAAGGCATTGGAACACCGGGATAATGCATTGCGGCGAGCTAATGCATTGCGACTGCGGGCTGATGCATTAGGCCGGCGGGCTGATGAATACCTACGGTCGGCCGAAACATATGGGCTGCGGGCTAAGGCATTGCATCAGCGGGCTATAGCATTTGGTCTGCAGGTTAACGCATTTAAGAAAAGACTTGACTTTTTTATTGACAGCGACAAGGAGGTTAATGGTGTTGCATAAGTGCATAACAGAAAGAACACACAAAACAATGTGCTGCATCAGCTACTTGTGACAATCACTTATATATGTAGCACTATTATGCATCAAGATTGTGATGACTTTTGTATCTTCCTTAATGAAGTAATTTATTGGTTTGCGTTCCATTTATCTATTTGCTTCTATCTTGTTTGTGTTGGGAATGAATGCAATATGTGAATGCATTGTTACGGTAGGTTGACACTTACCTCTACAAGAAGTGATTCGGGCCAGTTTGGATCAGTTGAAGATGAAAGAAGCCTTCTTTTCTTGAGATTGTATATGTGCAGAAGATAATGTGTATCTTCCGTGGCGTATCTGTAAATAAATAACCAAAAAGTTCATAAAAATTATGATTATATGGCGGGTCAAATGGTTAAGATAAGTCAAGCTTGACATACCTCAGCATTTTATTTGTCAGTGACCGTAATCGCCAGTCTGCTGTTTGATATCTGCAAGAAAATATCATTCGTTAAATATAAGAAACCGATCATAAATATATTATCTTTTAACTTATGTTCAAATAAAAGATACATACTCTTTGTTTGCAATAACCCCACAGAAGTACAGCAACAGATGTTCCAAAGAATTTCGCTCCATTTTTAGCACTCTTGATGCCTGAATTTAAGATTCACAAAAGTTATAATCAATGTAAAAAATAATAACTCCAGATAAATAATTGTAAATTTCATGTCAAATTTTGAAATAACAAACCTGTCCTGTATCAAACATGTTGCAAACATAAATGTTGAAGTCTCGTTGCAGCCATAGAATATCTTTATCTGCTCCGTGCATAACCTTCCGTTTGCTTGGATCCTGAAAAATATTTCGTAGATATGGACCGATATGAGCATGAAGTTTGAGTGTGTCCACTATGAAATCTTCAGTTCTTGTAGATATTTGCATTAGACATGTTAAGCCTTGGTATAATCGATAAGAATTGTGTTCCAAATCAACCTAGAGAAAAAACCAGAAAAGGCTAAAGTCAAACATGATCTGACTAAAAATTCAAATTTTATATAAATTATTCTAGTTTATAATCATTTTTTTGGGGGGCATGATAAATGTTTTTCATGGTTTAAGAAGGTTTGGATATCATAAAAAAATTCAAATAATTCAAGTCAAATTTCAAATTGAAAATTAACTTTTTTGACTCTCAAAGTCGAACCAGGATAATGAAAGGAGGGCATACCGCAAATTCATTGACTTTATGCATATTAGGTGTGGGTGTTTAAGATTCCTTATTTCTCCACAACATTTTTCAAATTATCTTGAACGATAATACTATATTTAGTAGGGAGGAACGCTTTGCAACTCTCAGCTTCAGCAGATTCTATGTGACATCAGCTAACGATAATCGTTGATGTCAATATCACTCTTCCAAGATCATGAGAGAATTCAAACGTTATAAAGTTGTTGTAAATTGTTATGCCTGCGTTAATTTTATCTTTAGAGGTAGCAGGTTGGACCCGTTATGGTTTAAAGAAGCTTAAATTGACCCAAACTGTTTTCTTATGAAGAAATTTCCTTTTATATTCTATAGGTGAATGATGATTATAAAAAGATAAAATGGGTCAAGTTAATTATCTATTAAATGTAAAATAACATACCAAAAGTTAATTATCTGTTGATGAGCCAACCCAATCCGACCCATTTAGACTCATATCATTCATGACCCACTTTGACCTGGTAATTGACTCCCCTATTTTCGCAGATGTACATATTTATCTTAGTTTGTTGTATGTGGATGCTTTTAAAAGCTTTCTTTTGTATTATACAGTAGGTTAATTGATTGGCCCCAAGTTTCCAAATACAAAAGCATTTGCACAGAAAATATATAAACAAGTTATACAAGTTCATTTAAAAAACACCCCATTTCATGTTATGTTCCTGTCTTGTGTGTCCATAGCCAACTGGAGTCTTTCATCTATACTATCTATCAATGGAAACTTTTGGTTGAAGTGAATGATCGGACAACTGATAAAATTATACAATTGTTGGCGTCATGTTTGTATTTTGCTTTTTTGGTTCCAACAAGTAGCTTGCAAACTTACGTATTTCTACGATACAGGTCTAAAAATGGTGCTCCCGTGAAATGCTAAAAGCTCTTGGACCGCAAGCTCTTAGTGAACAATTAATGGAAACTCTTTGAAGGACATGGTACCTTAATTCCACCTTTTGAGTTAAAGGTTAGTTTAAAGAAACGTATTTTTTTAAAGCATGTGATGGTTGCTACTGAAATGAGTCATGCGTGCGACAATTAGAACGGAGTTCAGTGAGAGTAAGAACAAATTTGAACACATAAACTACTGAATAGGAGAAAAGTATTTTAGACTACCAATGGTCCTCATTATGTTTCATTTGTTACCTCAACGAGAGCATGCTTTTAGTATTAAACTTTGTACAAATTTTTGTTGAAGTGAGGTTTTAATCAATTTTTCGTTTCCTTTCATGTTTTTGCTAAACCAAAATATATATCTTTAAAAACAGAGAAGAAAGATAGAAAAATGATTAAAAGCCAAGAATGATAATAGGGAAAAAAGGCATCATGAAAAGAATTTAGATCGTTCACAAACCGAGTTAGTCAGTCGGGCCAATACATCTACTGTTGATCCATCAAGTGCAAACACGCCGGTGTTGACGGACATCATTGATGATGACATCAGCTACTCAATGATGCATGCACTTACACTTTAGGTCATACATATTCTACACGGTTTGTTCAAGTAAACAATCTTAAGTAAACAGCAGTAAAAGCCATAGAAAAGCAGCTTTTAACTCGTATACTTATTTCATATGATTGTTAAAAAGAAAAAGAAAATGATGTGATTTGATAAATCTGTTTATTCATGTAAACAATTGCGAAGGTATGTAGCCCAACTTATATGCCTGGTAAAGAGATCAAGAAGAGATGAGTAAAAGTGTATGGCATCTTAACATTAAACACGCCACACCTCTTCATCGTCTTGCATGCACATACACTTTAGGTCAAACATACTCTACACGGTTTGTTCAAGTAAACAATCTTAAGTAAAAGCCATGGAAAAGCAGCAGAACTCGTATACTTATGAAAGGGACCAGAAAAATGAAGCATTTGCAAGTGAGACGAGGAGAGGAAAATCGTAATGGTTAGAGATTTTCTATCTCCCCATCCCAACAAGGAAATTACTTCAGGCCTCTTCATCCCTCTTTTTGTGCGCATACGCAAAAGTATATAAAAAGTAGCCTAACTCGTATGCCTAAGAAAGAGATCAACAAGTAGAAAATAAGGCGGAATATAGATATTATTCAAGTAAGAAAACAGCCCAAGTAGCAGAAAACCATGACATTTGGTTTAGTGTCTATACTTTGCAACATTAAGAAACCTAAGAAATTATTCAATCGAATGAGAATACCAAGCAAACTCGATCAATCCAAACTTATTATAACTAAATTAACTAGCTGAAAAAAGATGTGCATGACATCTTGTTTGCAATATACATTTGAGCGACAACATGATACGCATCTAGGTTGCAAACAGAGAGAATAATGTATATAATAATGCAGATCTGGTTTAGTTTGGTTTAAGGTATTAGTTTTTGTTTACCGGAGAATAACACCAAACTTATAACAAAATGTAAGGCAGGAGCAAATATAGGCATTAGCAAACAACATAATAAGCTGCAACATAAGTGGCACTAGCACTAGGCTTAATCAAAAGTAGTAACATCATGATCAAAAAGCTACACATAGTGAAACAAATTCTTTACTCACTCGACCAATGGAACATTGGCAAGAATGTCTAAATCATCTTGAGCCCAAAGAACACGACCGGCATCCGCCTATCTTATTGTGTAGCAAAGAATTGAATGACCATAAAAGTGAGATGGTCGGAGATGAAGGCGCGAGGAAAGTTGGAACCATGGCTATATATGGCCAATTTGGAGTTGACAGGCGTTAGAAAATAAAATTTTGGGTAAATAATGTTGAGGGGTATAATGGTCACTTCACGCCAAAAATCTGTGGATGAATAAAAAAGTTGTGTGGGCAAATCAGCTCCCTATTGGGATATCTCCATTCACGGCAACCAAAAAATGATTCTGAAACAACTCATAAGCGTAAAGAAATAATAGCAGTAAAAGAAAAAGAAAATGATGTGATTTGATAAATCTGTTTATTCATGTAAACAATTGTGAAGGTAATATAAATGTAGCCCAACTTATATGCCTGGTAAAGAGATCAAGAAGAGATGAGTAAAAGTGTATGGCATCTTAACATTAAACACGCCACACCTCTTCATCGTCTTGCATGCACATACACTTTAGGTCATACATACTCTACACGGTTTGTTCAAGTAAACAATCTTAAGTAAAAGCCATGGAAAAGCAGAGCATTGAACTCGTATACTTATGAAAGGGACCAGAAAAATGAAGCATTTGCAAGTGAGACGAGGAGAGGGAAATCGTAATGGTTACAGAGTTTCTATCTCCCCATCCCCAACAAGGAAATTACTTCAGGCCTCTTCATCCCTCTATTTGTAGCATACTAAAAGTATATAAAAGTAGCCTAACTGATATGCCTAAGAAAGAGATCAACAAGTAGAAAATAAGGCGGAATACAGATAATAATCAAGTAAGAAAACAGCCCAAGTAGCAGAAAACCATGACATTTGGTCTAGTGTCTATACTTTGCAACATTAAGAAACCTAAGAAATTATTCAATCGAATGAGAATACCAAGCAAACTCGATCAATCCAAAGTTATTATAACCAAATTAACAAGCTGAAAAAAGATGTGCATGACATCTTGTTTGCAATACAGTTGAGCGACAACATGATACGCGCATCTAGGTTGCAAAGCAAACAGAGAGAATAGTGTATATAAAAACAAAGTGGATAATGCAGGGTTTACTTTTTGTTTACTGGAGAATAACACCAAACTTATAACAAAATGTAAGGCAGGAGCAAAATATAGGCATTAACAAACATAATAAGCAAGCTGCAACATAAGCGGCACTAGCACTAGGCTTAATAAAAAGTAGTAACATCATGATCAAAAAGCTACACATAGTGTCAAAAAAAATCTTTACTCACTCACTCGACCAATGGAACATTGGCAAGAATGCCTAAATCATCTTGAGCCCAAAGAACACGACCGGCATCCGCCTCGGCATCCGCAGCAACAGCCTGGTTCTCAACATTAACAACTTGCTGCTCAACAATAGCTCCAGCTGCCGCTTCCCTCTTAAGGCCGATCACACGATCATAGTTGAAAACATTGTCAATCCTCATCTGATAAACAGCATTAGAAACAGCGGTCCTAGCAGCTTGTAATCCAACCCTCGCGTCGGCAACAGCTTCAACTTGAGGACTGTCTTCAGGAAGTTCAACCCCCCCAAGCTCCTCGTATTTAGCTAACACGGCGTCTTCAAGAGCCTTCTGTTGAGCAAGCACGGCCTTCCTTAAATTTGTCAACGGATCGCTCTCCAACCTCAACTTGCATATTGAATGCAACCTATTGCCCTCAGCGACGTACTCAGTTAAGTACCAATTTGTTCTTATTGCTTCGAACTCCTTCCCGATAAACATTAGCTTAAAATGAGTTACTGTGCCCAAAACTTCTTCGGTCTCAAAATCAGCAAAAGTCTTTACAGTGTTGTGCCTTCTCCAGTAAAGAATTGCTTCTTCTCCGCCTACACGTCGGTTGATTTGATTTCTTTGAGCCAAAGAACGAGGAGAATCCAAAACCCACTCATGCGTTTCAGGAAGAGCATACTCGAGATCTCGCTCGATAAGATCCCACGGTGGTGCTTCGTACAAGTTACGCGATATGCATTTGTCATAAGGAATGACAGCAGCAGCGTTGTTAAGTTTGAGGGTTAGAAGACGGAACATGGCTTTCGCAGATCCATCGTAGCAATACCCTACGAGGGGTGGGGGTGGTATCTCATCCGCCATTGTTTCCGGCGGTTTTGGGTTAGGGTTGTGTGTGTTTTTTTAATGTGTGTTTCAGCAACAACCAACAAGGCCTTTGTACTGTTCACAAAAACAAAAAGCCAGGCCTTTTTTTTAGCCCAAAGCCCAATTACCCACCTTTTTAATCACTACCACTAAGGTTGTGTTTGTTTTTTTAAATTTGACTTGCGGTCATACCGTGTTTTTTTTTTCCGGGTTCAAACGCAGTCGGAGCCAGTAAGATCTTAATGGTTTAGACTTGAGAGGGGTGTCTTAATGCCTCTTGTTGACACAAAAATAACCCAAAAAAAATTTAGTACGAGCAAGCAAATGTGCGGTTCAAACATGAGTTTTTTTTTTTTTTTCCCCGTTCAGATGCAGTCAGATTCAGACATTTACGCTTCAGATTCAGATTCAGAGCCTCTTAAAAAACAAACACCACCTAAATAAATAAAGTTACATATTCCAACGTTTGAACCACTAAACCAAGGATGAGCATTGCAGATCGAACCATCGATCCGGTCTCGGTCCTAACTTTTTCCTTATTTCCGTTTCGGTCTTGTCCGGTCTTACGTACGAACCTACCAATAATGCCTTCTTGGACCCGACCCGACACATTCCGTCCACGGTTTTTGCCGGTATCTCATCCCGATGCTCAACCCTCTAGTAAATTTAGCTTCACTTTCTTTCTTTCTTCCTTTCTCCCTTTCCTTTCGTTTACTCTGAAACTCGACATCAATATCTACATCACACATTATATTTTGAAGAGTTAATTGCTTTTTTGGTCCTTGTGGTTTGGTTAAATTGCAGGTTTGGTCCCTAAAACTTTGAAAGTGCAGCGATAGTCCCCATTTTGAAGTTTGGGTTGCATTTTTGGTCCTTTTTAGTGTGAAATGACCAAATTACCCTTGTCTTTTTCTGAAATAGACAAAGGGTATTTTAGTCATTTAACTTTATCCAAGGACCAAAAATGCAATCCAAACTTTAAAATGAGGACTATTGCTGCACTTTCAAAGTTTTAGGGACCAAACCTGCAATTTGGCCAAACCACAAGGACCAAAAATGCAATTAACTCTATTTTGAAATTTAAGTTGCAACAATTTATTTATTCAAGCTCAACAACATATAGGGATTTTATTGTTTTGTTCTTGATAATTTGCACACATGTCATCTATGCCATGAGTTTTGCTAACTCTCGTCTTTATTGCTGATTCGTGTTAGCTCACTTTCTACTTAAAGGTTAAAACATATATGTTATTCTTTCCTTCAAATGTTTTAGTTATCAAACCACAAAACTTAAACAACCAAACTCTTAGAATAAAAATCTTTGAACCCGCTATGTCTAAAGGTTATAATAACAAAAACAACAACAACAATAATAATATTAATAATAACAATAATAATAATAATTGCAAACCCGCAAGCATGTGTTACATAACCATTTTTCAATACATAATTTTACATAAGTCATATATCCATTAAGCAGTTTAGGCTAGATCCCCATGTTCCAAATCCATCAACCAGAGTCATAGACGAACCTTAATGAGAGCAAGAGAGGGCCTTGGCCTTGTACTCGTCACATTTTATTTTTCGAGTAGCATGTTCTCACGCACTCACATGTTTGCTAGGGTTTTGTAAGAAACTACAGCCTCCTTAACGTACTATCCTATTTGACTGGTTGAGGCATAGTTATATATGTCCATGACAAATTTAAAATATGACATGATAAGATCGATCACTGTGTCAATGTTTAGAGCCATTTGTAACAATACTCCGTATTATGTAATCAAAGGAAAGTCAAATTTCGAGGAATAGAAATTAAAGCTTCGAAACCTTTTGAGTTCCATATCCATTTTAAATTTTACTACTGCTTTGACATCTTTCAACTTTGCATGCTACAAAAACCAGTTTTATGTGTGTCGATTGTATGTCAAAATCTTCTGGATTCAAAGAACTACAAAGGTTCATCTACATCGTGTTTCTTTAATGGCTATTAATATGAAACACACCAACAGCCCTTGTTTCATTAATTTGGTTCCTATTAACTTACATGATTCTATGCATCATGAACTCGAGTACAGTCTTGAGCACAATGACCCAAGTGATCTTATGATATTGTTGTAATAAAGACCTTCATGAGCATCATTCACAAAAACATGTAGTTTTTAAGGCAAAATTCTTTGTTACTCGGCTCAACCAATCAACCGTAAATGTAATCCCAACACTTAAAAGTAACAAAAGCTTTCAATTTACCAAACTTGATCCATGAATTCTTATATGTTTTAACTTAAATGAGCTTGAGAGTTGAGTCACGTTCGAGATCAACTAAAATTGATAAAAGGCTCGACTTGTTTTAATACATACACGCATATTACATATGACTCCATAAGAATTCAAGTCTGGTTTTCAAATGTCAATCTCACGTCTTTATAGAGGTCATTCTATCTGCTTGAATATGTTCTTAATAAAATTCGGCCAGTCTAGCTCAATAAATTGATAAAAGCTCAACCCAAGTCATCGTTAATCGGATATCAAATCAGTATGGTCTTTTATAGTTTCATTAGTGCTATGAATTGCACACAAATTTATTTGTTCTTTCAATAGATATTGTTTATTAAATTTAGTGCGTGAATTAACGCAGGTTTAGTTTTTTTGATATAGAATCAAACTAAACTAAGAACTAATAGACGCAAATGTAAAATATCTACAGAACAAAGCAGATAACAAATTTCAAGCTAAACATTTTATAGAAAGTCAATGTTGTATTGTTGTTGTTCCTGATACAGTCCTAGCTAGTCTCTAACTAGTCCGAACCAGGCTAAAATCCCGATCAGGAAAACTAGCCCCGGGCCCGATTCATAACCCTATTGGTCATTTGACTTGCGCTATTAGGAAACACCTGACTCCGCCCACCAGTCTCTAAAGCCCCTTTTCTTTCCCATGCACCATATTTACAATCTCGGGCGTAGCCACTCGTCCCACCCCACAATCGCTTTTCCATGTTCACCTCATTTGATATCTTTAAACCATTTTGAAAGCTTGACGAAACATTAGCTACATATACACCTGTATTTCTCTCTTGACTGCCATCTTCTACACCTCTCGAGTCAGCAGCTTTTCTTTTTTCTAAATCCGCCATACTTTTCTGATTAAAAGTACCGAATATGAGGTTCAATGGTGCTTTTTACGTTGTCCATTCTGCTACCAACCTGATGTCGAAGCTTCTTCAGACTTTTTGAAGCATCCCGTGCGATTGTTCCTAAACAACGAATACAAATAAATGAAACTGAACTCTTTGAGGAAATCAAAATTTTCACCAAAGAATATAAAAAATAAAATAGTACCATTTCCAAATGTTCACGCTTTAGTTTTTTGCAACTTCTTCAAATGCATTTGCATTTTGCATTGCTGCTTGAATAATATTAGTGATAGACCACAAGTGGTTATCAATTAAGGGGTGCCTGTTTTTCAAGACACCGGAAAGTTCTCCAATAGTAGATGGCATCTTCTTCGCTATATGCACAAGAATATAATGAAACGTTAATAAACAGTTGAATTCAACCACTCATAACTTTTAAAGAAATGTATAGTATTTGCCTTACCAATCTCAATAAGATTTTTGTTTGGCAGCACATATCCAGTGCTTTCATCTTTGTTGCGAGCAACAATATCTCGCCATTGACAAAGTGCCTGTTTGACAATTATATGCAAACGTAAGTAAAAAAGTAAAAAACAGTTGAATATATTTGAAAGTATATGATGAATATGTGTGTGTGAACTGTGAAATATGAGAACTTACGAAACAAACAAGTTGTTGGCCATTAAGATCAGCAGCGTGCAACCCATATATGTTTAGATACGAATTCTCGTTCGTACATTCTTTTACATATAGTTGTATGCATACTTCATAACTACGTTTATACACCTGAAATCAACAACCAGGATTTATCGAAATTATAATTAAGCAATAGAAATAAATTACGAAATTTGATGGAATCCATCAAGAACACAACAGAAAATCTTACCTCTACAAGAAGTGATTCGGGCCAGGTTGGATCAGTAGAAGATGAAAGCAGCCTTCTTTTCATGAGATCGTATATGTGCAAAAGATAATGTGTATCTTCATGGCGTATCAGTAAATAAATAACCAAAAAGTTCATAAAAATTATGATTATATGGCGGGTCAAATGGTTAATATGAGTCAAGCTTGACATACCTCGGCATTTCATTTGTCGGTGGCGTATCGCCATCTATTGTTTGATATCCGCAAGAAATTATCAATCGTTAAATATAAGAAACCGATCATAAATATATTAACTTTTAACTTATGTTCAAATAAAAGATACATACTCTTTGTTTGCAATAACCCCACAGAAGTACAGCAACAGATGCTCCAAAGAATTTCGCTCCATTTTTAGCACTCTTGATGCCTGAAATTACAAGATTCACAAAAGTTAAGTCAATGTAAACAATAATAAAGCACGATAAATAATTGTAAATTTCATGTCCAATTTTGAAATAACAAACCTGTCCCGTATCAAACATGTTGCAAACATAAATGCTGAAGTCTCGTTGCAGCCATAGAATATCTTTATCTGCTCCGTGCATAACCTTCCGTTTGGTTGGATCCTGAAAAATATCTCGTAGATATGGACCGATATGAGCATGAAGTTTGAGTGTATCCACTATGAAATCTTCAGTTCTTGTTGATATTTGCATTAGACATGTTAAGCCTTGGTATGATCTATATGCATTGTGTTCCAAATCAACCTATAGAAAAGAACAGAAAAGGCTAAAGTCAAATATGATACAGCTAAAATTCCATATTTTATATAAATTATAATAGTTTATAATCATTTTTTTTGGGGACATGATAAATGTTTTTCATGGTTTAAGAAGGTTTGGATTTCAATCAAAAATTTCAAATAATTCAAGTCAATTTTAAATTGAAAATTAACTTGTTTGACTCTCAAAGTCAAACCAGGATAATGAAAGCGGGGCATACCGAAAATTCATTGACTTTGCGCAACTTAGAAGCTAGATCCATCAGGCCTTTTGTATCTTCAACGAGTGTGAACGTTGTATTTTCAACTGGAGATGGCCTTATAGGCTTGAAATTGCTCACACTTTTATCAACGAAGTGAAAAAAGGGATATTTCTCCTATAGACACGAGAAAAAGAAACATATATATCAGGGATTTGCTATTTAACAACCATATAAACAGTAAACATATTTACTTTAAGCCAAGACAAATTCACTTCATTCGTGTTCATGATGCATAACAAGTTAAAGATTAACCAATTTTAATTCTTTTAAGGCTTTTAGGCACATTTGACCTGCGTTTTTAAAAGTGTTTAACTGTATCCAATTGCAGTTTAAAGCTGTCATTATCTGATCTATAACTCAATATTTGACCCCTAATCTAAACACAAAAACCTGATTACTCAAGAACACAAAAATAGTATAAATCCAGTAATCACTTTCATAACGCAAAGTCAAACGCCTTCTCAACCTATAACGAAATCACTAGAAACTGAAAAAAAAACCCGGAAAATTATCCCATGAACATCACATCACATTATATATATGAAACAAAAAGAACTAAAAAGAAACTAACCAATGGATGTATAGGCCTTGATCCATCCTGACTCATTTTCAACAACTGATGATAAAACGGCCGATTCGTATTATCCACCTCTATCCCATACACAAGTTGTGGCTTCGGAATCGAAGCTATATGAAAAGGTATCTTCGCCTTCGGTGCTCCAAATCCGTGCTCATCCCTCGAATCCATCTTCACATTATTAGCACTCAAATCTTTTTCAGCCACATTATTTTTCTCCACATTAACCAACTCTAACATATTTTCCTTATTCCTCAAATCCACTAACTGATCAATAACATACCCATAATCATTACCATAACACCAGTTAATATAATTATAACTATAAGTATCAGCATTCATAACATATTGAGGGCTGTTATTATAGTATAAACCAAAGTTACCACCAGGTAAAAAATGTTGGTTTTGTGCTACATGCACAGCATATGGATCCATAGCAGTTAAATGATCATGAAACATGATATATTGATGATTTGATCATGCAATAAAAAGATATGTACGGTTTTTGGTAGGGTTTAAGGGTTTTTTTTATAAAGATCGTAAAAGAATAGAGAATGTGTTTAGAAGCCTGACAATCTTGCCTATATATAGCTTTCGTGCCAAGAAAAAGAGTTTTCTATTAGATTAAGGATTGGTTTGTATTATTTATGGTAAGTAACTTATCTTATTATATTCGAGGGTATTGTAGATAAGTCGGCATTACTTGTAATTATAATCCATAACATCTACTATTGTTTATCTCTATTAGTACTTTAGTATAGCAATCTAAATTAGTTTTATATCATGGACAGATCTTAGTGGAGATTGGGGAGGGGCACGATAATACTTTTAGCTTTTACTTATAGTATTTGTTTAAAAGAAAAACAATTTTGGTTCTCGATATAGCATCCGACCCTCTTAATAAATTTACTCAAGTTCTGTCTATGACAACAAGGGTTATGATAATATTATTCACAATTTCAAAATGTAATTCATATACATATACTTTTTTGTTTTGTTAAAACATGTTTACTAAACATATAAATTACACTTTTTAGACGTGTTTTCTGATTTAGTATAATTATATCTTTAAACAACCTCTTAAAAAAAAGAGGCTTTATCCAATTTAAGATTGTGTCAATTAAATTTTTAAGTTTCATAAATTAGCCGGTCAAAAAATCTAAAACTAATACTACCTAAAAAGATTGCCTATTTCATATGCATGTTAACAAAACCCATATCAAATGGTCAAATATAAGGGGACGTTTGGTACGATGAAAAGGAAAGGTAAGAAATAGAAAGAAAAACAAATCTTTTGTTTGGTGGACACTATGAATGGAAATGAGACTTAAATATCTATTCTCTTTCATGGCTTTTAATTCTACTAAAAAAAAAAAAAAAAAAAGGTGTGTAATGCAAATTTTTAGAAAGGATCATTCTCTTTCACATTTTAGTTTAGAATGAAAAGTGGCACAAAAAATATGATATAAATATCATTTGACATGTGCAGTGCACATGACATCACAAATCTTAAAAACTTCCCAAACCTTACCTATTGTGTCTGTTGCTGTTCTTCGTCAAGTTTTCAATAATTAAAGGTCCGTTAGGTTTGTAGATGGGTTTAGGATTAAGATTTGGATTTGGATTTAAATTTGGTTTTGGATTTGAATATTTGATGTTGGTGAGAGAAAATATATTATTATAATTATAAAAGTAATAAATCAAATAAAATAATAAATTAAAAATGTTTTTATAAATAAGATTGCGAGACAGAAGAAAGTGGGTCTCTTAAAAATTATCAAATCCCACCCCACTCATGAGGAATCACTATTAAAGGTGTCATTGTTATTTTTGAATCCAAACCGCAAGCCAAACTACTTTATTCATCATGAATCCATTACTTGATTACTAAAAAGTGGGAAACAAATGGACCCTAATTGAAAAAATAATTGATCACATTTGTTATCTCAATATTCTCATGTCAGTCTAAGCATTTTGATGTTAACAATAAAATTGTTTTGCTGCTTGCAATTGAATTTGTTTTGCTCCAACTTTTATTAATCAGTGATAATATGGTTTGGTCCATTATGATTTAGTCATTTTAATAATCAATAGTTCTAAAAGAAGAATAAGTTATTTCGTTTCCATTCTCGTACATCACATTACCAAACAAAACATCAAATTATTTAGACCAGTTTTCTCCGTCGATTCCATTATCGTACCAAATAGTGGAATTGAAATTGTTTTTAAAGCTATTCTCATTCTCTCCATTTCCATTCTATGTTATAATTCCATTGTCTTTCATTCTCACCTACCAAACACCCCCTAAGAGTTTATCATGGATAAGAGAAAGGAAATGATATGCGTGAATAAAAGTTATATCTAAATACACGTCTAACTTTAACATCATCACATGTGGCAATATTAAGAGCGGAAATTATGAGAAAGAAAATGCATGTTTCATGTGTCACACGATAATTGTTTTGGGCATGAGTTTAGACACATGAGTTAGGTCTCTCTATCATTACTTTCAGGGATAATGATAATTGGGATTTTTTTTTTCACTTTTCTCCACAAAAATCATGAAGCAAGGGCGTAGTTTGAAAAGTAGCTATAGCACTGAATAGTAGTAGTGAGTAGTAATTAATTTTTTATACAAAAACATTTTGTAAGGTAGCTATATAATGTGTACAATGATGAAATGTTATATAAAAACATTTTGTAACGTAGCACTGAATAGTAGTAGTGAGTAATAACTGTTGTAGCGTCAGAGCGTTTCAAAAAAAATAAAGTTATTTGATGCTTGCTAAACGAGCGTTAAAATTGCAACGCTTTCCTCTTCTAAATAATCCTAAATGCTCTATACCAAACACACAATTTGTCATTTATCAATTTATTACATCATACTCCCTCCGTCTCAATTTAATTGTCCGTATTTTCATTTTTGGATGTCTCCAAAAAATTGTCTACTTTTCTTTTTTAGTAAAAACTAGAAAATCTAAAGAGGGAATATTCTATTCGTGTGGTTAAAAATTAAAGTGGCCCCACTTTTATTAAACTTTGTGATTTCTCTCTCCTGACAATTAAATTGAGACGGAGGGAGTATATCAAATCGGATAACAAAGTCATATCTAGATTTGCCTCTTTTCATAAGTTATAATGTACGTATGTTAATTGCACTATCCTTTATATAATAAAACAAAACCCTTAGTGGAAAATTTTCATTTCAAAAAAATCAATTCATACCTTATTAAGTAATAATTGAATTAGTTAAATTAATTTTTTAGTTAGATTTAGAAAAAGTTAAAGGATAAATCTTTCTAGATTTGGTAAATATATATATATATATATATATATATATATATATATATATATATAAATATATATATATATATTTTGGTTCACAAGAAAAGATAAAGTTAAAAATACATATGGTCTTCATGGCTATTTCTTTTTAATTAAGGACCAAACATAAAAATTCTCTAAAAATCGCTAACCTCTTCTTCAAACACTCATTCACCAGACACAAAAGAAAAAGAAAAGAAAAAAACCATAAACAACCTAAAAACACCAATCACAACATCTGCTGAGACAATCGATAGAAACAACATCCACAGAAGAATTCGGGGTTTCTATTTTAAAAGGCCAAACAAATGAATCTTGATAAAAAGGTTTTTTTTTTTTTTTTTTTTATTTATTGCGGTTTGATTGTTACTTTTGGTTTGATGCAAACAAGATCAAATCTTGATCGACTTTGATGGCTTTTTTGTAGGATACACATGTTAAAACTCTAATCTTATATTAAAAACATACTTAGTTCTAATGATGTTAATGTTAATGCATACTTAGTTTTTTGATGTTATTGCATACTATGTTTTTGTAGGATTTCAACTGACTATTGTTAATGTTTACACTTATGTAGTTTGTTAGTTGAATATGTGGTTGCAGAGAAGAGTAATGGCATGGATGAAGAAACACTCAAGATTAGAATAGGTAAGCTTGCATATTAACACCCATATTAACAACGTCTGACGTTTGTAAAGAGTGACTCGATTACATCAGTCGAATACAAGCAAAATTCCTGGGGTTACAAAATGACAACCAAACTTTATTCAATAATCGAAAACACACTGTTATGTTACTACTTTTAATAGTTTTATGGTATGGAGATGTTCAATTAATCTCGAGAAGCTTTTCCTTAATATCTGAATTTATTTTTAAGTGTTTGATCTTTATGCGAGGTTTTAATTTATTTTGTTTTGCATCCGTAATTTATGATACAAATAGTATGTTAGTGAATTTTGGTCAAACCCAATTGGCCATTTTTAACTTGCTAAACAATAAACCTTATATGTGTAGGATCATAACCGATATAATGCTGGCAGAGGTGCTCATCTGACTCTAAAGCGTGCTGAGAAAGCCGGTGCATTGGTTAATAAACTTCCAGGTAAATTCCACTTTTAACCTTGACCTGTTACATTTAGAATGTCAACAATCTAAAGTTGCTAGATTGGTTGCTATCCTTCATAAAAGCCTGTGTAATATTTTCATTAATTTATTTTTGGTGTATAATTTTGAAACTGGCATGGTGGAAGCTCTATGAGCATCTGATTGAGGAGTCTTCCCTGGTAAGCCTTTGTTACTCACTTAGTGTGGAAACGGCGGTCGTGTAAGGGGTCAAGATGAGTATTTTTTGCACCCACCTTTAAAATATGTTAAATTTGAAACTTCTACGTGGATGATCACATGACATATAAGTAATTCATTCTACACATGTTTAATGTAGGTTTACTATTTAATAAGTTGATTTTCCCCTAAGTTAATTAATTCAGTGTTATTGTTTATCATCATCTATTAGTTTATTATTGTAAGTATTTATATTATTGATCCAATTTCTTCATGTTGGCCATGCCTAGGTGTACATCTTAGGTGAGCACGGCTATACAACGATAGGATCGAAAGAATGAATCCGGTAAAAGAAATTCTATTTATACTTTTCAATGTTGATGTCTATCTTTGAAGCCTGACTTTATACATAATATCATTATTGTGATATGATAGAAAAGTGTACTTCATGTGTAAGTTTAGATGCAAGGTCTTAAACATAAATAAAACCTTAACCATGTCACACTTCATATTTGATTAGGTGTTTCTTTTTTATAGAGTATATTTACCTAAAGCTGATATATTACATTTTATAAAGACTAGACTTCCTGACAAAGTCAGCTATGTTCGTTATGTTCCTACATGAACCATAGGAAAAATACAATAAAAAAGAGACTGAATTTGTTTTATATGTTATATATGTAAACTTTGCTTCTTGAAATGTGTAGATATACTTTTCTAGATCTTATATGCATATCACTAAGAAGCAATAAGTATGCGCCTACAATCACAGAAGTAATTAAGTTCACTTAGATGCATAGGGATATGGTTTTGCCATATCTTTTACTAATAGTTGGTTAGTTCATTCAAGAATGTCATTTGATGTCCCATGGTCATCACAGTTTATGTGACTTAGTTTGGTGATTGGATTTTCTCCCCAATCTACACTTTTCTAGGAATTAATATATTTGGTTAGTGCGTTGAATTTAAGTGATTATTTTTCACACCAAGAGATGCTAATGTATTTTTTAAACCATGTATCTCATTGATGTTATAGGATATTGAAAATTTAGAAGGAAAATTGAATAAAATTAATGCTCTTTTGAAGGATTGTATTATAAGTGTATGTAAATAATAATAAAAAAAATTGGAACTTCAAGATAGTTATAACAATTATAAGGTGTTTAGATAACAAATATGATATAAATTAGAAAACAATTCTTAAAAGTACACAATGTAAAAACACCGCGCGTGCGCGGGTTTTATAACTAGTTTATAAGAGGTGATTTGCACACTCCATAAAATGATTGAGACACTCCAAGTAATTGTGTTTGGACATTTATACCCTCACATGTGTGAAAGTATAAATGTCCAAACACGATTAATTTGAGTGTCATAATCATTTGATGAAATGTGCAAATCTATCTCCCCTAGTTTATATACTACAACAGTGTAATTGCATACAATAATATTCATTGGTAAAACTCAAAGTTACATTCTATTAAGAAAAACAAAGAGTACAAACTAATTTATATTCTTATCAAACTTCTATAAATACCAGTAAAAAATAAAAATAAAATAAAATAAAATCTCAATATCTTGATTTCGCGGTATTTAATTTTTAGAGAAGTTAGACCCACATAATAATTACACACACAAAAAACTTACACGCTGATATGTCATGAAATGATTGGTCTAATCAGAGAGAAGAGAGATATCGTATATCATAATAGACCAATCACTCCCTAATACATCAGCGTGTGAATTTTCTTATGAAATTTTTATGTGAGTTTAGCATTCCTCTTTAATTTTAGGCTTACTAGAAAACTCTTCGCAAGCATACCGAAATATTCTTTATTCTCGCTGTATTTAGTGTCAATTTTTAGTATTCACATCGGATTTTATATGTTTTTATATGTTAAAGAGACTGGTTCACAAGGGTGCTTTTTTTTTTGTCAATTTTGAACCCCACGGTGTTCATCGATTCAGTTATATGGAGTTTTAGCGAAGAAAAAAAATCAACCTAAGTTGGTTTTGAGTTCGGTTCGATTTTGGAAAATTCGATTTGGTTACAATTTTGGTTTGGCTTTTCTCACTTCGGTTCGGTTTCGGTTCCCGTGAGTATTACCTGAATTCTGCACACCCCTACACGAACTAAACGAAACGCACCAAAGTAAACGGGCCCATACATTAAGGGGGTGTTTATTTTGTGTTTCGGCTTAAATTTCATAAGCCTCAATTTTTTGGTTTATTTTGAGACTTGTGGGTTTATATAAATTAGTTTAATATAACAAATTTATATAAGCCCAAAAATCTTAAAATAAGGCAAAAAATTGAAGCTGATGAAATATAAGCCGAAATCAAATAAGCTCGTAAGCCTACATATAAAGCTTAAACAAAGACCCACTACGCGCATCTGCCCATGTAGCAAAACATCTCCCTAATTACTCCGCAGATGTTTCATTTTCGGACTAAAAAATATATATACATACATGTTTCAAAGAAATTTATCCAACATAAAAATGCTGATCAACCTTTTTTGCAAGATGTGGCAAAAAAACAACGAACAACGATAGTTTGGCTTTCCAAGCATCATTCATATATCAACATGGTTAACACAGATGTACAAAAGCTAACTTCCAAACAAATGAGAATACAAACAATGTCTATGTTTCTTTTTACTAACAAGTTTCTATGTGCACCCGCAAATCCTGCTCGACTTATTTAAAAAAGTGGGACTTAACTAACAGAAAAAGATTACTCACTTTTCTGTCTCGAGTCCTTAGGTGTTTCGTTCGACGATTCTTGGACGACTTCAACCGGAAGAACGGGGATAGAGTCCCACCATCCTTTTATTCTTCGGTTGCCCATTTGATTTTTCTTGTCCCTTCGGTCTCCCGGTTTCAATTTCATTGCAAAGGTTGATATCAAGACTGCCATGATAATATATTTGAGAGGTATGACTGCTAATATGAATGCACATCCAAGCATGGCTGTAATCACCGCATCTGTGTGCTGGAAGGAAATCAATATAACACGAATACACGATCATGAGTTCATAATAAAGAGATTTTTTTAACACGTGCCACGGGTATACATGTTAAAAAGCATTTATCATAGAAATAAATTTATTTTAGAAGTAACTATGTTAGAAAACCATATTTATTTCGTTCACATGCGAATATGTGTAGATTAAATATTAGTAGTTAGTTACTAGTAGGGCTTCAAACAGGCTTAGCTCGGCTCGTTTCGAGCTTCGAAGATTAAACTCAAGCTCGGATGGATAGTTATTCACAACGCTCGAGCTCGGCTCATTAATAGGTTTTTTAATATATTATTTGTTTTAAACTGAATATAAAATATGTGTTAAAGGTGAGCTCGTTTAGAAATAAAGCTCAAACTCGAGCTCGTTTAACATTTACAATTATACATATATATATGTATGAATTTCTAGAGCTCGTTTAGGCTCACGAGCTTGAAGGAGAGCTCAAAATTAAGCTTGAGCTCGGGCTCATAAAGCTCGGATAGTTACGAGCTTTTACCGAGCCGATCCCCGCAGTTTGGCTCGTCTACACCTCTAGTTGTTAGTTGTCTGACCAATTAGTGAACAACTTCCCTAAAAAAAGATAAGTATGTCGCCTTAAATGATTAAGAAAAAGGTAATTTTTTGTCAAATTTTCATTCATTCATTAAATTATTGTTTAAATTTATTCCAACTGAAAACCATCGTAAAGTTTTTATCACGCAAAGTGTGCAACCGAAAAAAAATGCTCGATAAAAACTTAACCACTTCTTTGTTGCCGCAGCATCACGCGGTAGCATGCTAGTATCACTAAAAAGTGAATAATACGTAGTACTTTGCAATATCTTGTGGTATATATATGCCCATTGAAACTTCTATTAAGATCTACCTCAAGAATATTATTAATAAACTACAACTCAGAACTAATAAGAAACACTCGGCTAAAATTTTTTGAGGAGCAAGGATTCAATATATATTTATTACCTTGGGGGCATTGGCAATCCATATTGACCATATTTTCAGTAACGAAATGTTGACCAAGTGCATAATGTTGTAAATACTGTTGATTCCATGTTGTGCAGCCACTATGCTATCCATCGTAGTCTGGTCAGGAGGAGTAGCGACAGTAAACTTGGTTCGCTTTCCTACTTCGTCTTTTCTAGCATGAATCATTTTTGAAACCATCCAAAGTAATAATCCGGCTATGGCTTGTCCAACCCACTCTCTGCACAAAAAGTACCAATTAGCCGCAGTGACATTTTTCACCAGGAAACAAAATATCACCATTGTCTCGTTAATTAATTACTTGTAGACGACGAGTAGTGAAGTGCTCATCACCATAATGGTGGTCGCAGGTCTCTTCCACTCAATAATCTCTTGAAACCATGGCAATGCACTTTGAAATCGCTTCCCTAGCTCCTATACAACAAATACCGAATATTACAAGGTCAATTTTGTCAAAGTTAAACTCATTAAGAGTCGCCTAAAGCCTATAATTATTGCAAACTACCTCCTATATTTTTTCCATATCAAAGATTTCAGGTGAAGTCCTAATTTTAGGTATGGAGTATTAACAGGTGTCGTTTAAACTTCAATTGTCTCATGTGGTTGTGTTTGGGTTCCTTTTGAAATTGGTTTCGAGGCGTGTTTCCTTGTTAGTGTTTATAACTTTATATCGTCTAGCTACTTGCTAGTTAATCATAAAATTTGCGGTTCAAAAAAAAATCATAAGGAAATACTAATTTAACTAATCATTAATTACAACAATTTCTAAAAGTGGACCAAAACTTTTGGCAGGCTGATGACCAAAGCTCTAAGACTAAAATATGACCAGTTTGACCCGTTAACCAGCCTGCCCATCTTTCATTATTTCACCTCTAGGGCTATACGATTTTCAAGAATCTTACCATCAATACAAGAGCATTGTCGCCAATCCCATCTTCTTTAAGTTCATCAGCAGTCGCTTTAGCAGTATTAATTTCTTTTGCTTCCTCTATAACTTGTTCAAGAGCATTCTCCAACGACTCAAGATTTTCAGGTTGATTACTTATACTTTCAGATCTTTCAGACCCCAACTCCGACTCAGCAATCGGGACACAAGCCTGTGCAACGTTCAAGTTCCGTAATATCGAGCTAGCACTACATGGGTGTCCACTTTTCACCGACTTTAAGCTCTCAGCTAGCTCTTCTAACACATTATTTCCTGTTGGCAACTCGTCAAACAAATCAAAGATTAAAAAACTTTTGGGATTCGGTGGTGAAATCCTTAACATTTCACGAGCTGCGTGGAGTCTTATTATCCCTAATATGGTTCTTGCATGCATTTCCCATTCTTGTAAAGGTGACTCAACCTTAAACTTTGCTAAAAATTTGTGTAATAACATAATCTCCTTCACGAGTGCAAGCCAATGGTCGCGTCTTGTGGAGCTAGTTAGTTCTGGAAACTCGATTTGAAAACCGTCTTCCCTAAAAAATTTGATTCAAAAGAAAAATAACTATTTGAGGATAATGATTCTACCGAAAATAGTTAATCTCCAAATATTCAGTACATGAAGTGGTAATTGATCTCACAGCTCGGCAGACTCGTAAACGATGGCTTTGTCAAAAAGTGGAGCACCAAAAGGGCCTGTGGCTACGGGTTTTATTGACTGATTGATGTCCTTTGATAAGTCAAGCTTGAATGCATCTTCATATGACATTGACCCCGAGGCCTCAAAGTAGAGTGCATAATTGGTTAATGTAAGCCTACCTACAAAATTCAGCTATATGAGAATAGCACGAAGGAAGTATCAAATTATATTTTGTTCATGAACAAGAATTAGAGGTGACAAAGATGAAAACGGGCCGTGCTGGGTTGGGTTGACTGGCTAAAACCTTTATGTCCGTATTATAAAATCATTTACAGATAATAAGTGTTTATTATCATTTCAAAAACAACAGTACCCCAATAACAATCTAAATCCCTGCCTAAATTGGTTTATATCCATTAAAAAAACATGGGACAGATTTCTCTGTGTTTTGACCTGTTTGACATATTTCCGTAAACAACCCAGATCAACTGACTGATTATAAAATGGGTCAAAACTGGCACCTCTAGAAAGAGCTAAGAAAAAGATGTTATAAATATACACTAACCAGGCCAACTTTGTTTCCCAATATGGCGTATTACTCTTTGTGAGGTTGCAGTTCCCTCAACGTGCAAAATGAACTCATCATCTGCCATCTCTACGTTCTTCGGTGTTGCTTGCTTTTGCAAATGTTGAACACATCTGATAACATCAACCATCCATGTTGAAAATCAGATTTAGATTATATGTAGAAGGAAAAAGCCAGCATGAGATCGATAAAGATGAGTTACTTGTCAATTTCTTGGAGGAATTTGTCATAAGCAGGAAAATGCAGGCGGTTTTCTGTAGATGCTGTGAGAGTCTCGAAAGTGAATCTCCCATTGATAAAATCAGCCACCAATGGAACTAATGATCCCAACCACACAAATGCATTTTCTCCAACACTAGGCTTATTGTTAACCTGCCAACACAGAATAAGAAATATAGTCAACTACAACGTTTATATGGTCAAGGTTATAATTTTAAAGACTACATGAATGCAAAAAGGTGGCTTACAAGGAGCGGCATGATGTCTGAATAGAAGAGAGGAATTTCATCTTGTTGGTTAGATTGATTTGCGGTTGCGGTTTTTTTCTTCTCTTCTTTCTCCTTGGCCACAGATTCCTATCCGTTTAAAGCAAAAAACAACAGTGAAAAGCCACTTTGCTTACGAACAAAGATGTAAACCAATTTCAAAGGACATATGCAGCATAGAAATATGAAGTCAAAACTTCAAGGAATGTTTTTTTCCCTAACTGGCGGAACTGCACTTGCATAATAATGAGATAGTATGGTGGAAGTTCACCTCAATGTGATTAAGTAACAGCATCGGGAGAATGGGAGAGTAACTTTTTCTTACGATAGTTAATTGACGCTCTTAAAATGGTGAATCCAAAATCTTCAAGTCACAAAAACAAGCCACTAAACGAAAACTTGTCTACCCACCTAAGTTTTACAAATGGGTAATTGATCAAGAAACTTCTAAGGGGCTGTTTGTTTAAGCTTATTTTTGGCCTATGAGCTTACATCTCATAAGCTCAATTTTTCTGGCTTATATTTTGAATTATGAGCTTTATATGAATCAAATATGTAAACTAAGCCAGAAAAAATGGGCTTATGAAATATAAGTCGAGTCAAATAAGCTCATAATCCCATTAATAAGTTTAAACAAACACCTCGTAAATATGGGTCAAATGGGGTAGTACATAACTCACATATTTAGTAAGAAGAAAGGGTATATCACTATATTGGGTAAAAACAAGTGGACGAGTATAATAAAAGGGTACAACCATCACCCTTGTCACTGCCATAGCCACTCAAGTGATTATTTCAAATTCATTGTCTTAGCAAAAAGATGCAAAACTTTGGTGTGCAATTCTACCCTCGGGTTTACCTGAGAGTAGGGGTAGGATCTGTCTACATTTTACCTCCCCCATACCCTGACCCGGCGGGATTGGGTTTGTTGTTGTTGTTGTTGTAAATAAATTAAAAAAAAAAATGTGTTTTTGTTCACTTGATTTGCTTTACTATATGTATAGCTTTTTGATGCATCGTACTATCAAAATTTGCTAACCGGGTCATTGTACTATCGACATTTGCTTTATGAGGGTAAATAAACATCATATTAACCGGTTACCCCTATAAAAGTGTACAAATATATGTCATGTCATCTAACACGTCACTTCATACTTATTTTTTAGAGATTATTTTCTAAGAAACTTTTCTTTTTGTTAGAAAATAACTAATAAAAATGAGTTCTAAGTGACGTGTTAAATGACATGCCACGTGATTTAAACACTTTCGAAGAATTACCAAAACGATTTAAATGTTTGTTTTATAAAAGTTCAATGACACATTTAGCAAATTTTGCTTGTATACATGGTGACTGAGTAGCAAGTTTCAATACTACAATGAGTCAAAAAGCCATATCAGGTGAACAAAAACGCAAAGTACAATGAATTTTTTGTATATTAACCCTAATTGCACAACAAAGTTCCCCGAACGGTATGCACCTGCACTTTAAAATTTTTAGGGACTACACCCACAATTTGGCCAAACCACATAAACATCTTTTGCAATTTACTCGGGAATATATTTGTTAAATAGTTATTTATTGCCTAATTCGATGCCCCTTTGTTATACAGTATCATGATAGTGAAAATATATAATACACAAAGTATTATCATATAAGAAAAACCATTGGTAGCTTGGTACCACATTCTCGTGTGTTAAAACTCGCTTCTACGTACCCTATTTAACTTTACTGATTGTTGCCATAATCAGGATTGATTACTTTACTAGTAGTTTTTTTTTTTTTTTTTTTTTTTGGTGGTTCTTTTACTTTATCCTATATTAACTACCACCAGATGGCCCAGTGGTACGACATCTATCCTTCTCAAAAGAGGTTTAAGGTTCAAACCTCACTAGCTACACATTTCGGGTGACCATGGAAAGGGTCAGAAACGGTCACGAGGATACCTCGGTTAGGCCGCGTAAATGAGTCATAGAGAAGCCCCCATGCAACTGTTATAGGGAAAACCTCATCCGTTTACATGTTTGAGGTGATCCTAAAATATGGAATATACTTTAAACCCTCCAACCTTGTACCATTTAACATACACCAAATATCTCACACATGTTTCAACCCAGACTTGAATCCAACAACTCTTTGGCGTTTAGTCATTTAGTTACCGCTAGGCCATAAGCCATTTGGTGTTATCTTCCCCATATTGTCCTTCGGGCATGGCGTTTGGACCAATCAGCATTGCCGGTTATTATCAATATTTTCATATTTTGTGAATAATCACTTATCAATAGCTTTCGACTTCGCGCAAAAAAGACCTAGCTAGGCTCGGTTTCTGCATTTCTAATATCTAAAACAACACAAGACAATACGTAACAAACAAGCTGATTGACGAAACCAGCAGATGTAAATATATACCGTATGAGATTGTTCATCAGCAGATGTAAATCTTGTAAATATATACCGTATGAGATTGTTCATCAGCAGATGTAGGCATCTCCCAAGCAAGCATCATATCAAACGTTAACTGACTAAACGTTCCTTCACGAATCGTTTGTTCGACATCTTTACACATTTCGTACAACGTTTTCGAGGAGCAATATTCCACCAATTTCCTCCCATATTCCCCCTTTTTATTTTCACCACCACCTTTCCATATACCTTCAAATTCTTCTGTTAATCCACTCACAGACGTATCTAACCGCCTAAATATATACGTTTAATCATCATCAATACATTAAATACCAAAAAAGTAACAAAAAAATAATATAGGACGTACATGGCACAACGTTGGAGAACATCGTCTGCGATTGAAGATAGATTATTCGTTGTTTGATTCATTGATTTGTTAATATGATTTTGATTATTGTATGATTTGCAAATAGATACGTAGATTTTGATCGTAACTGTTTTTTTGTTGTTGTTGAGGAAGGGTTTGTGTGTGTAATGTGAAAAGTGGTGACACGTGGTGGACATGCATGGATTCAAGGGTGGCATTTCCCTCAACATTTTAGTCGAACAAAGATGAGCAAAGTTAAAGATCGAGCCCGATTCTAGGCCAAGCTCGAATACGGTTTATAAAATGCTTTTGGTCCAATGTAGCGGATCTAGCGTCAAATCTAAGGTGCGTGGTTCCTTAGTAAAAATGAAAAAGTCAACAAGTCAACAAGTCGTTCAACTGTGTATAATATAACGCAAAATAATGAAAAGTATGAGAAGTGTTTTATCGAGTCCAACATATGCAAATTAAACGATTTAGGAAAGTAATAATTACGCTTGAAAATATTCATTCTCTAGCAAAAGTGGGCACGACATCAAATCACCTACACTATTAGTTTCATGTTCAACCTGAACAATCGATGTTTGAAAACCGACTACCGTAATAATTTGATAATTTTGCTTAAAAAGAGTCATAATTTGACAATAATTAGTTTTAAGATTATATATAGATACATGAAAAACATGTACGTATATCTTTTCTTTAGAGATGATTTGCATATTTTGTTTTTTTAAATTGCACGCATTTTATAAAAATGAGTAAAGTCCTAAAAACATCCCTGTGGTTTAGCCCGACGTGCTGATTACATCCCTAAACTTTTTTTTGGAACAATTACATCCCTCCGTTAGTAAAGTTGGCACAAAATCATCCCTAAGGACGAACGCTGCAAAGAAGTGCCCGTTAACTCCCCCACGTGCTAGTCACGTGAGGGGTATTTTTGTCCATTTCTCACTCCCAGCCCATGTGTTAGTCCCACATATAAGAATTTCTACCACCAAAAAAGTTAGCTTCTATTTTGGTAACTTTTTTAGAAACTCCCCACAGATGCTTATATAACCTAAATTTATTAGCTATTTTAGTTGATTGCAAATGAAGTATAGAGATTTAAGATCTGCTCATCTGGCATATGGGTGTCCTTTTTCTGCCTATTTCAAGATCTTTCTTTTTCTGCCTATTTTTGCTTTTGTTAGCATGTTGTTACATTTATGGTTTGCAAGTTTTTGTTGCTAGCCTCTCAACTGCTCAACCATAACCAAGCCATTTCAATCCTCCAACACCTAGGGTTTCATCCAAAACCCGAAACAAACATGAACAACAATAATAACAAGAATCATAACAAGCACACCATGAGTCCTCACCGAGCCTAGGTTTCGGCTTGACTGACGCGACACACGACACGCAACACGAGACCAAAAACATACGGATACCAACAAGTTTTACCACTTTTTATTATTAAAAATGCGTTTCCCATGTTTTTCTAACTAAACCCGACATCAAATGAGTCAACTCGTGACTCATACCACGAGTTACCAAAATAACGAGCTAAACCCGTGGGTTTTAACCCTACCTTTATCTTTGTCACAAATAGAGACCTGTGGTGGTGATAGGGTGGTGGTTAGGTGGCGCGCTGGGTAAACGACGAGAAGTGGGAGGGTTTCTATGGCGCTGGATGTTGTGGATCGGGAAGGAAATGATGTGGGGAGTCTTTTGAGGTGGGTGGTGTGTGGTGGAGGCCGACGGGGTGGTGGTGGCGGCGCCATTTTCCTGCTGGCTAGGGTGGAGAAGCGAGAGAGTAGTGTGTGAGGGTGGTGATGATAATGATGAGTTGAGTGGGATTGTGGGTAGATATACCCATAAATGGACAAAAATACCCCTAACGTGACTAGCACGTGGGGACTTAACGGGGACTTCTTTGCAGCGTTCGTCCTTAGGGATGATTTTGTGCCAACTTTACTAACGGAAGGATGTAATTGTTCCAAAAAAAAGTTTAGGGATGTAAACAGCACAACGGGGCAAACCACAGGGATGTTTTTTGGACTTTACTCTATAAAAATAGATAAAAGTCATAAATAATAGAGTTAATTGCAGAAATCGTCCCTAAGGTTTGGCCAAATTGCAAGTTTCGTCCCAAATAGTTTGAAATTGCATAAACCGTCTCAAAAACAAACCTTTTTGCAAATTTTGTCCTCGGCTTTAACTGCCGTTAAGTTTTTTCGCTAGAATTAACACGTTAGCCCTTTTGGCCAAAAATCTTGCATAGTTCATCCTTTGGCCAAAAACTTTTAAAGTTCATCCTTTGGCCAAAACGCTTTAGTACATCCTTTTGGCCAAAAACTTGCAGAGTTCATCCTTTGGCCAAAAACTTTCCTTGTTGCGTTTATCCATAACATCTTATGTTATTATCATGTCGCATCCGTTTTGTCCGTTTTTCGGTTTTATAGGTTTTCGCGCG
Source organism: Chrysanthemum makinoi (assembly GCA_910596185.1). Classification (NCBI taxonomy): domain Eukaryota; kingdom Viridiplantae; phylum Streptophyta; class Magnoliopsida; order Asterales; family Asteraceae; genus Chrysanthemum; species Chrysanthemum makinoi. Next base: position 43,738,450 of record OU343218.1, on the reverse strand, counting down.
CCATGCTTTTAATACGCTTTTTCCTGTTTAGTATATTCAACATATTGAAATTTTTTCAAAATTTGAAATAAAAAAATAAGTTCTTTTCTGAATTTGTATTTGAAAATCAAAAATTTTGAAAATTAAAAAAAAAAAAAAAAAATTCAAAATATTGGATTTTTTTTTTCTTTTTTCGGATTTTTTTCCAATTTTCTTTTTCAAAATTTTTTGGAATTTTTTTTTCCAAATTTGAGAAAAATTCCAATTTTTTTATTTTCAAATTTTTTTCTTTTTGAAAAAAATTTCAATATGTTGAGATAGTACAAAAACGGTTAAAAACAAACAAAACGATAAAACTAACGATGAAAACGTAAAAACAAAACCAAAGCGATTAAAACAAAGAAAAACGATAAAACCGGACAAAAACGCATAAAATGGATGAAGACGCATTAAAAACATATGAAAATGTATAAAGGATGAACGCTACAAGAGTTTTGGCCAAAAGGATGAACTCTCGCAAAAGTTTTTGCCAAAAGGATGAACTTCGCAAAGTTTTTGGCCAAAAGGATGAACTTCAAAAGTTTTTGGCCAAAGGATGTACCTGCAAAAGTTTTGGCCAAAGGATGAACTTTGCAAAAGTTTTTGGCCAAAAGGATGAACTATGCAAGATGTTTTGGCCAAAAGGGCTAACGTGTTAATTCTAACGCAAACTTAACAGCTAAAGCCGTGGACCAAAATTTGCAAAAGGTTTGATTTTGGGACGGTTTATGCAATTTCAAACTATTTGGGACGAAACCTGCAATTTGGCCAAACCTTAGTGACGATTTCTGCAATTAACTCTAAATAATATGTATGTGTGATACAGTTACGTAAAGCATAAAAAATATGTGACAAACCAATTTTAAGTTTTTAATTAACATAATGATTATTGTTTTTTCAACTGTACATTTTTTAGAGTGCAAATTAAACTTTTAGATAAACCTATATATTAAATCATATTTAAAATAAAGAATAAAAGATCATAGGGACACATTAACTTTTCTCGGGAAATAACAATATGTCTTCACCCAATAAAGTACCTTTATCGTATCTTTTCATCTTCTTTGACGCACCAATGCACCATCTACATCAACTCCGGCGTTAATGTCTGGCTAAATCTGAAACCGTTTTTTTTCTGTTCATTCTTTTCAAATTTGAATTCAAGGTGGTTCCTAACATAATTCCAAGGTAGGTCCCAAATAAATTTATATGATGCCTCTAAGAGATTTTACGTTCTAAGGTGGTTCCCGGGCACCACCTTCGCATGCCTTGGGTCCGCCTCTGTCGGTCAGAATCGGTCTTGGGCTAGCCCGATTCGGGTATGTTTGGTAAAATTAGTTGTTTTTTTTTAGAAAATGACATTGAATTGAAGCAAACTCACAACTAAAATATGAAATATTATAAAAGATGACACACTGATTTAATGTTGAAAACCCCAATAGGGTAAAAACACGAGCAAAGAAAAATACGTTTCACTATGATGAAAAACTAAGAGTTACACGTTCTCTCTAATTACAAGGATAAACATCAAGCGTTATATCTTTTGTATTATGAGATATTACAAACTCTCTAATTCTACTCAATACTAGTTAGGAGAACTTTGTATGTGAAATGAATTGAGTATGGGATGATAATGAAGTTGCCGTTCATTGCCTTTTATAGGCATCAATTTGAGCACTTGACATCATGCATGACTCATTAGCTCACAACTTATAGTCCCACTTGAGAAAAAAGATTCCATAAATGTAGATACAATGTATCTATGTTAACAATCTCCCACTTGAAGATCCTATTGAAAGTAAATCGATTTTCACACCGTTATTCTTCTTTGCACTTCCATGTTGCTTACGTTTCTGTTAGGCCGCATGGGGATCGGCACCATATAAACTTGTCACATTTGATTGCTTTAGTCATATAATCTTTCACGTTATCACCAGTATAAACTTTCTGTATATCCACGGTTCCTTCTTCCACTTTCTCACGAACGAAGTGATACTAAACTCATATATACTTTGTCTTTGAATGAAATGCCGGATTCCCTTCCAGATATAAGGCGCTCTGATTGTTACAAAATAGAAATAATTTCTCTTATTCGGCCCAAGCTCTTCCAACAACATCTTCCACTATACTGCTTCTTTGTTGGCTTGAGCAGCTGCAACATAATCTGCTTCTTTGTTGACATGGCCACAACTGACTGTAGTTTTGAAACCCAGCTTACTGTTTTGCCAGAAAGTGTAAACACATACCCGGTGGTTGATTTACTTTCGTCAAAATCACCTGCGTAATCAGAATCAACATATCCATTGACAGTTAAATCTAATTCCCGAAAACATAATGCAACATGTGAGGTTCCTTTAATGTTTCTAAGGATCCTCTTCACAGCTTCCTACAGGTTCCGTCATGTACCGACTCACTACTCCCACTGCATATGCAATGTCTGGCCTTGTACAAATCATAGCGAACATTAAACTTCTCACTGCTGATGCATACGGTACTTGAGACATTTTCATCCTCTCTTCTTCACTGCTAGGACTCATCTTGGAGGATAGCTTGACATTAGTAGGAAACGGGGTTGATATTGGCTTACAATCTTGCATATTGAACCTTTGCAAGATTTCCCTCACGTAACTTTTCTGTGAAAGCCAAATTCTCCTTCTAACTCTATCTCGGTGAATCTGCATCCCTAGAATCTTGTTTGCCGGACCAAGGTCTTTCATCTTGAATTCCCTAGCCAGTTGAGCCTACAATTTATTAATACAATATTTGTTGGGGCCTGGTACCAACATGTCTTCAACATATAACAGCAAGATGACAAAATCATTGTCTTCAAACCTCTTGTTTGCAAAAGGGTCTTCATGTATTCTGTTATATCCAAGGCCAATGATGAAAGAATCGAATCTCTTGTACCAACAGCGCGACGCATGCTTTAAACCGTACAGAGATTTGTTTACCCTCCAAACCAAGTTCTCTTTTCATTTTTGTTTAAAACCTTCTGGTTAGAGCATGTAAGTTTCTTCCTCAAGATCTCCATGAAGAAAATTTTTCACATCTAGCTGCTCTAGATGTAAATCATGTGTAGCACACATTGCCAGAACCACTCGAACAGTTGTCATTCGAACCACATGTGAAAATATTTTGTTGAAGTCGACTCCCTCTTTCTAAGCATATCCTTTGACTACCAATCTTGCACGATATCTCTCCATCTGGTCATCATCGTTCCTCTTGATCTTGTACACCCATTTGTTTCCAATGGGTTTTCTACCTGCTGGTAGTGACATCAGTTCTTACGCTTTATTCTTATGAATAGCTTCAATTTCTTCTTGCATTGCAGCCATCCAGAACGACGCATCTGAATTATTCATTGCTTCTTGAAGAGTTGATGGCTCTCCTTCCTCTATAAGAAGACATTATGCAACATTTCTCTTCATAACATAATCTGAGTGCCACACCGGACGTTTCTTTCAAGATTAAGAGTACGAGTTATTGGAGCTTGAGACTCGATTGTCTCATTCACCTCGTGTTGTGGTACAACTTCAAAAGAATCACTCGACTGAAATTGCTTCTCCATCTATATTGATGTAGTTTCTCATGTAGCGTTATCACCTTCTTCATTTGAATTTTGTCTTCTACGAATAGAACATCTCTGCTGACGACTAATTTATGGGTAGTGGGGTCCCACAAGCGAAACTGTTACACCCCGATTCACGGTTTGACTGGAAATTACTCGATTTTTAAAACTTTAACGCGGAACATTTGACAATCCTTATTATAACATATACTCAATTACTTTTTAAAATAATGGCACAAGATTATAACAAAACATCATTTTGTTGCTGTAATACGGGCTGACATCGTCGCCTTATAAGCTGCTACGTCGTCACCCTTTAACCGTAACTCAAAACACGTTTTCAGATTTAACACGCAACGGCTCAGAGGATTTTAAACACGACATTGTCTCAACTGGTTCGGATGCCGTCGCCACAAAACTGTGACGCCGTCCGGTCTACAGACCTGCACATTTTGACAGCAAAAATGCACAACCATTCTTGACTTATTTCGACTCAAACAATCATTTAGACCTCTTAAACATTGACCAATCATTTTGATAACTATGACCAATACTCTAAAAACATATTTAACAATACTTGACCCATTTATATCAAAAATGGGTGAGATTACGCTCTAACCCAAACACCCTTTTAAGAAAGACATAACTTACAATTTGACTCATTAGAACATATCTTTACATGTCATTACAAAACATTACTATAACCATTTAAATACAACACTTGACACTTCACAATAAGTTTATGAAATCTTTTCCAATTTAACGGGGGCACAAATCGTCACTTGGAGCTCGGTATCTACCTAACTCTTACTCATACACTAATGAAACTTCCACATAGTCAACAATGGTTCCAATCCAAGCAATAGCACTTCAAGCACATGAACCTACAATAACATTGATAACTATAACATGTAAGCGATAACGCTTAGTAAGTAATTAGAATAAAACATGTTAATGCTTCTATCATCATATAATTTCACAAAAGCATAACTAACACATAAACTATGACACATTTAGCACATAAGGCATATAACACATACCTTTATCTTGCATAAGGCAACTAATTCTATAACCATCATCAATTCCAACCGTGATCCAATATTTCCTTTACTTAACTATAACCAAAACTTAACCACAACATGTATAACACATCACGCGATAATGTTCACATTAAGCAAGTGGTAGTCAAATTACTTACCTTAGCAATCCATGCTAAGCCATACACAATTTCCATCATCTTTCATTAGCCATAATCAATCACCATCATCCAATGTAACATCCTTAAACACATAATCAAAATACACTTAAAACATAAACAATAAACTATAGCCATGGTTTACACAACCATTTGGCTCGAATAAACATCCTTTAATTCATCATATAATCATATATTGATTATATGATGATCCTCGCATAAATTATCCAACTTTTACCCATAATAAGATTTCCCTCAAGATTACTATAACTCTTTTTAATCATCAAATGATCATATCACAAATTACTTATTTTACCTTCAATTCAATTAGAGGGGTTTCACCCAATTACACTATAACATCTTAATTAGTGTTTAAAACCACAATTACCCAAAACCCCCAACTTGGGTACATGAACCCTAACTCTTCAATTAACAATTAACACTTCAATTAAGTATTACTTACTTGCAAGGATTATAATTAGGGCTTATTGCTAGTACTAGGCCATGAATTCTCCTTCAATCTGACCATCAATATATGATGGTATTTCTCCTTTTCACCAAGACCGACATATACACACACATACAAATTTTCTGGAAATAAAATGAGGATAGTAGAATTATCCAGACACTTGTAGTTAGTGTCGTAAGCTATTTGACACAAATGGTTCCTCAAGTCCCATTCTTCCTATTTTGGTCACAAGACACTTATATCAAATGATCATATCACAAATTACTTATTTTATCTTCAATTCAATTAGAGGGGTTTCACCCAATTACACTATAACATCTTAATTAGTGTTTAAAACCAGAATTACCCAAAACCCCCAACTTGGGTACATGAACCCTAACTCTTCAATTAACAATTAACACTTCAATTAAGTATTGCTTACTTGCAAGGATTATAATTAGGGCTTATTGCTAGTACTAGGCCATGAATTCTCCTTCAATCTGACCATCAATATATGATGGTATTTCTCCTTTTCACCAAGACCGACATATACACACACATACAATTTTTCTGGAAATAAAATGAGGATAGTAGAATTATCCAGACACTTGTAGTTAGTGTCGTAAGCTATTTGACACAAATGGTTCCTCAAGTCCCATTCTTCCTATTTTGGTCACAAGACACTTATATTAAGTTTATAACGTGGCACATTAGGTCCCCTCATTTATATAACTATAACATAACATTTGTTAATTATTAGTTTGACTATAGGGTAAACTAGTCAATCCGGTCAAGTCCTCAGACCACATTCAACCACGGTGGGACCAATTGGTATTTCTGGGATAGGGGTGTAATAGATACCCCTTTACTCCATCAGCGTACCCCAAGAACAAACATTTTCTGGATTTCAGATCCAGCTTTGTATTTTCTTGAGAATTGTACATCACGTACACGTGACTTCCAAATATATGAAGGTCTGAATAGATGACTAGCTTTCCCGTCCACATCTCTATCGGTGTCTTCAACTCAACTGCAGTTGAAGGTGAACGATTTATCACATAACATGCGGTATTGACTGCTTCTGCCCAGAACGATTTTTCCAAGCTTGCAGCTGCCAACATTGCCTTTGCTCTTTCTAAAAATGTTATGTTCATCCCCTCTGCCTCTGTTGAGGAGTATATGTCATTGTGAACTTCCTTTTGATTCCTTCTTGCCTACAAAAAAATATCAAATTCATTACTAGTATATTCGTCTCCATTATCTTTCCTCAAACACTTGATCTTCTTTCCAGAATCAAGTTCAACCTGCGCTTGTAAACTTTGAAAACTTCAAACACATCAGACTTCTTCTTGATTTGGTACACCCAACATTTTCTGGAATAGTCATCAATGAATGATACAAAATACTTTGCTCCTCTCAGGGATAGAACCGGTTCATGCCATACATCAGAAAGAACCAATTTTAGAGCGTAAACACTTTTAGAATTTGATGTCTTAAATTTTAAGAGATCCTGCTTGTTGGTAACACAATGCTCATAGAAAGGTAAAGAAACCTTTGTGAGGTCAGGAATTAACTTCCTTTCCACAAGAACCTTCATTCTTTGTTCCGACATATGTCCAAGCTTCTGATGCCATGTTACTGCAGCTCTATGAATTGGACTATGTAATGCAATAGATGCTTTCGCCTCCTCTATTATCTCTCCTTTTCAGTTGGTATAATTTTGCAACCACCTTTTCTCCTTTCATAAGTATAAGCGCGCCTTTTATAACTTTCATGATCTTGTTTTGTATTTCAACCTTACAACCAAGATCATCCAATTGTCCTAGAGACAAGAGATTCTTTCTCAGGACCTCCATGTGTCACACATCCTTAATAGTATGAACTGTACCATCATGCACCTTCACCATGATATTTCCGATTCCAATGATCTATAGTTCATGATCATTGAAACTGTATACAGATCTGCCTCCAGAGATTGGTTTATATTGATGAAACCATTCTCTTCTTGCGGTCATATGAAAAGTAGCTCCCATATCAAACATCCATACATCTGCAAATCTCTTCTTGCCTTCATTTGCAGCCGTTGCTTCACAACACAAAGCATTACCATCTTCTGAAGTGCTATCGAAATTTCCCTGAGGATTAGAGGTATTTAAACCCAGACAATCTTTCTTAAAGTGACCCGACTTGACACATTTGTAGCATTTAAAATTCTTCTTCCTTCCTATTTTAGATTTACCATGATTGTGACAACCACTGTAGCCAAGTTCCAATGACCTTTCTCTCGTCACCACCAAAGCCTCCACCTGTATTGAACTGGTTTGCATGTCCTCCCTGTTGTTGCGCTTATTTTCTTTTTCCTGAATGGCTGCTGCAACATCATCTAAGACCAGATAGTCCGAAAGAACATTACTGGTCAAGTTGATGATAAGCTGGTCATCTGAGTCAGGTAAACTTTGAAGTAGAATTTCAGCACGTTCTTGTGGCTCTTTTTTACAACTCATAGACGTGAGCTGAGAAAATAGAGTATTCAGGTTATTAACGTGCTCAATCACAGAAGTCGATTCCGTCATGCGAAGAACATGAAGTTTCCCCTTAAGAAATTTTTTATTATGGAGCGATCTTTCCTCGTATAATTGAGCAAGATGATTCAAATTTCCTTTGGACTTTCTTTCTCCTCTGTGCCTGACAAAACTCCATTTACTAATGCTAGATGAAGATTTGCAATAGCATTTCCGTCCATCCCGTCCCATTTACTGTCATCCATGACATCATCCGGTCTTTCATCAATTGCCGCTAAACATTTATCCTTTCTAAGGATAGCTTTCATCTTTAATCTCCACAACGAGAAATTATTCACATTGATTTTTTCGATTTCAAATTTCGCCGCGAGTACTATAATCACCATATACTTTTCGACAAAACTATTATTTATTAATAATAGTAACGAACACCTTTTGAGTGAGTACAATTTTACTTATCTTTTGATGTGGAGGGTCCACTTATTAGTGGCAACCACAAAGCATACTATAAATAGTTATACACACACCCAACCTTAGCTTTTGATACCACTTGTTGAGAAAAGTGACACTGAATTGAAGCAAACCACAACTAAAATATGAAATATTATAAAAAATGACACACGGATTTCGTGGAAAACCCCAATAGGGTAAAAACCACGGGCAAAGAAAGATACGTTTCACTGTGATGAAAAAATAGGAGCTACACCTTCTCTCTAATTACAAGGATAAACATCAATAGTTATATCTCTTGTATTAGGAGTTATTACAAACTCTCTAATTATACTCAATACTAGTTAGGAGAACTTTGTATGTGAAAATGAATTGAGAATGAGATGATAATGAAGCTGCCATTCATTGCCTTTTATAGGCATCTATTTGACCACTTGACATCATGCATGACTCATTAGCTTACAACTTGTAGCCCCACTAGAGAAAAAATTTCCATGAATGTAGATACAATGTATCTATGTTAACATTAGTAGTTGTTGTTGTTGCTAATGATAGTGTTTTTGTTGATGCCGGTGCTATTGCTAAAAAAAATTAAAATTATAGGTTTTTTTTAGTGGTATTTGGCAAACTAGTTGTAATTATAGAGTAAAAGTGTAAAATAACATAATTGAACATACAATTAACAAAATCAATATAAATAGGAATAATAATAAAAGGATAAATATGAAAATTTTATTAAATATAATCTCTAGCATGTTTTTAAAAGTTGGTTTATGCAACTTATTTTTATAAACTAATCCACAATTTTTGTCATTCAAACGATTTTTTTTTAAGTGGCATCTCTCTTAGCAAAATAATTTTAAGCTCTTATAATTTTTAATCTATTGCGCCAAACACACCCTAAATTTATGTTTAAAATAAAGGTTTTGCTAAACATAGATTGTACTATCAGGTTAGTGGGTTGTTGTTATTGTACAACTAAGGGTGTCATAAAAGCCGATCCGACCCGAACCCCAAAATGGCTTTTCCAGTCGGGTTAGTCGGGTCCAAAATAAAATACGGGTCAATCGGATTAATCCGAATTGACCCCAGTTCTAAACAAGGTCGGGTTCAGATATAATATATGTCTCTTACTCGGGTTCGGGTGAACCCGAGTTTCTTTTTTTTTTCTTTCTAATTTGTATGTAAACACCAAAATTGTATAATTTTAATTCACCTAGACCCGAACCCGAGCTGACCCGACCCAAATTAAACCGAACCCGAGTGACCCGAGTTCTAAACAAAGTCGGGTTCAGGTATACTTTTTTTAGCCTTTGACCGAATTACCACAAACCCATCCGAGTCAACCCGAAAACACCACTATGTACAACCAAACAAATAATGTATGAATATCTCAAACATATGTTTGGTAGATTCCTATCTTAATTAACCTTATCTACGTTAGACATACCTTACGATGCCATTCTAGAAAAAGAGACAAAAAAATTAAATTCAAAACACACCCCACCCCCAACTAGGCGGCAAGGTCGTGTACTTTTAGCTATTTACAGTTTTTTATATAACAAAATGTATTTATTAAATATCTAACAAATATATAGCGATTTCTTAATAAAAAAATATATCGGTGAAAAGGACTCTAAATTGCAAATCAAATGAGACAAATGTTACAATACTTTTGATTAACGTACGATTTTATAAAATATGTTGAAGCTTAATTTATTCTTTTTATGAAAATAAAATAAAATTCAAACTGCACCTTTAAACTGTCTAACAATTTACAAAAGTTACCCTAAACTTTATTCCTTTTTACAGTTAAGTATATATGTATATATAACAAAATTTTATAAAAGATTTTAAACACACCCACCAACTAAGTAAACAAGTTATGAAAATTACCTTAAAGTTTTACTTTTTATAATTTTTTTATTCAAAAAATCTTAATTATTAAACATCTAATAAATGTTAGCAAATTTGTTTATAAAAATATACCAATAAAAAGGTCTTTAAAATTAGTCTAACATTGCGATGCAAAGGTTTAGAGTCTCGAACAACCATGGGGTCGTCAAGTGGAGTGTGATACGTAGGTTTAGAGTCTAGTGCGAATGATTGAGTAGCAATTGACCAATTTTTGGAAAACATACAAATTCCTTCACATGGTATGCGAAGGATTTGTGCGAATGTGTTGAGGGGTAAGGTGATGCTTTGGTTGTTTATAATGAAAGCGATTGAAATACTTTCATCATTGTTTCGGACAATCCTAACATTCTTGTAAAATTCGAAGATGAAGACCGGACAAATTTGTTCATCAATTTCTAGGAGAAAATCAAAGTTGATTGCGGAAAAGACTTTCGGAATGTTGGTGTTTTCAAGGAAACATTCCTTAACTACACGACCTTTGTGGATAAGTCGTTTTTGGAGCATTTGGAAGGTTTTGCGGTCACTTTTTGATAGCCCTTCTTTGCGATAGTATCTAGGAAGGTAGTGAACAGTGTTATGATGATCTTGTTGGGTAGCTTTAGGCATGTTTGATCCTAGAGAGAAAAAAAATTCCAATTAGGTAAAATTTGTCAAGATGGGTTTATGAGTTTATTTTGTATTAACAATGCCGTTTTGAAAATCCTTGATTATGTAGAATATTTTTGTAATAAACAAGTTCCCAATTGGTGATATGAAAAATTGAGACCAATTAAAAGTTTTAAAACCATAAACCCTAGGATGGAGATGATGATGAATAGTCAATATGAGTGTAATTACTTATAATGATGTTTAAGATTGAGATGCTTGAGAGTATGGAGCCCTAGGATGATTGGAACTGAGATTAGGTCATTCTATGCTTTTAGGAAGAGGGAAAATGGATTGTTTTGGGTTTTGAAAACGAGTTTCATGTTGTCTGTTTACACGGTTCCCCCGAATCCCTTGTTTGAGGGATCCAACTAGTACAACTCATGGGATCCGGCTCTGCACACAAATATTGGAGTGTTTTGGATTATTCTTTCACTTGTAACAAGTTATTCAATAACTTATTTGTGAAAAGAACTTGTAAAATGAGATTTTGATTATATTCCTATTTGAATAGACGTTTGGCAAAGATGTTTTGAAAGAAAGGAAAATTGTTTATTGAATGATGGTGGATCAAGACTTTAACTATCAATAATTTATTTATGTGATGCGGCGCAGGTTTGACGAACTTACAAGTTTTTAAGAGAATCAAAGAATGCTATTCCCGATGATGTGTTAGGATGGAAAGTAGTGAAGAGAGACTTTTTAGAAACTTGCGACTTTTATGTTAAATGCCTAATTCATGTACACATATTATATGCATGGTTTTTATAGAGATGTTTATGAAAGAGAAACATATATCATCATTTTATTCACATATGATTACTACATGTAAACAACAATTAGTTGTAGGTAAGAGAATATACCTTTGCTCTATTCTCTTTTTGTGGTTTGTAAAAACCATAGACCCGAAATATTTCATGATCTTTTAAAGTAATCTTTTGTACTTTGTGAAAGTAGGTTGTGATTATTCTTAGGTTCTTCCTTGGATGTTGACTTCATTTTTCTTTGGAAAGAACGAAGTCTTTGGAAGAATCCTAGCATGAAGATTTTTTAAAGAGAAAGTGTTAGAATGATCTATCACTATCCAACATTTTGTTAAAATAAAAAATATTTCTAAAACATGAACTTTTGTTTTAAGAAATTTCCTTCTTTGTAGTTTTCAAGCATACACGGATCGTATCAAGTTTTTAAAGTACAATATGCTCTAAGAAAATTGGTAACGAAGCTCTGATGCCAATTGTGGAAAAATAGAAGGGAAGGTTGAATAGTTTTACCGATTAAAACTTCGTTTTAAAATATTTAGATCGACTTATGTCAATCTATTTGGTATGTGTGTTGGATATTGATAGATAAGCATATAAGTAAGTAATGCAAAGAAAAAGAGTAAAGGAACGCAAAACCACGACACCAGTATTTATAGTGGTTCGGCTACAAGGACACCTTCCTTGCCCTACTCCACTCCCCGAGTACCCCACTCGAGAGTTTGTAAGCACTACAACGTCGGAGAATCCTTCACAACGTCGCCTACTTTTTATCTGGTACAAGGCTAGATACCGAGTTCTACCACGAGGTATAATCAAACCTATCACAACGCCGCCTACACTTTATCCGGTACAAGGCTAGATACCGAGTTCCATTACAAAGGAGGAACTACTACCCAACGCTACACCACAACACAACTACCCCAAAAGGAGACACACTCCTTGTTACAACACTAGAAGGATATCAATATCCTTTAACCCAAACTATCTAACTTGTACATCGATGGACCATATCGAATGTACACCTTTGGCACCATTCACTAATGCCTTCAATACGACCCTTTGACACCTTTCACTAATGCCTTCAACACAACACTTCTATGGAGGGAGGAAAGAACTATCAACAAGATGCACTTCAGTGGTCTTGATGATGACGAATCTTAGCAACTCATGACTTGAGCTTGAATGTCTTCAAGAGGTGGTGATCTCGCCTTTAAGAGGAACCTAGAGTCTCACACAAACATAAAACTACATAGAATGATCCTTTGGATCAGTGGTTAGAGATGTTAGAATACTGGGAGAAATTATATCTAAAAGTGGTAGTGAGCAAGAGAGATTTATGGACAAAACATGTCTACTGTCCCACAGTTCCCACGGATCCCTCCCCAGAGGGATCCGGCTAGTGCAAAACCTGGGATCCGGCTACTGGTTCAGTTTAGTCTGGATTTCGGGTTGCAAACCGGGTTATGGACCATGGATTATGAGTATTGGATTATGAATAACCAACAAGATGCAATGTACCTAGTCATTGGGTTATGGATCTTGGGTCATGGGTCATGGACTTTGGGTCATGGGTTATGGATCATGCTCCATGAGTATGGGTTATGGACTTTGGTTTTTACCCAACAACATTCATTGTACCTAGTCAATGGATCATGGGTCATGGGTTATGGACTTTGGTTTTTACCCATTTCTTACCCATTACAACATATACAAAGTACATATACATTTTTATAAAATGTAAACACTAGTTGTTATACATATGAATTTCTATAAGATATAAATAATATTACTTGTTAGTGTTTTATAAAAATGTCTTTGGTTTTATATAACGTATTTACTAAACATGTTTTGATATAGTTTTAACTAGTGAAGTTTTCCGGCCGCGCTTAGCACGGCCCAAGTGTATTAAACAAATAATGACTAAAAAGAGAGTAACAATCGCGGTTATAATAAAATGTAAACACCATGGTGTTAACTAAAATATTATAATATATTATATAGATGGAAACGTACCTACAAAATTATGAAACCCTTAGCTGTTAAACAATTTGTTAATTCTTCATACTATTCGTCTATGGGTTGTGATCATTCTTTTAATACGCCCATTATGTGATAACATATAGTCTTGGCAGTTTCCTATTGGCCAAATGGAGGTGCAAGATTTACTGTACATGACAGTTTATGGCTAATCATTTATTAATACTCTTTGATGCACAGTTGCAGGCCTCTCATTGGGCCTAGGGAGTTTCCCTGCTTAATGTGCAACAAAATACACCTCTAATCACTTTCTAACCCAACGTCAGACACCCTCTTTGACTTCTTGGAAACCTAATACATGTACTACATAATCTTAGCCATACAAATGTGTATCAAAGTTGTAGAAAATCATACACGTACATACCAACTATTCAGTACCAGAACCTTCATCATCTAACTACACTATTACAAAACTTTGTTACAGAAAAACCAGATAACTACAACACTTTACAAACCAAAACTGCAAAGAAAAAGCACGAAGGAAATTATCTGCATTCTACTACAATCCTTACTCACCACACCAGGCTGCAGCTTCGTAAACCAGGTATCTCCTATACAAAATTGTACGTAGATGATGTAGTTATGCATTGAATAACACTCTCACTTCTGCATCTTATGTATCATAGGCTGCTTCTAACTCCCTTCTCTTTTTTTTAATGCTCATTTGAAGTTGCAAAATCGTATACCATTATGCATTTACAGAAAAAGAAAAAAAAACACACAAAAATTATTACTGTTAACTTAACTACCTGGATGTCCCCTGCATGTACATAATAGGTTGACTCCTTTTTTACTTTCTGCTTACATAAATATGATATGCAACCTCAAGCTCACTCCAAAAGACAAGTTGGCTTTAACAGTAACAGTAAGAGGATAACAAAAAATGTATTAAATAAGTTTAAAAAAATACCTTCTACACAACCAAATTTAGAAACATTGTTTCGTGGTGGGTGTCCACAAGATACTTTATACCTTCCAGAGACGCCAGCTCATGAAAGATCATGTTTCCACCATCAAAGTGTATCACCATTATTTGGTGATGAATTTACAAACAATTCCCAAAGTCTTCCATATACGGCTTATCATCAGCATCCACACCCTGTTGGTGGTGGGTATCCACAAGATACTTTATACCTTCCAGACACTACAGTTCATGAAAGATCATGTTTTCACCATGAAAGTGTACCACCATTATTTGGTGATGAATTTACAAACAATTCCCAAAGTCTTCCATATAAGGTTTATCATCAACATCCACACCCTGTGGAAGACCATCATATTTTGAATACCAAAAAAAGAAAACTAAAGGTTCAACATGTATCCCGGCAAAAGAATTTCAACAAACAAATGGTAGAGGGTTTTCCAGCTTATACACGTTCAGAAGACAAAGATCGTCCACAATCACAAACCAAAGGTATATTTTAATATCATACTATGTTACAAAATACAGAGTATATGATTTTTGTCGCTTTAGTTTTCGACTTTAAATGCAGGTTTTAGCAAGGGAAAACAAATATGTGAAACACACAATTACGAACCATTACCTGCCAAAATTATTGGAGAGAAAGATTATAATGACTTTTACAGCCTGCATCATCCATGCTGTTATGCGACCTCATCCACCGTTACATACAGTCACAACAATGCACATTCCATTCACGGTTACGAAGGTGTCGCCGGATACAACGCACATACTCCATGCTCTACTTCACCTTCAAGCAACATTACATGCAACAACGAGAGCCTGTATTCAAACCATGAGTCACAGTTTGCCCAACAACTGACAAGTGCAGCAGACGGAGACGAACGTATGAAACCTGCACTTTACATAATATTCGTGAAATAACCATTCTCAATAGAAGTAATCATTTTCAAATTTAACTACAAACATTAACACCATTTCGTTTTCTTTCCCCAGGTGCAGCTGGGCCCTGCTACCATCAACCAACTGCAATACATGAGACAAGCACACCATTTCAGGATACAGTTGGTAAACAGAAAAAAACAAATCGAAAAAGAAAACGTCCTAGCACTTACAGTGTGATCGATGCAAATTCAAACAGCTCTAACGGTAACTCACTTTGTTTATATTATTGGACCTCTGTTAGACAATGTACACAGAAAATGTTTGACTCTAATATATACGCACCAATGTCTTGCAGCCGTTTCAAGTTTCTACAACGATATTGGAGATTGTGACTGGAGGTGCGAACACTGCGGTGCTGCATTTTGGTACAACGAAAGGCTCAAAAGATCTACGCAACAAAGGGTAAGATATAGCAGATGTTGTGGAGAAGGAAAGGTTTATCTTCAAGAAGAAGTTGATCCACCAGAAAGTATAAAACAACTACTCAAAGACAAACACTTTTTGGATAACATTCGAGCATACAACCAAATGTTTAGTATGACATCATTCGGTGCGCAGATTGATGAATCCATTAACGACGGTCGAGGCCCTTACGTGTTCAAAATTTCTGGCCAAATCCACCATTGGATAGGTACACTGTGTCCACCGAACAATGAAGAACCACGATTCTTGCAGTTATACATAAACGATACGCAGAATGAAGTGGAAAATAGGTTAGAACCTTTTGGAGGAACAAATTCAGGAAGTTTGAAGCCTGAAATTGTTCAGAGGTTAATACAGATTCTCGATGCACACAATGAATTAGTAAGACTGTTTAGAACAGCAAGGGATATGTGTAGCGAACACCATGTGCCAGAATTCAAGATCCATCTTTTTAATGTAGACGGAGCTCGCCAATACCAATTGCCAACAGCAGATATTCTTGGTGCTATAGTCTTTGAAAATAATACACAAAAAAGGCGAAGGTCCTAAGAGAATTAACAAGCTTCACTCTACATACATGGCACTACAATTTCCACTTCTGTTTATCTACGGTCAGCCAGGATATAGCACAAAACTGAAACTCAGAACTCGGAATCCAAATGGTGAACAACCAAAAATGAGTATGAACACCTACTACACATATCAGCTACATGAAAGGCCACATTTGTACGGGCTAATATTCAAAAGTGGAAGACTGTTTCAGCAATACGTCGTGTCTGTATATTGTGCTTTAGAACAAGAAAGACTTGATTTCATAAGGTCAAAACAGAATAGTATTCGGAGTGAGTATTTGTCAGGCATTTACGATGCAATTTCGAAGGGAGATCGATGCGGTGCTGACATTGGTAAAAGAATCATTCTTCCTTCAAGTTTTACGGGTGGACCACGATACATGTACAACCACTACCTCGACGCCCTTGCCATTTGCCGAGTCCTTGGAAACCCGCAATTTTTCATTACGTTTACATGCAACGTAAACTGGCGGCGAAATTCAAAGGTACATGAAGCGCTATCCAGAACTGTCATCCGCAGACAGGGCTGACGTTGTTGACCGTGTTTTTGAGCAGAAAGTCCAAGATTTTGTTAAAACTTTAAAAGAAGACAAGATATTTGGACATGTTACTGGAGGTACATACTCATTACTTATTTAAATAGAATAAATGATATATGTACAGCTATAAATGTACATACACACACAATTAACTTAATTAATTTTTTTAACTTCCTTCATGTTGCAGTTCTTTACACAATAGAATTCCAAAAATGTGGCCTTCCACATTGTCACACACTATTATGGCTACAATCAAGTGACAAAATACAATCACCAGAAGACGTAGACAAATTTATCTGTGCAGAACTGCCAGACAGAGCAACTGATCCAGATGGATATAAAGTTGTATCCGAAATGATGTTACACGGCCCATGTGGCCTTGCTAATCCAAAAGCTCCGTGTATGCGGGAAGGCCCGTGTAACAAGAACTTCCCAAAAAAAATACAATGACCAGACATTCTTTGACAAGAATGGTCATGTACATTACCGAAGAAGAAAAAGTTCAGGTTATGCAACAAGAGGGAAAATAAGATTGGACACCACTTACGTTGTTCCATACAACAGGTTACTTTGCCTCATGTTTCACGCACACATAAACGTCGAATATTGTGGGTGGAGCATGTTGATAAAGTACTTATTTAAATACATATCGAAAGGTAGCGATAGAATAGCAAAACGCATTACAAGACCTCTTGGTCAGCCATCAACATCAGCAAATCAAAGACCGATTCAAGTAGATGAAATAAAAAATTTCATTGATGGTCGATTTATATGTCCGCACGAAGCATGTTAGAGAATACTCAATTTTTCAATACATCACCGAGAGCCAGCAGTACAAATACTAGCTGTACATCTTGAAGGTATGCAAAGGATAAGTTTTCGAGACAACGAACCTTTGGGGTACGTTGTTAGTGATGAAGGAAGAACAATGACAACGCTTACAGAATGGTTCACGTTCAACAACTTATATGAAGAAGGTCATCACCTTACATACTTAGACTTTCCTTCCGCATTTGTCTGGTATGAAGATTCAAAACAGTGGGTTGCTAGAAAAAAAAAGACAAAATCGTCAGTTGGAAGACTTGCGTATGTTCACCCTGCTGCCGGTGAACTATTCTATTTTAGAATGTTGTTGTGTCACCAAAAAGGTTGCAGATCATTTAATGAAGTTCGAAAAGTAAACAACATAACTTACCCAACATTTCGTGCGGCCTGTCAGGCAATGGGGCTACTTAAGGATGACAGAGAATGGGACATGACGTTACAAGAAGCAGCTATTTCAGCAACTGCATGTGAGTTAAGGTCATTGTTTGCCTACATTTTGCTATACTGTGACGTGGCAGACACTGTCACTCTCTAGGAAAAGCACTGGACAACAATGATTGACGATATTCCAGCAAGAGCATCTGCTATGTCTCACGTTAAAGATCTCCATATTAATGATCCTGAAATGAAAGGATATCTTCTGTATGAACTAGAGCTGATCTTTAACAACTGTTCAAAGTCACTTACAGATTTTGGCCTCGAATTGCCCCCTAAAAAGTTGATAGACGACTTGGAAAACAGACTGTTGATGGAAGAAAAAAACTACAAAAGGGATGAATTGGAGCAACAAGTAATTGCAGCTGTACAAAAGCTGAATGCAGAACAACAACACATCTACAACTTGGTTGTTGAATCATCTGCTAGAAATAAACAAGAATTGGTGTTTTTGTATGGCCATGGTGGAACCGGAAAAACCTTTTTGTGGAAGACAATAATCAACAAACTAAGATCAAAAGGGAAAATAGTACTGGCAGTTGCATCTTCTGGGATTGCATCTTTGTTACTTCCGTCTGGGCGCACAGCACATTCAAGATTCAAACTGCCACTTGAACTGACTGACGAATCAATGTGTCATGTTAAAAAAAACAATGCTTGCAAACCTATTATCAGAGACAGATCTGATAGTTTGGGATGAAGCACCGATGAATGATAGAAGGTGCTTCAAAACACTAGATCGAACTCTAAAAGATGTTCTCAACAATCAAGATGCATTATTCGGTGGCAAATCAATTATGTTAGGTGGCGATTTTAGACAAACATTACCAGTGAAAAAAAAAGGTACGAAAGCAGATATACTGGCTTCATCAATAACTTCTTCATACCTTTGGTGTCATTTTAAGGTATGTAGACTTAAAAAAAACATGCGGCCAATGTTGCAAAAATCGTGAATCGGTAGTCGGGCGGTCGACCACCCTGCAGCGAGTAATCGGTCAAGTCGGGATTAATCGGTGATTAATCGGATTGGCATTTCCTGCAGTTTTTTGGTATTTCTGAAGACCAAACTAAAAATCTTAACTGATTCCAAGCCTGCTATGTTTCCAAACCTCAATAAAATGCTCCAATTCTGATTATGATGCCCATTGTGCGTTATAAGTGAAATATACGATCTCCAAATTAAGTATAATGCCTAAATTATTATTATTTATAAAATGACCGATTTTCCCGATTCGGCCGATTTATTACCGATTCGGCCGATTTTGACCGATTCGGCCGATTTTTTGACTGCTTAGTGTCGATTTTTATCCTAGGCCGATTTTTCGACCGATTTTCAAAAATCGACAAGGTACTCGGCCGATTAACGATTAATCGGCGATTAATCGGCCGAGTTGACCGATTTTTGCAACATTGCATGCGGCTACTACAGAAAAAACTTGATGTTGAAGAAACGAGGAAAACAAAAGCGTTTGCTTCGTGGTTACTAAATATAGGAGACGGTAAAATAGGAGACCGTGACGAAGAAGATGTAGAAAATACCGACTGGATTGAAATCTCCGAAGAATATTTTATTCAAGATGACGATAATGGTTTGTCAAAACTTATCAACTTCATCTACGATGCAAATACATTACAGTCACCAACTGCACAAGTCTTACAGGAGAAGGCCATTGTCTGTCCTAAGAACGAAATGGCAGACATAATAAACGCAGAAATTCTATCAATGATAGAAGGAGAAAGCGTAGTATATGTAAGTTGTGATGAGGCCATTCCTATAAGCAGAGATGGTGCCTCAAACGAGCTACTGTATCCACCAGAATTCTTAAACACACTAAAGTTCTCAGGTTTACCACCAAACAAGCTTATCCTTAAAGTCGGGACACCAATTATGCTACTTAGAAACGTAGACCTAGGAGGTGGCCTCTGCAACGGAACAAGAATGATTGTGACGCAGCTCTTTTCCAACTTAATACAAGCAGAAATTATTACAGGCAACAGAATTGGAGAAAAAGTGTTTATTCCAAGAATTATTTTGAAGACAACAGATCCGAACATGCCTTTTATATTCAAAAGGAAACAGTTCCCCGTTAAGGTGTGCTACGCGATGACTATAAACAAGAGCCAGGGGCAATCTCTAAGCAAAATTGGAGTCTACCTACCGGAACCTATATTCGCACACGGTCAACTTTATGTTGCACTTTCAAGAGCCACAACACCAACTGGTCTGAAGATTCTTATAAAAAAACAGAAAGGGCACCCACCTAATGCAACTAAGAACATAGTATACAAAGATTTTCTGAAAACAATTGCTGAATCAGAGGTTTAGATACTTAAAATTAAGCTGCACTGCATACCTAATCTCATTCATAACATAAATCACCTTTTGCATTACCTTAACTGTTTATCTAAAATGATTCTTATTTTCATAAATTTATTGTGCTAACATTTGTCAACATTTCATTATCGCAGTAAGCAGATAACCCCTATTGAAGAACTCAAACGTGGAGACAGGGGTAAACTGATCGAGGCGAAGGTATACCGTGCATGGACAGCTAGAGATCCTCCAAGCACAACTAGAGATCCTCCAAGCACAACTGAAAAAGGAATCCGTGCAATCTTATTAGATAGACAAGTAGTATACACAAACTTAATCTACGAAAATTTTTACATTCACTTTATACTAACAATATTTAACATACCTAGGGTACTCCAATACAAGCAAACATAGATGTCGACGACATTTATCACTTTAAGCATCTTCTTATACCTGGAAAAGCATACCAAATATCAGACTTCCAATGTGTCAAAACAGATAACTGGCAACAAACTCTTCACAACAAAACATCAGTCAAATTTACTAGACTCACAAAAATGGAAGCCATACCAGCTGAATCATTCCCAAATCACTATTTCAACTTTGTGTCCTGCAATCAACTACCTAATAAACTTTGGGACCCACGCGATAGAGGCAAAAAAGAGTATCCAGCCCTTACAGGTACATACAATTATTCTATTTCATTTTCGACTACTACAATAAAAAAAATGTGTATATGTGTAACTATCTTCAATCTGGCAGACTATATTGGATGCTACATTACATCAGGAGAAGCACGAGACATTGGAGACCCTAACAGAAATCAGTCAAGAATGAGGAAAGTGGAAATTCAAAATCTCAAGTAAGTCAAACTTAAAGTTATTGTTACAAACCCCGTACAATGCACACTAAATTCATAACACAAACTTCAAATAATGTACATCAACAGTCGAAATTCAATTGAAGTAACACTCTGGGATGACCTCGCTGACGACTTTAAAAAGGAAGCTATCGAACAACTTGAAAGGCCTATCATAATAGCTGTTACTTCATGCAGAGTTTCAAGATTCCAAAAAAGAGGTAACTTTATTGCTACTCAAAAACACGGTTGCATTACTTATAAAAAATGAACAACCATTATGTAACCAACACTTTTCTATCTACAGAACTCCAACTTTCATCAACACCGGCCACATACTATTACATAAATCCTAAAATACCACAACTGGAACAATACAAAGCAGCGTAAGCTTCATATACCCACATCCAACATTCTACACACTCTAATTGTAAACCTATTTGACTAAACAACATCTGTATACAACAGTTACAGAGAGCTACACCAGGAGAAGGCACCCTTATGTGTCACAAGATACCGCCTAGAACATGTTGAACAAGAGAAAACCAAAAACCGTATTCCATTAGCAATACTACTCACACATAATCCAGAAGCATACAAGGTCAGCAGCCACAACTAATGAACACCTATGTTCTAACATGTATTACATAATACAGCAATATATGACATATTTTTTTCTGATTCTTTACTAGGGGGTGCGGTTTAGTTGTCAGGCAAGAATAATGAATCTCAATAAGAACAGATACTGGTACTATCCTTCATGCAATGCCTGCACATTTAAAGTCACAGAAACAAACTGAACCTATGAATGCGACTACCATGGGGTCATACCAGCTCCTAACTACAGGTAAAGAAACAACAAACAACAGCTACTACATCTATCGTCACCTACTTAAGTGACTCTTATTTATTTATGCAGATACAATTTCGGAGCAATTCTAACAGACGGTACTGCAACAGCACAGTTTGTATTCTTTACACCTAAGGCAGATGAATTTGTAGGTGACTGTGCAACATTGGTTAAAGCAAATGAAAATCGTGGCCCGCGACACTTCCCACAAGACTTAGAAGCTATTGTCGGCGCAATGCATACATTTCAGTTTCACTACAATCCTACTTGCAAGGAAGGACACATTGAATTTGTGGTAAACGAAATATTCGACATGAAACCGCCAACAAGACAAATTGAAGGACAATCTTCAGGTACAAACATTAAATTTCCATTACAAATTACAATCCACATGTATGTTATACCTAAAACGTAAACACCAAATTCTTTTACACGGCAGGTGCACCACCATTAACAAAAGACCTGGCTGCCATTGAATACAATGCACCAACAATGACAGAAATTCCAACGATGGAACAGGAAGCAAAGAATAAAGCACCAGCAGAATATCCAGAAGGTAATAAACTTTCAAAATTAAAACAAGTTATGGAAAAATAACAGACACGGTCTGAAATATTTATTTACACTTTATTGCATAATAAAAATTTTCTTTCACAAACGACAGCCACCAGCATGACTGAACCAGCAAAGGAAACTCACACAGACAAACAAAAAGAAGGAGGTAATAAAATATCAACGACTACGAAACACTTGGTACAAATTCTAATTTAACGTTAAACACTAACTTCCTTCTTTTAACACTACAGAAACAGCAACGCCGCGACCGGCATACAGTGGGATGCAAACAAGATCAAAAGCAGACATGACCTCTGATAGCGGTCACAAATCAGTTAGACGCCCACTTTTCATGGAAGAACCATCGGACAACAAAAAAAAGAAAGCTTAACATCAAGGACACATGCGGTATCTTTTGATCTTAGTTGCACACTACCAAAGTGCAGACTAAGGACAACAACTTATGTAAATATCCGTCACTACTACTTATGTAAATAGGTATCGCTACTAGGACCACTTATCCGCAGTAACTTATATTAGTATCTAAAACTACTAGCACTAGCTGTGTAGAAGTAGCCGTTAAACAGTTGTCCAGCTCTCTCTTTTGTATAACAGCTACGAAAAACTGTGTAACATAACTTTCCTGTTTAAACCTAAGCTACTAGACATAGCACTTCTTAAACGACCATCCTTTACAATATTAGCATCCCATTTTACATCTTTTGCATATGCAGTAAAGACATTTGATACTGGTCAATTGGAACAAAATATTATGAAAAACAAAAATTTAATTCCCATATATAAAAATAGCCTAACTGACAGCTGAAAATTTCAATCAAACAAGAAGACATTAAGAAAATCAGATTTTTAGCATAACCCAGAAACGAATTTACATATAACTCATGATTCAATAATCAACAAACCATAATTTCCATAAGAAAAAAAAATAAAAAGAAACAAAATAAGAAACTAAATAGGAAATATGAAGAATACACTACTTTACCTTTGTCTTCTATTTAAATGATTCAGTCTCTTTGAATAAACTATATCTCCTTAATGACCTTTTTTTCGAGGGGGCCTACTTTCTTTGGATAACTAGCTTCGTTATTCACAAGACGATGAATATCCCATTCTTGAAAATGAAGAGAAGGGGTGAAGATCGGATGGTTTAATTTTTAGAATGAAAGTAATTGATTTTGTGAATTCACACCCAGATATCCCTATTGTTATACCTTTGACTTTTAAACAAACTTTATGAATACTCATGAATATGACATGAACTTTTAATTTAAATGGTTTTCCCAAAAATGGTCAATGTTTTTTTTGGAGGAAGGACGTGTGCTGAATTGATAAAAAAATAAAATTCAACCCAAAAAAATAAAAAAACCTCACATATAGGAACAATAGTAAGTATAAAAAATAAGTCACCGAAATTAACAAAAAATTTAAACACCCCGCAGCAACGCGCGGGCAATTTAACTTGTTTGTTATAATACAACTTTGCAACCAATAAAATTATAAACATAAGCAAATTTATAATATAAATTCCAGCATAACTCATGCTTGCACTTTCTTTTTATTGTTGCGTACTTCAGGGCCGTATCTAAATATATGCTAAATATGATTAGGAAAAAAAAAAATATTGTCACAATAGTAATCTGTGAAATAGTCAAATTATTACAGAAAGAATAATAATTTGTTAACAATACCAATGGAGCATTAGTCCAATGGTTGGAGCACTTGTGCCTGAGTCAATTGACCCAGGTTCAAGCCCCATCCTTGGCATTTGCTTCATATAGGTACCCACCTCCGCAAAACCTATGGGCACACTGGAGAGACTTTGTGGAATAAGAGCTCAGAGGTCCGAGTCTTGGCTCGTGCTCACTCCAGTTGGTGCCCCACTAGGCCAGGAGAGTTGCCAGAGCTATTCCTTGTGGGGTGGACAATGGCTGGTGCCAAAAGACACTCGGGGTCAGGGTGTTCCCGCCAATCTACACCTTTTGTGAAATAATTTTTTAACAATCAATTAGATAAGCGTAACACATGAAAGTAGCCAAAGTGTTTTGGAATAGGTTATATTAATAGAACAAGCTTACATATACTTATCTTCCTTCTAATAAAAACCTCTACAAAAGCATTGTGTGAGAACGCAACTTTGTGTCCATATTAATCACCATGTCAATTGCAGCTTAGAGGGAGTAGTTTTTTTGTATTCATAACTGAGCAAGTGATAATCATTATTTTACTCTAGCTCCCACATATTCAATAAACTTGGCCATCACCCACACCTGCGAGAAAAAACAAAATTAAAATTAAAACCTCAAGAGACAAAATTAAAAGCAAATCTAACGACTATCAAAGACTTCCGAATTGTTAGTTGTTACTAACTCGTGAGATAACCATCTTCCTCCACCACCTGAAAAAAAATGAAGATGCTCCAATGACAACTTTTTTTATCCCTTTATTCAATTCGATCCATTGCTATACCACTAACTTAATAAACAATTTGTCATTGTCACTTAATGCATACAAACTGCAAGATCAATCATGAATCATTAAAATAAAATTATTTAAATACAAGAGCATCAAGTGTGGTGACTCAAGTCAAACTGTCAGCTCAGCGGCACATCAGTTTTTTCTTTTTCACTTCTCTTTCACCCACGCTCCCAAAAACATTCTCTCCATTAACTCAAGTCAAAACCCCAATTTTGGGACCCATCATTTTTTTTTCAAACCAATCAATTTTGTATTTATTAAAAAAAAAAACGGATTTATACCAATTTCAACTTGCGTGAAAATGGAAGTGAAATTTTTTAGTTTGTGTGTAAAAGGGTTTATATAAATTAAAAAATGTTTGTTTAAAAATATTGTGTATATATACCTTTTTTTTAACGACAAGAAATAGTCGTTGGTAGCCCCAACGGTCAAAAAACTGATTTTTTTCATCATTTGACACAAGCTAAATATTTGGCGTGTAGTTTGGGGAGGGTACCCGGGGCAGTAGCTTGGCTTGGCAATGGGTACCAAGCTAATGCACCCAATGCTCTAAAGCTTTCAAATCAGCGACAAAGTCAGGAATTGCTCACAACTATGTAAGATATCATTCCCTTAAGTTTTGTAGGCACTTATGGCTTTTACAATAATTTTTCAAAATAATAAAATTCGCCCTTTTCAATGATGTAATTTTACTGAAAGAGGACGTGCAGCGTAAAGCGGAGGTTATGGATTAAAATCATGTTTTCATTAATCATGGTATTATACGATTTAATTCTCTTATGTTAACCGTGACAATGGTCAACGAGAGACGTCAGAAAGTCGGCTTTTCTTTTGAAATGGTCACCTTTCGGGACTTGATTTTGTTCGGAGTTTATTTCCAAAAGTCTATGATACTGATTATGAAAAAGAACAAGAATAAAAACGAACCAAAGTGTTATAAGCTACATGTTTAAATTTTTTATAACCTGAAGGTAAGATACATGTATAGCTATAGATTGTGTCTTGTTAGATGCACAATGTTGCAAATTGAACATCCCAAATGATACAGTCTTCCAATAATGGTTGGTACATGTTATTAGGCAATATAGATTATAAGATCCGAACCCACAACCCGAGCCCGTTTATCGGTTCGGTTCTTATAATCTATTACCACATTTCTTTCCTTATTTAAAACATTAGGTTTAGTGCATTTGTATGGCTGATGAATTGAATAATATTAATCATGTCGTTTTCTTATGATCGTAAGTGAAATAGAAACATCTACCGAGGGCCGTCTCATTGATTTGGGTGGCCCGGTGCGAAACAACAAATGAGGCTTCGTAATCACAAAACTTAACTATTATAGAAAATTCAAAACATAATATAATATATTTAGAAATGTATAAATACTAATGTACATATATTAAATCGGAAGCCCATTCACATAATATTTAAAAAGGGCTATAAAAATTCAAGTTTGACATGTATAAATATAATGAGACATGTATAAATACTAATGGACATATACTAAATCGGAGGTCCCACACAAATGGTTGGCGTGTCGCGGCTAGCACTTGCACACGCTAATCACAGCCCGATCTACCATCTTTTAAGGAATTCGAATGTATACAATGCAAGACTTATTCGATCAAAGATCAGATAACATGCTGATAAAAAACAATACAGATTATACTGTTATTGCTCCTTCTTTTTGCTAAGTTCTCTTTTCACCGTTTACTCCTTTAGATCGACATCCAGCTAGGTAGGGATGTTAATCGGGTCGGGTTGGTCGGGTTCGGGTCATTCGGGTCAGGTTGGTCGGGTTCGGGTCATTCGGGTCGGGTCGAAGTCGGGTCAAGGCTAAAAATATACTCCCTCCGTCCCAAAATTATAGTCCTCTTTTGATTTTTTCGTTATTTCTTTTACAACTTTGACCTTAAGTATTTTTGTTTGTGTTATATAATAATTGATGCAAAATATATGAATGGATTGAGCTTTTTAATGTGTTTTCATTTAGTATAATTTTCATCAACTATTGTACAACATAAACAAAAAAATTTAAAGTTAAAGTTGAAAAAGAAAGACCCAAAAAGTCAAAAGAGGACTATAATTTTGGGACGGAGGTAGTAATACCCGAACCCGACCCTATTTGAACTCGGGTTGGTCGGGTTCGGGTCGGTGCCATTTAAATAATCCCAAAATTTAATTTCTTAAATTTAGTAGTTAAACTCTTAAACAAGTAAAGGCATATGTATAAATCACATAATTAGTTTGTTGCATTTGTTTGTTACCATTAAGCTTGTTGCAAATTTGCAATTAGCAAATGTATAAAAATTAAAGAACCACAAATGGAATGCAAATTGTAAGTTGTAACCATGCAAATGCATGCAACCATGCATGATAACAATCTAACAATGTTATGAAGTGTATCTATAACTAGTTATCAAATGATAAATTATAAGTAGCATTTTTGTTGGAGACTTGAAGACCGCAGTAGTCTCATTGTAGACTTGCTAGCTTTGCAAGTTGCAACTTATGCAAAATTGAAAATACTAATAAGATGTAATAATAGGAAAATAAAAGAACATGACTACCATTACAAGATATTAGTTGCAACCTACAATTGTATCATTCAAATAACAAGAACACAGAATAACAGTCGTAAACATTAGACTTTTTGGTCACAAAATTACAACAGTAGGCAAAGTTTGATGATTTAACTTAGGCTTTTCAATTGAATAAAGATTAAGCAAAGCTATATGAAAAAAAAAAAAAAAAAAAACTCGGGTTAGTCGGGTTGACCCGAACCCGAATAGCCAAAGTATTTAAACCCGATACCCGACCCTATCTAATATTCGGGTTAATCGGGTTGACCCGATTGACCCGAGTTCGATTTTGAACCCGAGTATTCGTATTCGGGTTCGGGTTCGGGTCCGGGTCGGGTCGGGATTTATGACACCCCTACAGCCAGGAGAGCCATTAATACTCACTAATCGATATAGGAAGTTGGATGTACATGTATCAAGATTACTCGTTAATCAATATCATCGGAGGTTGTTTGCATTAACGATAACTCGTTGGATGATTTGGCAGTCTCCATTTTACCCGTTGCTTGTTTAACTACTTTAAATAATTGACTATAAAACTCCACGTTAGATACAAAATATGGAGTACGTACATGATTCAACTTATACATGTGTAAATGCGTCAATATTATCACTAAACGCATATGAAAGTGATGTTAGTTTGGAAGCATCTTTCACAAAACTTCATCAAGGATGTTTCTCTCTTTGCAGCTTTGTTGATTACAGACTCATGAAAAAATAGCAGGACAATGAAGATATATTTTGTGGACCTAATCTTGCTCATTGCTCGGTATATATTGTAATAACACAAAGCCTAAGGGCTGAACTTTTTAGTTAGTTAGTTTATAACCGAATAACGGTTGGAAGTCGGTTAATGGTAATTATAATTCGGTTGTACCCTTTAGCGAATAGACACAACGGTTCGCCTGTGAACCTATATATACGCTGCATATGTAAACGTTTGTAATGTGCGTCAAAGTAACAATCTAAACCGATTTTATGTTGTTAATAATATAGAATCATCTCTTGTCAATCTTGTTGAATTCGATCCTCGAAATTCGATATAAACCTGTGCAACAGTGGTATCAGAGCGGGTTACAAGATTACAAGTTTTGATTCAAGTTTTTTATCAAGAAGATCAAAAGACTTAGAAAGGAAGAGACACCAAGGACTGTGACCGGAATAAAACCACTACGCCAACCGGAAAATCAACGGATACGGAATACGGTAACAGGAAGAGAAAACTTACTTGAGTAACAATCGGAATACGTTGGAGTTGGTGGTGCACAACCAGAACCGACGGAAGTTGCAGATCGCAACACACATAGAAACAAACGTGGAATATCGTCATCGACTCTTGAAGAGGAAGAGGAACACGTTAAGGTTGAAGGAATATACGGCCAAGATAAACACCAAACGATTTGGTAGGAAACTTTGTTGGGGGCTGCTGGAACGCGACAACAAAGGAAGAACAAGACAACATTGTAGGACTTTGTGAGGATTGCTGGAACGCGACACAAAGGAAGAAAGGAAAACACTTTGACGCTTGATTAAGTAGCGTGGTACCGAAGGAAAAGGCTAGCGAGAAGGACTTCTGTGGGACTGCTTTGAACGCGACATAGAAGGGAAACACAACGCCTTGTGATAAAAAAGCGAGTGGAAGTAGTTTTTGTGGGTAACGGTTGTGGTAGACCGGCACGAAAAAAAAAACAACGAGACAACAATAACGATTTTTTGGGGAACACCGAATAGAAAACAATATCGAATTGATGTTTTGGTGGGAAAGAAAGGAGACACTTTTGTGGGAACGGCATACGTTTGAAGACCGACACAAAAGGAAGAAAAACTTTTGTTGGGAGCGGTACGCAAGAACCGACACAAAAGGAAAACCATTCGGTGTTGAATTTTTACTCGTATTACAGGACAATCATGGAAGAAAGAGGACTGCCACTGTGTGCAGGAACGCTGGAACATCTACTGTGGAAGACATTGATCTTGACGAAGACAATGGAAGAGACATGATGACTCGAAAGGAAGAATGCGGGGAAGAGAACACGGAGAAGAGCATGAAGACTCGGAGTTCAAGATCTAGGACGAAGCAACGATCTAGATTAAGGGGGATAATGTGGACCTAATCTCGCTCATTGCTACGTATATATTGTAATTATACAAAGCCTAAGGGCTGAACTTGTTAGTTAGCTAGTTTTTGCCGAATAACGGTTAGAAGTTGGGTAATGGTAGTTATAATTCGGTTGTACCCTTTAGCGAATAGACTCAACGGTTCGCCTGTGAACCTATATATACGCTGCCTATGTAAACGTTTGTAATGTGTGTCAAAGTAACAATGTAAACCGATTTTATGTTGTTAATAATATAGAAACAACTCTTGTCAATCTTGTTGAATTCGATCCTGAAAATTAGATATAAACCTGTGCAACATATTTCATACATATGGAGTACTAACTTATAAAATACCAAATATTACCATACATCAACAATAGTTTGCTTTATTTACAGTATATATATTGCACAATGCCGTCAATGTGTCTTTCTTCTATATATTTTCACAAAGAAAACTTCCTTATTGCCCTCACATCACAACTAATTCTTCACAACCTAACTTGCCATGTTTCTTAGTCGGACAAAACATAGGATTATCGATGACAGAAGAAAGATGATTATCACAGTACTATTCATGGTCACAAAATTAAAACAAACAATATACCAACAAAGAAACTAATGCTATAACTGTTTTTGAATAATTTTTTCTAATAATAGAGGCTGCATAAGCATAAGCAAGATTTAGTAAAGCCTTGCAGTTCCAAAAAAAGAAAGAAAAAAAATCAGAATTGTTTCATTTAAAATCAAGGACGATTGTGTTGTAAAGTTTGATAAGTAAGTTATTTATGACCAACTTGGTTCAATCCAACTTAGAGGGGCGAGACGATGTTTTGTTCCAAAGAAATTCTCCAAATTTGCTTGAACATTTTTTCCATCGAATGTGTGATACCTTCGTGTTTCAAGTGAGTAAAACACTAAATTTCCGTTCTCGGAATGTAATCGTGGAAAGTAGATCTTGTTCTCCATCATTGGCGTTTTGGCCTCAATGCAGATACATGTTGTATCACATATGTAGATAGTGTGTCTTCCTAGCCCATCTATTTTCTCCCATTCTTCTGTAGAATTTTTTGACTCAAAAAGCTCAATGGATTCTCCAAACTTGCCCACGATGATAAGCAAAAGATTTTGATCACATTTCACTAGGAAATATTGTTTTTCTGATGTGCAACAACTTGTTGGGGCATTCTCAACAGTTTCCAAATAGATACATTCTTTGTCAATATCTTTAAAAACAACAAGTTCCCCATCGTTACACAAAGCATAAAGATATCCATCATAGAATGTTGGAAAAGTATAGTGATATGGAGCATAATTAATTCTACGCCAGTTTGGTTCCCGAGCTACAAAATGGATGTACACATCCCATTCATCTCCATATGTTGTAAATCCAACGACTATACAATCAGGAGAAGTAGGTGGAGCTGAGAAAGAAAGGCTTTCCAAATGAGGCACCGATGGAAGCTTACGTATATCACTTGTGAAGGGGTTATAGAACACCAGGGCCAGTCCCTCTTCTACATACATCAGCAACCATCCATGCTTGGAATCGTACATTTGTATATCAGAAATCAATTGTTTAGGAGTCTTTATATAGTACTTGTCACCAAACATCGGATCTGTTAATGTGATAATGCCTTGATGCTTGTCAAATACTATCATCCACGGTGAAACTGATGAATAAGTTTGAAATCTCTCTAATGATGCTTCATTTATCCATTGTACTAAAGGTGCTGCTGAATGACATTGTTTGCATGTAGCTCGGAATTTTAGGTACTCAACACCAACACAAAACTTCATAATCGTCTCCAACATATGGAATGGAAGATTGAGCAGGTGAGATTCATCATTCGTGTTATTAAGTTCAGCCCCATTATCTTTAATTAACCGTCCGACTATCTCATCGTCCTTATCCTCTTCTTCTTGTATAGGATCTGTATGATGATCTTCTAACCTGCACAAAATAAAAATAAAAAAATCTAAGAAATGATATTAAATCAAACGAGTAGTGATGAGTATGAGATTAAGTGAAAAGCGATACATTACCTCCATTCAAGCAATGGCCACGCTGACACGTTGGTTGCTCCAACTAAACAAGGCATAGAAGATAGGGAGTTGGTTTTATCTTTGACATGGTATGAGTTTATTATTTTCCCCTGTTCACCAAGAATATGTATATAACCCCCTATTTTCGATGAGGCAATTGCATGGCTGTTCAAAACCGAGTAATGCGAATTATGTGATATGGAAAGTATGTTTTCTTTGAGATCATCCATTTCCTCCCACTTCATACTACTCATGTCCAGTTTAAATAATTGTATAGCTAAAACTGTTTTATACTGATCATTAAAACCTAATACAATGTCGAAAAGTTCTTTAGATGATCCCCTCAAAAAATGAAGAGCCTTGGAACAATCAATGAAGGAATGCCAACGGAATTCTAACATTGGCAATAGATTTATCTCAACTTCTGTACCCGTAACCACAATGTCAACTTGTACTAGATAATTACTCCGTACTACCTAAAGGGTTGGCGTACACTTTACCATTGCAATAAATTAGGCAATGTAAGTGACTATTTTTACCGGTTATGTTCATAACCTGTTTAGCATATGACAATTCTGTCCATCTTAATCTCTTTTTGCTACAATTTAGCTTACAAAAAACGAAGGTAGGCCTACTGAGATTAGTCAATAAGAGAACTGAATTGGGATCATCGGGAGGGGATGATAAACAATATTCTCTAATAACATCAATGAAGGGAGGGAGACTTATGATTTTAGAAGTCACTGGGTTCCACAGAGACCACTTGAAGCCAGCGGAGAGAACCAACCAACCATGAAAACTCCCTCGGATGTGTTTACCAAGCAACTCAGGAATTCGGCAGTGATAATGAGAATTTGGGTCTTGTGCGGTGAAGAAAATCTGTACTTCGGTGTCGTCTTTACCAATTTGAGCAACAAACCATGGATTGTTTGGAGATAGGGGAGGCGATTCATCATATATTAAACCACAACAATTTTGTTTTTGTTCCATCTGCACGGGTGTCAAAATTTCATTTTTGAAGTTAATAAGTGCAAGAAAACAAAGCACTATTTACATATTAAGATTACATGATATATAATCTATACTTGAAAGTTGTTTTCATCAGTGATTTACTGATTTATCAAACATTGCAATACAAAAAACACACTTCAAAGAGTTGTGCAAGTACGTAAACATGTATCATGATCTTCTCTAGGCAGATCACGGAGTCTTTAAACTAAGAGTACGTTTGTTTGGTGATGTGCATCATAATTTCCCCCTCTTAAATTTCTTTCAAACCAATACTAATTCTAATTCCTATTCCATTCCCGCCCCTGAAAAAAACCTTACAAGAGTTGTAAAGTTACCAAGTTACAGTAACACAAGTACACAACTATTTGATCAGATCAAAAGATATAATGTATGAGTTTGGCATATTAATTAATAAAAGCTTTATATATTAATCAAAAGTCCTATTACCAAAATCTATAATACAATTCAATATACATACATGCAAACCAAAATCTCAAATAAGTCAATAAATAATTTATTGTTCCTTAAGAAGACAGAAAAACTATATATGAACGACTTTTTTTTGAACGAAAAATATGAACGACTTCATACCTCAAACAAACTCGCTTTCAAAGCTGAGCCGAATTCAAACCTCGACTTTTGATCAATGTTTCTGTTTTTTCTTTTTTTTAGTCAGGCATTAATTAATCCGTCATATATAGTAGGCTTTGTTTCCAAGCCCAACTCACAGTAACTTTCTTTTTACCATTTAAAATGGCCCATCATACTCAAATTATTATTATTATTATTATTATTATTATAAATATTTACATGGGTTTTCGACTCGACAAACCCAGGGCGACTACGCTTTTGAAGTGTAAGTAAGTGCAAATTCTGTCCATGTGTTATCGGTCATTTTTGGCATGCAACAAGAATCAAAATCAACCAAAGTTTTGGTACTTGTTATGGAAAAGAAACAAATAATCAAAATGAAGTAAAGTTCTTCATGCTAGCTACACATTTTTTTTCATAGGTAAATCAAGTGGGTCCAAAAGTATATGACACAAGGACAAAGTCAAACAACCACTAGAAAGATACATACATAGATTGTTCATGTCTTGTACTCTTGTTAGGTTTACAATGTTGCAAATGGAACAAATGTCTAAAATCCCACTTGACAGTTTTCCAAAAATGGTTGGTACATGTATGTCTTTACCACACTTTGACACATAAAATTGGGTGATCTCATTGGAGTACCCTATTCCATTCTTTACTTGAAAGACTAGTTGCATTTAATTTGTATGTTACATGAAATATATTATATATATTACCAATAGTTAGCTTTATTTACAGTATATATATTGCACAATACCATCAATGTGTTATACTTCTATATATCTTCACAAAGAAAACTTCCTTATTGTCCTTACATCACAACTCATTCTTCATAGCCTAACTTGTTGGAATATGTTTATATTTATAAAACCGTGCATGTCCGGATTCAAACTCGTGACCACGGGATTGCACACATTAGCGAATGAGAATTAAACTTATAATTAATGTAAAATGACTACGATTAATTATTACATAAAACCCGACTAACGATCGTTAAGTATTTAACGAGAAATGACTAACGACCGTTAAATGTAAAGAGAAGGACTGGTAATGAAAAATCTTAAAATGGAAAAGATTTGGGTGTCTCTGGGCTTGTACATGGCCGGCCATAGGGGGGTCTCACAACCCAAAACCCTAACTTGTTCCCAAAGATTTTCATTCACTATATAAATAAACCTAGGGTGAATGTTTAGGGTTAACTTTTGTGCATTGAATTAACCCTAGATCTCTCCTCCCTTTCTCTCTTGCTAAGTTCGGCCGAACCCCTTCCTAAGGGTGTATTGGTTTTGTTTTTTCATAAAACAAGGGCTTGTGTTAGATCTAGCAATCTCTTTGATTCATGGTTAATTCGTGTGTACAAAACTGTGGTGGTAAGACATTATTCTTACACCAATTGGTTCCGAGTGGGTGGCAATATGTGATTGAGTTCATCGGTTGTTTGGCATTAGAGGAGTCTGGTTCTTGGTTCCAAAACCTTTCATTAGTAGTATGTTTAGGATATGTATGTTTTGGTTTATTGAGCTCATGTATTAAAGTAACGAATATATGTACATTATGACATACTGTAACTCTTTTGTTTAATTTTTTTAATTTCCTCCGGCATGGCTAGGCGCAAGAGACCGTGTATGATCTCTATTGAAGCTGAAAACGAGCATAATGAAGCACAAAGTCAGGGAACTCAAATACTGAAACAAATGATGCAAATTCCTCTCAAATGGACATGGCTGCTAATGAAACTCTGATAATCATAATGAATTAGGGGGTATGTGTCTTTCCAACACTTGAATCTTGCTAATTTACTATGTTTCTTCTATATTTTTGCTGTCAAAATCTTTAGATGCTTTTTTATCCAACCTTGGATATAATTTTAGGTTCGAACATCGAACGATTATTACAAATCGAAGAATTTCATTTAGAGTTTATCTCGCAAATTGAATAATGACGAAACTTAACAAAACTTGATAGTATAGGTTAGTACATGTAATAAGAGAGGCTGATGCATTTGTCGACTTAATATCCCCTATAACAGTAAGCAAAAGTGCATTTTGCTGAATTATATATACAGGTCAATAAATAACTGAAGCTTATGTCAACTAACCGTGTGCGAAGTAAAGGGTTATAACTTATAGGTTGTTAATTAAGGGTTGTAAAGTATAGGATGTTTAAGACATCTATACACCAAGTCACATTCTATTATTAGTTCAGCAAGAACCACTCCCAAGCTATACATATCACTTTTATCTGTTAGTTAACCTATTTGAAAATATTCTGGATCCATGTATCCAAAGATTCCTTGAACTAGCATAGAGACTTGATCATTATTAGACGATATAACGGCCCAATCTGAATGTGGTCTTTGGCCATGGTGTGGCGAATGGTACGACAGATCTTGATTCTCTGATAGATGGTCTTGGAAGTCATTAACTGTGCTAAGTGGTATCAATTATGCATGATTCTCATTGTATCAGTTGGAAGTCATTGATAGTGCTAACTCAACTAATTATCTATCTAAAGAATTAGGATTCCATATAGTGCATGATGATGATCTTGAAAAGCTTAACCTTTTGGGTTACTCCCTTGTTCAATTGAATCTAAGTTGTGCCAACTTAAAAGGCTTGAACCTGAACTTATGTACATAATTAGAAACATGTGAAATCAGTAAATGTCCAAACTTGAAAGTGTGAATGTTGCTGATTTCCTGGTTGCCAAGATATACTAGTTGAAAACGTTCAAACTCAACTAGCGATGAAAACAGTGGTTAATCCATAAAATCATACAAGAACCACACTTTTAGTCTACCTAAGTAATAGGTGATAATACTTTCAAAATTCAGGTCAATGATCAAACTTAATTCAACTTGAGGTGTACACCATTAGGTATGTTCCATCTAATTTTTCGAAAGGCAACATTGTAACATTGTACTAATAAACATACGAGTCATAAAAAACAATCAACTAAAAATCACTCAATCTAGGTATTACTTCAATGGCTGTGAAAATTATTCCTGTGTGACTTAGAACATCAAACTTGTATCAGCTTTATATAAGAGGATATCATGGCTGCAAATACATAAAGCCAATTTGCTACATCAAAAGTCCAATACTATTGTTCATATTATTTCCATCGTGTATTTTAACAAATCTACAACATCTGTTGTTGTTTGCTTTTTAAGAAATAGATCACATGAAATACCTTAATGTGAAAAGAAAGTCATCTTAATAGTGAGGCGTTGTTCTTACTTGCACTAGAGTTAGATTACATAGTTCATATCAGTGAAATAATTATTGTTATAGGCTACTAAAAATAATGAGGTGCAATCAATATGAGGGAAACTATACCAAATTAGCTGCACCCGTAAGGATGGTAGTATTGTTAATGACAAAGCTGCTCAAGTTGTGGTAATGTGATTTCTCAATACTTAAAATACCACACTATTATTCACATTTTCTAACGGTGGAACATGTTATTTCTATGCAGGCATCAATACAAGTTGGTGCAAATGACTCAGCTAGTACCCAAGGTATTCAAGAAAATGATCGGACAAATGATGACTTATCCAAAGTTAAGGGTCCAGAGAAAAGAGGATATGTTCGATGCGTAGGAAAGATGCTTTCTCTTAGGAATAATGGTGCCTCATCATCTACAAGGTCACAAACCGTTCAACAGCAATTGGCTCGAACAGAAGATGTTTTATACACCATTGTAAACCTTTGGAAGGAACCGATAGCAAATTCTAACATTTACGATGTCCTTAGGAGTATGAATATAGAGGTATATATTTTTATTCTTATTGTACTTTTCTATAGTATTTTTAATTTCCCAATATTTATAGATTGTTGATAACTTTTCTCCGAGTCAAAACAACTCCACTAAGAAATCAAGAATCATCAAATCATGGATCTTCTGTTTCACATCAAAACATTGGTAAAAGACTAACATTTTTGTTTAAATATGGCTAAGTAACATTAGTTCACTATTGAGATTTTGTTTCTTTTTACTCAGGTCCTCCAACAAATCTTTCTTAAGTATACTTTTCACAGGTACACTTCCTATTCACTAATTGAATGTTCTTTACTTTTTGACACCTTTCTTGATCCAAATTATAAAGTTTGTCACATATTCTAAAAAACAACGAAAATCTTGTATGTTCATTGATATGTTTTGTTGCCTTCATCTTGGATATTAGTTTTTACAATTTGTTTTTGTTGGCTTACAGATTCTTGGGTGTCAAGGATCAAGAACTGTCACAATGCTTGCTACCTTTGTTGAAGTTACAATAAAGTTGGTAGTTTTTAGGTGTATTTTATGATATTTAGTTTGAGATGTACACTCTTGGTTTGCTTTTTTCGTTGGATGTTCAAGAATATCGTTTGCTTTGTATTTTTTTTTTTTGGATATTTATATTTTAATAATAGAAAAAACCTTGTTAAATGGCAGTTTCATTCTTGTTATAATATGAATTGTTAGTTTCTTTCTTTATGAAGTTTAATCATTGAGAATTACTAAGACATTGTGCCAGAATTGGCAAAAACCAATATTGAAACAAATCTTAGTGGCAAATTTTATGTCACTAAATCCAACTTAATTAGTGATCATAGTAAGAGTATAATGACACAATGTAAACGTCACAAAATCCTAAAAGTTTTGTGTGATAGATAATTATGTGCCACTAAAACCATTTAGTGGCAGCGATATTAGTGACACTTTTTTTCTGCCACCGATTCCACATTGGGTCTGTAGTGACACTTATTTCGTTTTTAGTGACACTTTTGGTGTGCCACTAAATGGCCTTTTTTTTGTAGTGATGTATCATAACCTCAACAGTGGCATCAAGAGCCATATATAATCTGTAATTAGTTACTGAAAACACATAAAAACGAATAATTGTATTGTGTTATTATTTGTATGTTGTAGATCTAGGGTTTGCAAAACTTAAACCCTATTTTTGTGTGTGTGTGTGGGGGTTGTGCCCTAATTAGAGTTTTGTAAACTTTTGTTTTTAATTGGATTAGAATACCCTAGGTTGCATGTAATTTTATGTGTATTAAATTGCGTAACTCTTGTTTAATTGCATTAATTGTTAAGTGCAATTTATGTCCATGATAAATACATGCATGTTTTATCATGGATCTCTTTTATTGTATGCCTTAATTGGTTAAGTGATATACCCTAATATTTTATAGATCTAAAATTGGGGAAGACTTCAATCATTATTATTAAATATACCCTAATATTTTATAGATCTAAAATTGGTACGCAATCGATGAATCGATGCATGTGGCTCAACTTGTATATAGATGAAAACGGGTGAAAGTCTTAATTAGACATATACATACAGTATTGACAGATCTAGAATTGATTATTTATCAAAAGGTTTGCATATGGCTATTTGATATGCATGATTAGTTGTTAAGTTATGTATTCATTGTTTATATGTTTATTTTTTAAATACTTGCTTGTTTGTTTTGTGTGACAAGGGTATTTTTTTATAAGAAAAATAAATTGATCTAAACAATGGTGAAACATGTCATTTTTTAAGCATAGTAATCGTAAACGTTTAATTGATTGATGTTTATGGACAAAATATTTAGAACGGCTCACCCATTATTGACAAACTATAAGATGGGTATAAGGTTGGTACGCATTAAATTGTGACCTTAAAGAAGAGGGTATGTAATATGCTTCGCGCTGACCTAATTCTCCGCTCGTTTGTGCGTCTTAATGGAGCTACCAAGTATTCCTATGTAATGTGCATAATATCTTTAGGGTGAATTGACCTTAAATTCTACGCGTCACTTTTGTGGTAATTATCCGAATAACTTGGGTCTTATGACTCATGCAGTAGTAGGATATAGTGGTAATTAAAGGTAATTCTTTAATTGGTTAACCAATACCTCGATTAAAGTTTGATGATGAAAAGCTTAAACATTAAAATAAGTATATAACTGTTTTAATAAAAACTTATGCTACGAAGATGAATGCATGACATCTTTGTATATATTTGATTTGACATCAAAATTATTACCCTTAATTTAAGTTGTATGCTATCCAACAAAACAGAAACACCTAAGATTACCTTTTATTTGCTTGAGAATATGATTTAGATCGTAATCAAAGGGTAAACTATCCACGTGACGTGAGAACGGGCATGGATGATTTTGCAGTTTCTTAAGTTGGACAACTTAATTGAGTTAGGCGGTGAGAACTGGCAACTCAAGGTGTAAAATGGGGATAAAACATGTTTACATGGGAATTGAAATTGGCTAAATGTAAATCTCATAAATCTTGGAATTGCAATTGAAATTGGCAATTGGGCAAGGGCTCATACCATTTTGTATAATTCATTACTAGCAGATCAACTGACGTGATGAGATTATGACAATTTGGATCCTAGTTTTCAGTGAAAATTAAATGGTTATATGTTTATGAACCATGGGTATTTAATTTTCTTGAAAAGGTTAATTATCAAATATACTAAAATTGAATTTTGTAATTCTTTTGAATGTATTAATGCCGCATTTAACCATAAATGTGGTTTAACCTTTTATTAGTAAATTGATCCATTCTGCTTTCAGACAAATGTTTGATCGAGAATAATTTACCGAAAAGACAAACAAAGTCTTTTTTCCATGGGAGGAGAATGACACTCAATCCTATTCCTTTTCATGAATGAGAAAGGTATAATAGGAACATTTGAATTGTCTAAATTCTAATGTAACTCATAGCAAAGAATTGCACATCTTATTTTCCATAAAGATTTCATTACCCTCATTTGGTGAATGAATCCTTTTGTAACAAACATGACTTTTGGTTAACTGGAAAACATGCTTTTGAGTTACTAAAATTAGAAGCTAGACTAATTACCGCGAAAATTGGTAAAAGGCAAATTAGCATAATTTATCTAGTTATTTTGCTTTAGCCTTTAAAGGTGCTACATACCAGTGTGGGGATGGTAGGCCTGTTAAGGAAGAAATTGCATACCCAAATTTGTCAAGTTAATAACATTGGTGGATAACCCATCATTCATAAGGTAGAATACACCTTTTAGTACCTTAGTAATGATTACGTATGGTTCTTCAAAGGTGTAAGAAAGTAAAAAGCAAGCAAGTTGTTTTCACTGGTTATGGAACACTTGCAATATTGTCAAATTCAGTGGGAGCATTGTGTTACATTACTGAATAAGAAGTTGTTATAATGATTTCTAATTCAGTGGGAGCTACAAGCCTTATTTCCTGTGTAGTAACCCAGAATTATCTTCAAAGATAATTACTTTCCAATTGTAGGCACTTATGTTTTTAAGGATAATCATGTGCGTTTCCTTACTAATCCATATAGTCCTACATCTGTTTGTTATATCTATGACACAAATCATATTAATCAAATAAACAAATGTTTGTCATGTGGTTTATCTGCTACATGATGTTGTTACATGCGCAAGTGGGAGAAATCATTATTGTGTGCAAGGTACAATACGTATAAATTTGATTTAAATGGATTCTCTTGACCGCAAGCTAAGAGAGTAACGTTCTAATAGGAATTATACATTTAAATGTGTATGATTTCCCTATTAAGAACATGTGTCAAGATGATAACAAAGACTACTTTAAATATTTATGTCATTCAATATTTAAGAAACACTTGTAGTCACAATTTACGTTATGTGAGAACGTGAACTAGATTGTAGCCCAAGATAAAATATCCACGTGTCGTGAGAACGATCATGAATGATTTTTCAGTTTCTTACGTTGAACATTTCATGGAATGACATAATTAAATGAAGTAATCTAATACAACTTTGATTTTAAGTATTTATGTATCCGTTGAATGACTTAAATATATGTAGTAAATATTAACTTGAAATTATTAATTGAAACCCGAGGTGGAGTTCATAATTACTTTAACTATACACGTTTATGATTTCTTTGTAAAGTCACAAACATGAAGTCCTTTAATACAAGACTTACAATATAAAGTAAGACGTTAACTTGCTATATTTCAAGACATATGCATGAAGTCAATGAGTTTATCAATGACTTATAACGTATAGTGGGATTTTAACTTTTGTGTCTTTTGACTTGGTCAAGAATACTTGTGTTATAATGCATGCAATTGGCTTGGTAATTATATTATACCATTAAGTTTTACTTGGTTGGTAAATAGGTAAGCCAAAGAGTGGATGGTTATCTTAAATATTGTTAGATTTTCTTACAATATTAATTATAATGAAATACCATAGTTTTATGGTATATTCAGTTATAAGAATCAAAATCTATTAGCATTGTTTGATTCAAGATAACTATAGTTTCTTCCAAAAGTTATCAAGGTTAGTAGATTGAGTATAGATTGAATATACTCAATAAGACTCCAACCTATAAGATTGATAAGACATCATTTATTTATGGAATGTGATGAATCACATTAAGTCTTATAATGAAGTTATGAATTTGTTAAACTACTTGTAAAGTGGGTTGTAACAAACTAATTTCAGGAACTGTCAATGTGTTTTGTAATATCCTAAAAGAGAACAATGTATTGTTGCTCTACTTGCTAAACTATTTAAAGGTAATCTTTAAATTATTAAAGGCAAGTGGGAGTTTTGTTTAGATCTTGAAAGATTAAATTACACAATACATAATCTTCTAAAATGCACTAGCAAATATCATGATGAGGCTAGACATGTAAATGATAGACCTTAATATGATGGAATTATCAATCATAGATCCGTAAGGATATCTCAGATATTTAATATGCTGAGGAATATGAGTTCTGAGGATCATGGTAAGCCTGTTAATGATGAATTTACCAAATGATGAATTGTGGTAAATCAATCATACTATGAATGTAGAGATGTTGTCTATAAAGATAATCAACTTCAGATACTTGGTTTATCTTAATGAAGATGAGTTTCTTCAAATGATGGAAACCCTAGTGGTTTAAATATTTGTGTAGAAATTATATGGACAATATTGTACACATATTTAATGCATGTTTAGTGACAATAATATTAATCATACTTAAACAATTAACTATGATTGAATACTCTTTCCTAGAAACATTAAATGGAAGTATAAAGATTATAATTGTCATACTTAGTTTCATTGATATGAAATTTTGACAATGAAAATCAAAACTCTTTGTTGTGGAATTACTTTTGCGAGGACGATCGGTAATACAAAGGAGTTTAATGAATTCAAATAATTTTTGAATATGTACAAACTGCAAGAATTCATGAATGGATATATACATGCATTTAGGAGATGATTCTTATATTTAATATTAAATTCAAGTTTTGATTTAATAATTAAAATAAGATAGCTCATAAGTATTCCTGTAAGCTAGTGGGAGTATTATGTTTATTTTTCTTAAAATCTTATATGTTGTATGACATATGGGCAGTTACCTTCCATCTAAGTTAAATGTTAAGTTTTAGTTGGGAATGAAACTTCGCTTGTAAGATTTGGAAATAAGACATACAACTTTGAAATATATGTTTATTATTCTAAACATATGCGGTAAATAAATGAGTCTAATAGAACATGATGAATACATATCTTTGACAAGATAGAATATGAATGACATCTTAAAGTCTAACTTAAAGATTCATTATGTACATCATGTTGTGTATAAGGTTGTTGTATCATGCTTGATTACAAGATGATTTAACAATATTGTAATATTTATGTTTGGATTTAGAATTGCATTCCTCAGCCTGGAGTTGCTCTCAGATTCTATACAACAATTGTTGTGTAATTGTCATAGTCAACAAACTTGAAGATTGAGTGGCACCAAACAAATAATATTCAAAGTTTATGGATGTTTAAAGAGGATATTGTTGTACACAATGATGCTGGTATAATTGAGATGACACTCAATTCAAGTCATGGTATCCTTGATGATGACCATATTGACTAGTTATGCTCAACAAAGAGCATAGCTGCATTATACATTAAAGAATAAAGAATACTTTAAACTTTAAAGTTTTGAAAGATGATTGTCATAAAAGGGTGGTTCAGATTGTCAAGCACCTTATGAAATGTTATGACAATATCAAGATATGTGTAAACACATACAACAAATTCACTTATTTAATTCTTGAAATAAGTATTCTAAAAATTCCTATAGATCAAAGTTAGTTGAAATTATGCCTTGTCAACAAGTATGATTCTCATGACTTGTGGCAAAATTCATTAACTAATATTATCATGCATTGATCTATTTAGTATTTGGATAAAGGATGTTAAACAATTATTATTTATAATGAATTAAAGTACTTTATACGTTTAATTTCATT
The DNA here is from genome assembly GCA_910596185.1 of Chrysanthemum makinoi. Classification (NCBI taxonomy): domain Eukaryota; kingdom Viridiplantae; phylum Streptophyta; class Magnoliopsida; order Asterales; family Asteraceae; genus Chrysanthemum; species Chrysanthemum makinoi. The sequence continues at coordinate 43,694,527 of OU343218.1, read as the reverse complement.
TATAATATTGTATCATATATTTGCATGTTTAAATCCTTGAATAACTTAAGTTATTCTAAATAGTCCGTTGTCGATCAATAACATGGGAATGATATTGAATTAAGACAAATCTGAGTATTAGTTATATTGATGTGTAGCATGACTAATTTTAGATGATATTCAATAGATTGAGTATAGGACTTATCCCACCCACATGATAGTACTTTATGGATCTTAGTCATTAAGTACATCATGAATATTATCCTCGACTTGAGATACGAGGAGAAGCTGTCATGGATGTAGTGCTTTTACGTGAAGCAATCTAGCGCTATAAGTAGCTGGTAGTTATAAGGGTTGTTTTGAAGTGTTGCGAAATTTATGAATTACTGCGTAGTCAAAGCGGGATTTGTTTCCTTCAAATTTATTTTGAAGTATATATCTTATTGAGCCTCGTAGGGTTGTCAAGATGTTTGCATGGCCATGCCCAAGGTCTTACGGAATATGTTGAGAATAATTGGTAATCTTGATCAATCATATAAAGCGAAAGCAGAATAATTAATTAAGAAATGAGTGAGATCCATATTCTTATTAACATGGTATCAGAAACAAAAGGATGAATATGATGATGAATCATCAAAGTGGTTTTCTCGAGAAAACCATACACGAGTTGTACCGGGGCATTGGCGTGTTGCTAGACGCTAACCAATGTCATTACACATTTTGTAAACATATCCAAGTGGGGAATTTGTTGGAATATGTATATATTTATAAAACCGTGCATGTCTGGATTCGAACTCGTGACCACAGGATTGCACACATTAGCGAATGAGAATTAAAGTTATAATTAATGTAAAATGATTACGATTAATTATTACACAAAACCCGACTAACGATCGTTAAGTATTTAACGAGAAATGACTAACGACCGTTAAATGTAAAGAAAATGACTAGTAATGAAAAATCTTAAAATGGAAAAGATTTGGGTGTCCCTGGGCTTGTACATGGCCGGCCATAGGGGGTCTCACAACCCAAAACCCTAACTTGTTCCCTAAGATTTGCATTCACTATATAAACAAACCTAGGGTGAATGTTTATGGTTAACTTTTGTGCATTGAATTAACCCTAGATCTCTCCTCCCTTTCTCTCTTGCTAAGTTCGACCGAACCCCCTCCTAAGGGTGTTTTGGTTTTGTTTTAATATAAAACAAGGGCTTGTGTTAGATCTAGTAATCTCTTTGATTCGTGGTTAATTCGTATGTACAAAACTGTGGTGGTAAGACATTATTCTTACACTAATTGGTTTGAGTTGTAAAACGGTAAGGGGCAACTCTTTAAACCACTTCATCATCTTTGTTCAAGAGATCTAACCAATTGCAAGAGGTATGTTACGCGTTTATTTTTCAGTTAATTAATTGCTATTATATTTTAAGTCTTTCGCTGTGTACTCTGTGATGTCTACATGTTATTATTTGTATATCATGTATCATAACCTCAACATAACTTGCATGTTTCTTAGTCAGACAAAACATAGGATTATCGATGACAGAAGAAAGATGATTATCACAGTACTATTCATGTTCAAGAAAGATGATTATCACAGTACTATTTGGTAAAGCCTTGCAGTTCCTAAAAAAGAAAGAAAAAAAATCAGATTTATTTCATTTAAAATCAAGGACGATTGTGTTGTAAAGTTTGATAAGTAAGTTATTTATGACCAACTTGGTTCAATCCAACTTAGAGGGGCGAGATGATGTTTTGTTCCAAAGAAATTCTCCAAATTTGCTTGATCATTTTTTCCATCGAATGTTTGATACCTTCGTGTTTCAAGTGAGTAAAACACTAAATTTCCGTTCTCAGAATGTAATCGTGGAAAGTAGATCTTGTTCTCCAACGTTGGCGTTTTGGCCTCAATGCAGATACATGTTGTATCACATATGTAGATAGTGTGTCTTCCTAGCCCATCTATTTTCTCCCATTCTTCTGTAGAATCTTTTGACTCAAAAAGCTCAATGGATTCTCCAAACTTGCCCACGATGATAAGCAAAAGATTTTGATCACATTTCACTAGGAAATATTGTTTTTCTGATGTGCAACAGCTTGTTGGGGCATTCTCAACAGTTTCCCAATAGATACATTCTTTGTCAATATCTTTAAGAACATCAAGTTCCCCATCGTTACACAAAGCATAAAGATCTCCATCATAGAATGTTGGATAACTATAGTATAATTGAGCATCACCAGCAAAATTTAGAACAACTGTACGCCAGTCTGGTTCCCGAGCTACAAAGTGGATGTACACATGCCATCCATCACCATATGTTGCAAATCCAACAACTATACAATCAGGAGAAGTAGGTGGAGCTGAGAAAGAAAGGCTTTCTATTACAGGCGCTGATGGAAGCATACGTATATCACTTGTGAAGGGATTATAGAACACCGGGGGTCCCTCTTCTAGATAAAAGGGTCCCTCTTCTACATACATCAGCAACCATCCATGTTTGGAATCACACATTTGTATATCAGAAATAAATTGTTTAGGAGTCTTTATATAGTACTTGTCACCAAACATCGGATCTGTTAATGTGATAATGCGTTGATGCTTGTCAAATACTATCATCCACGGTGAAACTGATGAATAAGTCTGAAATCTCTCTAATGATGCTTCATTTATCCATTCTACTAAAGGTGCTGCTGAATGACAATGTTTGCATGTAGCTCGGAATTTGAGGTACTCAACACCAACACAAAACTTCATAATCGTCTCCAAAATATGGAACGGAAGATTGAGCAGGTGAGATTCATCATCCGTGCTATTAAGTTCAGTCCCATTATCTTTAACTAACGGTGTGACTATCTCATCGTCCGTATCCTCATCTTCTTGTATAGGATCTGTATGATCATCTTCTAACCTACACAAAATAAAAAATCTAAGAAATGATATTAAATAAAACCGGCCATTAGTGATGAGTATGAAATAAAGTGAAAAGCGATACCTTACCTACATTCAATCAATGGCCACGCTAAAATGTTGGTTGCTCCAACTAAACAAGGCATAGAAGATAGGGAGATGGTTTTATCTTTGACATGGTATGAGTTTATTATTTTCCCCTGTTCGCCAAAAATATGTATATAACCCCCTATTTCCGATGAGGCAATTGCATGGCTGTTAAAAACCGAGTAATACGAATTATGTGATATGGAAAGTATGTTTTCTTTGAGATCATCCACTTCCTCCCACTTCATACTACTCATGTCCAGTTTAAATAATTGTATAGCTAAAACTGTTTTATACAGATCATTAAAACCTAATAAAATATCGAAAAGTTCTTTAGATGATCCCCTCAAAAAATGAAGAGCCTTGGAACAATCAATGAAGGAAGGCCAAGGGAATTCTAATATTGGCAATAGATTTATCTCAACTTCTGTACCCTTAACCACAATGTCAACTTGTACGAGATAAAGACTACCTAAAGGGTTGGCATACACTTTACCATTGCAATAAATTAGGGAATGTAAGTGACTATTTTTACCGGTTATGTTCATAACCTGTTTAGCATATGACAATTCTGTCCATCTTAATCTCTTTATGTTACAATTTAGCTTACAAAAAACGAAGGTAGGCCTACTGAGATTAGTCAATAAGAGAACTGAATTGGGATCATCGGGAGGGGATGATAAACAATATTCTCCAATAACATCAATGAAGGGAGGGAGACTTATGATTTTAGAAGTCACTGGGTTCCACAGAGACCACTTGAAGCCAGCGGAGAGAACCAACCAACCATGAAATATCCCCCGGATATGTTTACCTAGCAACTCAGGGATTCGGCAGTGATAATGAGAATTTGGGTCTTGTGTGGTGAAGAAAATCTGTACTTCGGTATCGTCTTTACAAATTTGAGCAACAAACCATGGATAGTTAAATAGTTTGGAGATAGAGGAGGCAACTGGTCATATATTGAACCACAGCAAATTTGTTTTTGTTCCGTCTGCAAGGGTGTCAAAATATCAATTTTGAAGCTTAATAAGTGCAAGAAAATAAAGCACTATCTGCAAATTAAGATTACAAGATATATAGTAGTATATACTTAAAAGTTGTTTTCATGGATTACTGGTTTATCAAACACTAAAATACGAAAAACAAAATTCAATAAGTTGCGCAAATACGTAAACATGTATCATAATCTTCTCTAGGCAGATCACGGAGTCGTGAAACTAAGAGTGCGTTTGTTTGGTGGTATGTATTCCTATCTTTTAAATTTCTTTCAAACCAATACCAATTCTAATTCATATTCCATTCCCGTAAACAAACCAAACGCCCGCTAAAACAAAACCTTAGAAGAGTTGTAAAGTTAACAAGTTACAGTAACACAAGTACATAACTAGTTGATCAGATCAAAAGATATATTGTATGAGTCTGCCAGTCTGGCATATAATTTACATACTAATAAAAAATACTAGGACCAAAATCTATAATATAAGTTAATAGATGATTTGACAAATTGCTCCTTTAGAAGATAGATAAACTATGAATGACTTCATACATTAAACAAACAGAATTCAAACCTCGACTTTTTGATCAATGTTTCAGTTTTTCTTTTTTTTTTAGTCAGGCATTAATTATTAAATCGTCATATATAGTAAGTAGGGTTTGTTTCCAAGCCCAACTCACAATAACTTTCTTTTTAACATTTAAAATGGTTAAATGGTCCATCATACTCAAATTATTTGAAGTGTAATAATTAAGCGCAAATTCCGTCCATGTGTTAGCAGTAACTCAAGTGGGTACAAAAGTATATGACACAAGGACAAAGTCAAACAACCGCAAGGAAAGATACATACATAGATTGTGCATGTCTTATACTCCACTCTTGTTAGGTCTACAATGTTGCAAATGGAACAAATGTCTAAAGTCCCACATGACAGTCTTCCAAAAATGGTTGGTATGTACATGTATGTCTTTACCACACTTAGACAAGCACAATAGGGTGATCTCATCGGAGTACCATATTCCCTTCTTTAACTGAAAGACTAGTTGCATTTTGTAATTTTCCAAAAAGTAAAATAACTTCTAATACCGTCTTCCACGAGTTATGAGTTATAATACCGTCTTCCATAGTGTATGAAGGAGGTTGAGATGTAAACAATTTTACCTCTACTTATCGTAGAAAGGCTGCTTCTAGTTTTATCAAAAGTAGAAAAAGACCTTCTGCCTTGACTTTCTTTCCGGAGGCAAGGGTGTTACATGAAATATATTATTAATCTTCATATGACTTTCTTTATGAAGGAAGAAATAGTCTTTATGGTCTTAAGTATATTCTTGAATATGATTCTCTAATAGACTCTTTCCATATTTGTTCATAGAAAATGTATACAGTGTTTTTTAATGTTAGACTATATTGAACATCAGGTCATGAGGTCCTTGAATTTTTGAAAATTTTGAGAGTTTTGGACGAAATTACGTAATGCTGCATTTCGAGATATATAAAGTGTGACTATTTATAAGATATAATGCAATTAATTATCTAAACGTTCAACATATTACTTATTTAAGATATTTTCTCATCTAAATATTGTTTTTCTTCGTGAAAAATATGTGTACACATGCATATAATTGTTAATGAGACAAAATTTGGGGCCGTAAATTTTTTTGAGCCCTGAGCGGTCGCCACCTTAATATGAAGATTTTACTGTTACAATTGATGGGGCCCTAAGATTTTACTGCATAAACTTCTACCAACATGGTATTTACCCAGCTTATCTATCATAAAACATGTTTTACAAGTGATGATACAGCTTTTTCTGTTAATTTTGATCTATATGACTATATATATATATATATATCTATACTAAAACATGACAAATGTTTTTAGCAAAACAAACGACAACGACGACTGATTAAGATTGGGGATCTACAAATGTAACTTGTTTAATTTGTAGGTATGCCAAAGGTAAAACAACAAGGTTGATATACATGCATACAAAGCACAAATGAAAGTGACACAAGGGTATTTTTAAGTGCTAGTGTTACTGATATAACAAAGATACAACAAGGTAGATGTTGAGATTAACAATTATGCACAACATCTTGTTCACATGTGATCATTGTTAGCAATTTATTAATATAAATAAGCTTTTCTTATGTGAGTTTTCATATCCAACATGGTAACAACCAATGTTTTTTTTTTTTTTTTTTTGAAGTTACACAAGTTTTGGCACATAATAAAACAAGTCCAGCTAACATTGTTCTTAACACCAAGATATGACTGTTTCATTGTAATAGCCGGCACTCATTTACCTTTCTTAATACATATACCACAATCTTGTATTTTTCTTCAACTTCTATAACCATTTTTCTGTACCGGTTTTCTGTCTTTCTTAGAGTAATCGAATAACAACCGATCATGGACCGGTTGATAAGTTTAGAGCCATCTAATGTGGTTTACAATACGAGTGAACCAGGTGAAAAATGTTATGGTAAGCTCACTTTGAGAAATGTTATGTACACCATGCCAGTGGCTTTTAGGCTACAACCGGTGAACAAGGTCCGGTACACAGTTAAACCACAAACTGGGATCATTTCTCCATTAACAACCGTCACGGTGGAAATCAGTTACGATTTGCCACCAAATTCAACGCTTCCAGAATCGTATCCGTATTGTGATGACTCGTTTTTGTTGCATAGTGTTGTGGTTCCTGGAGCCGCGGTTAAGACCACTTCTATGAGTGATTCTGTCCCAATTGATTGGTTTACTACAAGAAAGAAACAAGTGTTTGTTGATAGTGGTGTTAAGGTCATGTTTGTTGGCTCCATGGTTATTACTAAGCTTGTTAGCAGTGGGTCGATAGATGATTTACGCGATGTATTGGAAAAAAGTGACCCGTCTTGGAAGCTGATTGACTCTGTTGACTCTGAAGGTCGTACTTTACTACATTTAGCTGTTGCTCAAAGTCGAGCGGACCTAGTTCAGGTCCTACTCGAGTTTAAGCCAGATGTAGAGGCTCGGTCCACTCAGTCCAATAGGACTAGATTAGGACAGACCCCACTAGAGGCTGCAGTCGCGTCAGATGAAACTTTGATTGTGGAGCTCTTATTGGCTAACCAAGCCAATACAGAGCGGGTAGACCCGTCCACGTGGGGCCCGATCCACTTAGCTTCAGGAGGTGGGCATGTGGACATTCTAAAACTCCTTTTAGCCAAAGGAGTCAACGTTGACTCCATCACAAAAGATGGGAACACAGCTTTACACATAGCTGTGGAGGAACGAAGACGTGACTGTGCCCGGCTTCTACTAACCAGTGGGGCCCGGACCGATATCCGTAACTTAAATGGGGACGAGACCCCATTACATGTAGCTGCATCTCTTGGGGATGAAAACATGGTTAAGCTTCTAGTCCAAAAAGGAGCTAACAAAAACATCCGAAACCGCTCCAGAAAAACCGCGTACGATGTTGCAGCCGAGCACGGACATACACGGCTACTCCACATGCTCGGGTTAACTGACACTTTTCTAATAGCTGTAACAAAAGGTGACATTAGAACTATTAATAAGATTCTTGAAAATGGGATCAATATTAACTGTCAAGACCAGCATGGATGGACAGTTTTACATCGAGCCTCTTTTAAGGGCCGGGCTGATGTAGTCAAAATTTTGCTAAAGAAAGGGGTCGATATCGAGGCAAGGGATGAAGAAGGATACACTGCTTTGCATTGTGGTGTGGAGTCTGGAAGTATTGATGTGGTTGAGCTATTGGTGAAAAAAGGCGTGGATGTTGAAGCTAGGACTAATAAGGGTGCGACTGCTATGCAAATTGCAGAGTCGTTAATGTATACTGGAATTTCGAGAGTTCTTGCCTATGGAGGTATTAAGGATGATGAAATGACATTTTCGAGTAAAAGCAGTAGTAGATATGGAAGTGAGAATGGGTCGATGAAAAAGAGGTCGACTAGGGCTCGAGCAATGCGTGGTAGCTTTGATCAGTCGGCTGCAGCGTTGGCTGTGAACTAATTGATCAAACTCGTGAAACTGTTCATTCTTGTATTATTCCTACAACACTTATTGTTAATTTGTTGAAACTTCATTTTTTTCTATTCTTTCATGGATATTTCGCCCAAGTGCCTAACTAGTCTACAGGTTCAAAGTAATCCACATGAACTGCACAAATTTAGGCTTTCCGGCTAATGGTCGAGGCTCTCAATGGAGCTTATAGCATGCAAACTGATCGATAGCATTAATGCAGTCGAAATGAGAGACCTTACCAAATTTGGGAAGAAAGGCCCCCTTTGGGATTTATCTTGTGACTTGTAAGAATGTAAACAATAAAATGTAACATGTTTAAGCCTATTTCCTGTACTTGATCATTCAAATGAATGTTGCTTGTCTTGATGATGTATTGATGTATACTTTGGAGGGACTTAATGAACTTTGTTTTCAACTATAACAAGGCAAAGTACTTTCCTATATTTCAGTTGTAATGTCATCATTTTAAAAATGTGTTTTTTTAAGTCCAAAATTTTAACTTACATAATGAATCTAGCTATAGTCGAATATACAAATCAAACTAATTAAACTGCATTAGGCTTGCAAGTTACCAGACATTACTATGTTCATTGTATTATTGTAATGAGTTTAAAAGGTCTAAAGGAAGTAACACTAGCTAGAAAATAGTGTTCCATATCTACAATAATACAAACCTGGAAATTTTTTGTGTTCAATGTGATTATTGATATTACCGTTGTGCCCTAAATGTGTGTCGTTCTCCAAAAGTTCTGCCACATCAGCAAAACACAGAATGACACCAGAAAACCTTTGACATCACATTTTGTGTCGTTACTGTTGGCACCACAAAATGTGATGTCGTTCTCCACTTTTTATTTTATTTTTTTCATTTACATAAAATAAAACATACATAATTTTAACTAAAATAAACTTCATTAAATAAATAAAAAAAACACACATTACATTAATTAAAAATAATAAAGAATAAATAAAAAGTTACATAGAAATAAAAACCTAAGACTCTTCGGTTGGATACTTTGCCCGGATTCGTGTTTTTTAGGCTTTGACAATCGCCGCGTCGATCGGATCCATCTTGCTTGTATCCAATTGTAGCACTCGCATCTCCTCGGCAATCTTTTGTGATTCATATAAAAAACTCTCTCACGAGTGACTCTCGTTCGATAACATCCATCTTTGCCTTGCGGTCTAACTCGATTTGTTGTTTCATCATTTCTTGAAACATTGTCGGGTTTGAACCGGAACTAGCGGTCGAGTTTGACGAACGTTGACTCTTAGAAATCTGGTACATGTTTTCAGGTCGTGGCAACGCGTCTCGTCCAAAATGATCGGGTTCCTCCTCCGTAACCCGAAGACTATTTTGCCTTGCCAATGTCGATTCGAGATTTTTTCACTTGTGCTTGTCTTTCAAAAAGGCCCAAGCGCTCATGTGTTTTAAGTCAATAATCGTCACCGTTTTATACAACGAATGCACCCTCGCCATAAAATCATTATCACTCTCCCCATTCATAACACTTGTTTCATTCATTAACGAATTCCACTTGGTAACCTCCTTATTCATTGGAGTCCACTTTCCTGTCAACATGTTCTTGGTACAAATAGTCCACTTGTGTTTCTCGGCTTCAATTCCATATTGTATACGTCGAGAACTGTATACCAAAATGTTTCCTTTGATTGACCTGCACCTATTTTTGGATCCTCGAATATTTGAATGAAACACTTCGTCAAAAGCAACTCCCCGTCTTGGGTCCACACGTTACGAGGTCGAGTACCACCTTGCGTAGCTTGCGTTCTGGTGGTTTTCTTCGTCTTCCCCTTCGTCTTCGTCTTTTTCGACGTCGGGGTCGGGACCACCTCTTCTTCATCTTCGTCTCGTAGATGGAAGGATTCATGGTCGGAATTTAGTTGGGAAGTGGTGCATTGGTTTAGTTGTTGATGTTGTTGTTGAGAAAGTTAATTATATTGTTGCAATTTTCATTGACTAAATAGCAATTGTTCTTCGGGATTCATGTATGGGTTTGTTGGGAAGGTAGGAAAGTAAGGCGATTGATTGTATGGATTCGAAGACGAGCCCGGATTGTTAGCCGGATTTGAAGACGAGCCCATCATTTGGTTCGACGGGTCGTTTAGCATATTGTTAATCCATGGTGAGTTGGGATTCATTTTGGTTGGAAAAAAAATGAGAAAAGTAGATAGTAGTATTATAAAATATATTGGAAGCGTGTGTAAAGTATGAAATAATAAGGATGTATTTATAGGTTTTTTGTGTGTTAATTTTTTTTAATTATTACATATACATTTTTTTTTTTTTTTGGTGTTCCAAAAGGTATTATTACCGTTACCAAACGTACATATTTGGCCAAAAAAAATATAATGGCGTCGTTTGGTGTTTTTGGCAACAACGAATAGCGTGAGTCGGTAATCGTCTTGCCGTTCTCGGTTTTGGGCTAGTGGATTTGGCGCCACCATTGGCACGACGGTACCTCCCTCTCTTAAAGAGACGCAGATACGCACCTAGGTAAACATGTCTACAAATTTAGGTGGTGTTTGTTTGTGACTTAATTGACTTAATATGAAAAAAACTGAATTTATTAAGTCATATTAAAACTGTTTGTTTGTAACTTGATAGAGAAAAATGACTGAAAATATTAAGTAATAAAACTGAAGGTGTCTGTATTAAGTCATTTCTTAATTAGAAATGACTTAATAGAAAACTTTAACAAACAAACCCTTGGAATTGTAGCATTCGCTTTTGCAATTCAGACACACATATATATTTATGTTTTGTGTTGAGTTTGTAAATTTTTTTTTAAAAAAAAAATGCTAAGGGTGTAAATTGTGAATACCGAAAACTTGAGGGTGAGTAGAACACGGATGTTTGGATGCACGCGTTTACGGTTTTCTGTCGGTTGTCTTGTGTCGGTGACGGTGCCCACTTCACACGTTCATTGGATCTTTAAATTTTCATCTTTTTTAAAACACATATTTCTTCTTTTTTTTTTACATATTTCGGACTAAAAGTGTTGTACAAAACCAAATAAAACCTTTTTAAAATATTAATTAATCACATATAATCAAACAAAGGTTGTGTTAGAGCACTAGGTACGGTGATCTATGTTAAACCTTAACATCATGTCACGTTAGCGTCACATCAGCTTTAACATTTCACCTTAACTCAACAAAAAAACACCTCTTATCATAACATTCCCAAGTTAAACTTTAACTCACCAACAGTTTACAAAAAAAATTCTCATTTAGAGGTCAAAAAAAAAAAAAAAAAAAATGAAAAAGCCCTTATTGTGGCGTTAAGGTGTTAACACCCCCTTAACTTGAGGGACGATATAGTTAACATGCCTTAATGCCGGCATGTTAAACCTTAACACCCCTTTGCTAGTTATCATACCCAAGGCTTTTATGGATACCCATTTTTTACATCTTTCACCCTCGGCTCACTTATGTTTATAATATAGGACACGTTTTTACGTATCAGTTTCTGTTTCGTATTTTTGTCGGTTTAACATTTTTAACTTATAAAACTTTATATTTTATGTTCTGTATTTTCAGTTTTATAGTTTTTTTTAATATAATAAACAAAATTATAAAAATAATATATATATATATATATATATGAAAAAATGATTAATTTCATATATCACCCTACTTTCAACATAAATTTCATATATACCTAAAGTGCAAGTATTGAATGCATAATGTACAATATTTTTTATGCATGTTTGGGTATATATGAAATTTTCAATAAAAATAAGGGAAGATATATGAAATTACCCCATGAAAAAATTAATAAAAAAAGGGTATTGTTTGTATTTTTGGAGTACATATAACCTATCCCATCAAATAAATGCGTCATATTAAGCATTTTAATGTTGCCTAATTTGTAAAAACATTTAAAATATCTCGAGTAGCTTCACGTCCTTCCTAAACGGAAAATTAAATGCAGAGATATTGAGGAGTTCTTCATTCATATAAAAGCTGGTAATCCAAGCTATTTTGGAGTTTTCATGGCTATTTGTTTGTGAAAAAAGCATCCGTGAAACTATGGAGCTTATGGTCGGTCGGATTATGAATCTAATAAGGTTCTTCCACCATTACTTAGTACTATAAGGGTGGTGGCAACCATGCCTAAGCCTTTTTTTCATGCCTAATCACCCACCAATAATATTCTTCCATCTCATCTCATACCAATTTCATACCTAACAATAGATTTTTAGTGACAACCATGCTTAACCCATACCCCATCTATAATAAATTTAAAAGTATAAACCTACTCCTATTAACTTTATATAGTTTGCTTTGCAGTCAAACATACAGAAAAGAAGACACAAAAACCAACCATATAAAAAGACAAAAACAGTGAACATCCATATTCATCTTATTCTACCTTATTGTCTTCTTTCTTTTTCTTCTTTAAAACTCAAGAACCGAGTTTTCCTCAAGTTTTTTTGCTCATTTCGTGCACATCTAAATCCGCCCCTGGTTGCTAATGAAAATGAAGGATCTTCTCCTCCTGCTAATCATTTGGTTACCTCACTTGGAACTCTTTTTTGTAGCTTGCAACGGTTACTTTTTCATTCCCGAACTCCATGCCAAATCGGTGAAGTATACCGATTTACCTATCCTCACACCGATACCGAAGCATGCCGATTTTGTGGCAATGCATACACCGATCGGCATTGTTCATGCCTAGCTCATGCCGAGAGGCGTTGCCAGTACCCTAAGGGAGTTTTGCTCGAAATGAGAGAATAAAAATGGATGCATAAAGGTTTGATTATTACTTAATCGTTTCCCAACTGTATGTGTGAAAAACTAGAAGGGGTGTTGAATAGTTTTACCGATTAAAACTTCGTTTTAAAATATTTAGATCAACTTATGTCAATCTATTTAATGTGTGTGTTGGATGATGATAGATATGCATATAAATAAGTAATGCAAAGATAAAGAATAAGAGACACAAAACCACAACACGAGTATTTATAGTGGTTCGGCTACAAGGACATCTTCCTTGCCCTACTCCACTCCCCGAATTTCCCGCTCGAGAGTTCGTAAGCACTACACAACACAAGCTCCTTAATGTGGCGGAGAAGCCTTCACAACGTCGCCTACTCTTTATCCGGTACAAGGCTAGACACCGGGTTCTTCCACGAGGTAGAACCAAACCTATCACAACGTCGCCTACACTTTATCCGGTACAAGGCTAGATACCGAGTTCCATTCCAAAGGAGGAACTACTAACCAACACAACACAACTAACCCAAAGGAGACGCACTCCTTATTACAATATTATAAGGATATCACTATCCTTTAGCCCAAACTAACTATCTTGTACATCGATGCACCATATCGATTGTACACCCTTGGCACCTTTCACTAATGCTCTTGACACAATCCTTCGGCACCTTTCACTAATGCCTTCAACACGGACCTTTGGCACCTTTCACTAATGCCTTCGACACGGACCTTTGGCACATTTCACTAATGCCTTCGATACGGATCTTTGGCACCTTTCACTAATGCCTTCGAAAACACTTCTAGTAGCGAGAAAAGAACAATCAACAAGATAACTTCAGTAGTCTTGATGATGACGAAGCTTGGCAACTCATGGACTTGAGCTTGCTCGACTTCAAGAGGTGGTGATCTTGCCTTTAAGAGAAACCTAGAGAATCACACAAACACAAAACTACATAGAAAGATCCTTTGGATCTGAGGTTAGAGAGTTTACAATACTAAGAGAGAGTATGTATTAAAGGGATAATTTGCAAGAGAGAAATGGCTCACTATTTATAGGCAATTTTCTCTACTGTTCCCCGGTTCCCACGGATCCCTCCCCAGAGGGATCCGGCTAGTGCAATCCAAGGGATCCGGCAGCTGGGTCAGCGTAAGTCCGGATTTTGGGTTGCAAACCGGGTTATGGGTTATGGGTTATGAACCATGGGTTATACAAGATGCAATGTATCTAGACATTGGGTCATGGTTCTTGGGTCATGGATCATAGATAACACCGAACATGACTTCATGCATGATGTCATACAATGGGTCATGGGTTATGAATCAAGCTCTATGGGTATGGGTCATGGACTTTGGGTTTTACCCAACAATGTTCAATGTATCAAGTCAATGGGTCAAGTACTAAGATTTTTACTCATTACATTACCCATTACAATATATACACATTTGTATATTATGTAAACACTAATTGTTCCACAAAAGGTGTAGATTGGCGGGAACACCCTGACCCCGGGTGCCTTTTGGCACCAGCCATTGTCCACCCCACAAGGAATAGCTCCGGCAACTCTCCTAGCCTAGTGGGGCACCAACTGGAGTGAGCACGAGCCTAGACTCGGACCCCTGAGCTCTTATTCCACAAAGTCTCTCCAGTGTGCCCATAGGTTTTGCGGAGGTGGGTACCTATATGAAGCAAATGTCAAGGATGAGACTTGAACCTGGGTCAATTGACTCAAGCACAAGTGCTCCAACCATTGGACTAATGCTCCATTGGTGTAAACACTAATTGTTATACATATGTATTTCTATAAGATGTAAACACTATTACTTGTTAAGTGTTTTATATGAAAATGTAAGTGTGTTAGTAAACTATTGGCTCAAACCATTTACGTATTTTATTTGTTTCGTTAAAATGATTTTACGTTTGTTATCGACAAAACATTAGAAGATCGTAAAATATAAATAAACATTTTTACGGCTTATTTGTATTAACATATTATGGTTTTGAGAGTTATCCATTACGGAAAGATCTTCCTTGCCAATGAGGCCCTATCGATTAGTATCACACAGAAGAAATCAATTATAGATACTAATACCATTAAATGCGCTTTACATAGACAAACTTGAGATTTGCGATCTCAAGTAAGATTGGTTCAGGGTCATGGTATCCTTAAGGTAGTTTTCTATCATATTTGATACTTAAACCACTAGAACGAGATTTTCTTTTAGATACTAGCTTGATAATTTTATTTTATTTTTTTGTGTATGTTTGGCGCAATGAGTTGAGGCTTGGGCTTGGGCTTGGGCTGGGGCTGGGGCTGGGGCTTTTATTATAAGTTGAAGTTGAAATTTTTATTTTTGTAAACTTGTTTGGCAAATGAGTTTAATCTTAGACTTATTATTGCAAAATTACTAAAAAATACATAATTAAATGAGTTTTTGTATATGTTAGATATATTTTTGTAGGTAAATAGGTAATTTATTGTTCAAAAGCCTCGGGCTAAAGTTTTAGCCCCTTTTAAGGTGCTAAAGTTTTAAGCTCATTTTAAGGCTTATGATCTCATAAGCCCGCATGACAAACAAGACTTATTTTATAAGTCGGCTTATTTTAAAAGCCCAAGCCCCATAAGCTCCTCATAAGCCTTCGCCAAACACAGCCTTTGTGTTTAAGTTACGATACTAAATTCTAATCAAGTGAAGGTATTTTATGTTGATTAGTGAATAATATGGGCTAATAAGTAAGTAAACGGGCTTGTTTATCATATGGTTAACTATTTTGGACTTGTTAAATTTTAATAATGGTAATTTATATGGGCTAGTTAGTTGAAGTGAAAAAATTCGGTTGACAATCCTTCTTCTAAACTACAAAATGTGACTTAAGCGAAAAAAGAAAAACTTCCTATGTGACTAACGAGGTGATAATTTTAAAATAAATATTTAGTTGACTGAATTCAATACAGTTAACTAGTTTTCAGTATCGAAGCTTGCTACACACTACTTCCTAAAAGGTTAGTGTATAGATCACCTGTGGTGCCTTCATTTTGCCTTTTAAGTTGTTAGCTTAATGATTATAGCTGCTATATCATCCATGTTACCCAACAACTTTACCTTTTTTTGACTTGCCTTTAATTTTGATCTATTGGACCATCACTTGTTTGAACTTTATGACTTGTTCACTATGAGGCTAGTCACAGTGATGACATGGGTCGACTCTGCCACATCAGATTTCTCTCTCCGATGACTTGACAACGACCTAGTTGCCTCAGTGGTGACCTGAGATTTTTTATTTTATTTTATTTTTTTTTTAAACCCAAACGGCACAAATATTTGTCCACATGTGACATACCAATTCGGTCGTATAAGCAAACTAGTTCGTCCAAAACAACTCAACCGACCAAGCACAACCTTGTTGGCACAATGGGACAACCGGTTGACAACCGAACACAACCCAAAGGGTCGACCCTCTCATTGGGACTAGCCTGACAAGAAGTTTAAAGTTTTGCGTATTATTCAAATAATCGAAAGAAAGTATTGCGTCAAAAAGGAAAACTTGTGTTTGGTCAAATAATCAAATAAGAGCTTGGAATCAAATAAAGTTTTCTGTTTAATATATACATGAATTAACATTTTGTTCTTTAACATTTTTTAATAACTAGATTTTAGAAAGAAAAAAATTATTACTCATACATGAGCTGAGCTCGAGTCGGAATCGAGCTCTAAGAATAACTCACAAACCGAGCTCGAGCTCTTTCGAGCTCAGACTCGGCTTGGCTCGTTTATGCCACCACCTTCAAACTAGATCATCCAAGAAAAACAAAATTGTCAAAAAGGCCATACACGAGCCGTAACTGGCAATAAATAGAAGAAGTGATACAACCACATAAAAATTCTCATAAAAGAAATCCACAAAAAATGAGTTATATGCATTTGATTGGCTTAGTAAAAGAGAAGAGAGATTACCTTTATCAAATACACCAATCAAATGCATATACCTCCTTTTATGGATTTTTTTTGTGAGAATTTTTATGTGATTGTATCACTTCTCAATAAATAGATGCTATCCAAAGAAAAATATTTTAACCTATGTTTCTAAATTTCAACACGAATATACTATGCATATTGTAATATGTGTAGCAACTAGTTTCCTTTGCATAAAACATGGGGATATCCCAACTAGTGATTATATATGTCCCTCTTTTTTTTGACTGTGTATAAGAAGTCAGGAATAAATGTTAGAATAGAATAAACACAATAAATAAACAAGTTTAGGTCAATAATGGAAGAATTCTAAACTCAACATGAACTTCAACTTTAATCTACCATATTATTGGAATCTCACCACGAAGTCACGACCATGCTCACCAACCTCAACAACCCTCTTATATTTTTTGATAACGACTTTTTCTAAATTGTATTAATAGACTAAGATAGTAGTGGTGATCACATAATTGACCAAACAGTTTTGTCATTGTAGAGTCAACTCAACTAGACTAAATATATGACTAAATGCTCGTAGTAAAGTGACTGCAGTCACAACCAAAACATACCTCACAAAAATATATTAAAAAACATTCACACACACAAAACTTTCCAATTAATTTGGTTGTCTGACACACCAAACATTTCATTTTTGTAGAGGGGCGCGTTTGGTTCGGTCAGCGTAAGGAGGACGCGTTTGGTCGACCCAGGCCGACCGATTTGGTTTAGTCTCGTTACGAGTGGTCTAATAGGTTTATTTCATTATAATCTTTCCTTTAGGCCGACTGATTTGGTTTAGTCTCATTACGAGTGGTCTAATAGGTTTATTTTCATTATAATCTTTCCTTTTTAAACAGGATAACATGGCTACTTATACATTGTGTAGTTATGTTAGCTACAATTTTCTAATCACAAAGTTCATGTTTCCTCCTTTAATGAACTCATATAACAAAAACTCATTTACTTTGAGAATTCTGTTAAACAAAGCTCTAAACCAGTAAACGCAATGATAAAATTTTTGAAACATAAAATGTTGTGCTTTAACCATAACCGCTTATGTTGATGATAACAAGATAACTAGTTAAATATCGCCTTACTAACTAAGTTTAAGAAACTCAAAAACCAAAATTATCGTTCTTTGTTTTTCTTAAATCATTTTGCACAAGATTAGCTATTTCTGTTGGAAACATAATCTTTTATCAGTCAGATAAATGCGTAGATGAAAAGTATGAAGTTTATTCATTTAAGAGTAAATTGCAAAAATCGTCCTGGTGGTTTAGCCAAAATTGCAGATTTCGTCCGTACTGTTCATTAAGTGCAAAAACAGTCCGTTGACTGCACTGTTACGTGCGCTTTTGGTCCTTTGACTTAACTGCCGTTAAATGGACTCCGTTAGTAGTTACACTTTAGCCCTTTTGACTAACCACCGTTGCAGCACACATCCTTCAAACCACAAGGACGATTTTTGCAATTTTTTTTTCGAATCTAAAAAAAAAAAAAAAAAAAATTCCTACGTTTTTAAATTTTTTTTTTTTTTCAAAAATGTTTTTTATATAAAAATGTTTTATATAAAAACGTTTTATAAAAAAGTTTTTATATAAAACGTTTTTATATAAAGCTTTTTTATATAAAAATGTTTTTATATAAAAATATTAAAAAAGTTTTTTATATAAAAACGTTTCATATAAAACAACATTTTTATATAAAAACTTTTTTATATAAAAAACATTTTCGAAAAAAAAGCTACTTGACGATAAAAATTATTCAAAAAAAATCGAACAAAAACGGATAAAAACAGAAACGTACTTTTTTCCCCGTTTTTATCCATTTCGTTCATTTTTGTCCGTTTTCATCCGATTTTGTTTTTCTTACGATTTTGTTTGTTTTTATCCATTTTGGTTTGTTTTGTCCGTTTTTCTTAAGGCTGTTTATTTATATAAAAGTGTTTTATATAAAACGTTTTATAAAAAAGTTTTTATATAAAAATGTTGTTTTATATGAAACGTTTTTATATAAAAATGTATTATATAAATTGTTTTATATATAAAAATATTTTATATAAAAACATTTTATAAAAAAGTTTTTATATAAAAATGTTTTATATAAAAACGTTTTATAAAAACTTTTTTAATTTTTTATATAAAAACATTATTATATAGAAAAGCTTTATATAAAAACTTTTTATATAAAAACGTTTTATATAAAAACTTTTTTATAAACGTTTTTATATAAAACATTTTTATATAAAACATTTTTTCATAAAAAACATTTTCAAAAAAATATAAAAAAGCTTTTTTAAAAACGTTTTATGTAAAAACTTTTTCAAAACTTTTTTATAAACTTTTTCAAAACGTTTTTTATAAAAAAAGTTTATCGTCAAGTAACTATTTTTTCGAAAATGTTTTTTATATAAAAAAGTTTTTATATAAAAATGTTGTTTTATATGAAACGTTTTTATATAAAAAACTTTTTTAATATTTTTATATAAAAACATTTTTATATAAAAAAGCTTTATATAAAAACGTTTTATATAAAAACTTTTTTATAAAACGTTTTTATATAAAACATTTTTAGATAAAAAACATTTTCGAAAAAAATATTCAAAAAAAATTCGTAAAAAAAAGTAGGATTTTTTTTTTTTTTTTTTTTTTTAATTCGAAAAAAAAAATTGCAAAAATCGTCCTTGTGGTTTGGAGGATGGGTGCTGCAACGGTGGTTAGTCAAAAGGGCTAAAGTGTAACTACTAACGGAGTCCATTTAACGGCAGTTAAGTCAAAGGACCAAAAACGCACGTAACAATGCAGTCAACGGACTGTTTTTGCACTTTATGAACAGTACGGACGAAATCTGCAATTTGGCTAAACCACGAGGACGATTTTTGCAATTTACTCTTCATTTAATTTAGATAATGACGATACTTGGTTTATGATTTAGAAGCAAACAAGGTCATCTGGTTTTACTAGAATGTAAAATGTTTTTTTGGTAACTTTTACAATAAGTGAAGCGATTGGAACATATATATTACAGACGACGGAGCTAGGGGGTTCCCGCATGTGCCCGGGAACCCTAAGGATTTTTTCGGTGTAGTGTTAATTTTTGAAGAAAAAAAACACAGATTTTTCCTAAATGCATCTTAAATGCACCTGGTCATTCGAAATGTGTTTCCAGTATTACGGTTCAAAAGATTTTGTGCACCCGGTCATATTTGGTCTTGGCTCCGTCCTGATTATAGTCGGGTCACTAAGTGCAGTTTCATTACTTTTTGAAAACATATATATATATATATATATGAGTGATGATATATAAGCCTAATAATTAGACCTAATAATATACCTACACCATTCATTTTTGGACAAGTGTTCTATCATTATCACCAATCAATTTTTCAAATCCACGAATCACATCTTTAGGTCTAATTTTAAGTGTAGTTTTTAAGCATCAAAATCATTTTTCATTTTTCTATATATATACAAGCATGAATGAATAATAACAATTGATACAAGCTTACACGAACGTATCAAAGTCGTGGCTTTACAAGTCATTTTGTCATATAATATTTGTTTATATGTTATCGATCTTGTATGGAATTCAAAGATAAACATGTCCCATGTTGGTGCATGATCAAAGTCATGAGATTATTCAATTTTATATAAAGATAGTAATCAACATGGATGCCAGACCCGGGACAGGAGATGAGATATTTTTCTGCTTAAATAGTAGTAAATATCTTTCTTATTTTTAGTTTTAACTTCGCTCTTTTTACCATTGTTTTTTTTAACTTTTTACTTAAAAGAAGAAGAAGGTGACTGGAAACATAAAAAGTAGTGAGAGAGAAAAAAAAAAGATGGTTACAAGATTATTATTATTATTATTATTTTGAGTTGTAAGAAAAAATAGAGGAAAGTGATGAGAAGTATATTATTTGACAATTTTATCATAACAAATGTATCACTTTTATCGCAAAAATGAGATGCAAGTTTTGGCGCAAGATCTCAACCATTTCTCCTATTTCTTCACACTTTTCATATACCTTCCCTCTAAAAAAAACTTAAAAACCTATTTATATCTTTGTTTTCTTGACTTCCTTTCATTTTCCACCTAAAATCAAAACTTGAGAACACACTCTACCTATTTGCAAAGAAGATTGCATTTATGCTTTGTTTTCGAGTTTATTTTTAGAGAAAAAAAAGGGAAAGATTTGGGATTGTCGTAAAAAAAAAATCGTGTTCCTGAGATTTTTTAAGAGATGAGGTGAAAGTAAAAATAGTAAATTACACCAAAATTACTCTTCTAATCTTCTTCCAAATAGGATTAAATGGAGTGAAGATGACTCTAAAACATTTTTCGCTTAAGTACTCTTTCTTTTCTTTTCAAGTCGGAAACACAAGATTAAATTCATCTCCTCTTCTTTTCTCTCTTTTTCTCCTCTTCATTTATCTTCTTTCCATTTTATACTCGAGAAGAGAGTCTTATATCCTTACAAAATTGAATATTAGATATCCTTTATACAAGTTTTTAATACTTATAAAAACTACAATGATTTATGCATGTGCTGTGTATATACGTAATTAACTAATTTAACAATTTTTTTGAATGATATATGAGCATGAGTTAAGATCAAATGAAAAGAAAAATTAAAATGATAAGAGTGAGAATAAATTACAACCATATATTTCAGATTCATCTATAAAAATAGATGCATTTATCCAAAAAAATCTCTATCTTATTTAAAATGTGCTAAAATTTCTTTTTATTTTTCTCATTTTTTGTTTGTTTGTTTTTACCGAATCCCTTCGCATACTAGTGACGTAATTTTAATCTCTATATTAGTAAAAGATATTTTGGTAAAAATATTGCGGAGTATGTATGAATCTGTCGGTAGTGAAAAACACAACGTACATATTCGTTAACTACGATTCAACTTTAATATTGTATGTTGGAATATGGATCTGGATTCGTCTTTGTAATGTAGATCCAGTGTTTAATTTATTTTAAAATTACCATTAAAAGTATTTGATTAATAATAAAATATGTACAACATTCGTGTGTTAAAATAAAATTTGCAGAAAAGCTAAATAGCAATTTAATCTATGTAAAAAAAAAAAAAGCAAATCTAGAATTTTAAGTTCGCGATAGTTACCAAAAGGGGAATATTTAGCTTAAAGCTATCTGTCAATCTATAAAAGTGATAATTTGTACATTTATGTTAATGTAACAAGCTCGTTAAACCCGACATATTTTTTTCCATTAATTTTAGAAGTGACCCAAACAGACTTGTAAACTTTTAAAAGTTGTGTTTAAGTATAAACGAGTGTGGAAACCCGCGCGATGCAGCGGGATTGGCTTCAAAGGACTTACTTTGTAACGACACTTAAACTTTAGGGACTAATTTTGCCAAGTTGCTATAGATAGCAATTAATTCTACAGGACTTACTTTGCAACGTCACTTAAACCTTAGGGACTATTTTTGCCAAATTGCTATAAATAGCAATTAATGCTACAGGACTTACTTTGCAACGACACTTAAACCTCAGGGACTGTTTTTGCCAAGTTGTGAAACTTTGCATTTAATGTTTGCTTTGCATACAAACATGTACGCCTTTTAGAGCAGGAGGTAAGGTAGTGCCAAACTTGGTGCCAACGAGTTTGGCGCGACGCCAAGCTTACAAGACCGATACCCCTGTCGCCAAAGTCCTCGCGCCAAAACTAGCAAGTTTTTTTTTTTTTTTTTTTTTTTAAAAAATAGCCGTTGGAATTTAAACCAAACGGCTAGTTTTGGGTTTTTTTGAAATTTTGACCTCTTTTTTACCACTTTTACCCACTTTCAAATCCTATATAAACCTTATCACTTATACCACTTCACACACACTTCAAATACATCTCAACTTCAATATTTTTTCAAGAAAATGAATCCCAACAACACCCCTTGGATCAATCGAATGCTTAACGATCCATCGAACCAAATGATCGGTTCGTCTTCGAATCCGAATCCGAACACCCAACAACAATACTTTCCTTCGTTTTCTCAACAAAACTCATGCGTCAATCCCGACGAATACGCTTTGTTTTCTCAATGGAAAATGCAACAACAACAACAACAATATCATGGATTTCATGGAACGTTGCCACACTTTGTACAAACGATATCATGGCGATTTTAAACATTCGTCGGCTTGGAAGTTTTTGAAGGACAAGCATAAGTGGAAAAATCCGGACTCAACAAATGCAAGACGTAATCGTCTTCGGGTTACGGAAGAGGAACCCGAGCATTTTGGACCCGACGCATTGCCAAGGCCGGACGGGGTGTACCGGATCGCAAAGAGCCAACGTTCGTCTAACTCGACCGCAAGTTCCGGTTCAAACCCGGAAATGTTTTCACAAATGATGGAAAAACAATACGAGTTGGAGCGAAAAATGAAGCAAGATGTTCTTGAGCGGGAGTCTCGAGCGAGGGTCGATTTAATCGAAACTCAAAGGATAGCCGAAGATATGTGGGTGCTATCTATGGACACAAGCACGCTCGATCCGATGAACGCGGCAATCGTGAGGGCCCAACAAGCACGGATCCGGGCAAAATATTCACAAGAATAATTATGTTATGTTTTTTTAAGTTTATTGTTTTTTTTATTTCTTGTAATGTTTTTTTTTATGAATAAAGTAATTTTAGGATATATTATAAGTATATATTAAATCACAAAGAAAACGTCGCCGTTTTTGACCCCCTGCTGATCTACATGCTACAGATCGGGCCGGTTGGCTAAAAAAAAAACCGGCCTGCTACAGTAAAAAAATATATTGTTATTTATTAGTGCACAATCACCTCGGCTAAAAAATTCGCCCGCCCGAAAAAAAAAAAAAAAAAAAAAAGATTATATATTATATTACTTTTTATTAATTCACAATCACCTCGGCTAAAAAATTCGCCCAAAAAAAAAAGATTATATTACTATTTATTAGTGCACAATCACCTCGGCTAAATAATTCGCCCGCCCGGAAAAAAAAAAAAAAAAAAGATTATATATTATATTACTATTTATTAATGCACAATCACCTTTAAAAAATTCGCCGCCCAAGCAACGGCGGACCACTACCTCGTTGTTTTTAAATTTTATAAAAAATAAAAAATAAAAATTGAGTTTGGCACCGTAAATTCTGTGCCAACGGATACCCTTGAAATGTGGTGCAACAGTTTCTGGTGCCAAACTCAAAAACTGCTGACGTGGCAGTTTGGCACGAGCTTGGCACCACACTTTGGCACCACTGTACCCAGTGCTCTTAGTATATATAGAATAGAATAGAATATATAGAATTGACTGGCCTAGTCATAGACTTATAGTCCTCGTGTCTGTGTGTTACACGATATGCTACTTTTATGCTGATTATGTGATTGATCGATAATGACCATTGAAATTTGTTACTCTTGCCATTTTGTTTTATTACAATTCTATGAAGTATGATCGATAATGACCATTGAAATTTGTTACTCTTGCCATTTGTTTTTTTTTTTTTGTTTTTACAATTCTACCAAGTATGATCGATAATGACCATTGAAATTTGTTACTCTTGCCATTTTGTTTTTTGTACAATTCTATGAAGTACTGTAAAATTAATCCGTTCACTCGTATTTAAAAAAAAAAATGATTTACACACTTCTCAAACTGATTGACACACTCTAATTTAGAATGTTTTAACATTTATACTTTTAGAAAACGAAAATGAGTAAAATTGATATATAAAAGAATAAATGTGAAGACATTTTATATTAAAATATATCAATCAATTAAAAAAATTTACAAATAAAGTCCCTGTTTTATAAACAAGTTACCGTTCATATTACAAAGTTCCGGTGGCTATACTCATTGGCAATCACAGCCATTTACAATGCGCGTGGACACCACGTCCCTTTTACTTTCTTATTCTTCTACTTTTATCATTTACAGTATTATTTTTGTGCGTTTGGTATCTCGTTATAGGAGTGAGGTTATGACTATCAAATTGATTAAAGGTGTCTGTTTAAGATGAAAGGACCCACCATTATGATAATAAATGATAAATATAATTCATACTCCATATATATCAAAAAAGCAGGTATGAATCTTTTAAAGATAAGGAACTCACCAGTACTATCAAACTCATACATATTATCATTTATGACAAAGATAACAACCGCACTTATATAGATTACTTTTTCACTTTTGCTTTCTTATTCTTCTATTTTATTGTTTACACCACCTTTATTTATTTTGTAAACTAGTTTACGTGAATTGATCAAATTACTCATTTTACTCCATCTTTTTTGTTATAAGTAAGAACTATAAAAAGTTAAAACCCCAAAACTCGATGTTCTATAAAAAGTTTACACTACAATAATAACACATTGTTAAAAACTTAAAATCAAACTTAATTGTTTAATCAAAACTAAAACCATCATCTTAAATAATAATAAAAAAATTAAGGACTATTACATAAATCAAATCATCGTGATGATCTTTTAATTATCTTTCATTATATTGGCAATTTTATATACTTTTGACAAACGTTTTTTTGTTTTGTTATCTTTTTATTTTTTTGTAGTATTTTGCTCGATATATGACATGTCATATAACAACAATATATAAGTTTGAACACTTAACATATTCTCGTAAAATAGGCATAAGTATTTACGTAACTATCAAAATGATTTATTATTTTTGGCATTAAAAATACACATTCTTATTGGGTAAAAGATTTTTACATCCAGTAAATATCACATTCTTAACTTGCCAACCATGAGTTGCGATCAATATAGATATCATATTCTTCATATATCTAATAATTTAATCGGAAAATGATTGGGAGGCCTAAAATGTGACTAATTGTGTGCCTAATAGATGTGTCAATTAATTATTGTTTTGAGAAGAAGTGGGTCCCCTTGCTGTCCCCAATAAGATGTTGACACATATGTTTAGGCATGATATTAGGCATACAAGTTAGGCATCACAATCAATGCTCAATTTAATCATAGTCATCCATTTTTCATCAATATTAATAAAAAACCATTTTCACATTTTTTTTTTTAAATAAATATCTTGTAAATGGTAAATCGTTAAGCGACGAAAAATACACCATTGCGACGATATTTTTTTTATCTTTCAGTAGACGGACAAATTCATATACTTTTGACGAACTTTTTTTTTTCGAGTTTTGTTTTGGTGTTAAAATTTGCGTTTTAAAAAATCACAGGTGATTTGTATTTTTGGAATCACGTGTGATTTCACAAATCACATGTGATATCATTGGTTCATTGTATCTTTAAAGAATATTTGTTCTACGTTTAACTTTTCTTATCCAACCATATATTACACATAAAATTTTGAACCTCCAAATCAGTACAGTTTATTCATAGAAGTTGAAAAAAAAGAAGATTTTTTTTTAAAGTCAAACCCGCTTGATATATATCACATGTGATATACCATTAAGTTTTAAGTTCGAACACTTAACATATTGTCATAAGCATAACTATATGTGTAGGACGCCAAATGATTTATCGTTTTTTCTATTGAAAAATACGCAACCTTAAGTTTTCAACCATATATAAAACATAAATTTTGAATCTCCAAACAAATACAGTTATTTATGAAAGTTGGAGAAAATAGATGATTTTTTTATAGATGTGATATAACAATAATCTGTATGTTCGAACAATCAACATCAGGGGTGGACCTAAGGGGTTCCCCGGGGTTTCACGGGAACCGGGGGATGTTTGTCGCATAGTGTAATCTTTCGTAAATATTCACGATTTTTCCAAAATGAAACCAGTCCTAAAATTTTGTGTCACATAAATATTACTTAAACCACTAATATGTCAAACAAAAAAAATTATTTCCTTTATACTCACAGAAAAAATTTGTGCACCTGATGACTTAGTGTTCTTGGTTCACTCCTACTAAATATGCGATCGTAAAATGAACATAAGTATTTGCATATGTTTACGTATGGCATGTAAATTGGTTTAGAGATGGGATGAGAATGGTTTTGATGTTTGGTTTCCCGTGTTGAATGGTAAGGACCTGATTAGATTTATATAGATCAAGAAGATCGGGTAACACTTAAACAAGAACCATACTACACTGTTGTGAGGCAGTATTTTCCCAAGTGTGTGAAACTTGTGAAGTTGTGTGTGTTGCTCTTCTTTTATACAGAGGCTTGCAGGGTTTAGAGATAAACCCTTTCGGAGTGATTAATGGCTGCTGGAGAGCTAGATGTTGATCATCCGTGAGCAGACAAGGAGGACATGTATCATTCGTCCTTTAGCTCGTACATAGTAATGCTTGTCGTGCGTCCCCACTGTACAGTGTCATATGGTATATCTTAACCGCCAGTGACAATTGGGGAGCAGTAGTATTGTCGTACCCCGTCAGGCCTGAGAGGTTTTACCAGCCCATGCATGGCCTAGGGTTTGAGTCGGCTTTCATCAAATGTTGATGTGCTTTGGTAATGGGCTTGATTCAAGCGTGTGATTAGTGTGCTTGGGCCACTAATATTGATATGCTATCAAATCCCCTACGGTTTAGCATCAGATCATGCAATGTTATTATGTTGAACATTGTAATTGAGTCCTCCTAGTTCGTGCAGCGCTACTAGGTTTCTTTCTCAGGCCTTTTATTTCTAGGTCTCGATCATATTTTTCCTTTGTGATGAACAATTGATGAAGGCTTTTTACCTCGATCAGGGTTGTAAGCTGAGTTGGGAAAGGTGTGTACTCGATGTTTTCCTAGGGAAGTGTAGGAATCTCCTGCGCTAGGGTTATTCGCTATCTTTAGGATTTGATGCGAATTTATTGCCTTTGAGATTGTAGATGTCGCCATCGTGACATTTCTTGAGCCGTGTGTATAACTTGTCCCTTCGACTGTACGTGACGTGTGTGTTGACGTCAGTTCGCACTTTTGCAAGGTGTTTATCACGCGCCTCATTAAATGTGCTTTGACCCAATGGGCGTTTGCCAAGTGTAACTCGTTAATTCGTTTTCTTTGCCTATAAATAAGGCTAGAAAGGTGGGGAATGTTATAATTTAAAACAATATAGCCTCTTTCTCCCATTTTCCATATCTCTTTCACCCTAAAAACTTATTTCAAGAAGATTTTTTTGTAGATTTTTTAGTGTATTTTTTATGAATGGCATTTGTCTTCTTTCGGTTTGTGTGGTGTGAATTGAAGACTAGTCGTGTCAATGGCGAAGACATTTGTGGTATGCGATCCTTTACCAGTGTATGAGGTAAGCATATAGGGACGCTTACTCCTCTTCCATCCTTGTCTAACGTTGCCATCCTTTGGGTGTACTTAGATCCCGGTGGAGTTTTGAAAGTGATTTTTGAGATGGAAGGCGTGGAAAGTCTTGCATCATACTTTCTATCATCCTTCTTCAAGTCTTATCAGGGTGATTTGGTCGTCCTGATGAGAAACTTAAATGTTACACCGTATAATCAAGGTGGGCTTGACCACCTTGAGGTGAAACTTAGATGTTTCATAGTATATTGGAGTGTGAGTTTTTACCATCGTACCGATAGGGTTATAGTTGTGCTATGTCATGGCAGGTGTGGATCCTCGCACTCGGAGTGTTTGCCAAGTGAAGCAATTTTCAGCGGGATGTGCCATGACCTTCCATGCTATCACAATGGTGAGAGAAAGGTTGTTGGTTGTCGTTGTCACATGCTATACGGATATTTGGTTGCTAGGTCTTAGTCCCTTGCTGTTTGTAAGGGATCGACCTCGCGTCTGGGTCATCTATCCTGGGGGTGGCATACCACTTGCTCCATGCTTTCTCTTTCTTTGTTGCCCCTGTCGGGTTCTACCTATGTTCTCGGTTGATTAGAAACATGTTTGCGGTAGGCGGCTGTTGTCTCCCAAAAGGGTCTCATTATGGGAGGGTCTGAAATTCCTATGGGCTCTTGGGTTTGTCCATGGACTAGGTTCCTCCCTTTGAGCCAACCTTTTCAGTAGGTTTTGAGTCTAATATTTTCATATCGTATTAGCTACTGTAGGACTTGTTTGTCGATTGTGGGTTGCAAACCGGGTTATCGGTTATGGACCATGGGTCATGGACTTTGGATCATGGATACCCAACAAGATACAATGTACCTAGTTAATGGGTTATGGATCTTGGGTCATGGGTCATGGACTTTGGGTCATGGATCATGGATATTATCCAACATGACTTCATGCATGAGGTTATGCAATGGGTCATGGGTTATGGATCATGTTCCATGGGTATGGGTTATGGACTTTGGTTTTTACCCAACAAGATTTATTGTACCTAGTCAATGGATCATGGGTCGTGGGTCATGGGTTTATGGACTTTGGTTTTTACCCATTATTTACCCATTACAATTTATACAAAGTACATACACAATTTTATAAAATGTAAGTAAACAATATTACTTGTAAGTGTTTTATAAAAATGGTTTTGGTTTTATATAACTTATTTAACTAAACATGTTTTGATGGTTTTAATATGTTTAGTAAACGTGTGTTAGTAAACTATTGGCTCAAAGCTTTTACGTATTTTTGTTGGGTTCTGTAAATACCCAAACCCCTTAATCTAGGATTTGAATAGAAAATAGCCCAAGTGTTTAGTCCGTTAAACACTAACAGGTCACTGAGTGCATAGCCCCTCAGTGAGTCATCTTCAGGATACTCAGTATGAGGCGAAGAAGAAGTCTCTCCACTCAGTAAGGCGGAACTTAAAGGGTGAAGACTGAGTCAAGAAGAAGATGATGAATTCAGTGAGTGATGACAATAACTCACTGAATCCCTAAGACTCCTCTCCAACTACTTACACTGAAGACAAACTGAAGTAGAAGACTGAAGGATGTAAAGACTGAAGAATGAGTGGGACAAGGCGGGATAAGTTTGAATCAGATAAGATGAAGTCCGTATCAACCAAAGTCAACTTTCCCTGAATGGCAAAAGATCGGGCTCAGTGTCATCACTGACCTTAGGAAAGTAGTCTTGTCTCTTACCTAGAATAGTCTTTATAAACAGAGACAAAATACATCGGATTTTGTCTTCAGTATGATGTCAGTTTGTCACTTAGGAAAGAGTTAAAACTCATACATGTATAAATAGCATAAGAGATGGAGTGAAAATATTAAGCTTATGAATTGTAAAAACACACACACACAAGCCATCTTTTCACTCCTCCAAATACAACTCAGTCCCTGAGATAGCTTAGTAGATCTAAGGTAGTTGTGCTCAGACTTAGCCTGAGCTTCGAGAGGAGTCACCAAACTTTGTCATTTCAATCCCAAGTACTGTTCCGCAAGTACTTGGGTAACGTATTATTTTGATTGATTTCTAATAAAGAATATGATGTTGAAAATTACTTTGTGTGTTTTACTTACGTTAATTTCAGTCATTGTTCACTATTAATTTGCTTTAAGTACTTAATTGTTTTTAAACGATGGTGAATAGGGAACAACAAGTGGTATCAAAGCTTAGCTGATTATAAAACCTTTTATAAATTTTTTAAGCCGCTCTAAAACGTTTTTAAATCAGGATCCTTATGGCTGAAATTGATGTACCCCAACTAGTCGATAAAAAGGGTGGAGCTTATTCAGCTGTTGCCCCTAGACTTGAAGTTGGTAAATTCAACAAATGGAAAAAGCGTATGCTTTGCTATTTGATTGGGATGGAACCTTATTATATCAAGTGTATAAATGAAGGTCCATTTATCACAAAGACTGCTGAAGGTTTGCCTAAACCTGAAGCTCAGTGGACTCAGGATGAGAGAAGAGTGGTCAACCAGGACCAAAGACTCAAAAGTATCATCATATCATGTCTTCCTGATGATATTAAGGAGTCAGTCTGTTACTCATTGGATTTCACTAACACACAAACAAGCACAAATATGGGCGTATAATTATATGGTTTTAGAGAGAGAAAGTGAGATATTCTAGTAAGAGAAACTCATGGAAGGTTAGATTCCAAATGAACATCCAACCCTCTCCCTTGTGGGGAAAGGGCTATTTATACAAAGTAATATGCCCTCCTTCGGGCTGTGGATCAGGAATACAATGGGTAAAGACCCGTCCTTCCTCCACGGTGTTGCACTAGACTAAACTATGCAAATAACTGACTAACAAATAACATAATAAACGATATGTCTACGAGCTAACTTAAGCTAGATTATATTTGGGGTGACCGATGCTTTACTATAGAATTTCCAATTCCTAACAATCTCCCCCTAAGGGAGGTCACCCCATGATTTACAGTTTAGCACACTAGCATTCAAATTGATCTTCAGTCTTGAGCTCGTAGACTTCACTTTATCAAGATATTCAAACTTTGTGCTTTCATGGTGAATTAATCATAATCCAACTCTAATGTACATGGAGTGGAGGTTATAGTGCTGATCCACATTATGATGACCTTCGAGCATTATTTGAGATCATCAGCCATAGTTAATCTCAACATCACCCATTGCTGTGTTGCCCGCATATGATGTTGTGACATTTGGACCAACATGCTCACATTCTGGATCATGATATCTTCTCATCAGAGTAGCAGAATCTTTAATTTGATTCATGATATAGGCAGCAGCGTAGCAGAAGCATGGAGTGAAAATATCAGAGTCGTTGATGCTTTTATCATGATTTCTTTAGTAACAAATGTGTTGTGTGAGCATGCGGCTATGGATTGAACTCTCCATTCTGGTCAGCTGCAAACGTCGGGTGTACCTGCATACAACAGTTAGCAATAAAACGCATGAAAGTGTCTTTGATCACTTTCGTTGAATTGAGGTACACGGCCCACGGTTCCCCGTTAATCAGTACAAGTACTGCCTGCGATCAGGTATAATTCCGAAGAATTTCCTTGACATGGTTTCGCAGCTGCTCTAGCCGTTCTCAAACCGGAACGTCTCAAAGAAGACAACACGGAATGAGTGAACCAGCGAATAGAGATTCACTGATTGATGAAAAATGATTTGAAAAACAATCGAGTATTGCTCAATATAAAGTGTTTTTGCAATACAATGAAGTTTTAAGGAAAATCAATTATCAATCATAAACACCTTTTAATTTTGAAACATTAATACACAATCGATGTGCTAGAGAAAAGAGTTTTCAGCACAACGACTGGTTTTTCAAAGGCATCCGTCAATCCATTTTCCTGGACAAGGAACAATTCAATTTTGAATCGCTCCATTGATGAAGTCCAGATGACATAACAAGTCTTGGCAATTTCACAAGGATAATGCGTAGGACTCTCAAAATATATATACTCACATTCCACATTGTGTGAAACTGTGAGTCTTCATTGATTGTGTCCTAAAGAGATTTATTGATGATCTCGTGGCTCTAGACTCAATTGTGCATATGCCGGAGACTAGGGAGAGGGTCTCCTTCTTCAATATCAACAATCTCTAAGAGAAAGTCGATAGATTATGTAGGTTCCCCGTGAGAATGAAACAAGCCCTTTTAAGAGGAACTTGAGTAACTTGGGAAGTTTAGTGCAGTGCGTCACTGGGTCCATGACGTCTTGTCTTCAATACCAGTGTTACCTTGGTAACAACCAGTAGCATATGTATTGAACCCGGTTACTGCCCTAAGGTTGAATTACTGGAGGGTTATTTCTTTTCACCCTTTTTCTCATTCAATTCTTTTTCATTCTTCAACCCCTTCAGTGCTTACCGAGACTTCATAACTAGAACCTTGTTGGGTTTATTCCAGTACTAGCTCTGTATCAGCCCGCACTCTTCCCATATTCTCATTTTTCTCCTTTTTTCAACATACCTAAGGACTCTACACTATCTAGTGGGTTGTCCCTGGGTAGATCCCTCCGGTTCTGGCGGATCATAGGAACTAATACGTAACCTTATCATCTTTATATCACCATACATAAAGTAAAATGGTCGGTCTTTTGGTACAGTTCATTCCTTCTCGAAACCAATTGAAAAATCATTTGGAAAATCCAATCAAGGTACTTGTGATATAAAATCAAAACATTTTGTACCTTAATTGTTTTTTATCATTTAGAAATGCTCCCCCTCAACATGTGCATATGATTTTGAAATTGTTTAGCACATGGAGGCAAGAGTTCTTAGAGAAAATTTCTTGATCACAATTTTCATAGAAAAAAAACCATTTGATTTTCTTGGTAAATTCTCCCCCTCAATATGTGCATAGGATATTTGAAATCATTTTATCACATAGAGGAAAGAGATTTTTTTTTGAAGTACAACCACGATTACCAGCATATAGAAACCATTTAACACTCAATCAATGTACATTGTGTTCAAACATAGAAATCTTTTGTACCTTGAAGGTTTTTATATGTTTTGAAATGCTCCCCCTCAATATATGCTTCGAGATTCGAAAAGAGTTTAGCACATATTAGATAGCAGTATGCACTTTGAGACAAAAATGGTCACCTTTTATCATCTTTCATATTTATATCACATTTTCTCCCCCGATCAAAAATTTCAAATCCTTTGAGATTTTGGATCTCAAGTGATTTAAATATGTATGAAGTAAAAGTTTGTTGGAGAAAAATGTGTCCGGTTTTATATGATCTGAAGTGGACTACACTGAAGTTCCATTTTAGATAAAAAGGGAAACCACAATACATAACCTATCACAACTACATACATTATAGTTGTTCATATTACATACACCACATTATACACATCAAAAATACAAAACAGAAACTACTTCTGGAAGATGTCTTCATTCAGTTCTTTGAAGCAGCTTGTAGTGACCTTCACGAAGTCTACCACCCACAAAGCTTTCAAGACTGCGATTAATCTTTCTGGTCTTTAATCTTCGTCCGATCGCAGCAATGAAATCTTCACACATCTTTAAATCCTGTTCCGACCAGAATCTTGTTTTGTTCCACGGCTTCAGATCAATTTTGATTTGCTTTACTCTCGAGTTCAATTCTTCTTCGACCATCTTGAGAGTTCCATCACTGAACTTGAAAAGCTCGCACAGTCTCATGAGCATGTGTGACCCGTATCAGTCGGTAAAGAGGATGGCTCTAGGGGTGTCAATCACTTTATAGTCATGACGAAATTCATGTCCTGAGGCTTCCCATTGCGGTCTTGTTAGGTTGACCCGAGTCTGGTAGCTTTCCGTTCCTAGCTGAAAATCCTCAACTCTTTTTCGAATGACTAAGCCCCTGATCCCAAGATTGACAGCAGCAGAGAGAGCCTTCTTATCTCGAGTAGGTAGGTGTTCAAGATGTCCTTGGAGGTTCAGAAGGTAGAGATCTTCAAAGTCATTTGGCAACAAGTGTTTGAATTCGTTCTCTTCAATAACATATTCTTTCAAATCTGCTCTTTGAATAACAATCTTCTTCAAGTAATCATATCCATAAATTGAGAAAATCTCTATTTTGACAACACTTAGAATGCGAAGCTTGGATCGAACAGCTCTGCGACTCTTTTCAGAGACCATATCGGTCAATGTAAAATTTCTTCTTCTTGAACCACCAATGAGAAATCCCGTACGAAGCCTCGATGTCATATTCTTGTTCTTTGTCTGCCCAGAATTGATCAGGTACCATCTGATCAAGACCCTGATCTATGTAGGTAGCTGCTTTCATTTTAGAAAGCGATAAAGCTGGTCTTCTTTCTGAAGTTTGAGCACATAGATAATCCAGGTCATGGTTGAAGAAGAACTCTGATTGAATAGTCACTTGACCAGGTTCACCACCAAGAGGAAGAGGCTTTTTCACATTGAAACGGCTGATCTGCTCACTGACTTGATCACTCAAAGATCTTATGACATTCTTCCATCTGGTATTGAAGCTGATTGACATCTGAGTGAAATACTTTGATGATTTCATATGCTGGTCCTTCAAGATCTTTTGGAGTGATGGATGAGATTCCCTTCTTATCACAGAACCACTTCATATAGCTGCCCATATCTCCAGTGATGTGAAGAAGAGAGTCTTCATCTGGGGCTTCATAGTTGGTAGTGATTGTTGAAGCCCAGTTGTTGTCAGGGATCATCGTGTCAGACTCTGGGATGCATCATGAAGGTTCTGGAGATTGAGGTCTCTCTTCGGGGAGCCAGCTTTGAGTTATGTCTTTAGAAGGTGCAACTCTACTGGTCTTAGAGCGTTTACCCGAAACATATGCGTCAAACCAATCATCTTCAGATGGCTTGGGGATATGTTTTGTGGATGCATCATCGTCATCGGATTCTGACTCTGCCATGACATAAGACTCTTCAAGTAGCACTTGGTCTTCTGGAATAGCGGAGAATGTGGGTGTAAACCTTGAATCAACCGTGGTCTAAGCTGCAGACTTCTTTTGAGATCCCTGATCACCGGATGAACTGGATTGATTTGAAGGTTTTGGAGGAGATGTTGGTGGTTAAGGTGAAGGTGTAGTGGTTGTGCCA
Organism: Chrysanthemum makinoi; assembly: GCA_910596185.1. Taxonomy (NCBI): domain Eukaryota; kingdom Viridiplantae; phylum Streptophyta; class Magnoliopsida; order Asterales; family Asteraceae; genus Chrysanthemum; species Chrysanthemum makinoi. Next base: position 43,659,431 of record OU343218.1, on the reverse strand, counting down.
GAAGATCTACCAGTTCCAGATGTTCCTGCTCCGCCAGTTGGAGGAGATCTTGGGGCCTCCAGACATATCCTTTGAATCCATCAGAACAATCCTTCTTTTCATCTTAGCCTCCCTTTCACGAACATCTACTACAAAACTGCTGATAATCATCATGCCTCATAGATTCATCGAGAGCCTCGTATAATTTCTTATGAGTATCGTACAAGTGCTCTCCTGGATCATACATTCTTTTAGAGAGACCTGATCTCATGTCAGAGATCGGCAAATCTTTAAATCGCTGAAGTAGTGGAGCCTTCATTGCCCATTCAACTGCATCTTTAATATCTGCTTCTATTGCCTTTGTTACAACTTTATCGAGGTTAAGATTCTCCAGCTTTTTGACACGACTATCAAGATTATTGACAGCGATAGGAATGTGCTTCTCAATAGTTGCAATACGTATGATGGCCTCTTTGAGCGAATGCTCACTTGTTTTGACAGGATGTGGTGAGGCAGGTGGAGTGACAGCATCACTGATTGTGATAACAGGTGATGGATCCTTCTCGGGTTCGGGTGGTGGAAGTGCGGTTGTATGAGTAGTTTCGGGTGGAGGTGTGATTGATGGAGTTGTAGCAGCAGTGGAGACCATTGGAACAGACATCGGAGGAATGGTTGAAGAGTCTTGTTGAATGTCGACTGTATACATGGACTCAGCTTCCTCTTTCTCATCATTAAGCTTATAGGGCTAATTATCTGAGGGTTTGTCATTTAAGAACTGATCACCAAATGAGAGGTCATCATCAAGATTCTTCAATGAGGGTAGAGAACCTGTAGACATGTTCGTTTCATCCATGTGTCTGTGTTCATCAGATCTTGACTCAAGGATCTCCTGTGAGTCTTTCAGCAGTTCGTTTTCATCATTCTTATCTGATTAGGTATCAATTGATTCAAGTGTCTCTTCTTGTGTTTCAGATACCTCCTTTTCCATTCCAGAATGTTCTTGAGCTGAAGAAGATTCAATGCTTCTTTTCTTCAGCTCAAATTGGGTGGTAGTTCTTGACGGTGAAGAAGAGAAGGTCAGAAGCATGTGAGCGGCTTGTTCAGCTTCTACACCAACAATCTCTTTCCCTTTGTCTTGTGTGTTTAAGGTTGTTTGACGTGGTGCAGGCTCAGGTTCTCTTATCACAACTCCTCCCACTTGTGGTCTCATGTTCTGGCTTTCCAGGCTTTGTCTAATCCCTTGTTGCAAATCAACATCGTCTTTATCAATCAATCGTCTGTCACCCTTTGGAGCTTCGGTTCCTCCAACATCATTCTTTCTGTTTTTCTGCTTCAGTGATGAAGTGTCGGTAGACTGAGATCTATCACGTTTCTTCTTGGGAAGGGCAGCATATGAGGTCTTTGTGCTCGAAGTAGACTTTGTAGATTTGGGTTGTGAGGGATTGGGAGTGTCATCAACATTGGATCTGGATGCCCTTTTCTTGTATAATTTGAAGTAATCAGTCTTCTTAATATCGTCTGTGAGAAGAATATCAGGAATTGGCAATCCAAAGATTTCTTTATTGACACCTCTGGCAACGTATTTGAGGTTACCCAGAACAAATTCATCCTTAGCATTATGGAGGACCGATTCACTCCTAGGCTTGAAGTTATGAGTCTGTTGCAAGTACTGGATAACAAGCTTCGAGAATCTGATGTTAGGAATCACAAGTTTGTGTACTTTCTTTCTTCCTTGAGCTTGATTCTGAACATTTGTTCTATCGGTGATGAATGTGTGCATTGACAACGAGAATTCTTCCCAAATACGTTCCGAGACATTAATGTTCACCCCATTGACGAGACCCCATAGGATTTGCAGAATAGGTATCCTTACTTTATCGAACCCTGAGGTTTTGCCCGATAAGCATAAGTTGAGAATAGTTGTCATGGCTCTCCAAGGTTGATACATGTGTCCGGTGATGATATCTGAAGCCCTTGTTATGCCAACTTGATAACCCAAACCAATTAGAAAGAATATTAGCTCTTCCGCACTAGGTGGAGGGACAAATTGTTTGGTAGGGTCACATGGAGTGATTCCTAGGGCCTTACAGAGAGTGTCAGATGTGATTTCAAATACCTTATCATCAAGCTTGCAAGAATAAGTGGATGTGATCTTATCCCATGTAATGGTGTTCCAAAATTATTGTAGGTAAATGGAGGGGATTGTGCATCGCTTGGTCAAGGCACTAACGAAATTAGTGTTTTTAAGAATATCAATTGCCACTTTGAAGATTGGATTTTGTTGCAATTTTTCCATGTCCACATAGCAGTTGCTTTTTCCTATCTCTACCCATTTATCTTTTGGAAGAATTTCGTTGTCAGTACGAACTGTGAGTGGAGCAGAAGTAGCAAGGTTCTCGGATGAAGTTGTGTTAGCCATTTGAAATTCTGTAGAAACATACAGACAACAACAGTGTTTGAGAGCATGTTAGGATAGACATGGTTAGCTGAACAACTTTTAATGCAACCTAATGACACAAGCACAACGAGTAGCGAACATGACTGATTACCAATAAACAGATTGCTTAGAGAATAGATTAAGATGCTTTAGTAATTTTCAAAGTAACAAATCATTTTGATAAAGTTTTTCAAGAGACAAGTTGTTATGAGTCAAAATTGTTAAAAACAAAGTTACAATAATAGGATTTCATGAGACAAGTTGCTATTAGGAAAGTGTTATAACAAGTTGCTAACACAAGTTGACAAATCAGCTTGCTACAAGAGAAACCAGATACAAATTGCTTAGAAAAATGTTATAGCAAGTCGCTAAGAGTAATTTGTCAAGACAAATTGCTACAAGTAAACTTGCACCAAGTCGCTAGTATGAAATAATTACAGCAAGTCGCTTTAAACAATTTGACAAAACAAGTCGCTACAAGAAAAATTAGAGACAAGTCGCCATTTTAAAAAATAATATAGCAAGTTGCTAACTTGTCAAAACAAGTCGCTATAAAAATACACAATATGAAATCGATTAAGCAAGTCGCTAACTTGTCAAGACAAGTCGCTATCAAAAAGTTACAAGGCCAAGTCGCTACAAATCGTATCACCCAGTTACAAAGCAAGTCGCTAGCAAGAATGTTACTAAGATATCACAACTCGCCATGAGGAATCTATGAACCAACTCGCTACCAAGAACACTTAGCTTATTAGGTAAGTTGCTACCAAGAATTTGACAAAACATACGCTTAACACCACGATCCAATCAACATATATAGCCATTACAATAACACAATCAAATCGCTACTATGAACAAGTACAATCAACTCACAAACACAAACAAAATAAAAAACACAACCTAAATGAACCACATACGAGTCATACAACAATTCGCTCAAAGACCCATTAAAACATACAACAACAAACATACATCAATCCTAGTGAACCCAAACTACACCTAATCCATTAACACATATATCAAGTGTTTCATTAAACGAAATCAAGTGCACAGAGGAATCTGTTAAGGGAACTGAGTTAGGAGATGCATATAATTCACATGTTTTTGAAACAAAAATGATTGACATGAACCTTACCACAAGTAAGTCGCTAGCAAGAAGTGGACACGAGAGAGAAAAATGAGAAAATCTTTTTAGTTTTTTTTTAAAAAAAATGAGTCAAGTCGCTAGGGGATAAGTATGATATTTCAAGTATGCAAAGTTCACACTTCAGTCCCTGTACTTGTGCAGAAAAAGCAACTTGCTAGTAAAGATACATGACAAGACGCTACCCCTTAGAAAAGCTAAGTCGCTATCCTTGATTAAACCAAGTCGCTATTGATCAAATTTTTGTACTATAGACACTTTCAGTCCTTGAACTTATCAGATTGCATGCAAATACAGTTGATAAAAACATGTTGAATAATATGTCAAGTAGCAAAAGTGGCATAACATAGATAAGCTATCTAACACGGACGACAAAGTAAATCATGACATAAACATGCAGCAGCACACAATACATAACAAACAATGATGCAAAGTGAAACAGAGATAACGAGATAACTTGAAATATTCTCCCCCTCAATCAATGTCACCAATGAACATTGATTGAATTCTAACCCCCCGTTATAAAACAAGAGTATATCGTTTGTTCGAACTTCATCTATGATCCCGTGTCATTATTGAATGACATTTCTAGGACCGTAGTTGTTATCGATTACAAGAGATACATCTTTTATCAGATTGTGGGTAAAGAATTAATTAATAGTTAAAAAAATAATTTAGAAAATGATTTTGATTATTATTATTATTATTTTTTTATATATATATTTTTTAAGAGAAAACTATTTTGTACACTAATTCATGAGAACGAGTCCTGATTCAAGTCGAACAGGAGTCAAAGTACGAGGTACATCAATTCTGACAAGCTACAATTCCTGAGTGAGCAATCTTCATTTCTGATGGAAACCAGGTCATGATGTTCATGATAGAATTGAGCATTGTACCTGAAAAAGACTGAGGACACAATGCGCTAGAAGCACATGTAGTATTGCAAATAGATGAGTTAGTGACATGAGAAACCGCACTATTGGATGTTGCATAGTTTGATCTAGCAGTGTCATTAATAGGAATCCCTTTAGGTTCAATATTCTTGAAATTTTTTCCTGTGGGCATCCACTTAAGACAAGATCTAGGTATGTAAGTCCGTTTGGATCCTAAGAACTTAAATAATCTACCAGTGGGAATCCATTTGAAACAACTGCTAGTAGTTTTGGATGAAACCACTTCCCTGTTTTGAATATTGGTCCTTTTGTAATTAGTTTGTTTCTTAGGAGATTGATCAGCCATTTGATGCTTCTTATAAGAACTAGATGAACTCCTAATATTACAGATCTTAGGGCTTCGAACATTAAGCTGGGGATTGTTATTCATCATATCGGAATGAATTAGTGAAGTGACTGGTTTTGTCAAAACTGTATTCGCATCAACTTGGGAGGCAAGCTTAGATTTCGATGGTTTAAATCTTTCTGTTCTAAAAGCATTGGGCTGCCTAACTACAGTACGTTCTCAGTTGTTCAGTACAATTGGCTTTCCCAAGGTTGATGGTTTTGCAAACTTAGTGTTCATCCTATTTCCAATAGATTTCCTAAGCTCATTTTTTAAGGCAACAATAGTGAAGCTCTTATCCTGAATTTGGGCTTTGAGGGCATCAATGTCTGCCAACAGAGATTTAGTTTGATTTATCAACTTGGAATTGTTTTCTAATAAGTTCTTTTTTAAGGACTCATTTTCCCTTAATAGGTTGGACACACACAGAGCCAATTCACCATTCCTAGATTTAAGCGTACAACTCACCTCATGGTTATAATAGTTCATCCCTATACTACATTTCTTATGCAGATCTGAGAGTTGTAATTTCAGATTGCATATGGTTGAATCTTTGTCCTGAATCTGGGTTTTTAAGTGGTTAATTTCAAAAAATTCTCGAAATTCTGGGAATTCCGGATTTATGCAAGGTTTTGTAGCAAGAAAACTTTCTTCCCTTTGTTGTATTGCAATTTCCAAAGAAATACAATGTTTTTCAAGAATTGAGTATTTGTTTGAAAGTTCATCATAAACCCCTTTTTCAACCATGTCATTTGTTTTAAAGATTTTAGATTCAGGCTCAACCATGACACATTTATCAATATCATGTTCAAAGTTAGGATCAAATTGATCAGGTACATTAGCATTATGTAGATCAGTTAAGGGTACCTCAATGCATGACACCTGTTCATTTGCTTGTATGGCATCTGTATTCTCCTCATGCATAACAGGAGTTACTGACATGCAAGATGTTTCAAGCTTTTCAAACTCTGAGCCTTTGTATTTAGTACAGCCAGTTACATCATCCTTTGTTGTATCTGAAATTCTGCATTCAGCATCTTCCGTTCTTTCAACTGATCCATTACCCGACATATCATAACATTCACTTAATTTTTCTTGAAACCCATTCAACTCATTCAAATTATCATTCTCTTGAGCAGCTTCCTTAATGTACACTTCCATACTATCCATAAGTTGGATAAATGTGTTGATGAACTCATGAATTTCCATTCCAGTATGTTTCTTGAATGAAATTCCAGTTACGTGTTGATCAAAGTCTGCGGAATATTCTCCCTTGATAAATGGCTGAAATTGGTTGTAGATAACTTAAAGTGCAGCATTAGACTCATCAATTAATACCTTCTTTTTGGTAATTTGAAGCTTCAGTTGTTCTAAGTTCAGCAACACGGTTTTTGTCAAAGTGGGTAAGTCCTGACGGAAGAGAGCACTGCATGTTCGACCCATAGTAGAGGATAACAGTTGTGTGAGGTGCTGATGAAGTAGTTGAAATGTCTCAATGTTGGATTCCGTTTGATTTGCATCATGAGTCATTAACAAGTGTGATTTGTTGATATTTGACTCCGTATGTGAAGAGTTTTGATCATAATTTGCTGAATCAATCAAGGTTAAACATTCTGAATAGCAAACAGTTTCTTTGTTCAGTGAGGTATCATAAAGTTCAAGCACTTTGGAGATTAAAGGGTCAGTGATGTAAGACATTGTGTTGATGGATATTAGGTACAAGTAACTTGCATCAATTCACCAAATTGCTAAATATATTGAAGACAAGTTGCTACTTACCCAAGTCGCTAGATACTCAAGATGCTATGAACCTTAGAAACAAGTCGCTAAGTAGCAACTCGCTAAAACCCAAGTTGCTGTGAATCAAGTCGCTAACTACAAGTCGCTAAATAACAACTCGCTAATTACAAATCACTATGAATCAAGTCGCTGAACACAAGTCGCTACTGTACCAAATCGCTAGGTAAACAAGTCGCTACTAGTACAACTCGCCAAGAACTATAAAGCCAAGTCGCTAGAAATAATAAAAACAAGTCACTAACCCAAGCAAGTCGCTAGCCGAAGTGGAACCTCCACTAACTTGTACTGTTTGTCGACTTGTCTCAATAGACAAGTCGCTAAGATCAAGTCGCTATGACTTAAACTACAACTCGCTGGAAATTACTAAAGCAAGTCGCTATGAAGAAAATCACTCCGAGACTCAAGTCGCTAAGATGAAGAACTTCAAAACCACACTTTTCAATCCAAAACAAGCCCAACCACAGTGATTCAAGCTTTCCAAATCAAAACCCAAGCACTTACAATGATTCTAAACACAAAAGTACACTTAAAATTCAAACTTTAACACAAGAAATGATCCAAATGATGCAAAAACCACTAAACTTTTTCAAACCCAAAAACCATATAAAACCACTAGAAATCCAAGGATATGTAAGAGAGATGATCAAACCATGGCTCTTGATACCAATTGTTACTCATTGGATTTCACTAACACACAAACAAGCACAAATATGGGCGTATGATTATATGGTTTTAGAGAGAGAAAGTGGGATATTCTAGTAAGAGAAACTCATGGAAGGTTAGATTCCAAATGAACATCCAACCCTCTCCCTTGTGGGGAGAGGGCTATTTATACAAATTAATACGCCCTCCTTCGGGCTGTGGATCAGGAATACAATGGGTAAAGACCGGTCCTTCCTCTACGGTGTTGCACTAGACTAAACTATGCAAATAACTGACCAACAAATAACATAATAAACGATATGTCTACGAGCTAACTTAAGCTAGATTATATTTGGGGTGACCGATGCTTAACTATAGAATTTCCAATTCCTAACACAATCATAAGCTGTAGTACAACTAAACAAACCTAGGATGACCTAGTTCATAGCCATGAAGGCCCTTCTGATACAAAGGAAAACAGGATAATGGACTTGAAACTTGAGTATAACACCTTCAGGGCTAAGGACTCAGAAACTTTGTCTCAAAGTTACACTCGGTACAAAACTCTTTTAAATGAACTGTTAAATGATGGTGTTAAGTTGTCCAAACATGAAATCAATGTTGGTTTTGTCAACAGTCTCCCTGGGAAGTGGTTGAATTTCTCTCAGGGACTTAGGAATGCTAATCACATTCAAAATCTTGAACTTCTTGAAATTTATGGGAAATTTGTCTATGAGGAAAACCTCATTAACAGACGATACCCTGACTTAAAAAAGTCTCAGGAAGTCAAGAAGTCTCTAACCACCACTTCAACTCCTATATCAACTGCTTTTTTCTCTAACAATGTGGTTCAAGATTTCCAAGAAAATTCAGATGATGAGCCTGATGAGAGATCAAGTGAGGAGTACCTAAATGACATGAACGTTGAATTTCAGGAAAGGGCACTCCTTGCTAACTCTCGAAGGTTTATAAAAAGAAACAAAGGTTTTCAAATGCTAAAGCAAATGAGGACACTGAATGCTTTAAGTGTCACAAAAGAGGTCATTTTGCAAAAGACTGTTTTTCAAAAAAATTTCTGAACCCTCTTATAAACCATCGTGGTCAAATCAGTCCTCACGCTTTAGCAAATTTCAACCAAAAATGTATCAGTCTCATCAAAACTTTCAAAACAAATCGATCAAAACAAAAGCTGTTGATTTTGAAGCCAAGTATAGGAAAGTCAAAGCTAAGCTTGCATTGCTTGAGGCCAGTCCCTCGAAACAACAAAAGTGTTCAAACTGTGCGGGGTAAAAACAAAGGCCTCGTTCTTTGAAACCTTCGACTAGGATGAAGAGCCGTATCATCGATGATGAAATGGTGCATGTCGGTCTGATGGCCTCTCGAAGAGGACAAGCTATCTGTTGGAAAGAATCATGCCGGGAATGGAGAATGGGTCAATATCACAATGAAGAAGGTAAATATTCTACTTTCTATGGATGATGAGTCGATTGGCAGTCTTATATGAATTATCTTAATGTTGACCTTAAGTTCGTAGAAGAGCAAAGACTGAATCTCTTTTCAAAATACAACAAGCTAAGTTTTGAATTAAACAAGTGTAGGGATGAACTGCTTCTTTTAAAACAAGCTAAGCTTGAGGTCGTCACTTTGCAAATTCAAAACACTGAACTAGTTAAAAGAAATCAGGCTCTTCAAGATCTAACTCAAAAAGGTTCAAGATATCCTTGATAGTTGGACTGCTAAGAATCCTGTGGTCTTTGATGCTATGGGAGCCCCCAGTAGCAAGAAGAGAGTCTTAGGTGAAGATCATCTTTTTGACTCTCTCAACAAAGAGCGGGGTCCTAAGCCATTTGTGTCCGGTGGCATGATTACCAATATGTTGGATGGTCCCAAGCCCGTGATTGGATTGAACGGGTTCATCCCGAGAGTAAGCTTCCAAATTTTGATTCGGAAGAATTCTAGAGCTCGAAAGTCAAGCTCTAAAGAGCATGCTTGACTCCCCGATGTGCCCAGTAGTAATGAACACATCTCTCGAAGTCCGAGTCTCAAGAACCACTTCCACCCTTGGAACCTCTTCAAGGTGCTGTTCCTAGCTCTGAACTTACTCCATTACAATACAATCCACATTCACCAAAAGAAAGGTCTGGACTTGGTAGAACCATCCTAAAAAGACCATCAAAACCAACTCAACAAGAATCTACCCCCACTGAGACTTCCACATCCTCTGTCCCCACTGAAGCTGACCAAATTCAGCAATTGACTGAACTTGTGAGGAAGCTAACTGACAAGATGGAATCCATCGAAAAAGTCCCTGAATCAATCAAGGAAACAAATTCAGCTTCCTCTAGTTCCTCAAAGTCAAAAACCACCACCAAATCCAAATAGAAATGTGATCTATGCCACTATACCAGTCATACCACTGACAACTGCTATAGAATCCTTTTTTGTATGATCTGCAAAAAGGATGATCACAGAACTTCTGATCACTTGCAATATGTAAGTTCTCTCAGTAAAGCAAACTATACCAAGGTTGGTAATCAGTATGCTTCAACCTCCAAGTCTGCTCAAAAATTTAGAGCAAAACCTTTACCTCCTTGTCCACACTGCGGGTTTAATGATCATCATCCTGATGATTGTCTTATGAACACATGCTGCGATATTTGCGGAAATCCAGCTCATAAGACATCCCAGCATGACAGTGTTATCCATGCAAGGAGAAGTTCCAAGCAACCCAAAATCACTGAGTCATCCTCAGTCTCAAAATGCAAAACCTATGGTAGCACAATGCATTCAACCACTGACCATGAGTCGATTGCCAAATTCAAAGAGACCTTGAGACCCAAGCCCACTAGCAAGTGGGTCACTAAGAGAAACTAATTCAGTTTACTACTTGTGCAGAGACATGCCAGGGAGCCTATTTGGCATCTAGACAGTGAATGCTCAAGAAGCATGACTGGTGTGAAGGAATATCTACACAAGTATGTAAAGGAACCAGGACCCAAAGTAGTATTTGGTGATAACTCATCATGTCCCACTGAAGGTTATGGTTCAGTAAACTGCAATGAAATAGTTTTCTCTAGAATAGCCTATGTCAATGGTCTCAAATACAATCTCATCAGTGTCAGTCAACTATGTGATGCTAAGTACATTGTGCAATTCAATGACAAACAAGGTACCATTTTTAATGCCAACAAAGAAGTTGTTTTGATATCTCCTAGAAGAGATGATGTTTATGTCTTATACATGTCTACTCTTTCCCAAGATGGAACCTGTCTCTTTGCCAAAGCCACTGAAACTATCAACTGGCTGTGGCACAAGAGACTCTCTCACTTAAACTTCAAAAACATCAACAACCTGGAAAAACAAAAAAAGGTCCTTGGCTTACCATCACTAGTCTTTGCAAAAGATAAACCATGCTCAGCCTGTGAAAAAGGCAAAACATCAAAGAGCATCTTTCAAAACAAAACAAAATTTCTCCATCAAAGGCCTTCACCTCTTGCATATGGATCTCTTTGGACCAGTCAGTCCTAGATCAATCCAAAGATGAGAAGTATACACTTGTCATTGTTGATGAGTTTTCAAGATACACTTGGGTATACTTTCTTTCTAAAAAGAGTCAGGAAGTTGACACAATAATGTCATTCATCGGGAACATTAAAAACCGAATGACATTATTGTTAAACAAATCGAATCGACAATGGTACTGAGTTCAGAAATGATGAGCTTGAGAGCTTCTGTGATGAAAAGGGAATCTCCCAAAAATTTTCATCTCCTTACACCCCTGAACAAAATGGGGTAGCTGAAAGGAAAAAAAGAACTCTCATTGAGGCTGCTAGAACCATGTTAAATGGCTCAGCTCTCTCAAAGCATTTCGACCGATCTGTTAGAACAGACTGTTACACTCAAAACAGGTCAATCATTATCAAAAGACATAACAAAACCCCATATGAGATATTCAAAGGTAGACTTCCTGACATCAGCTACTTTCATGTGTTTGTATGTCCTATGTTTATTCATAACCACAAGGATCACCTAGGCAAGTTTGATGCTAAAGCTGATGATGGATACTTTCTAGGCTATTCACTGATCTCCAAAGCCTTCAGGGTATTTAACACAAGGAGACAACAAGTTGAGGAAACCTTCCATGTCACCTTTGATGAAAGTGTAGAAAGCATCAGGTTCACCAACACCTCAGTGGAGGAAATAGGAATTGATAACTCATCAAGATATCCTCCTGATGAGTGTAACACTGAATTCAATTCCTTATACCAAGCTGATGCTGACATCTCATATTATGTCTTGCCTCACAACCTGTCACAACCAACTATCAGTGAACTCATTGATAATCAATCAGTCCCTACTGGGATAGGTAACACTGATCCAAATGATCAGAACCGTGATTCATGAAATTCAACTGAACAAGACATCTCAACAGATGTTCTTAATGATTCGTGGCTCATGCACTGAACTCACTCTTGAGTCTCCAGTGACCTCTTCAAGCTCAGATCCTAGACCACAAAGTAAGTGGGCAAAATCTCGTGACATTGAGCTTGTAAACATCATTGGTGAACCCACCGAGGGCATGCTCACTAGAAGCATGGTCGCTAAGTTAACTACAGCTTCAGCCAATGAATTTCTATATGCTGATTACCTATCAGATATAGAACCCAAAAGTGTCACTGAGGCTCTAAAACACCCAATCTGGGTTCAGGCCATGCAAGATGAACTTCAACAGTTTGATAAAAACAAGGTCATGACCTTGATCAAATGTCCTCGGGATGTCATTGTCATAGGAATGAAGTGGGTTTTCAGAAACAAAACTGATGAAAACGGCAATCGCTATTAAAAAGCCGGACTTGTAGCCAAAGGTTACAATCAACAAGAAGGCATTGACTATGATGAGACATTTGCTCCTGTTGCAAGAATGGAAGCCATCAGGATCTTCCGTGCATATGACACCTACATGAACTTCAAAGTTTACCAAATGGATGTAAAAAGTGCATTCCTAAATGGTGAACTCAAGGAAGATGTATATGTTCAACAACCTCCAGGCTTTGAGAGTAGTGAATTCCCTGACTATGTCTGCAATCTTGATAAAGCCCTTTATGGACTGAAACAAGCTCCCAGGGCATGGTATGAAACTCTCTCAGCCTTCCTGATTTAAAACAAGTTTGTCAGAGGAAAGATAGACAACACATTGTTTATCTATAGGGCAAAACAAGATGTGATACTGGTCCAAGTATATGTTGATGACATCATCTTTGGCTCAACAAACTACACTCTTTGCAAACAGTTTGAAAAACTAATGACAAAGAAGTTTGAAATAAGCATGATGGGTGAACTCACATACTTCCTTGGACTACAAATCGTGCAAACCGATAAAGGAATCTCCATCAGTCAAGAGAAGTACACAAAAAATCTCTTGAAGAAATATGAGATATCGGATCGTGCCTCGAAGACACCAATGGTCCCCCTAACAACCTTGGACCTGATCTCACTGGCAAGTCAGTCAATCAAACCCATTTAAGAGGGATTGTTGGCTCACTGATGTATCTAACGCTTCGGCACGGACATACAATTCTCGGTCTGTCTAATAGCAAGATATCAGTCCAATCCTAAAGAATCCCACCTCACTATAGCCAAAAGAATACTCGGTACTGAAGGGAACCCCAAGCCTTGGACTCTATTATCCAAAGTGCTTAGGGTTTGATCTCAAAGGATACTCGATTCGATTATGCTGGCGCAACATGGACGAAAAAGTACCTCAAGGTCCTGTCAATTTCTTGGAGGAAAACTGGTTTGTTGGAGTGCTAAAAAGCAACAATTAGTGGCTATGTCTTCACTGAAGTGAGTATGTGGCTGCTGCAGGATGTTGTGCTAATGTTTTATGGATGAAAAGTCAACTCAGTGACTATGACATCCATTACGAAATGGTACCCATCTTCTGTGACAACACCATTGCAATAGCAATCTCCAACAACCCCGTCCTTCATCAAAGAACCAAGCACATTGATATCAGATATCACTTCATCAGGGACCACATAATGAAAGGAGACATAGAACTTCATTTCATCCCTACTGAATATCAACTTGCTGATATCTTCACCAAACCATTAGATGAACCTACCTTCAGGAGACTGAAAGCTGAGTTGGGAATGCTTGACATTGAAAGTCAGGCATCTGAAAACCAATCTCAGTAAGTTCTTTAAAACGGCTCCTCCTCCCTGAACGAAACCCACAAAGCAACCTCTCACTGAATGAGTAAGACTCATTCAGGGACCCTGACAGTTGATATTGAGCATTGAATGAGTAACTAAATGATCCAAGTATCAGTTACTTAAATGTCCTAGGTTGGTAACTATGCCAATTTAATATAGGAATATATGTCTCTATGTCTTACTGTCAACCATATCAAAGGGTCCCTCAAACTTACCTCATCCCACTTGGCATTAAATGCCCTCTCACATAAAATATCCTGTTGATATTTTATTACTCGCAAAAGTGCACTTTTACTGTATTAATCTGTTTCCTTGAAAACGGGATTTTACTGCGGGTAGTGGAGGGTGGCATTAAATGTGGAAATTCAAAACGTTTTCAAAAACCGACTTTACAAATCCACAAGTATGCACAAACTACCCCTCTAAACACTCTATAAATACCCCTCACAAAATCCTTACAACACACACAAAAGATTTTACGCTAACAAAACTCTGTCAAAATCTCTTTTCAAACCCAGAAATCTTTGTGTTCTTCAAATCCTTTTCTGAAAAATCTTCTCTGTAAACCTTTATAAAAGTTTTTCATCACAACTTAAGAGATTCAAAAACCTTTGATTGTTGTTGCCAAGAAATTTTTTTCAAAACCCTAATAATAAAAAAAAAAACTTTAATGGAAATGGCAAGAACACAATCTATTCAGTTTGCTTCACAGTGGGTAGGAGATCTCAGTAACGTTGAATTTAAAACCAATAATGTCATAGACAATTTTGAATACCCACAAAATGTCCCAGCCTATAAGGACATTATGAAATTTTTGTATAACCGCCCTGAAACGGCCTTTGTTATGTGTCCTCAATCTGTACCAAAACCTCCTCAGGGAGTTTTGGGCAACAGCTAAGGCCTTTGACCGACACCCTCTACTAATGAGAACAACCTTAGACCACTCGGGAATATCTCATCGAGTTCGGTCTTAACGGGGACAGCAATTCACCCTGGATTATAAAACTTTTGCACTTCAAACGGGGTTAGACTACAACGAGGGAGTTTATGTCGCCCATCCTGAACCCTCCACAGTGAAGGATGGGTTAAAACTAATCGTTTAGATCCAACATTTTTGGACAAGACCCCAGTCACCAAAAGTTCATTTCCCGTGGCTTGGAGGATCCTAATCACTTTTGTGATTCAGTCCTCGGCAGAACCACTCATCCACCTGAACAAGTTAACTATATTTAGTTGATGATGGCATACGCACGATGAATGGGGTTACTGTCGACATAGGGAGATCATTTACGCTGATCTCAGAACCAAGCTACAGAGCAAAACTAGGACGAAATACGTTTCGTATCCTAGGTTTGTCTCTTGTGCCTTGCAAATGTTAATGGGTTCAAATTATCCTCAGGAAGACAAATTTGGTGCTTTACCTGGCATCCTGAGCCAATCAAACTTTCAAAATGACCCATCCCTTGTCACTAATATTGAATTGATGGCTCATATGGTTGCTGTAAACAACCAGAGGAATCGTGTCTCCTAACCTGCTCCTATAAAGAGAAAGGGGAAGTCTCAGACTGGGACTAAGACCAAACCCAAGTCTCAGGGCCCTGAGGCTTCTGGAGCACTAGCCAAAAGGCAAAGAAAACCCAAGACTGATCTGCCACCCATTGGAGACCAAGCAACATCCACCCAAGGGACAATGAAGGACACTGATAAATCACAATCGGTGCCCTTGGTCCCAACTACTACTCCCCAAGATCCAGAAGGAAACATACAACCCCGGTAGGGAGCGCCTTCCACTTCGCCCAATGATGACATTAGCAAATCAAAGCCTTTGTCTGAGGGCACACTGAATGATCCCAAAGACTCAGAGGGAATCAAACAACCCGCGATAGGGATATCACTTTCACCGACTCGCTAAAGGCACCGAGAAAACCCATCGCGTGTATCGAGGGTCTAAGGGGACAAAGACTCGGAGGGAAAGGAACAACCCGCCGATATGGAACCCAAAACCAATCTTGACTCCAGAGAAGGCACTGGGAAACGCCCACCGTGTGCGAGGGGTCAAAGGGGACAAAGACTCGAGAGGATTAATACCACCCGCGATATGGAACCCATCACCAACCCCTTGTTGATTTGTTGATGTTATGGGATACTTTTCTCCGATGATGAACCTGGCGGACAGTATAGATGAAATTCTATCAGCTGGGGAAGAAGTGGACGCTGAGGTTCAATCTGAACAAGAACCTCAGCCTGATCCACAGGAGCATACTGAATCACCATTCCAACCTGACAATAATGACTCCTCTTCCTCTTCCTCCACTGATGAATTCCAAAGATTTGACAATGTTCTCCCACTCACCGAGAGGCAGCTTGTTTAGTAGATCACCAAAGCATCAAGGAAGCTATACTCTGGGGTTACTGAAACATTGTGGGAACAACACACTGAGGCTGGTGCCAGTTATGCAGATATGAAGGCTGAGGTACAGGCTTTTGATGAAAATGTTCATGAACACAGAGATCTTATGTACCAACACCTTCACAGACTGGATGAAAACCTGGTTAAATTTCCCAAGCATCTTCAGACATGTGGGGTTACAATTGATGAAATCAGGGATGCTGTCAAAGAAGACCCATCACTCAACTCTAAAGTCTTTGGAAGCTACCGAGGACTACTTAAAACAATCCTCCAGCCTCACTGAACTGATCGAAACACTCAAATCTGCAAATGTTCAGGGTCTTCAATCTTCAGTCCAGTCTCTTCAGGCTACATTAAACTCTTTGACTACTCAGGTGGCTACTTTGACTCAGGCCTCGTCTTCTATGGCCTGGAATCTTGGACCCAGGATGACTGCTTTGGAGGAATCTCAGGCTAATTTGGAAGCAAAAGTCATTGGTATTCAAACAGATACTTCCGACATCAAGGCAATGATCACTGAAATTTATCAGGCCTTCAAGGGTCAAGCAGCTCAGTCCCCCTCAGAACCAACACCAACTCTTGCCCTCACTGACGCCCCAGCAGTTGAGGGGAGAATATCTGAAGAAACTCCTCTTCACGAGGGGAGCCAACACCACTTGTATCTGAAGCTCAAACATCATCATCACCACCAGTCTCAGCAATACCCATCTCATCAGTTCCTCCAACAACAACAACAACAATGGCCATGACAGTCACACCCATAACAACTATAACTCCACCACTAGTAGCATCATCATCTCCCTCAGGCCAGGATAAAGGAAAGGCATAATAACAACACCACCTGAGCCTGAGAAGATTCCCTATAAGATCGGCAACACTGAGTACCTGCTCACACCACAACAGCTAAGTACATACCTTGCCAAGGAGGAAAGGAAAAAGAAACTTGCTGAAGAAGAAAGAAAGAGCAGAGAGGCACTGGTACAAGTAGTTGCTGAGGAAGCTGAAAACATTGGAATAGATGCTAATAAGCTGGAAAAGGGTCAGGCAGGACAAAAGTTCAAGGATGCTCAGGCAAAGCAAAATGGTGAAATGAAAAGTAGTTGGAAGAAAATAACAAAAAGAACTGCAGCCATCGTGAAAGCAAAATTGACAATTATAATTGACAATGACAAGCGAGAATCTTGCATGAGAAAATCATCGATGTCAAAATCATTCCCGTGTCTAAACCATCGCAATGAACGTCTATAGGGGGGATGATAAAATACATTTCGAGGTTCATGATCCCCTAAAATTCACGACTTTGGGATCATCGAACTCGATGAACTCGGTCCAATAATTGAAAAGAAGCAAAATGCCGTGGTTAAGGAGCCGATGAAGATGCTCGAAAAGGTATGAAAGATGAGAGATACACCAGACAACTGGAATTCAGCCGCCTTAATCGCACCACAAGGATCTCAACCTCGGTCATCACAAGGCAAAGGAAGAGGGTTGAGTTCCGACCGAGATAAAAGTGCATGGACTCGAATGCAACAGGAGCTACCGAAGGTGTAAAGTTCGTGAACTGCGGTGATTAAAAAGCCTGAAAGAGGGCTATTCCACATTGATGTCTATGGAAACCCAGCATTCCAAAGATGGAGTGATATTGATCGGCGGGTGTGGCTGCAATGCTTTGAGCTACATACCGTGGCCTCTCGAGATCCAACCCCAAAGAAACATCGGTTACGCCATGACCGAATGCCAAGATAAGAGAGCACCCTGACAAAGAAACACTCCTCAAAAAGAAACCTAAGCTTGAAGCACTGGGGATCCATCTTAACTGACATCATTTTGATTTACCTTTTTGTACTAGTGATAGGAACCATGTAATGTGATCAATAAAAGATGTATGTTTAGTTAAAATACTCTGTTCCTTATTGTATTCATTAGTACATTCAGTGTAAGAAGAAGCCATTTGCTCACTTACACCGTCAAACACTTAGGCTATTTGTATATCCAAATAGGGGGAGACTGTTGGGTTCCGTAAATACCCAAACCCCTTAATCTAGGATTTGAATAGAAAATAGCCCAAGTGTTTAAACCGTTAAACACTAACAGTCATCGAGTGCATAGCCCTCGTGAGTCATCTTCAGGATACTCAGTATGAGGCGAAGAAGAAGTCTCTCCACTCAGAAGGGAACTTAAAGGGTGAAGACTGAGTCAAGAAGAAGATGATGGATTCAGTGAGTGATGACAATAACTCATTGAATCCCTAAGAATCCTCTCCAACTACTTACTTCAATACAAACTGAAGTAGAAGACCAAGGATGTAAAGACAGAAGAATGAGCGGAACAAGGCGGGATAAGTTTGAATCAGATAAGATGAAGTCCTTATCAACCAAAGTCAACTTTCCCCTGAATGGCAAAGATCGGGCTCAGTGTCATCACTGACCTTAGGAAAGTAGTCTTGTCTCTTACCTAGAATAGTCTTTGTAAAAAGAGACAAAATACATCAGTATTTTGTCTTCTGTATGATGTCATTTTGTCACTTAGGAAAGAGTTAAAACTCATACATGTATAAATAGCATAAGAGATGGAGTGAAAAGATTAAGCTTGTGAATTGTAAAAACACACACACACAAGCCATCTTTTCACTCCTCCAAATACAACTCAGTCCCTGAGATAGCTCAGTGGATCTAAGGTAGTTTTGCTCAGACTTAGCCTGAGCTTCGAGAGGAGTCACCAAACTTTGTCATTTCAGTCCCAAGTACTGTTCCGCAAGTACTTGGGTAACGTATTCTTTTGATTGATTTCTAATAAAGAATATGATGTTGAAAATTACTTTGTGTGTTTTACTTACGTTAATTTCAGTCATTCTTCACTATTAATTTGCTTTAAGTACTTAATTGTTTTTAAACGATAGTGAATAGGGAACAACAATTTTATTTATTTCGTTAAAATGATTTTACGTTTGTTATCGACAAAACATTATACTATCTAAAATATAAATAAAAGTTTTTATGGTTTATTTGTATTAACAAATGTATTGAATGATTGTTCGTGCCTCTATTGGTCCAACACATCTCGCCGTTGGACCTCTGAATGTTTTACGGTATATAGTGCCATCCCTGATGGATTACATAATGGCCTTGCGCCTGATTCCCAATGCCTCTACTTTGCCATGTGGCAAAATACCTTGAGATAGCCAATTGAAAATAGGAGTCATCCAAGTGTCATATGTCTCGACCTGGGATACTTCCGCATTGGAGGATGAATTTCTCGTTGATGACTTCTACCAGGACCTCTTTTTCGAAGTATTTGACCTGATGTGTTTAGGGAGTTTGTTGAAACAATGTTCATACATTATGTCGACTGAACTCCCCCCATCCATGTATATCCTGCTAACCCTATGTGAGACTATCATTGTTGTTATGGCTACGGGGTCGGATGATGGTACAAATGTATCTCATGGAATGCTTCGCAACTGGGTACGTTGCCAGATCTCCATGACTTCGTTGCCTCTTTTTGTATCTGAGTGCCATGATTGGATCATGTTGACACTTCCTATATGTTCCCTGAGATATTCTTGTTTTGTTTGGCTATTGTTATCTACCCTGGGTTGTGTGTCAGGGTGGTCAGGTTTGTTTGTGTCAATAGTGAGGTTATTCCTCAGAGTTTTTTGTTTAGGATTTTCAGGATTGGGTGGACTGGCTAAATGTTGTAGTCTACTCTCTATGAGTTCCCTAGTGTTGAGCTTTGTTAGGTGCACTTTTGAGATTTTTTCTAAGTGTATGGTAGGTTGCATGTAATCTCCCGGGCAAGGACTATTAGGGAATGTCATTGTGTCTTTCTGTATGCCGTACCTAGGGTGGTTCCCAGTCAATGGCTTGGTCGGATTGTTATATGTAAAGTAATGCGGTTATTAGGGAATGCCAGGGTGTCTTTTTGTATGCCGTACCTAGCTTGACCCGAGTTGCATGTTTATCAGACCATTTCCCTCACATCATCTAGCACCCTTTTTTACCCCTCTGAACCTCGAACAGTTGCGATTTTTGAGCTTGTGCGAGTGACTTCAAAGACGGATTTGATTCTATAACTTTCACGTTATAGTACATATCTTGTATTATCGTGTTACGATCGTTGTGATTCATATATTACACAACAACAAGCACATATGTCCAAGTACATGTGATTTATCCATATTTGTATCACTACAACTTAGAAGTATGCAACCAAATATAACACTTGGTTAAGAAAAGATCAAAGGAAAAAAGAATGTTGAGGTCCAAACATTATAAAAGTTTGATCCACCTCTCACTTTAAAGTTTCATTCTATAACCTTCACGTTTTATTTGTGTCGAATCTCACGTATGAGCCATCTCTCATTTACACCCAGTTTTAAAAGTACACCTCTAACATGTTTTACTAATGAAAAATGCTAATATTAAGAGAGCGCGAAGCTGTTCATTATCTACCCAAGTTATTCGCATTTTGCACCTATATCATCGCTATAACTGCACCGTGGTTCCACGTTATGGTGGTAACACAACTTATAAGTATTTGTTTTTCTTTTTTAGGTAAACGCGGAATGAGTGAGGTATTTTATGGTGTGTTATGTGAATTTTATTGGAATTGGGGGGGGGGGTTGTGGTTTTGTGTTATTATTATTATTATTATTATTATTATTTTATGGTAAAATATGACATGGTAATCACAATTGCACCTAACACTCTAAAAGCTCTAGGTATGGTAACGTGAAGGGGGAGTTATGGCCACGTGCCACCGGTGTATACAAAGAAATTTTATTTCGCATTTGAGTTTATTTGTTGTATACTATGGTCTTGCGCAACACTTTATAACTTTTTTTCCCTCTCTAATATTCGATAAACGTTTATTTTTTTTTCGTTATTAATGCACTCACTAAATAATTTGATATGTTTATAATTTATTTTAATTAACTTAATTTTTTCAACGATATTCATAACGCTCGCCTGCCCATTGGTCGGGCTGCGTAACTATTTAAATATAAAAGTAAGCCTTGGTGTTGTTTGTTTATTAAGAGGCTCTAAATCTGAATCTGATTCGCACATCTGAATCTGAATGTGTGGATGAGAAATCTGAATCTGATTCCAATTTAATGTGAATAAGTGGTTGAGAAATCTAAATCTGATCGATACAAAAGTGTTTGTTTTGTAAAAGTTTCTGAACGTGTTAGATTATTAATGTTTACAATAAAGATATCTAACAATTTAGGCGTGAAATTTTTTCACCCGCTACAAAATATGATTTGGCACTACACAATAATAAATAGGTTATGGTTGTGATTAAATGGGTGGTCGACACGATTAACACGTTTTATAACGAGTCGGGTTTGGCTTGACATTCTCAACACATCAAAGCATGTTTAGGTTGTGATTTAACATTTTAACACGAATTATTACCATAGTTATTATTATCTTGTACATCTTTTTTGGTGCAATGATTCTCTTTAAACGTACATTTTACAAAAAAGCGAACAAAATAAACAAAATAGAAAGAAAATCAAGTATAAAAAGATTAATAAATAAATGAATAAATAAAATTATGAGCCATTAAGAGGTGTTAAGACACCTCTTTAACATCTAATTCAACAAGATGTTTTTACCTCTTACCGCCTCTTAATGATAAGAAAAAATCAAACACTCTTAATCTTGATTGACTCTTACCGCCTCTTAATGACATGAAAAAAACAAACACATTTTTTGATCTAAACATCTAATTGCATCTGACTGAGTCAGATTAAGATGTTATTAAGAGGTTTTAAAAAAAAAACAAACACAACCTTATATGTTTATCATTTTTTTAAGAGTTAATTGCATTTTTCATCCCTATGGTTTAGCCAAATTGCAGGTTTGGTCCCTAAAACTTTGAAAGTGCAACGATGGTCTCCATTTTGAAGTTTGGATTGCATTTTTAGTCCTTGGATAAAGTTAAATGACTAAAATACCCTTTGTCTTGTTCAGAAAAAAACAATGGTGATTTGGTCATTTCACACCAAAAAGGACAAAAAATGCAACCCAAACTTTAAAATAGAGACTATCGCTGCACTTTCAAAGTTTTGAGAACCAAACCTGCAATTTCGCCAAACCACAATGACCAAAAATGCAATTAACTCTTTTTTTAAGTATAAAAATACTCATGTTTTATGTGATTTATTTGAAGGTAAAAAGTTCAGACGCGATGAGCATACGGCGCGTGAGTAAAGTTGCGCACACCAAGATGAAATGATGAAAAAAAAAAATCAGATCTACCCACCCACTCACCCATTCTTACCCACTCCCCTCTCACATACTCCTCTATAAATATCCCTCTTCCCCTTTCTTTCCAATTCGTGCCCACCTTTCTTTATCTATTCTACCAGATCCGAATATCACCAACCCACATCTCACTCGGATCTACCCCCCTCTTAAAAACCTTACAGGTAAACATCACCCCTCATTCACAATGTCAATTCTACTCAATTGCAATTATTCAACTGATGCCTTGATCTGTAGTGATTAGTTTAATTAAACTGCTATCTGCTGATTAGTTTATGCTTGTTGATCTGAACTGAAACAGTACTGATTAAAATGCTAATTAATGTGTAGTAATCGATCGTAATTTACTGAATCTGTTAAAAAGTAATGTTAGATCCAGCTAATGTGTATATTTGTAGTACTAACTAGAAAAATAATTAGTGAAATCGTAATTCTGGTTTACCTTTGATGCAAAACTTACGGGTTCGATTTGTAGTCATCTCGAGAAAAAAGTCTATTGAGTTAGAAAATTTTACTAATAAATCAGTTAGATCTAGTGTTTAGTTAAGATTTGTAGTAGTGATTAGTTACGTGTTTAATGCTAATTAATTACTTTATTAAAATGTGTTTGTCTAACATGTGCCCTAAAGGCACAAGTTAAGCACACTAAAAAGACAGGTCTCACAGAAAAAGACACATGATCCAAAAAAAATGTACTTTTATATGTGGTTCATGTGTCTTTTTCTGTGAGACCCTTATCCTATTAGTGGACTTAACTTGTGCCCTAGGGGTTAAAAAAACTTATTAAAATTTAGAGTAATGATACATGGGCCTAATAAATGAACTAAAGAGAGACCTAATGCTTAAATGACTTGTACAATTACACAATTGTACAAGTCATTTAAGCATTAAGTCCCCCTTTAGGTCCATTTATTAGGCCTATCTATCATTTTCCTAAAATTTACTACTAGTAATAAACATTTTTATATTTTAGATCCAAAAGTATATGCCTCATTTTCCGTGTAGATTTGTGTATACAGTGACGTATCACACTCCACTAGTTGGCAAATAAGTTAGTGATCCGTGGGGCCCACCTTATTTCCCACTTGTATTTTTATACTTCAGTTAAACTTTAAAAAGAAAAAACAAATCTGTTTATTGGGTTTTAATAGGGTTTTGTAAACCACAGACAATATTTTTAGATCCATTTTTATAAAAGAAAAAACCAAATCTGTTTATTGGGCGAATGCTTTTGTTTGGATCAGTGAGATTCAGCTTCACTTGTAAAGAAAATAATTCCAGTTTTGTACAGATCTCTAGAGTCAAATTCTCAATTAGGTATAACTTTTTTATATAATTTGTTTTTGTTATATATCTCATATATATGGTTGTTAAGATTTATATAGTTAGGGTTT
The DNA here is from genome assembly GCA_910596185.1 of Chrysanthemum makinoi. Lineage (NCBI taxonomy): Eukaryota > Viridiplantae > Streptophyta > Magnoliopsida > Asterales > Asteraceae > Chrysanthemum > Chrysanthemum makinoi. The sequence continues at coordinate 43,635,857 of OU343218.1, read as the reverse complement.
TTGCTTATTTTAGTCAAAATGTTGGTTTGTATTTTTATATGACTATTAGACCATTTTGTATTTGTCGTATTTGTACCGCAAACATTTAGCTTTTAGGGTTGGTGGGATTTATTTTAAAGATAGATTCAGCGTTGGTGGGTGGGTAGGTAGAAAGATGGCTATTGAGTATGAAAACCGCAATCAATTTATAAATTAGGGTGTGTTTGGATTAGCTTAATTAATTTCGGAAAAGCTCATAAGCCCCTTTTTTGGCTTGTGAGATTATAGAGTTGAGCTTACGGATTTACATAAGCCGTAAGCTATAAGCCATTTTTTTTTCACTTATTATCTTTTTAAATATCAATTAGGATTAAGGAAATATGCCCAAATTAGTTATTCAATATTTTCCCGTATTTGATGAGCTATAGCAAGATCTTTGTGAAATATGATGACCCATATTAGTAAAAGTAACTCCCAATACCGTCTTCCATGGGTTATGGGTACCTAATACCGTTTCCGGTGTTTGGGGGAGGTTAAGATGTAGACAGCCTTACCCCTACCTAAGGTAGAGAGGCTGCTTCCAGTTCTACCAAAGGTAGAAAGGACCTCCGGCCTTTTGTAGGGAGTGAGGATCGAACCCCTGACCTCTCGGTTGAGAGGCAAGGGGTTTTCTAACTGATCCAACCCTACTTGTTTTGATGACCCATATTAGTAAAGGATCTTTAATAATCATTTGAGTTGTGGTTAAACAGATCAATGGCGTCACACATTGTCGGTTATCCCCGTATGGGACCCAAGAGAGAGTTGAAATTCGCTCTTGAGTCATTCTGGGATGGCAAGAGCAGCGCTGAGGATTTGCAGACTGTTGCTGCTGATCTCAGATCATCTATCTGGAAGCAGATGGCTGAGGCTGGTATCAAGTACATTCCCAGCAACACTTTCTCGTACTACGACCAGGTTCTTGACACCACCACCATGCTCGGTGCTGTTCCACCAAGGTACAACTGGAACGGTGGTGAAATTGGCTTCGACACTTACTTCTCAATGGCCAGAGGAAACGCCTCTGTCCCTGCTATGGAAATGACCAAGTGGTTCGACACCAACTAGTAAGTTGGACTCTGGATCTTATTTTTTTGTCGCATTGATGGCGTTAATTGTTAAACAAGTTTATAGTACAGCTGATAACTAATTGTTTGTGTTTCTGATTACAGCCATTTCATCGTCCCAGAGTTGGGCCCAGAAGTCACATTCTCGTATGCTTCCCACAAGGCCGTGAATGAATACAAGGAGGCTAAAGCTGTATGTGTGCTTGATCTGTCCTTTATTTATAATGTATTGTATTGTCGTCTTATGGTTGGTTTCTGAATTTTTATATGAATGTTTGCAGCTTGGAGTTGACACCGTCCCAGTATTTGTTGGCCCAGTCAGCTACTTGTTGCTATCCAAGCCCGCCAAGGGTGTTGAGAAGACCTTTGATCTTCTATCCCTTCTTGACAAAATCCTTCCAATCTACAAGTATGTTTTTGTTTTATTAGTCATCTGACTCTAATGAAGTATGCATGAGGTGTCCAATTAGACCCATTTACTTATAAATAAGGGTGAGCATCGGTCCGGGACCGGACCGGACCGAGACCGACAAGACCGAAGACCGATTTAAGGTAAAAACCGGGACCGAGACCGAGACCAAATGTGGTCGGTTCGGTCCGGTCCGGTCTTCGGTCGGTCCGGTCCAAATAGGCAAGATTTTCGGTTTTTTGGTCTGACCGAGACCGAAATAAGGTAAAAATCTGGACCGAGACCGGACCGCCGGTCCTTCGGTCCGGTCCGGTCCGGTCGGTTTTGTCGGTCTGTCCGGTCGGAATGCTCAGCCCTACTTACAAATGGGTCACTCTTGGTGGTTTTGATCTCAAATGTGTCAAATTAAAAATAAAGCTAAAACGGAAACTTGTCAAATGGGTCAAAATCTCTTAAAGTCGATTTTTTTTTGCACAGAATGTCTTATAAATTGTATTTATTCAAAGATTCTGATTGACCCTTTACTAGCTAATGTGTTAATTATTTATGAAGTTTAATAAAAGACAGACAAAACAATGTCTTTTCTGGTTATATCCCAACCCAACTTAGACTGTTGTGGCCTATACTAAACCCTGATCCGGTTCCAACCTGAACACTTTTTGAGCTGCACAATCTTGCCACTTCTTCAAAATTAACTAATGATTAGTCCTGATCACATTATAACTATGAACTAATTTTGCAGGGAAGTTATTGCTGAATTGAAGGCAGCTGGTGCTACATGGATCCAGTTTGACGAGGCTACCCTTGTTAAGGATCTTGAGGCCCACCAATTGGCCGCTTTTACCAAGGCTTACGCAGAGCTAGAATCAGCTTGCTCTGGTGTTAATGTTCTTATTGCCACCTACTTTGCTGATATTCCTGCTGATGCATTCAAAGTCCTCACCACCTTGCCCGGTGTTGCTGGTTACACTTTTGATTTGGTTCGTGGTGAGAAGACTCTTGATTTAATCAAGACCAGCTTCCCCTCAGGCAAATACCTTTTCGCTGGTATTGTTGATGGAAGGAACATCTGGGCTAACGATCTTGCTGGATCTCTCTCTGTCCTTGAGTCCCTTGAGAGCATTGTCGGCAAAGGTAGTTATAATCTTCCATTAAATGTATAACTTCATTTTTGTGTCAAATAGTTTACTTTTACAGTTATACTAATTTGTAAAATGTGATGTCTGCAGACAAGCTTGTTGTGTCAACCTCTTCATCTCTCCAACACACCGCTGTGGATCTTGTGAACGAGACCAAGTTGGACGATGAGATCAAATCTTGGCTCGCATTTGCTGCCCAAAAGGTCGTTGAAGTTAGTGCTTTGGCCAAGGCTCTTGCTGGTCAAAAGGATGATGCATTCTTTGCTGCTAATGCCGCCGCTCAGGCTTCAAGGAAGTGCTCCCCCAGAGTGAACAATGAAGCCGTCCAGAAGGCTGTAAGTCAAATAAATCTCAGTTATATTTATCAATATGTGAAAAAAGCCAACTTTCAAACTTAACTTACCAAACTGTGCGTGTTTCGTTTTTCTCAGGCTGCTGCTTTGAGGGGTTCTGACCACCGCCGTGCCACCAATGTGAGCGCTAGATTGGATGCCCAGCAGAAGAAGCTTAACCTTCCAATCCTCCCCACCACCACCATTGGTTCTTTCCCACAAACCATTGAGCTCAGGAGAGTCCGTCGTGAGTACAAGGCCAAGAAGTAAGCGATTCCAAATAACTATTTTTTCACCCTTTAGATGTACAGTTTTGAGCTTGTGTACTAATCAGTTTTTGCCATTGTAGGATCTCTGAGGAAGACTACGTCAAAGCCATCAAGGAAGAGATCTACAAGGTTGTCCAACTACAAGAAGAGCTTGACATCGATGTCCTCGTCCACGGAGAGCCAGAGGTACTAACCCTCACTGAATACCATATATAAAAAATTTCTCGTTTTCATTTGAAGTTTTCTTATATATAAATTGTTAATGTGTTACAGAGGAACGACATGGTTGAGTACTTTGGTGAGCAATTGTCTGGATTTGCCTTCACTGCTAATGGATGGGTGCAATCCTACGGATCACGATGTGTGAAGCCACCGATCATCTATGGTGATGTCAGCCGCCCAAAGGCCATGACCGTCTTCTGGTCCACCATGGCTCAAGAAATGACCAAGCGCCCAATGAAGGGTATGCTTACTGGTCCAGTCACCATTCTCAACTGGTCGTTTGTCCGTAACGACCAGCCCAGGTTCGAAACTTGCTACCAGATTGCTTTGGCTATCAAGGACGAAGTCGAGGATCTTGAGAAGGCTGGAATCACAGTCATCCAGATCGACGAGGCTGCTTTGAGAGAAGGTTTGCCCCTAAGGAAGGCCGAACACGCTTTCTACTTGGACTGGGCTGTTCACTCTTTCAGAATCACCAACGTCGGCGTCCAAGACTCCACCCAGATCCACACTCACATGTGCTACTCCAACTTCAACGACATCATCCACTCCATCATCAACATGGATGCTGATGTCATTACCATTGAGAACTCACGATCTGATGAGAAGCTTCTATCTGTCTTCCGTGAAGGAGTGAAGTACGGTGCTGGTATCGGCCCTGGTGTCTACGACATCCACTCTCCAAGAATTCCATCAATGGAAGAAATCCACGACAGAGTCCAAAAAATGCTTGCAGTTTTGGAGACCAACATCTTGTGGGTGAACCCCGATTGTGGTCTAAAGACCCGTAAGTACCATGAGGTCAAGCCTGCACTCGAGAACATGGTTACAGCTGCCAAGAAGCTCCGTGCTGCACTTGCCAGTGCCAAGTGAGGAAATTTAGATGGCTGACGGGATACTGAGAATATTTTTTCTATGTTTACAGTGATGGAATAACTGCGGTTTATGGTTAGATTCTGTATTTTGTCCCATCTTCTTAACGATGGCTTTTGTTTATTCTGGTGTTTGGGGCTTTTTTGTTTTTGTTGTTGTGTACTATGAGTACTTTCTTGAGGGCATTTGCAACTCTCAATGAATGAAATTCTAAAGAAAGATATTTTGTTGGTTTTGCAAACAGTTAACTGTGCACTGTAACAATATTCTTCAAGCTGACATATGCTTACATTTCAAGTAGAGTAAAATTGACAAAAACTGGCGTATCTTATGCCATTGAGCAATATGGTGTTCGATATTGACCAAGTAAGGTGTTCAAAATTATGAACGGCGCATTGGCCATTATAGAGTTTCATAGCACGAATGGAACTGAATCTGATAGCTCGTTTTAACGAATATTTTGATTCTTGCCGAGTCATCTCTTGAGATCAGCATTTGAAAGAGTTCATTAACTCAGTCCATGCTTGAGGTTGGCAATTGTGGCTGTGTCTCGCTTTGGTTGTTTAAGTGAAAGTTGCATCTTATGTGTACCAATACGCATTTTTGTTGTATAACAGCAAAATCGAGCTCAGTTAACTTTGTTTGTGATTCATAAGTACATGTGAAAAGCCGTGAATAATCGAGGATGCTGTAATACTGTAATTTCCATTAGTCAATAGATTAGAGTAATAGACATCTTACTCCACATTGTTAAAGTTTTAGCCATTTTAGTTACAGTGCTCCTTCCATAAACCACCATTGCGACGTACGGACGTCGTATGTGGTGGGAGATGACGCATGACATCGGTTGAATTATCATTTCAGAACTGCTTTACAGACCATATTTGGTTTAAACTCTTTACTATAACTTGCACTATACCAAACAAACCATAAATGTATTAAAGCATTTGTAAAAATATTCGCTACATATACTTGACGTGATGAATTGAACTCCTTAATATTCTTCTTACTTTTTTGTTTCTTCCTCACATCCAAGCTTGCAAAAATCGCGAAACGATAGTAAGTGGTCGACCTCTTTGTAGCTTGCAATCGGTTTAGGCAGAATTAATCGGTGATTAATCAGATTGGCATTTCCGGCGAGTTTTGGGTATTCCCGTCAAAAGTTTCCTTAAAAAACATCTTGTAATAGATATAAACGACTATAAGTGATTAAAACTAGTTTATGACGAGTTTTAAATATTTCCGACAAAATTTGCAAGTTTTTTGAAAATTTGACCAGCGTTGACAACCATTGACCATGATTGACCGATTTATACAAATAAAAAAGTTGGTGGCGTTGTAGTGCCTAAACGACGTCGGCCTTGTAAGCCTTTTTTGCATCACTACATCAAATCATCAATAACTAGTCTTGAATTTCCATTCTTGACATAAATGTTAGCGATAAAAAATGGTGTGAAAGTTAACATTTACATAGATCTTGTCACTTTCTCGGAAAAGAAAACATTTCGATTTCTATAACACTTGACCAAAAATTTTGGCACCACAAACGTTTTTTGCAATTAAGAATGGATAATACGTATATTATATTGCATTCAATTAGTATTTTTGCTCGTGTAAGTAACATGGACATACAGTATAGCTATTAACTAAATTATTGTATTAAGCTAGGTGGGTGTTACGTGTGATTAGTTTAATGTTCTGCTTCCTTTATTGACTATGTATACAAACAAAATGTGTAATAATAGAACATAACAATATATAATACAAGTTTGAAGTCATAAATGGAACAATTAAAAGTCAAAACATTGATGGTTCATGGTTAGAGTGATTCATCCTTTAACTTTTTATTTTCCATGTTGTTGGAATCTTATCACTACGGCACGACATGCTCACCAACCTCAACAACCATATGATGTGTCATTTTAGCGTTACCTCAACATCTCTCCAATAACACCCGATGACTAAATATCATTTATAGCAAAACACACAATAACTGTTATTAGTGTCAGTGGCGAACCTAGCCGAAAATTCAAGGTGGTTCTTTAATTGGGTCAAGTTGAAAAAAATGCGATGAATCAACCAACCAACCAACCGGTCAAATTTTTGGGCCGGGTCGGGTCAGATCCAATTTAACAAGATGCGATAATGAAAAAAACAATAAACATAGATTATAACATAATAGTTAATGCGTTTACAATTTCAGTTTCAGTTGGGTCTTCTTAGGCTTCATAGCTTGACAACGAGCAATGATTGTATCAATACTAATACCTTCTAATATATCTTTTTCAACATACGACACTAAACAATCATGCATAAAGTCATCCCGCATTTTATTGCGTAGATCACTCTTAATCAGCTTCATTGCCGAAAATGCACGCTCAACAATAGAAGCCGCAATCGGAAAAATTAATACTAATTTGATGAGAAGTTAATTATAGATTATTAAATGGGTTAATTTGTTGGGCTAATTGGGTTTTGGGCTAAAAATATTTTATATTAAAATTAAGTCTGTTGTCAATTTTTTTTTTAATGTAGTTCTCAAATAATTTCTAAGTGGTTCTTAAATTTTTTTCACATCGTTTCTAAAAGATTTCGTTGTCTGGTTCCTGGGCACCGCCTATGCAAAGCATAGGTCCGCCTCTGATTAGTGTATATAAGTCCCATAGCACATCACCAAATATACCCACTCGCGAAAAAAAATAAAAAGAAAACGCCTATGGTCTCACCCACGAGAGGACAAATGACACGTGAATGGAGAAAATGAGGGTGCACTATGTCACTGTTGTTGGTAAAAAAACACAATGGCATAGCCACCTCTAAATCACTTTATTTTTAATAAAAATATAAACTTTGTTTAACTAATACAATAACCTAATAACGAACTTAAAAAACAGCTTAGAGTATCTCCAATGCATAAACTATTACGTAGTAATAGCTTTTTATTATTTCAAAAAGTTTTTTGAAAGAGTTTTTGCCATTGCATTGAATTTTTTTTTAAAAGTCTTTTAGAAAGACTTGAAAAGCTTCAAGTCTTGTCAAAGTCTTATTGACTGAATATGATATGCGTAAAATGCAAAAAGTCAGTAAAAACTTTTTGCATTGTGGATGCTCTTAGTTTTAGCTCGATAGTTTAACTCGAGCTCGAATACAATATTTGGTTTTCTTTACTTACATATTTTTATTATGACGTGTATATTTTCAGTCTTTATATCCATTTTTCATTATGCAATACCTTTCAATCTCAACTTTTACATACAAGTTTATAATCTCAAATATTTTTCATTGTAAAACTGGTAATTATATTAGCATATTGTGACATGTGACAAAAGTTTGTAATTTGTAAGTACAAACAAACTTTTGACGCCAAAAGACATACTTTGATTTACAAGAGTTTGATACTTCGATTTACAAGAACGACTTTTTGATTTTGTTTTTCGTGTATCAAATCTCATTATTTTATTTGGGTACAGTGACGGAACCAAAACCATATATGATCGGATGCATGTATTTTTTAAACCGTAATATAGAAACACATATTGATGGACCGGATGCATTTTATATGCATTTAAGAAACACTGATGACTTTTTTTAAAAAAAATCAACACTAAATCGAAAAAATTCATAAGAGGGCGAGAACCCCTGATTCCGTCCTCGTTGGGGTAACTCTTTACCAAAAACAAATATTTAAACTTGTTCGCCATTTCATCTTAAGCTTGATTAGGTAAGATATCATTTGAAGGTTAATTTAACTAAAGTTGATCATCAATACTATATTTTTCACAATAATATGGTTTAAGTTGGCATTCTATATTTTTTAGCTTGACTACTGACCTAAAATTACAATCAATATTATGTCTAAAATCTATGTGTTATTAAAGAAAAAATTACACGTTTGGTCTCTGTGGTTTGCTCATATTACAAGTTTAGTCCTTAAGTCGTTTTAATTACACCAGAGATGCCTATTTTTGAAACCTTGCACTCATTTAGTCCCTATTTTGGATGGGCGTTAGTGCAGTCCGTTAAGTGTTTTGCGTTGTTAGTCCTTCGCTAATAAATTTTGCACCGTTAGTCCTTATTTTGTCTGTTTTTATCCGTTTTCGCCCGTTGTTTTACGTTTTTGTCTGTTTTTATCCGTTTTGGTTCGTTTTTTATCCCTTTTCGCCATTTTTTTTACGTTTTTATCTGTTTTCGTCCGTTTTTTACGCTTTTATCCGTTTTCGTCCGTTTTATTTTACGTTTTCTCACTTTTTTTTTACGTTTTTGTCTGTTTTTATCCGTTTTCGTTCGTTGTTTATTCGATTTCGCCCGTTTTTTTTACGTTTTTATCCGTTTTCGCCAGTTTTTGTACGTTTTTTTTTTGTTTTCGCCCGTTGTTTTACGTTTTTATCCGTTTTCGTTCGTTCTTTATCGGTTTTCGCCTGTTTTTTTACGTTTTTGTCAGTTTTTATCCGTTTTCATCCCTTTTTTTATTGTTTTATCCTTTTTCATCCGTTTTTTATACGGATAAAAATGGAAAAAAACGTAAAAAAAAAGGGGCGAAAAAGTATAAAAAAAGAACAAAAAAGGATAAAACAATTAAAAAATGTTAACAAACGCGAAAAAAAACATGAATGAAAACGGATAAAACGGAAAAACGTAAAAAAGGCGAAAGCTGATAAACAACGAGCAACGGATAAAAATGTAAAACAGCGGAACGGAAAAAAAGCGAAAACGGATAAAAACGTAAAAAAGGGGCGAAATCGAATAAACAACGAAAAGCGGATAAAAGCAGACAAAACGTAAAAAGAAAGTGAGAAACGTAAAAAAGCAAGCAGCGGAAACGGATGAAATAGACAAAACGGACACAGGATAAAAGCGTAAAAGTAACGAATAAAAAGCGAACCAAAGCGGATAAAAGCAGAAAAGCGTAAAACAGCGGTGCGAAAATGGAAAAAAATGGACAAAAACGTAAAAACTGGCGAAAACGGATAAAAACGTAAAACAACTGGCGAAAACGAAAAAAAAACGGATAAAAACTTAAAAAAACTGGCGAAAACAAATAAACAACGAACGAAAACGGATAAAAACAGAAAAAAACGTAAAACGGTAGCGCGTAAAAAATGGACGAGCGGATAAAAACGTAAAAAGACGGTCAGCGGATAAAAAAGACAAAAGCGGACAAAAGCGTAAAAAAAGCGGACGAAAACAGATAAAAGCAGGCGAAAATGGATAAAAACGTAAAAACGGACGAAAAACAAAAAAAAAAGAGGGAGAAATGGACAAAAAGGTAAAAAATCAGGCGACAACTATTATTAACGGATGGACTAACTGGGGAAAACTATATTTTAAAAAATAAGGACTAACGGTGCAAAATTTATTAGCGAAGGACTAACAGCGCAAAACACTTAACGGACTGCACTAACGCCCATCCAAAATAGGAACTAAATGAGTGCAAGGTTTAAAAAATAGGTATCTCTGATGTAATTAAAACGACTTAGGGACTAAACTTGAAATATGAGCAAACCACAGGGACCAAACGTGTTAAATTATTAAGTTGGGAAAGAGTTAATTGTTTTACTATAACATACAAGATATTTACCCGTTATTTTTTAAGTATAAAACATAATATATCTTCAGAGCTTCCAATTATTTCTCCAAAATCGTGATATAACACGATTGGTAGCAATGCTTCACGCTCTTTGAAAAAATTAAATCGACGGGTAAATTATGATCTCGTTTAACTCTTTAGATGCCGATTGATTCTTAGTTCCAAACGATAGATACTTGTTCCATTATTATTTAGTCAGGAATTAAGAGTTGAGATTAACTTTATGATTTGGGGTGCGTTTGGTATTCCCCTTCACAAAGAAAGAAATAATAATAACAAAAAAAATATAAGAAAGGTTTGGTTGCGGGGAATGGGAATGGGGAATGATTTTTCATTCCATTAAAGTGTTTGTTTAAGAGGTAAATCTATCAAATATTGAAATGAATGATAAAAATATTTCATACTCCACTACTATCAAACTCATATCTATTATGATTCATGACATAATAACAAATGCACCCTAATTTATCCAAAACTCTACTTAACCGGTTAATCGGACTTAAGTTTTTCTTTAGGCTAAGATATTTTTATTAGTACACGTAATTATTAAATTAAGTTAAAATAAAGTAATGAACTAATTGAATTAAGAGTAAATTGCAAAAATGTCAATGTGGTTTGATAAAATTGCATGTTTTGTCCTCATCATTTTTGAAAATGCTACGAACGTTCATGTAATAAACTTTGAGTTGAATATTCAGTCCATGATCAAAGTTAAATGACTAAATGCCCCAACCTTCTTCATTTTTTAGTTTTTATTTAAATTTATCTATTCTTTAAACAAAATTCATCGTATTTAAACCACTATACCCAAAAATTTATCACCTTCAACCCAATTTACAAAAAAAAAAAAAAAACACCTCTATACAACAAAAACATCTTTTACCGAATCTATCATTTTCATTTTTAACTAACAATTCACAAATCCAAGTCCAAAACAATTATCACACTTAAATCAAATATCATATTCTATAATCCCATCTAATTCCAAAGCAAAACAAAACCATAATTAAAAATTATTATCCAACTTTGTTTGTGTATTTACCTTAAAATTAAATTTTTATTGAAACCCACTAATACCTTATCCTTTGCATTTCAACATATCCAACAAGACCAATAATTTCATAAATAAAACAAGATCATGTACATATTTCAAATTTGTCCAAAACACAAATCAAAACAAAAAGTGATGGTAAATGTTTAATTGTGTCATTGGTGAAGACGAGAATAATGTGATTATTTGTGGTGTTCCAAATAATTTGTTTTTCTCATGGTGGACCAGTTGTGACAGAAACTTATACATGACCCAAGGAAACGAGGTTTTTAAATAGCTAGCGATTTTTTTAATCCTTATTCTCAAATACTTTCGAGATTTGAACTGTCTCGTAGTTTCTGGCGACAACGAAGTGTAGTAGATCTAAGATGGTACAAGTTTTTGTTTGAGGTGGCCGAATGGTGGCAGTGATGTACACTATGTGACTAAAAACACATCTTTAATTCCACTCGTCCACCTACGATGTGTATAACTCTGGATGAACATCGGTGCTTATTTAAAGAGACTAAATTATACTGACTATGAAAACAAAAATGTAACAACTTTTTCGCTTTTATGTAAATGTCAAAATGACATATTTGTGTCAAGTTATTCCAGTTAATGATTCTTTAAAACCTTAGACCAACTATATGCAGTTTTTGGCTTTCAGTATTAGTTTATATGAGATGGTCAGAGTTGGAGATCGGGGTTTTCTTTAATTTGAAGATGTGTTGGAATTTTGTTTTGAAATTATTGGTTTTAGTTTCCATATTAATTATGATTGAAGTTGTGTTGATTATTTTTTTTATGCTTGTGTTCCTGATTTTAAACATAGATGAATTTTAATAAAAAAAAAAAAAGGAAAAGAAGACTAATGGTATTTTAGAGTGCGTTTGGTATCCAAGTATAGGAATGAGACTATGACTATGAAAGTGATTAAAGGTGTTTGTTTAAGATGAGGGGGCCTACAATTATGATAATGAATGATAGATATAATCCATACTCCATATACATCAAGTAAAGGGTTGTTTACTTTTTCTATATGTGGAAGGAGAGATATAAAATATTATTTTTTTCATTTGAGCCCACCTATTTCTCTTGTAACATCTGTAACACAAAAGAGTAAAAAACTCACTCATCCCCATTCAGAGACAAAATAAGTGGTAACAAGGGAATGGGGCTCACTTTTTTTATAAGCCTCTTTAAAAAGAAACACCCCTAAGCTAGGTATGAATCTTTTATAAGTGAGGGACCCATTACTATCAAACTCATACCCATTGTCATTCATGACATCATACCAAACACACCCTTAGTCATTTAACTGTGGCGAAGGACTAAATACGTGAACGGTTGCTGCATTTTCCAAAAAATGAAGTCCTGAAACTTGAATTTGACTAAACCACAAGGACAAATTTTGCAATTTTCTTGAATTAATAAAAAAGACACTCATCACAACCTCACCAACCCCTTTACTCAACATCTATAAATACCACTCTCCCCCTCCTTCCCAATTCGTGTCCACCTTTCTTCTTCTACCTAATCCCAATCTCGGATCCTAATCACCCGACCCGCTTCCCACCCGGATCCTCCCCTAAATCTTACAGGTATACTCACTCATTCACATTAAATTCCATAAATCCCCCCTAGTCAAATAACACGTAATTAATCATACTCACTGTTGATTAATCACATCATTTAACTATAAAAAATGTTAAGAAATACAGTTAGATCTAGTGTTGAAATGAGTCTGCTAAATACGTTGAATCTGTTAGTTAGATCTAGTGTTAGTTTTGTTATCAGCTGACGTGGATAATTGCAGTAATTAGATCTGCATAGTCATTAAGTGTGTGCTTAATGATCATTTTAGTAAAATGAACGTATGATATGAATCTGATGTGTTTTGTTACCAGTGTTGATTTGACTGTGCTCAAGTTAGTTAGATCCAGCCAGTACTAGTTTTTTGTTTAGGGTTCAACTCGTGATCATTCAAATGATATGATTTTCGTTCCGTAAAATGATAATTACTCTAGTTGCTAAGCTTGTAAGATCTAGTGTTTTTACTTTTGGATCTAGTTTTTTGCCAAGTTATTGCTTTAGAATTGTTTAGATCAGTGCCTCGCCGTAAAGTGAATCTGCGGATTAAGTGTTAACGGTGGAAAATGAATTTATGGATCAAGTATGATGTGTGTACCAGTCCCGTACCGAATTAGTGGTACCGATTTTTTCCCGAGCATAAATTAGTGGTACCGGTACCGTACCAAACGGGATTCGGGTATCGGTACCGGGAAATTGGGTTTTCCCTGTTTTTTTTGGGAATTTCCCGATTTGGTACCGGTCCCCTACCAAATTAGTGGTTCCGAATTTTTTTTCACCTTATTTCGTAGTCCCGGTACCGTACCGTACCGTATATCGAGAATCGGTACAGTTCCGGGATTCTGGTCGAAATTCTCATCCCTATGAGGATGTTTGGGATTGATTTTTTTAAACCAGATTAGCAGTTTGCCAGATCACCCACAATGCTTCTGCTTATAATGCTTTTTTTGGATCAAAATAAACAATTTTCGATAAGTAGGTTTATTTCAAAGATCTATCTCAGATGAAACTAAAATTACTTTTTTTTACGTATCCAACTTGAATCCCATTATAACTTGTTTGGTCTTATAATTCTTTACAAAATAAGAAATCCAAACACTATTTCGTAAGGATATGGTTATTTATAAGCAGGAACGAATCAGAAAAAAATAAGCAATCCCAAACACTCTTTATGTAAGGATATGGTCATATTAGAACTGCAAACAACTAGCTTATAGGGTTGGTGGATAAGCAACTACTTACTAGTAGGGGTTGTTGGTTGAGGACTCTTAATTACAAAAGCCTTTTTTTTTTTTTTTTTTTTTTTTCATAATTAAATTGTTTGGTATTCTTTCTTTGTATGTTTAACTGCGCGAGATCCAAATTATACGGTTTACAATTAAGTTTAGCAAAAGGTATTGATCAGAATTGGTTTTTGATTTTTTATTGCTTGTACTGAAAAGTTTGAGTTGTGGTTAAACAGAACAATGGCATCTCACATCGTCGGTTACCCCCGTATGGGACCCAAGAGAGAGTTGAAATTCGCTCTCGAGTCGTTCTGGGATAGCAAGAGCAGCGCTGAGGATTTGCAGAAAGTTGCTGCTGATCTCAGATCATCCATCTGGAAACAGATGGCTGAGGCTGGTATCAAGTACATTCCCAGCAACACTTTCTCGTACTATGACCAGGTTCTTGACACCACCACCATGCTCGGTGCTGTCCCACCAAGGTACAACTGGAACGGTGGTGAAATCGGTTTCGACACTTACTTCTCAATGGCCAGAGGAAACGCCTCTGTCCCTGCTATGGAAATGACCAAGTGGTTCGACACCAACTAGTAAGTCGGACACCGGATCTTATTTATTTTGCATTGATGGTGTTAATTGTTAAGACTGAATAATGCTAACTGTTTGTGTTTTCGATTTACAGCCATTTCATCGTCCCAGAGTTGGGCCCAGAAGTGAAATTCTCGTATGCTTCCCACAAGGCCGTGAATGAGTACAAGGAGGCTAAAGCTGTATGTGTCCTTGACGTGTTCTAAAGTTTAGATTTTTTCTTTTTTAATTTGTATTGATATCTTATTGTGGTTCTTTATGCAGCTTGGAGTTGATACCGTCCCAGTATTTGTTGGCCCAGTTAGCTACTTGTTGCTATCCAAGCCCGCTAAGGGTGTTGAGAAGACCTTTGATCTTCTATCCCTTCTTGACAAGATCCTTCCAATCTACAAGTACGTCTCCTAATTCGTTATATTTCAAGTCTTTAGAGTGATCTATATATAATCTTGTTTGCATTATAACAAAGTACTAATCTTGCAGGGAAGTTATTGCTGAATTGAAGGCAGCTGGTGCTACATGGATCCAGTTTGACGAGGCTACCCTTGTGAAGGATCTTGAGGCCCACCAATTGGCCGCTTTTACCAAGGCTTACGCAGAGCTAGAATCAGCTTGCTCTGGTGTTAATGTTCTTATTGCCACCTACTTTGCTGATGTTCCTGCTGATGCATTCAAAGTCCTCACCACCTTGCCCGGTGTTGCTGGTTACACTTTTGATTTGGTTCGTGGTGAGAAGACTCTTGATTTAATCAAGACCAGCTTCCCCTCAGGCAAATACCTTTTCGCTGGTATTGTTGATGGAAGGAACATCTGGGCTAACGATCTTGCTGGATCTCTTGCTGTCCTCGAGTCCCTTGAGAGCATTGTCGGCAAAGGTAGTTATAATCTTCAATTAAATGTATAACTTCATTTTTTGTGTCAAATAGCTTACTTTTACAGTTATACTAATTTGTAAATTGTTATGTCTGCAGACAAGCTTGTTGTGTCAACCTCTTCATCACTCCAACACACCGCTGTGGATCTTGTGAACGAGACCAAATTGGATGACGAGATCAAGTCATGGCTTGCATTTGCTGCCCAAAAGGTCGTTGAAGTTAGTGCTTTGGCCAAGGCTCTTGCTGGCCAAAAGGATGATGCATTCTTTGCTGCTAATGCCGCTGCTCAGGCCTCAAGGAAGTGCTCCCCAAGAGTGAACAATGAAGCTGTCCAGAAGGCTGTAAGTCTATAGATCCTTGTTAGTTTTTTATCAAATACATGAAAAAATTCAAATTTCACATTTAACTTATCAAACGTCTGCTCCTTTGTGTTTGACAGGCTGCTGCTTTGAGGGGTTCTGACCACCGTCGTGCCACCAATGTGAGCGCTAGGTTGGATGCCCAACAGAAGAAGCTCAACCTTCCAATCCTCCCCACCACCACCATTGGTTCTTTCCCACAAACCATTGAGCTCAGGAGAGTTCGTCGTGAGTACAAGGCCAAGAAGTAAGCAATTCTAAACAACTTTATGTTTCACTCATTCATTGATGTGCAGTTGTGAGCTGCTGTTCTAACCACTTTTTTGCCTTTTTAGGATCTCTGAGGAAGACTACGTTAAAGCCATCAAGGAGGAGATCTACAAGGTTGTCCAACTACAAGAAGAGCTTGACATCGATGTCCTCGTCCACGGAGAGCCAGAGGTACTAAATCTCAGTCCATAGCGAGTATAAACTTACATAAATATTGTTTACAGAACCTTATTTATTTATTTATTTTCAATTTTCTACAGAGAAACGACATGGTTGAGTACTTTGGTGAGCAATTGTCTGGATTTGCCTTCACCGCTAATGGATGGGTGCAATCCTACGGATCACGATGTGTGAAGCCACCAATCATCTACGGTGATGTCAGCCGCCCAAAGGCCATGACCGTCTTCTGGTCCACCATGGCTCAAGAAATGACCAAGCGCCCAATGAAGGGTATGCTTACTGGTCCAGTCACCATTCTTAACTGGTCCTTTGTCCGTAACGACCAGCCCAGGTTCGAAACTTGCTACCAGATTGCTTTGGCTATCAAGGACGAAGTCGAGGATCTTGAGAAGGCTGGAATCACAGTCATCCAGATCGACGAGGCTGCTTTGAGAGAAGGTTTGCCACTAAGGAAGGCCGAGCACGCTTTCTACTTGGACTGGGCTGTTCACTCTTTCAGAATCACCAACGTTGGCGTCCAAGACTCCACCCAGATCCACACTCACATGTGCTATTCCAACTTCAACGACATCATCCACTCCATCATCAACATGGATGCTGATGTCATCACCATTGAGAACTCACGATCTGATGAGAAGCTTCTATCTGTCTTCCGCGAAGGAGTCAAGTACGGTGCTGGTATCGGCCCTGGTGTCTACGACATCCACTCTCCAAGAATCCCATCAATGGAAGAAATCCACGACAGAGTCCAAAAAATGCTTGCAGTTTTGGAGACCAACATCTTGTGGGTGAACCCTGACTGTGGTCTCAAGACCCGTAAGTACCAAGAGGTCAAGCCCGCACTTGAGAACATGGTTACTGCTGCCAAGAAGCTCCGTGCTGCCCTTGCCAGTGCCAAGTGAGGAGGATATATGATTGGACGGTTGGCGAGTTGATGAGGAGAGAGTTTTACACTGATGAAATAACTCTGGTTTATGATTAGGTTTTGTATTTGGTCGTATCTTCTTGAGGATGGCATTTTGTTTAGTCTTGTTTTTGGTCCTTGTTATTTTTTGTTTATGTGTACCTTATTTGATGGCTTTTGCATACCCTCAATGATTTAAATTCTAAAGATGATATTGTATTGATCTGCAAACAGAACAAAAAGACACAATAGCAATATTTGGCAAACACTACAACACCTGCGTCGACTCATAAACCAAAACATGTCACGACGGGTCTTTGTTAATACTAAAACGAACCTGTATGTCTGCAGTGAATAGTCTTTTGATAATTGCAGTACAGAACCACCAAGTTATTATATTGATTCCGGAGATGTAGTAGGCTTCACCCAACCTGAAACATACTATTTTATTTGTGGTGTGTCAGGACAATGTTCTGATTTCAACCAAAAGTTCACCATTATTGTCGTCAATGCTTGATGGCAAGTTACTACGATTGTGAGCTATTTGTTTCATGGTTATCATTGTCTTCGATCAATTAAGGTCATATAAAGACTTTGTATGTTTTGTGTAATAATAAACGATCTCATGTCTGGCGCACACTTATCTTTCTATGAACATGAGCAATTATAATGTCACTGCACCTTTAGTTCCTTTTTGTTTTCGACTTTATACTTAAGGGTGGATAAAAATCAGTTCAAGCTCTATATGTCAAGCGAAAACCATACAAAGACAGACATAGTTAAGATGTGTTAAACTCGAGCCTTCAAATACCTTACCAAAGACTTTAGTAATTCAACTGAACTCTGTAGCTAATAATACTAATAATGAGTCATAATTTGATAAAGAACTAGATTTATATTGACCTGAAACTAAAAATCATTTAGCATGGTGCATAATGTCGGATTTGGCCATTTGTATCAGTGCAGGCTAGCTGGTCTGTCAAATTTGGTCTTCTTTATGTTTTGACCCCAAAGGCCGAAGTCTATACGTTAATAAGCCTAAAATGATATGACTTAATGCTGGTTGAACTTAGCTTTTTGGGCCGAATATTAATTTAGTTAAATTGTTTATTGAATTGGTTTTGGCACTTGAATGCTTCTAATCTGTTAGTAAGCTAACAGGCATCATTCAGATGCTGAAACTGTGAAATCCAGCCATCAACAGGATCAAAATTGTGTACTAACATTTCTACTAAACAACAAATATCGAAATCTAAAGCTTCAGAAAAACTTTTAACAAAACAGAATACCCGAATCGGAATTTGATTAAATCCAAGGAACATCATCAATCTTCTTCAAAGCATTTTTGCTTGGTTTTTCATCAATACCAATCACCATGACCGCTTGTTCACAAAACAGTGCGGTCCAACCGACACTCATAAAACTAATATTCAAATTATCTACACCACTTATACTTACAGGACTTCCAATGGAATTAGGCTGATCAACTTGTTAACACCACTTCCATCTGCTACCCAAGGTACAACTAAGCTATGGAGTTTTTCAGCCAGTGTAACGGACAATTTCAGCACTGAAATTATCTGCAACAAAGGTCATAACATCAATATGAATGACGTCAGTAGAAAGTTATGAAGAACGATATTTATGACAGATTTTGTTTAGGAAAAGAAAGATCACGGAAGGAATTGAATGCTAGAAGCTGACGAAGTATTAATAAACTAAATTACAGAAATCGTTATGGTGGTTGGGTCTTGTTTTCACATGTCATTAATGGCCCTTTAAACTTTCACGTTGTTCCCTCGGCCGTTACCCATTAGGGACCAATAGCAAAATAAAACACATACCCAAAAAACCAAAAGTGATAGTAATTACAAACTTAAGGCACAACGTGAAAGAAAACAATGTAACCAGGGATCATTTATTCAAATAGTATCGATGAGGGACGATCTCCATATTCTTCACTAACGCACAGGGACGTTTTCAGTAATATGATCTTTCAAAAACAAACTACATTTTAGCTGAAAGTAATGATACTGGCTTATGTGCCCAAGATCATATTAGTTTCTCAACATTGTCTGGTATTTCAGACACTTAACGTCACAAGACAATAGAAGCACTGTTTTTCCCTAAAAGGTTTAGCAGTTTATATTTTGTAAGCTATACGGCTCCCTCAATACAGGAATATTTGGTGGTGGTTCTATAGTGGAAACGGGTAAAATGTTTCAACCAGATAACATAAAAATGGGTCTGTGAGTTGAGTTTTATCTCAAACGGGTCAAATGTTTAGCTAAAGGTCGAACATGTCAAAACTATTGAAAGTTTGTTTCTAATGCGTTCAATCTCTGAAAAAGCTTTTGCTTATTCTTGTGAAAACATTGTTTTTGTACTCCTAACTTACGCAATAATTTGAAAGAAGTTATTTTGAAAAATGAACAAAAAGTATTTGCCGGTGACCCAACCAACCCGTCACTGAGACCGACTAAACTACCTATCACCACCCTCAATAACAATAATTACTGCATAAGATTCTTGTGATAATTTTTTTTTTTTTTTTCGTAATCATACCAAACTCATTAACTTTTGCAGAAGAAATATAGACAAAAGCGTTTCGAAAAAGATGAATACAACCTCTTAGTTCTAATATAGTGTAGCAGATCATAAAATAAACTTTGAGTAGTGTTACCTCAGCAGGACGCCGCTGGACGAGTGAACACCACGCGATAACTATTTAAAAGACAAGCATACCTTAGCGAATAAACATTAAATACAAAAGTGGCAACTGCTTCCTGGCTAAAGGGACAACACTCCAATTTTAGCTTTCTTAATTTTGGGCACCCTTTTGATAACTCCACAAGTCCTGCATCAGATTCTCCTATAGCAGCTAGAGTGAGATATCTCAATTTGTGACCATACTTCCCAATGTACCCCATACCCATGTCCGTCAATCCTCCACGACCAAGGTAGATATCTAGCCTTTCGAGTTTGCTGCAACCCATTAGCATAGCTTGGATCCCATTGTCTAGCGGTAAATCTGTAATCCCGTTTGAATTAACCAACCTCATACTAAAAGTACGCAGATTCTTTAAATGAGTTCCTATACACTCCATAGCTTCATTTGAAGTATCTACGATCTCAACCTTCAAATACTCCAAATTAGAACATCCTTGTGCCAGAGCAATCAGTCCCATGTGACTCACCCGCCCAATATGGGTAAGCTTGCGCAAATTCTTGCAAAACTGACCAATAACCTGCAATCCCTTGTCTTCACATCCATCCTCGGTATATAAAACTTCCAAATTGGGACACCTCTCAAACAGGAAACACTGGCAAATACTATTAAAACTTACACACCGAAGATTCAATTCCCTCAGCTGATTTGCAAACGGGAGTAGAGAAGTAAATGACGTCTCAGGCAAATCAAGTATACCAAGACGACACATATTCGGAGGAAATTTGAAATCAACATACTCCATATCTTCAACACAATAAGCTGAATCAATCTTTTCCAACCTATTAGCATGTCTAAATGCATCTCTTAGATCACTTAGAGAGCACGGATCAATCTTCAAAGATACTAAAGACTTACTACAGTTTTTTGCAAGAAGCGTAACATCTTCAACATCGTAAGCAAAAGGGTCATCATCAAAATGGAACGATTCAATAACCTTGTTATTCAAAGCCAATTCATGCAACCATTTCCCATCTTTCTCTATATCATCTTCATCTTCGAACTGTTCATAATAAATTTTGTCCACACACAAAGTTTTCAAATGATTACAATACACCCGGGTTCAAACCTCTTGGCATTTAAAGATCATTTATGTCCCCATCCTAAATGCTTTCGAGATTATTTGGTCGTGAGGCTATTAAAGAAAATGGCCCAGGTTAGCGCTCACATAAGTACAATCCTAGTTTTATTGATAAAAGTTAGTTTTATACTTTTATTTGTTAGATTACCTTAGTAACAAAATATCTGTAACTATTATTATTAAAATGTGACATTTGTCAAAGACTAATTCCAGCAATGTGCAAACTTTTTTTTAATAGTTACGTTAATTTTTAGAAAGAAAGTTTTACTTGATTTGAGTATGTGTATCAATGTGTCCAAACCACGTTGACTAATCGGACAAAAGATCAGAATTAGTAATTACCCAAGAAAAATGTTAGTTTGGAGAGTTAAATTCAGCTTTATTAAATGTACAAGTGAAAATTGCATATAACTATCGTGTTACTTTTGAAAAGTTAAAAAATGGTAGAATCTTAAAATCGTCATCCGATTTTATGACCTTGATCTAGTAAAGATAAATACGGTCTCATGTGGGATTTAGATCTTATAACTGTAAGAATGATAATAATATTGAATGATAAGAATGATAATGTTTGATGTTCTTATTACCGACAATGGAGGTGCATATATATAGGAGGATTACAAAGGAGACAAGCCACTGTTTGAGAGCATGAGCCACTATTTGACAGCATGCTTGTACATAATAATTGACAGCCTAACAACATTGACTAACAATAACAACCTTGGATTCATTGAATTGATAGTTGCATTTGCAGATGAAAATCATCGAATAATAATTAAGTTTGAGATTTAGTTTAGTTAAATCTTTTTTATTTATAGTTTGATTCTACAGTCATTCAAATTTTCAATGATGTATCTTTGTTGTGAATTTTTATTGTTTGACCGTTTGAATAACTTAAATATAATATTTCTTAAACTTCGTTATCCTTTGTAACTCAATATCTTTTCAGAATTGTAATTCGTTGTATATAAAGTTTGTTTAAGAGTAGTTATAATCAAGTGTCGGTGTTTAATAATAATTGTACACATAAGTTAAATATAGTTTTTTTTTTTTTTTTTTGTTTTTGTTTTTAATAATAAAATATTATTAAAACTTTGATTATTTTTATGGTTAATAAAAATTTAAGTGACTTAATTATAACACTCATAAAACTTTGTTATTGTTAATGACATTTTCTCGGCATTTTTAAGAACACACAGGTTTGTAGTTGTTTAATTGTTTTGATACTTAACAATTATTTGTTCGATTTTAATAAATATTTTTTTAAAAGAGGCGGGTGCAGTGAACACCTATAAATTTTATAGTTGACGCCACGTTAGCATGTATCATATAACATTTCTATAAAATAAACACCATCCTTAATAAAATTTCTATAACACACACCAAAAGGGGCAATTTCATATTTCCCCTCCTTTTAGTTGGAAATTTCATATATACCCAAACATGCATTAAAAATATTGTACATTATGCATTCAATATTTGCACTTTGGGTATATATGAAATTAATCATGAAAGTAGGGTGATATATGAAATTAATCCCACACCAAAAATACCTCACTCACTCACAGAGGGGAAAAAAAAAAGAAAAAAAAACAATGTGATGCGGATGGCATATGATGGATAACATATGGGAGGGGTGCAGTTTGACGATGCCATGGGTGCCAAATAGGGGTGAGCAAACGGACCGGATGGACCGGACCGACCGACAAAATCGACCGGACCGAAACGAAACTGACCGGACCGAAGGACCGGCGGTCCGGTCTCGGTCTACCATTTTTTGCAAATTTGGTCTCGGTCCGGTCCAGACCACAAACCGAAAATTTAGCCTTGTTGGACCGGACCGACCGAGATCGGACTGGACCGACCACATTCGGTCTCGGTCTAGGTTTTTTGCCGGATTCGGTCTCGGTTCGGTCCGGTTTTCGCCCGATGATCAGCCCTAGTGCCAAATAAACCCTTTGACATGCCATAGGGACACTGCCAAGGGGCGAATGCGTGTATGTATTATGGGGGGCGGTGCCCTTCATGTCTAAATTAACAAGACAAGATTTTATTTATTTATTTTAATGCCTCTCCCAAAACTCAAATTGCCAAGCTTTTTTTTTTTTTTTTTTTTTTAAATGCTTCTACCAAAAACTTAAATTGTCCTCTACCCATACATCAGAACCGAACATTCAACACTCTAAAACCTTATATATTCTTGATCTCCAAGTACAATAATTGATTTATCATTCCGATTCTAACTTTTTTTTGTGTCGCATTTTGTTGCTCTTGTTAAAAAAAAAAAAAAAAAAGGTTTTGCCCCATTACAATCTATTTTTCTGGTTCACTAACTGCACCGCTCACTCTTACATATATAGGTGTTGTTTGTTTGAGAATCCACTATGTAATTATGGCACATACCGCATTACTATATATATTAAAAGTCATTCCAAACGACGTCACTTCATTACCTATTCCACCTAAAGAAACGACGCCGTTTCACAATGCCATATTCCAGCGTCACTATGAACCCATTAGCAGGCTAACTTGGCCCACATGTAGCCCCTTTTTTCTCTTTACCATGATCCAAACTTCCATTTATAAAAAAAACTTCGTCGCCTCTAGAATCTACCGGACCTCTCTCTCCCAAAAGTTATCCCTTTTAGTCTCTCCTTCATCACCGACACAATAAATAACACATCAAAAACAAAGATCCTCAAATCCATAAGGTCAGTTTAATCTCATCTCATTGCATTCTTACAAAGTCAAACTTGAAAATAGTCAAACAGTAATAATTGTGTCATTTTTTTGCAGATCTGATTCAAATGTACCTTTTATCAAAATTCAAGATCTGCATATTGTTGATCTGCCTCATATCTCAAATGGGTCATGGTTATTATCTTCTAGGAAGCTATCCACATAAATATATTGTAGGTGATACATTATCTGTAAAAGTAAACTCTTTGACTTCCATTGATAATGAAATCCATTATAGTTACTATAGTTTGCCTCTTTGTAAGCCTTTAGAAGGTGTTAAAGGTATATTTGAGTTTAACTTTCTTAATAAAAGATACGATTCGTTTTGTTACCTCCTTATCTAATCCCTTTAAAAAAAAGCTTTTCAGGTTGTTTGACCAAAAAAAAAAAAAAAAAACGCCGCCTGTAGCGTTTTTAAGGTTGTGTCACAAAACAGATATGGAGAAGAATAGCATACCAGGGTTTACCTCATTACCCTTTTTTTCTTTTGTCAATATTTTTCAGTTGGTTTATTCATTATCACGTGTTTCTTTATTGATTGATGTTGTTTTTTGTGTAAGGTCCGAACATGGAATCTTTACAGGAGGCGGAATCTGCTACAAAGATAGAAGTCATTGGAAAGATGGATTATTCAGCCTGTCATATAGTAACACTGATGATTTGGACTTGGCATCAAATGACTACTTTATATTCACGTACTTTATGTTTTTTCATTCTCTATATTAAACTAGATATGTGTATTTATTACAAGTAGGATTTATTATTATTCATTGGTTTGAACGTTTGATTATGATTTTGGGTAGGGCAGTTGGAAGACTGATTCAATGGAGATTCATGCTACCAAACACATATTTCATCTTCTTTTTATCATTGGGAATCCGGGCACAATATGGTTTTTGTGAATACGAAAAGGTATTCTATTTTTCGGAACGTTAGCCACTGTCTATCGCTCATGATTTTTGTTATTGTAGGTATAACTGTAGCACTAGATGCTCATACTACAAAAGTATGAAAACTGATGGTCATGGTAATGTGACGAGCAATGGAAGATTGACACGATAACTGGTGGAAAACAAGGTAAACACCTTAATAAAAGACGCAGAGTTGTTGGATCAGGATACTGGTGAAGGAATCAGAACATTTGATGGTGACAATTGTGAGATTAAAAAGAATCCCACTCGGAAGCGAAAGCATAAGCAAAGGTATGATTGTGGTTTACGGTTATAGCATGTATAGATGCTAAAAAGGGTCGGCTGACTACAGGTGAAATGGGGTTTGGGTCTATACCTTTTGTTTAGAAGTTATTAACTGATTTTTCTAAATTGTGAATAAGTTTGATTTTCTTGCAGTTGCCACTCCTAAGCAGATAAGAGAGGTTATGCGAGCCGATGGCCTTAAAAGTTACAAATGCCGAAGTGAAATACAATCTGCAGGTGAGTGCTGATGTTTTAATCACCAAAAGTTTACTACATTTATAACATATTTATAATAACAGTTGCCAATTAAGTTTCATTTCAGGTTTACTAAACATATGCTGTTATCGTAACCAAGGTTGTAAAAATCTCTCGGCAGTACCTTGGCGGTGCCGGTTAAAGGCGGATATTTGTTTGACTAAAAGGTAATAAATTGCTTAAAAGGATTTTTTCCAGGTTAGGTGAACGCGTTATTGCAATACAATATCTTGCAGATTCAGGAACAATTTCGCATGAGGTAAAGCTACATGATGAAAATTTCTCATTGGTGTTTGGATTTAGAAGTTGATATCGCTCACGGTTTTAATACCATATTCATTCAAAAGATAAAAAAACATTTACAGGTGAATCTAAAACTCCCAAAGGAAAATTGTCGTTCGAAGGTGTAACAGCAGGTGACATATGTTATTTCATAGTATTTGAACTCTTATAGCTTCAATGGTCTCTTAATACCGAAGGACAAGAACCAAATGGGTCAAATTGATGACTGCGTTAAAAATTATCGGGTTAAGGTGTGTTGTAATCAATTAATCAACTCTTTGTGTTGCTAAACTGATGCATTTTATTTTTAAGGTTGTAATTATATTAAATGGTATTGTTATGTTATGATTAATTGATTATGCCAACACATGAATTTGTTAAGTAGTCTCAATTTTTTGTCATCTATTTAGGTAATGGAACTTTGAATGTGTTCCAGTTTAAACTAAAACATAACGTGCAATGATGGACGACGAGAAACATCGCTTCGCCGCAACGCGGCGGGCCGTCGTCCATCTCGTTATAAATATAACCTTGTCAATAGTGGCATGTACCAAATATTTTAGGATTAATTGCTTCTTTATGGATTTTACTTGTCAATTTTTTTTTTATAAATTTTGTTTAGCGTGTTATTTTTGTATTGTTTTTTTTTTAAATTATATTTTTGAATTTCGTCTTTTTGATGTCTTGTGTGTATTTTTTTGACTAATTTACCTCTACTCCGATCAAGTTGAGTTTGTAAATGGTAAAGGTATCATAGTCAAGAAGTACACACAACTGGTTTATGATAAGAAAAAACAAAAACGAAATTTTTAAATATGATATACTAAAAGGAAAGAAGTTTAATACGTTGCACAAACTTAGAATTAGTGCCAAGTAAAATACATAAAGAAGCAATTACTCGAATATTTCATAGTTATTGTCCAAACGTTTTTGTTTTTATGGATTTTCAAGTTTCTCTTCATTTGTTTCGTCAAGAACAATAATCCTATAAACTAAGTTCAATAAAACAATCCATGAGATTTAAAGATACCTAAGACAGTAACATTTTTAAGGCCAAACAAAAAAAATGGTCGTGAAATCCAATAATTATACAATTTTTGCCTTTATAAACCCAACTCAAGAACAAGAAACTATTCTTCTATCTAAAAACCGTGGTTAATACATTTTCGACCCACAAATGGCCACCTTGGATCACATTGTCGTCGTTTTAGCCGTTTTGGCTATCATGCTACTTCCATCGACAACCAAAGCAACGGACTATGTGGTAGGAGATGCCAGTGGTTGGACACTAGATTTCGACTATCAAGCTTGGGCTAACAGTAAAACTTTTAAAGTTGGTGATAACCTAGGTAATAACTGAAAATATGTCAATATTGCTATAGCAACATTTTCTTAAAGCTGAATATGAACTTTTTTTACAGTGTTCAATTATCCCCAAGGCGCACATAACGTGTTTCAAGTGGACGGTAATGCGTTTGATAATTGCATTATTCCACCACCAAGTAAAGCTCACACCTCTGGACACGACATTATAGGGCTCTCGTCCCCTGGCAAAGCATGGTTTATTTGTGGTGTAGATCAACATTGTGCTGAATTCAACCAAAAGCTAGCTATTGACGTCAAAGTGTGATAGCTAGCTACTAAGGATGTGCTAAACTTCACGGTTATTATCACTGTTATTGATCAATTAACGAAAACTTGGAAATAATACATTTTGATTAGTGATTAATTTGTATTCATAATATCCAATTATTTCTTGTTAAGGAGTAATTGGTATGAGCATGATGTGAGAATAAAACATTATTGCATTTTCGGATTGTTCTTATTCTCTGATTAAATTTCTAAAGGTAGAAGACGTCCGTTCATTTAAAGAAAAAAGTTTTGATAAATAGGCCTACTAATAAGAAACAGAAAAATCAGACCATAACCAAATCAATTGATCTTACTAACAAAATTGTACAAAACTGAAGGTCAGGTTTGTGATTATTTGTAGCAAAAATTCTTTGCAGCAAAAACCATTATTCTGTGAAAAAAAAAACAAAAATTTAAAATATTATTAGTCCAAATTCGTTGCAGCAAAAATATCTACTTTAGGGCTTTATGCCCAGAACTGGTTTTATTGGGCCAAGTAAGGATGTCAAAATATATAGCCATATAGGGGTATTTCAGGATTAGGGGTGTTGGTCGGTTCGGTTATCGGTTGTTTGGTTTATTTGGTTTGATTAGTTTGGTTAAAATTTTTTTTGGGTAGAATAGAAATCCGAACCGAATTCAAGCTGTTAAAACCAAACTGAAAACCGAATTTGAATTCAGTTCGATTTATTCTGGTATTTACCTTCATCTCACAATAACCCATGGGGTCGTGCCTATTTTAATATTTATGTTCAAGTTAATAATAATTTAAGCCATATCTATTTTTAAAACTCTTGTACGAGCGGGCTAAACTTATAAAAAAGTATAACATGAGGTAATCTCGTGGCTGACATCGTTACTTAATCCAACAAAAAGGAATAACATGATTCATTTGTATATATACGATCTCGTGTATTCATTTACATATCACAATTCTCGTGCTTTCATTTTGATATTTATATTTTTGTGCATATACATAAATCTAATATATAATGATAATAATATTTATGAATAACAACAAAATATGTTGTTGTTTCTTTTAAAAAAAGTATAAAGTCTAGGAGTTATAATGTTTAGGGGTGTTTATTAGATTTATAAACTTATTAAAAAAACAAGAAAAGTTGATAAATTTACTTAAGTTCGTATAATTTATTTAAAATTTCACAACTAAAATTTTATTAATCATTTTTTTTTCTTCAATATCGACACATGTGTTTATATATATATAAGCCTTTTACCAAATGGGCCTATTTTTTTCAGTTTACCAAAACGAACCATGATGCATAAGCCTATGCATCCTGATGCATTAAACTGTGTATACAAGAATATGCCCATTTCATAAGCCTATGCATCAAGATGCATCTAGGTGCATACCACATACAAGTTTTCAACCGATGTTTTATTTCAAAGATAATGCTTTTTACTTCAATAAAAACCCCAATTAACATATTTTTTCCTCATTTATCCCCCCATTTATTCTCTAAACTAACCTTATCTCAACATAATATATGCTTATGCATCTACGTGTACAAACTTATGCATAGAGGCGCATATGATATGCTTATGCATCTAGGTGCACAAGCTTATGCATAGAGACGCATCTTAATTATGTCAACCACCAAAGTAGCAAATAATTAAATGAAGCGCAAAACATATGTATATAGGCGCATAAACTTATGCATCTAAGTGCACAAATCTAAAATACATCTAGGCGCGCATAAGATTATGGTGCATCTAGATGCACAAAACTTATGCATCGTGGCGCACAAGATTAGGCTACTTAGTAACCGTTGGATGTGACAAATGGCTTAAATCTAACGGGTGCTTGTGGAAAGCCCATTTTCGTAAAATACATATGCGTGGTTTATTTTCGTAATCTTATATCATAAAGGGCTATTTAAAACTTTTTTTTTCTTTTTCTGGTTAAAATTTAGACGTGTTTGATCAAATTATTTGATTTTTGGCTTTTTATTGGTTAATATGATGACTTACTTTTGTCATGTGGCAAGATGATGCACTCCACTAGTCAAATTTCAATTGCTGAATGTAAAATTTTCACTTTTTGAAAATATCTTAAAAGCAGTCGGAGTGGAGCTCCTCATCCCTCGCCATTGTGACATGGCCATTTCGTTGTGGCTCGCCACCATTCGCCAAAGGGCACCTCCTCACGCAGAGGACGAACCAACTCGACTGACAAAGAGACGTTTGTGGGGCCCAAGTTTAAAATCAAACGGTAACATTACCGTTTTCCCAAAAAAAAAAAACACTTTATTTAAACACTATAAATACCATACATTATTTTTCTCACACAATTCTAAACCAAAAACTATCATTAATCTCTATATTTCAACATAAAAAAAGTGTCTCAAACTCCAAACGAGGGCGGATATTTTAAGTTTCGTATGTTTTAATATGTTGTATTGTATTTTTAATTTTAATGAATGAATTTTATGATATTTGATAAATTGAATAAAAAAAATAAAATAGGAAGTGGTTGGACCCAAATGAGTAAGTTGTAGTTAGTTGTGATAAGGAGGTTG
Source organism: Chrysanthemum makinoi (assembly GCA_910596185.1). Lineage (NCBI taxonomy): Eukaryota > Viridiplantae > Streptophyta > Magnoliopsida > Asterales > Asteraceae > Chrysanthemum > Chrysanthemum makinoi. Next base: position 43,606,466 of record OU343218.1, on the reverse strand, counting down.
TAGAAGGGGTTTGTTATGGTTATGTGGCATCCCGCGGGACACAAATGAGGAGTTTTGATTGCTCACCACACCCATTACTCTAATACATAAGAGATTTGAGAAAATACTTTTTTGTAGTTTTTGTAAGTTAAGATATTTGGTGCTAAAAAATCTATATGAATTTTTTATAGAAATTAAGCAATTCTAGCCGGTTAAACCAGAAATCGGTTGAAATTCAAATTTGGTTTTCGGCTTTTAAAAAATTAACAAAATGTCTGATATGTATTGTTGGGCTTTTAAAAAATTAACGAGTTTTCTTATTTCAAACTATCGTTTTGGTACATGATAGTCGTTGATAGTTTTACTCAACTCGATCTTGCATGATATGTGTAAGGAGTCTCTTTATCCTCGGGTAAAGGTATAACTGTTTACATTCTGATTCCTGCATTTTTGATGGAAATTGGGCATTGTTGTTGTCGTCGTACTCTTGTATGTTAGGGAATCAAGGGGCCGGTAGATATAGTCCTTCTGCACCACTTAGGCCTTGTGTTGTCTAGGTATATTCTTGACTACAAAATTTAACGAAAGAATATGACAAGTTACACATATGATTGCAAATGATTATCGGAGATATCAATCTCATTGTAGTTTTGAGGATGCTTCCAAGAAAAATAATTCAATATAAATAGACACTTTAATATATTACTAATCAAACACAAGAACAATAATACATTATCAGATTTCTATTAAGCAATGGCCACTTTTAGCCACATTGTTGTCGTTTTGGCCATATCGGTTGCAGTATTGTTTCCGGCGAGCACTATGGCAGCCGAATATGTGGTGGGAGGCGAGAGTGGTTGGACTATCGATTACAATTATACTGCATGGGCTCAAGGCAAAGTTTTCTATGTTGGTGACAAACTAGGTGAAATGTTTAAACTTGTCTAATTTCTTTTGTATTTCTAAACGGAAACGTTATTACACGAACTAATTTTACCAAACTTTTTGTTTATTTATAGTGTTCAATTACCCAAAAGACGTGCACGATGTGTACAAAGTGGACGCTGCATCTTTTAACAGTTGCACCGTACCTACACCTGGATCGGGCCTTACATCTGGACACGATGTCGTGACCTTAATGGCCTCGGGCAAAAAGTGGTACATTTGTGGCAAAGAGAAGCATTGCGCTGATCATATGCAGAAATTGGTCATCAATGTTGAAGGAATGACTCCAGCACCCGCGCCAAGTAGTGCTACCAAGTACGCATATCAAAGTTTCATGGCACTCGTCGTTGTTTTGGCATTAATCGTCATTTTTTGATTTTAACGTTTAATATGTACTTCTATCGATTGATATAAGAATAAGACGATATGGTTCTTTGATAGTCCCTCAAGAACCAAGATATATAATATCGCATATAACTCTTTAAATAAAGCAAGTGCATACCAAAAGTCCTAATATATTACCCTATTACAAACTCCGTTTTTACATATTTTTCGTTCTAATAAACATAAACCAATACTAATAAAAAGATCGAGTTTGTCAATCGATACTAGTTTTCATGGTCAATGCGACGAGCAAGTCTCTAAAATCCCCGTTTGGAACACTCTCCAGTATAGCATCTCTTAGATCCATCCCAAACATGTTGTTGTAACTTTTTCTTATTTTCTTCATACTGGTCTCACTCTGGCTCACGATTATACGTTCCAACTCACCCTTATCAGTTGTTCTTCCTTTGATAATCGCTTCTAGTACCTAAGTTAATTTGTAGTAAATTGTTACAAAAAGAAACACATAATCAAGAAGGTGGAGTAAATGATTTAGGAATTTTGGTTGCTTGAAGAACTATAAAGTCATGGACTAGATTTTCTCTAACTTTATCTCCATAAAAATTGGGATGTGTTAAAGCAAAAGTTAGTTTAAATAACATTATATTGCTTGAAACTACTTTGAAGTTTAATTGACTCTTCTTCAACTTTTACTTAAAAAGCAAGGAAATTAGTCACCTTTGCATAATATTTTGGTGGATTGTTTAGAAATTTCACCACAAATTTCAATGCATCTTCAAACTCCCCATCATATTTATTCTTGAAGTGCTGCAATAAAAGCAAGTAAAAAAGATAAGAAAATAAGAAGTTAAACACTATATGTGGTAAAAACTTACTAATCTGACCATGTAACATGTTTCAATAAGTTTTTACCAAATTAGCACTATTCGGGTAAAAAAAAGTTGACATGTTAAACACGTTTCGCCTAAATGAAAATTTGAAAATCATGTGTATAGATCGCTTGCACGGAACCTACAAAGACAAATATAGTAAGAAAGAAAGAAATTTTTTTTTAACCCTTTAACTTTTTACATGTAAATAAACGTTTCTCGTTTTGTCTTGACAACACCTAAAATCCGTGCAGTTAGCTGCACGTATTATTTCCATGTTTTTTATAGAGTGAACGAGCAATTTGCGCATTATTTCCCCTGTATTTTATAGAGCAAACGAGTAATTTGCATTCTTTTTCTATAAAAGGGAAAATAGACGCGTTAAGCGAAATGCATGGGCGGAGATAGGAGGGGCAGTGTGCCGACGCTTATTTAAAAAATTGGTAGTATAAATATTTTAAATTATATAGCTATTTTCACAATTTGACCTCAAAAGATTATTATAGAAGCGTCAAAGTTTGCTCACTCGACCATAACTTTTACTATATCGTTCTGGATTAACACATGCTAACATGTGGGTTAAACAATTACATTAATACATTAGCTAGACTTTATCATGTAAAACACCTAAAAAACTGGTAGATTATAAGGCAAATGTTTTTACCTTTGTATAGCTATGCCCATAAATATGCTTATAGATTGTGAAAGTGAGTTTGAGTTGTGGAATGCTTCTTTTACTCAGAATTTCAAGCACCACACCCTCATCAATCTTGAACCCCCCTGATGTTGCTTTCCCTGTTTGAAATAGCCTTTGCGCATCGCATTTGCCGATGTGTACACTAACTTCTGCACTATGAGCTTTTTGTGATGCAGCCAATGCCATTAACATCTACACAAAAAAAACCCATATCAAATTTAACCATAAAAATTACTACTTTTTTAGCCGACTCATCCACGGGCTTAGAAAATGAACACACCGTCACACAGACGAAAATCAGGTAAAACCTTTCATTTTCAAGAGTTTGGCGTGGCTACTATTAAAACAGAAGGTACAACTACTCAAGCAAAAGACTAGAAAGTGTAGGGACTTTAACTAACCATTTCCTAGATGGGTTTGCATCCTATGTATAAAAGGTGGATACTTTCACAAAGTACAACTACTAATGCACAATGTACAACCATAAATGCACAAGAAAATAGTTTTTACCTTTTGGTAAGAGTGTGGAGGTTCAATGCTCATAATGTCTTGGTCCAAATTCCTTCTAAATTTACTTTGATAAGCTTGTTGGATGAGGAAAAAATGGCTTGATTTTCTACCAACATAAATCTCAATGAGTGCCTTGTAATTGACACTATCCCTTTCTTTAAAAATGGCGTTTTTCGCTATGATAGCGTCACGTTCGTGCGGATTTAGTATCGATAGTGACAAGATCGTGCTAGTTTTTGATGTATGACTATCAATCTTGTTTTGTAAACGATCATATAAGTCTTCACCATACATCTCCATGTACTTTTCTCTGATCTTTTGGCAATTTTGTTGCGTTAAATGGCTTGTGAAAACCCGGACCAAGAGGCTAAAGTTTCCTATAGAACCATGAACTTGCTTGCAGATATCTTCTAAGGAGGTTTGGCTAAATGGTTTTGCCATTGTTGGTTAAAGTTTCTTATGAAATGTACGTGTTATATATAGAAAAAAGTGTGACTTGGGAGACAAGGGTGTGGTCTCATGGTCCACTAGGATAAATGAACACTTTTCCTTTCATTTTCTTAAGAAAGTTGTGCACTTTTCTAATGGGGAAGTTGCTTCATTCTAAATGGGTCAACAAGTGACTCATAGAATCATAGTTATATCATATTTATTTGTCTTTGGCATGTGTATGTTATATTATACTAGCAGGGTTCTCGCGCAATACAGATGCGGATTTTATGTAATTTTTTTTTTTTTTTTTGATAATAATTTATTTCATTTTGAACATTTTTTGACGATAGCTTTATTGATTAGTTTATTCGTTTAGAGATTATAAGCAGTAACAAAAGTTTGATAAAACTTTGCACGAACTATGCATAATTGTTTGTTTGTTTGTTTAGTGCTTTGATTGGTTGTACAGTGTGTTCTTTTAATTGTATTTTTTATTTAGAAAGGGTTTTTAAAATTATCATTAATTAGCGGCTTGCATAACTTGTACTATGTATTTTAAATTTTTAATACTTGTATTTTATCACTAAGGCTAATGATTTGCACACTTTTATTTTTTATTTGCACACTTCAAACTGCGCTTTAGCCAGTTGTACATTTATCATATGCTGCTTTTGAAGATTGTACATTGAAATGAGCGGATCAAAAGTAAGAGTGTGCCAATCAACACTCTAACACTAAATCACGAAATATGTGCATGAGAAAAACATGTTGTTCTTTTAGCTTTCTTACTTGTATTGTTTAATTTTCAGTTTTAAAATATGTTATGACATTTAATTTTCAGTTTTAAATATGTTATGACATGTTGTATTTTTAGCTTCGTTGCTTGTGTTATTGAAATTTAAAAAAATTAATGAAGGAAGAGGTCTTCATCCATTATAAGATAGTAAGATTTATTTGTGAGAGCATACATTGGAGGATGAAGAACCTCACAAGTACATATTTATGCACTTAAAGTAACGTGTTTAATATTGTGTTGTATTTGGTACTACCAAGGTTATAAATAGCGTGAGGCGTGGCGTGGCGGCATGATCAAGCCTCACGTCTTAGCGGCTAAGGCGAAGCTTTTGCGTTTATAATGCGTGGCATAAGGCGATTCAAAATATGAAAATATTTTTATATTTATACCATATTTCATATATATCGAGTTTACAAAAAGACGTGGCATAAGGCGGCATAACGCATAGCGTAGCGGCATGAGCAAGCCTCACGCCTTTGCGGGACCTTTGCGCGCCTTTTAGAACCATGTATACTAGTTTATTGACCCGTGAAATTCACGGGATTAAATTGAAAACCGTGAAACCGATTATATAAAGAGATGTAACACATATTTTCAACAATCGATCATTTAACAGATAAATGATCGATTGTTAAGAATATGTGGGTAACTAATATGTTAGATCATTTAACAGATAAATGATCGATTGTCGTCATCATTACTTCTCGCAGGCATTGCTGAATCTTGATGTTGGTAAATGGGGTAATTTTATTAGCATTAGGATTGTTTTTTGTATTGCAATGAATATTGGCTTTATGAAGTTAAACTTTTTATAGCAATTAAAATATTTGCTATTTTCAATCCTTTTAATAGTTTCTAAACACATAAAAATTGCATATTAGAAAGTCAAATAACCTCATAACATAAACGGGACTTTTAGAAAGTCAAATAACTTCATTATACGTGAAGATTGACTATTAGATAGTCAAATACCAACATTCGGTCATACACACTGATTCAAGTTTGCAAATTCCTTTTCATGAATCACAGTGGGCAATCTAAAGTTACTGAAGCTTAATAGAGTTAGTGCACAAGATATTACACAAATGAGTGCACATAAATATGTTGGGATTTTAGAACAAGTTAACCAGTAACCTCTACGAGTACGCAGCGGATATTGGATCTAGTTAATGCAATTAGGTTAACACGTAATAATAAACAAATAATTAATGCAATATTAATTAATTAAAAGGGATATAGAAAAGCTAACCTTGCTTGGCAATTGATCTCTATAACGAACAAGAAACCAATACGAAACCTTAAGTATCTAAAATAGATACCTCGAAGAGTATCACACACAAACACTTAAACCAAGTACGTTCGAATAAACGCTAGTCGAGAACGTTTATCAATCAACCCCTTGAATTACTTGAATACCACGAATGAGAAAACCCCAAGAACTAAACAAATTAAAACCCCTTGCTTGGATGTCCGATTCGACTAGGAACACAACCAAGTTATACAAATAATAAACCTTTAAAACCCTTGAATCTAAGATGCAAGTTAAAATGTATTATTTACTTGAAACTAAAAAAAAACAATCGACAAAAAATATATGTCATTTGTTTATGATTCAGTAGGAGTTTACTTTGCGTATGATTTCACACCATGCATGCCAAGGACCACCAAGATGTCAGAATGCATGATAAAAAACGATCATTGGGAATATTTTATTAGGGATATAATATCTCGTATATTTGGATGCATATATGTGTTCGTTTATATAAGTCACAAACCGACTTATTACTTGGGCTCATAGCTTGAGCTCCAAGCATTCGATCCAAACAACCTTATACCCATTCGCTTACATGTACTGCAAACATGCAAGTTAAATATGAACAAGTCCATGGGTCGTTAAAAAGATCGGGTATGCATGCATGAAATAAACGGGTTCAATATATTCAAGTATTAAACGTTCGACACGTACTCTCGTGTTTAACGTGTGTGCCCCCATCGGCTCACACACTTCTAGTCGTTTACGTATGTTTTAACTCCCACAAACCAACAAAATAGACATGGTCTATTAACTACCTAATCTAAGTTCATAGCATTTTTTTGTGAGCTTCCTGCACCATTAACCTTTTTTGACAGTTTTCTTCGTAGGATTCTCTGACTTGGTAACCTTCTTCTCGCTTGATTTGGTATCTCCATGTAACATATTGGATTTCACAAACACATCATAACATGATCACAAGTAGGCGTAGAATTCAAGGTTTTAGAGAGAGAAATAGTTAGAGGTTTGGGAACTTAGTGAGAGAAAATGAAAGTATTATTATGAGCTCCAACTCTCTACCTTGGGAGGTAGAGAGTATTTATAGTCTTATACAAGTCGCCACCTACGGGCTGTGGATCAGGCATACAGTGGGTAAAGACCCGTCCGTCCTCCACGGTGTTACACAACTAAATACTACTTAACATTAAATAATCTACCACTACGAGCTTTCTAACGATTACATATACTTGAGGTGACCGATTCTTTAATAACTGGATTTACTAAATCCTAACAATCTCCCCCTAAGGGAGGTCACCTCAAAATTACATTGAATACAAACAGATATTACAATAAGATTGTTCTTGGATTCTTGTTAATGTTCTTAGCTCTGAAGCTCGTAGTCATTGATTCTTCATTTTTGCATGTTTGGTTAATCCAAGTGGAGGTCTTTAACTGATCCACGTGATAATGAGTTTTGAGCCAACATTGAGATCATCAGCTAACATTAATCTCTGACTCTTCCATTGTGGTGTTGTTATTATGTGATGTTGTGACATTTGGACCGACATGCTCACATTCTGGATCATGATATATTCTCATCAGAGTAGCGGAAGCTTTCGTTGATTCATGATATTGGCAGCAGCGTAGTAGAAGCATGGAGTGAAAATATCAGTCATTGATGCACTTATCATGATTTCTTTAGAAATGAATGTGTTGAGTGAGCATGCGGCTATAGATTGACCGCTTCATTCGATCACAAACGTCGGGCGTACCTGCATACAACAGTTAGCAATAAAGCGCACGAAAGTGTCTTTGATCACTTTCATTGAATTGAGGTACACGGCCCACGGTTCCCCGTAGATCATTACAAGTACGCCGTGATCGGTATAATTCGAAGAATTTCCTTGACAGGGTTTCGCAGCTGCTCTAGCTGTTCTCAAACCGGAACGTCTCAAAGAAGATAGCACGGAGTGAGTGAACTAGCGAATTGAGATTCACTGATTGATGAAAAGAGATTTGAAAAACAATCGTGTACTGCTTAATAGAAATTGTTTTTGCAATACAACGAAGGTTTTAATAAAAATCAATTATCAATCATAAACACCTTTTATTTTGAAATATGAGTGCACAGTCGATGTGATAAAGAAAAGAGTTTTTAAGCACAACGATCGGTTTTTCAAAGGTATCCGTCAATCCATAACCTGAACCAGGATTGATTCAAAAGATTGAATCGCCCCATTGTTTCTGTTCAGTTGTCACATGGTTGATCTATTGGATAGATCTCACATGCCACCCACCAGGAGCTTGATTGATGTTGGCTCCAGAAGGCTTTCCATCCTCATTGTGAATATGTTTGCATATCACTCAGATGTTTTGGCAATACCCCAAGCATAATGCGTAGGACTCATAAGATATAATCTCTCTTTCCACATTGTGTGAAACAGAGAGTCTTCATAGACAGTGTTTTAATGAGATTTATATGATGATCTCGTGGCTCTAGACTCAATTGTGCATATTTTGGTTCCTATGCCGGAGACTATGGAGAGGGTCTCCTTCTTCAATATCAACAAACTCTAAGAGAAAGTCGATAGATAATGTCGGTTCCCCGTGAGAATGAAACAAGTCCTTTTAAGAGGAACTTGAGTAGCTTGGGAAGTTTAGTGCAGTGCGTCACTGGGTCCATGACGTCTTGTCTTCAATACTAGTGTTACCTTAGTAAACACTAGTAGCATATGTATTGAACCCGGTTTCTGCCCTAAGGTTGAAAAATTGGAGGGCTATTTCTTTTCACTCCTTTTTCCATTCATTTCTTTTTCATTCTTCAACCCCTTCAGTGCTTACCGAGACTTCATAACTAGAACTTTGTTGGGTTTATTCCAGTACTAGCTCTATCTCAGTCCGCACTCTTCCCATATCTCACATTTCTCCTTTTTTCATCATACCTAAGGACTTCTACACTATCTAGTGGGTTTTCCCTGGTTAGATCCCTCCGGTTCTTGCGGATCATGGGAACAAATACCTAACCTTATCATCCTTATATCACCATACATAAAGTAAATTTGGTCGGTCTATTTGGTATAGTTCATCTGCCATTGGAACCAATTGAAAACCATTTGAAAATCAATCCAGATACTTGTGATATATTATCAAAGTGTTTTGTACCTGAATTGTTTTTGATATTATTAGATAAAAGAGCTCCCCCTCAACATGTGCATCATGAATTTGAAATCGTTTTGGCACACGGAGGCAAGAGGAAGAATTAACTTCTTTGATTACCATTTTCTAAAAGATATCAACATCACTTCCCTGATCAAATCAAGTAGATAAAGCATATTGGGGAAGGATGAGGTTTTCATAAGTTTGCTCCCCCTCAATATGTGCCTCGAGGTAGGAAAGAGTTTTGCACATATTAGAAGGCATCTGCACTTAGATACAAATCAATCACGTTTCAATTCTTTGTGGTTTGAAATAGATACTCCCCCTCAACATGTGCATGGAAAATTTGAAATCGTTTGGCACATGTGGGGAGGAAAGCTTGCTAAATACTTATGAAACCATTTATCGAATTATCAGTTTAAATCCAATTTAAATCACAAATTCTCCCCCGATCACAATTTTCAAATCATTTGAGATTTGTGATCTCTGTAGATTTAAATTGATTTTGAAAGCTTTTGAGGAGAATTGTGACTTGATTATGAAAACATTTTAACTGATAAGGATCGGATTTTGAGACTTTAAAATCCATTGATTAAACATGCATGATTATCTTTTGAAAACAATTGTATGACAAATAACCTTTTGATTTAATTGAAATCATTCTCCCCCTCAATCAATGACATATGTTATTGATTGAAGGATAGCGATTTTGACAAACGTTAAGTCCAGGTGATTTTCAAAAATTGAGTCCGAGTTATTTTTTCAAAGCAATCAGTTTTCATTAGATACTAAGTAATTGTTTATAGAATCAGAGCATGAGATTTGAAAAACAAGATAAAGCATGGCTCTGTTCTTTCTTTAAAAACGGGTTACTGCCTGAAATGACAATAAACCAAAGATTCACTTTCTCTCAATTTTTTTTTGAACATTCGAACAATATCTAAAGTCCCGTGTCATTCTTTGAATGACAACACAAAGACCGTAGATATTATCGAATCGAGAAAAACATGACAAAATGACAATATTTTTTGAAAATTTTCAAGATTTTTCAAATTTTTATGGATTTTTGAAAGTTTTATATTTTTCTATTTGCTTTTTGAAGGTTTTGTAATTTTGTATTTTGCTTTTCGAATAAATATTTACAATAGATGGATGAAAAATGACCTTTACTCCTCGTCTTCCTCTTGAAGACGTTTGAGTGTTTCCGGTTGAAGACTCTTTAGACCAAGTCGTGGGAGGATAAACTCAAAACGTTCTCTAGGAAGAGCTTTGGTGAAGAAGTCTGCTAACTGGTATTCAGTCCTCACAAAATAGAGTTCCACCACACCGTTTTCTACTTGCTCCTTGATGAAATGATGTCGAATGTCGATGTGCTTTGCTCTTGAGTGTTGAAAGTTGTTGCATGAGAGAGCAATGGCACTTTTATTATCACAATACAGAGGGATTTTGTTGAATTCAAAGCCATAGTCAGATAATTGGGATCTCATCCATAGGATTTGAGCACAACAAGATGACATGGCTATGTATTCAGCCTCTGTAGAGGAAATAGAAGTACACATTTCTTTCTTTGAAGACCAGCTCACAAGCTTATCACCCAAAAACTGAGCACCTCCGGCGTGCTTCGGCGTGTATCTTGACATCCTGCATGATCAGCATCTGCATAGGTTGTTAGTGACATACAGGTGTCCTTCGGGTACCAAAGTCCCATATTGATGGTTCCTTGGAGATACCGAAAGACCCGTTTAACCGCTTCAAGGTGCTTTTGGTAGGCTTAGCCTGATATCTAGCACACATGCAAACAGCGAACAGAATGTCGGTCTCTGGCTGTGAGGTACATCGAGGATCCAATCATACTACGATATTTCGTTTGGTCTACCATGATCCCTGAGTGGTCCTCATCCAGTTTAGTACGCTCTATCATGGGAGTGTCAACAGGGTCACAAGAATCAAATCCAAATTTCTTTAAAATCTCATTTGCATATTTAGATTGATTTATAAAAATGCCTCCGGGACTTTGTGAAATTTGTAATCTCAAGAAAAATGACATTTGTCCCATCATAGACATTTGAAATTTGGAACCCATTTCATTTGAAAAGCGATCACATTCATTGGGGTCAGTCAAGGCAAAAATAATATCATCAACATATATTTGAACGTGAATTAAATATTTGCCTGACTTTCTGGTGAACAATGTCGGATCAACTGCTCCTTTGTTGAATCCAGTAGATAGAAGAAACTTTGATAGCGTATCATACCACGCCCTTGGAGCTTGCTTCAAACCGTAAAGAGCCTTCTTCAAACGATAGACGTGAGTAGGATGCTCTAGATTCACAAAGCCTACAGGTTGGCTGACGTATACGACTTCTTTCAGATCTCCGTTAAGAAAAGCCGTCTTTACATCAATCTGATAGACTACCATGTTCTTACTTGCAGCATTAGCCAAGAAAATTCTGATTGCCTCGATACGAGCAACTGGAGCAAATAATTCTTCAAAGTCAATCCCCTCCTCTTGACGGTATCCTTTCGCAACCAATCTAGCCTTGTTCTTTAAAACATCACCATGCTCATCAAGTTTTACTTTGAAGATCCACTTTAGAGCAATGATCATAGCACAGTCAGGAGCAGGTACCAATTCCCATACATCTAGTCGATCAAACTCATGAATTTCTTCTTGCATGGCATTGAACCAGCTGTCTTCATCCATGGAGATTTTAACATCTTTTGGTTCGACCTTAGAGAGTACGAAGTTGAAGAAGCACCATAAGGAATCGGTTGCAAGTTATTTTCGTGTGGATACTGGACGAGAGGGATTTCCAATGATATTGTCCAATGGATGATCATGTGTCCATTTTATAAGGTGTTCATGTGGTTGTTGTTGAGGAACTGAAGTAGCAGAGTCGATATCTCCAGAAGAAGATGGTTCTGATGATGATTCAGGAGCAAATATGTTTTCAGAGGGGGCATCTTCAGGAGTAGCAAAGGGATTATCTCCATCATTGATGCCAGAAACAATTCCCTGATGTACACTTGATGATTGATGATTTGTTGATGAGACAGAGTGATCAGCAGCAGGCGCTTCTTGACTTAATGACATTGAAACTGAAGGGTTGACTTCATTGACAGGGATAGGAGCAGCCTCTGTTGATGGAATTGACATATCATTAGCACTTGGCTCATAGTGTTCATCAAACATTGGATCAAATAATTTCTTAAAATCATCTTCTGAAGGAGGTACATAAGGAGTTGCTGGTGAGGGATTTGAAACAAGTGTAGAGCTGATAGGACTACCTGATGAAGATTGAAATGCGGGTCCAGAACTGGATTGTCCTGGAGCCATTAGCCCGGACAGCTCATCGAATGTGACGTGAATAGTTTCCATGATATCTCGAGTTCTTTTGTTGTAGATTCGGTAACCCTTCTTGTTTGGTGCATAACCAACAAAAACTCCAATATTTGCCTTTGCTCTTAATTTGCCCAAATCTTGATCGTCATTCGTTGGATAGCACAAAGCACCAAACACACGAAGGTAGGAGAGATCAGGTTTTCGTTTATGGACAAGTTCATATGGAGTTTTTCCATGAGAGGTGTGTATAAGGGAACAATTTTGGGTGTAGCAAGCAGTGGCAATGGCTTCAGCCCATAGAAACATTGGAACCTTTGAATAAATTAGCATTGTTCTTGCGGCTTCCACAAGAGTTCGATTTCGTCTTTCAACTACACCGTTTTGTTGAGGAGTTCGTGGAATACTTCTTTGATGATTGATTCCAACACTTTCATAAAACTGAATTAAGTCTTTGTTAACAAACTCTGTGCCATTGTTTGTTCGAACAATTCTAACAGTATTGTTGAGTCGAACCGAAGTCGTTTGATAAGTTTGATGATGACATCTGGAGTTTCATCATTTGTCCTCAAAAACTTTACCCAAGTAAATCGAGAGTAGTCATCAACAACTACTAGTATGTATTTCTTCCCATTTATCGTTTGCACTCTCATTGGTCCGCACAGATCCATATGAAGGGTATGAAGAACTTCCATTACCGAGTTTGTGGGTTTTGGTTTGTGGGCATATTTCGTGCTTTTTCCCAATTGGAAAGCTGAACAAAGATGATCTTTTTCATATTTTAATCTAGGCAAGCCTCTGACAAGATCCTTTCTGGAAAGGTTATTAATGGTGCCGAAGTTCAAGTGATTGAGACGACGATGCCATAACCATGATTTTGTTTTCGAAGCCTTTGACAACAAGCAGATTGGAGAAGACTTCATCATGTCTTCGATAGAGATAGTGTATAGATTTGAACCACGAGTTCCTCTTAACAGTTCCACACCATCGAGTTCTCTAACGAAACAAGTATGTTTTCTAAATGCCACTTCTAGATCGGAATCACAGAATTGACCAACAGAAAACAAGTTATGACCAAGACCTTCAACATAATATACCCTAGAGATTACACTTTTGCCAACAACATAGTCTCCATAACCCATAATTGCTCCAAAATGGTCGTTCCCGAATCTAACAGTCCCGATGAATTTACTCACGAAGTTCATGAGCCGTAAGCGATCTCCAGTCATATGCTTGGAACAACCTGAGTCCAGGTACCACAGAATGATTTGAACGATCTTTGAAATGAATGAATCTTTGGATGGACCAGCCTGTTGTGGTGAAGAGACCTTTGGAGAGACCATAGGTGAGATGATAGCCATGAAGATTGTTTGAGCAGTAGGTTATCATCGACATCAGAGTCAAATGCATCACAGTCAGCTACTTGAAAGGCATTTTGATGATTATGACCTATTTCCTGAATTGGCTGTTCATCAACATCAGCATCATAGGTTTTGGCATTGCCCTCAGTAAGAAACAACAACTCCTCTTCATCCAAAACAGCACCATTATCCTGAGCTTGCACAAGTAACATCTTGTCTCTGAAGTACTCTGCATTTTGGGGACGTTTTGGAGATGTGCAATTCCTTGCTATATGTCCATCACCACCATATTTGTAGCACTTAATTGGCTTTGCTTGAACTTGATTTCCATTCCTTCATCGATTCTGATTTGCAACATAACCTCCACCTACTCCACCTCTTCCCTGTTCATATTGTCTTCCTTGAACTGGTTGCACCATAACTTTTCCATCTCTGACAACAGCATGATTGTGTAGATTGGATGCAGTTCTGATCTCATTGTTAGTGTGAAGACTGTTGGTATGTGGATTAAGGGTCAAGTTTTGTTTAACCATAAGAGCCAATTGATTGATGAAGTTTTCCATGACTGCATCAGCATCAGCTTGCTAGAAACTCGGATCGGGAATGAGTTTGTGATTACCATTACCCGTGGGTATGACTTGAGAAGCTTTGGTTGTAATACCAACATTGGTGTAGAAAGCTGTTGAATCATTTGATGAGCTTGTTTCTCCCTGGTTGGTTTTGAACTGTTCAAGAATATTTTTTTCAAACATAGCATGTCTCTCATTCTGAAGAAGGAAGGCATACAGTTGCTCATAGTTTGTATTCTTCAATCCTTTGGTAACCTTCACAGCGGTGACAAATTTGTGCCATTCGGGATTTATGTTGTTCACAAACTTTGAGTTCAGCTGAATGTTTGGCATGGTCATTTTGATATTCCTCATATCATTCACAAGCTTGTGGAATCTCACGTAATATTCATAGACACTCTCATCAGGTTTCATCTTGAAGTGCTCAAATTCATCATACAGTTGTGATTCTCTGTCTTCCTTAGTTAATTCAGAACCCGAGAGAAGCATCTTGACATTATCCCAAACAGCCTTGGCTTCAGTGTTGTGATTGATAAGCTTGTAGATATCTTTTGGAAGACCTTGAAGTATAATGATTGAAGCCCTGATATCATGATCAAATCTCTTTTCTCCTTATCATCGAGCTCATCATACGTCTTTGGTCTGTCCAATCCAAAGATCATAGTTCCATCTGCAGCAGTATCAATTATGTCTCTTGTAGTCTCAATCTGATATGGTCCTTCATCAATATACTTGAGAATGTTGACTCCATTTTCCTTTCCAAGACAATACAACCTAATTCGTTGAGCCCATGAGTCATAGTCAGTTCTGTCAAGCATGGGTGGACGAGTGTCTGAACCAGCTGCTTGAACATCCTCAGCTACAATAGAGATGATTGTAGGCACGTTGGTAGACATGTTTACAGATTTCACGGGATTTTATAACTCTGTGATTAAACCGGGAAATAGATTCTTTCACGGGATTTTACTAAATCAAGAGAAAACCGTATTAGAAACAAGTATTAACCAAGTCGCTATAACCCTTGAACCAAGTCGCTAAGCACCAAGTCGCTAAGTAGCAACTCGCTAAACCTCAAGTCGCTGTGAATCAAGTCGCTAAGCACAAGTCGCTAAGACCCAAGTCGCTGGACACAAATCGCTTAAAGCACCAAATCGCTAAACAGTTAAGTCGCTAAAGAGCAACTCGCTAAGTATCCAAATCGCTAAGAGACAACTCGCTAAGAACTATAAGTACAAGTCGCTAGAAATAATGAAAGCAAGTCGCTACCCCTCCAAGTCGCTAGCCGTAGTGGAGAATCCACTAACTTGTACTGTTTGTTGGCTTGTCTCAATAGACAAGTCGCTACGATCAAGTCGCTACGACTAACACTACAAATCGCTAGAAATTATCAAGCAAGTCGCTACTGAAGAAATTCACAACGAGACTCAAGTCGCTAACTTGAAAAACTTCAAAAACACACTTTTCAATCCAAAACAAGTCCAACCACAGTGATTCAAGCTTTCCAAATCAAAACCCAAGCACTTACAATGATTCTAAACACAAAAGTACACCCAAAATTCAAATTTAAACACAAGAAATGATCCAAATGATGCAAAAACCACTAAACTTTTCCAAACTCAAAAACCATATAAAACCACTAGAAATCCAAGGATAAGTAAGAGAGATGATCAAACCATGGCTCTTGATACCATTTGTAACATATTGGATTTCACAAACACATCATAACATGATCACAAGTAGGCGTATAATTCAAGGTTTTAGAGAGAGAAATAGTTAGAGGTTTGGGAACTTAGTGAGAGAAAATTGAAGTATTATTATGAGCTCCAACTCTCTACCTTGGGAGGTAGAGAGTATTTATAGTCTTACACAAATCGCCACCTACGGGTTGTGGATCAAGCATAGAGTGGGTAAAGACCCGTCCATCCTCCACAGTGTTACACAACTAAATACTACTTAACATTAAATAATCTACGACTACGAGCTTTCTAACGATTACATATATTTGAGGTGACCGACTCTTTAATAACTGGATTTACTAAATCCTAACACTCCAATTACACTTCCTTTGTTGCTTCACTTGGTATTTCCTCTTGTGAAGGGATGTCCATTTCAGTTTGCCTTGGAGATGCATTTGCTTGACTCCCACCAGTATTAGTTGTAGTAGTATCATCACCCTTTTATGAGGTGGTGCAGATGCAAAAGCTGGAATATCAGAACCCATAACACCACCACTTCTAGAACCCCTGACACCAGTTGAAGACCCCCTAACACCACTTGCAGACCTACCCACACATGTTGCAGACCCACCCAAATCTGTTGCAGACCCACCCAAACCACTTGTAGACCCACCCACACCACTTGCAATACCTTTGGTTGGCCTAACAACTCTTTTTTTTATGCCTTAACTGGTTTTTCAATAGACACTTCCCTACAATCTTTTTTGTTATGACCAACTTTAAAACAATTTTGACAAGTAACAATTCCACATACCTTTAGTACTTTTGTAAAACTTCCACCTTCATGATTTGCCCTGATTCTTTTCTTTCTTGGCCTTCCTGGTATTTTTTTAGGCTTTGGAGGTAAATCTGTGGAGTATTGACTTTGATCAGACTAAAAGTCTATTCCATCCACTGGACTAAGATAATCGTGGTATGTTGCATAGTAAAGGGTTTTCCTAAACCAGTTTGGAACATAGTCTTCTGGAACCATGTTAATCTTGAATATAGCGGATGTGCCATGAACACATGGCAACCCAGATAGCTGCCACATTCTACAACTACATGTCCTTTCTGATACATCTACTTTGAAGGCTTCACTTCTTGCTCGTACCTTAAATGCATTAACCCAACTAAAATAACATGCCCGATTCTATAAAGTTTAAAAGAATTAGTATTTAACATTAATAATTAGACACTATATAACTTTAGTAATTAAATCATACCTTGTTTCATCCTTTAGCAACTCAATTTTCTTCTTGATTGATGGACATATGTCATCATGCCATGTTGCATAAATCTTCCTAGCAGTGTTCATCATTTCAAGCACTATCACCATCATAGCTTCCAACATAGTAAGTAAGGATTTTTTTTCTCACATGTAACAACACTAAGCTAAAGCACTAACTTAACCCATTTTTGGCAGGTTCATACTCTCAGTCCAACTCAAAAAATGCCCTAGACCATGGTTTAGGGTTTTTGTCTATCAAGTATTGATAAGCATTAGGGTTTGCACATTTAATTTTTTCCATGATTTTATTAAACAATTGATGATATGAAGCTTCAGAGGCTACTCAATACAAATTCCTAAGCTCCAGACCACTAAATTGCTTCCTAAAGTTTTCATAGATATGTCTAGCACACTACCAGCTTTTGGCCTTGTTTCACAACCTTTATTAGCCCCTTATGTTGATCAGACTTGAGTGTAAGACCTTGACCAATTGGCATATCCAATTAATCACCTAGCGATTATAAGAACCAAGTCCGATTGTCTTTACTTTCTACATTGATCACAACCCAAGCAATAGGGTAAATGTAGTTATCCCATCTCTTTTTATGACGATTAAAATCTTACCTTGATTAGGACTTTTTAAGAAACACACATCCAATGCAATCACTCTTCTACAACAATTGTTAAAATATTCTTTTAGCCCACCAAAACAAACATAGAAGTTTGTATTTTTAATAAAAGTTTGTATTTTTGTGTTAAGTTTATTTTATTTAATAAAACTTTGTATTTTTTTTTATTATTTTTTTGAATTTTCTTTTTATATAATTTGTATTTTAATTTAATAAATGAAAACTTAGTTTTTTTGGAAAAAATGAAGAAAATAAAAAAATGTGAGTCCCAAAAAGTTGGTGTTAACGGTGTTAAAAGTAAGGAGTATTTTAGTGTGTTGGTATAGAAAATGAAAATGCTAAGATAGCCCTCACATGACAACACTTTTTGATGTTATGAGTGTTATGACCCCTAATGTTCTAAGGCTGATGCTAATGGTGACTGTAAGTATTGTGGTCACTCCCTGCCACATCAACTTTCTCTTTTCAAGACTACACTCAACCATAATTTGCTAATAAGGCAGCAGCGTCGGGCAGCTAAGTTGGTATGGAAGAACTGCTGCGCCGTGGGAAATCCTTCTCTATACAAGTTCTCGGACGAGGTTTTTGAACGTAACTCGATAGGCGAGAGGTGTAAGCACCGCGAGGTGTGAAGCGATCTCGTACTAAACGAAAGAACTTTCACTTTCTATAACCAAAATGAAAGAAAGTCAACCTATTCCTGCAATTGTGGTCAGTCTCACTGCCTCTTTAGTTGACGCCCCCTACTTGCTCATTCGCAATGACTTAATGGCAAAAACGCGGTCATCTACTCGATTGATTAGGGGCAACATTACCGCTCCGGCCTAAATAAGAAAGAAAAAACAAGAATGTTTTGTCATTTTCTTAAGGTAGGGTGACAAGTGATGTGTGAGTACTTTCGCATTGTAATGCACTAATGCTTCATGAGGCTTTTTGTATTTTAGTGATATATTGGATGTCCTTGTAGACATTGAGTATGATATTGACCAAGCCCATATGCGGATTTTGTTAGGTTTGGTTTCATAACCTACAAAAACTGAACCATAAATGTTGTTTAAATGGTTAAAATCTGACTAGATAGTTTTGTTAAGTAATACTCCCTCCATCCCAAAATTATTGTCCCCCGACAAAAAACACACAGTTTAAAAAAAGTGCATTAATTACAGCTTTCTTTTTCTTACTTTTTAACAGAATAACAATTTTACCCTTTGACAATTAATTAATTCTTTCATTTAATCTAGTAAATAAGAATTTTGATTAGGGGTAATATGGTAAACCTAAATAATTATAACTTCTATATTTAGTAGTGGACAATTTTTCCAACCTAAAAAGGAAATATGGACAATAAAAATAGGACGGAGGGAGTAGTACTAGGTTAGATCATCGTATACTCGGCTTGGCCTATTTAAACTTTTGTATCTAACATTGTTGATGTTGACGTTTAGTTTATATACTAAACGAATTTTAAGGATGGATTGGTTTATATAACTTGTGGGTTTCATTTCATTTACATACACACAGTGAATTGCAAGTACCTATGACAATGCTTATTATACAAAGATTTGTACATAGGACTAATTGCTAGAGTACATGTTATGTGTTTGTATGTTATTTGTCTTGGCAAATTTTATGAATATTGCCTACGATGATTGGTACCACAATGACTAGCACGGGCTAAGTTCGTTTGACTATTTTGATGTTGAAACAGGCAAAATTCATATTCATATTTTCAACAATCATTAGATCTTTGTTTGAACAAAGATATACACGAATATAGCGAGCAAATATTCAACAAAAAATTTTCTTCTTTCACAAACGTTGATAGCCGGCAATGACCATCAGTTACATAAAAAATAAAAAAAAATAAAAAAAAAATAATAATAATAAAAATAAAAAATTTACTACACATTTTATCTTTAAAAAAGGGTTTTGGTTATTAAATAGTAATAAACTTTTTTAAATGGATCGATTTGCTACGTGAATTTTGAAAAAGTTGTTTAAATGTAACGAACTTTTATAAAGTGTGATAATCTACACATTTTGATGGCGTGTCATACCTAAAAGTCTGTCACGTGACACAATTTATAACGTGATATGCAATCAAAATGTGCAAATTAGAACATTTTATGAAAGTTTGTTATATTTACACAACTTTTTCAGAGTTCATGTAGCAAAACAAGACATAAAAAAGTTTACTGCTATTCTATCATCAAAACCCAAAAAAAAAACAAAGTTGGGAACTTAAGAGTCCTTCTTTACCAAATAGGCAGAGGACACCTCTTTTATAAAAGAGAAAATTACCAAAATAGGCCAAATATTCAAGGTTGGTTTATTTTCTAGACATTTTTATCATCTCTTTCCCATTTAGGTCACGCTCAACTGCTCGACTCCACAAAAATTTGACACGTGTCAATCCTTTCAGACTTTTTTTTAAAAGTGAAAAGAATGACAGCGTGTCAAAAATTGGTGGATTCGGCGGAAAGCAAAAGCTTGAGCAGTCCAAAGAAATTCAAGTCCAGCTTGAAAAAGAAATGACACGTGTCAAAATTTTGGTGGAGTCGAGCAGTTGAGCAGTTGAGCGTGGCCTAAATGAGAAAGAGATGATAAAAGTGTATAAAAAATTGACCAACCTCAGATATTTGACCTCTTTTAGTAATTTTCTGTTTATAAAAATACTAGATCTATCATGAGAAAATCTCTTACGTGAATCGTGAAGCAATGCTTTATGAATATCATACTCACATACTAACTAGGACTCTAAAGTATTTAATTCAGAATGAGTAAAGAACACAATAAAATAATAACAATGCCAACTCATATCTGCTATGAAAATGTTAGGTATGAAGTGTGAATGGATGTGTGCGTAGGTAGCTTGATCCTTAAAGATGTAATAAAGGTACTTTTCAAGTTTTGGTTGTGAAAAGTGAAGTGATGTGTAGAATAGAAATAGCATACAAAAGTTAAAAGTTAGAACCAGAGTATCAGACATATAAATCATTTCAAGGATACTATGTTTTCCTATGTAACAATTTTTTTACTTTTTTTTTTTCTCTAATTTCAAAAAGCCATGAAATAAGTTCACTTGGCATACTTTGTACCAAATTCTTAAGTCATTTTCAGTTTGGACTTTTGATCCGCGTAAAATAGTGCAAGAAAGAAGTCTGTGTGTCTAGGTCAGATGTCCAACTTTGGTGAAAATTTGATACTAATTTTCATCAAAGTTGGACATCTAGAAGTTATACTTGATCCTCGTAGCCTTTTTTCAAAGAAAGAATGAAAGGTCATTTTCTAGCCGATACCGCAACACCAACTAAACCCGCGAGCTCCTTGCATGATTTTATAGAAACCAAAACTCCAGATTAGAAAACCTGTAGAGAAGACCTCAAGTTTGTCTATTGCCTTTCTAAATTGGTCCACTATAAGCCCATTGGTATATCGGGCTGACCATAAGCCCATTAAGAATCACATACTAGTATATATTTCTTTCTTTTGTGTTTCTTAATTATATGATCAAAAGTCCAAACTTCCTTCACTTGAATTCGTTAGTAATTGTTTAGGATTTTAAGGAAGCTATGATGAATTGAATAAAAAGAGAGTTTCTCTTTAATAACATTTGGGACTAAAAGGGTTTATTGAATTCATTAACTTTTTTAACAACGAGTTAGTACAATACTATATTTAGTGATTTGATCCCACAATACTAACTCAGAAGCCAGAAGGTAGTCCCTGCCAGTCTCGAATCGACACATTTCACAATAGATTTTTCTACTTTTTGCTGTTCTAGCTTGTATTACTCAATCTGTTTTGGTGAGATAGTTACTGGCCGTTAAAAAATAATTACTCGCTGTGTTTTGGGTTTCTTGGGATTTACTTTGTTCATGAGTAAACCAAGAATGAATAAGCGGACATTTTATAAGTTATATTCATAATCTCTATAGCAAAACATGATTTTTTTTTAACGAAAACTAATTATCTCACAATATATATACCACAAAGTATCTCACATGTGTTAAGTAGGTTTTGAACCCACGACATTTAATCGAAAAACTTTTCACACAATTTATTAAAAAACCGGTTTGATATGTACTATTTTTTAAATTATAGAACAAAGTTTAGGAGTATCAAAACTCTCTTTATATAATGCAAGTAATTTGTTAACCACAACTTTTAACTTGGTGCACCACAACTAATCACTCGTTAAAAGATCTGTTTTTTTACATGATTTAGCGAGTAAAAAGAGATGATTCTTACACCATATAATTTGATGCATACATTAACTCAAGTTTTGAAGCACGTTAAATTCCAACCCAAAGTGAATTAATTCGAAGCTGTAAAAATGTATAAGCTAGCTCAAAGTGAATTAATTCGAAGCTATAAAAATGTATAAGCTAGGTCTACAACACTTGAACTTGACCCAAAAATCCAGCTTGAAAAATGATAAATTACATAAAAACGAGGGTTATACCGATAAACAAACTTGTTTATAAGATGCATCAGAATCTCCAAAGTTTTGATGTTTTGTGCTTAGAATTTGAGATAAAACAAAGATAAAGTCTCAAACAAAGATTTCGTCGAAGTGCATGGATGCCAAAATTTTGATGTTTTTTGTTTGGATTTAGGGGTAATATACAAAAAGAAATTCCCAAACGAGCCATGAATTAAGAATGGCATTTTCTAATTATGTTAGTGTCAATGATATAATAAACATTAGTAATGTTATTAACATTTAATTGGTGGGCATATGAGTTTATATCGTTAGAACCCTGAATAATACATGTAATTTAATTAAAAATCTCCCTTTCCTTCTTAATAAAACTAGACGAATACCACGCAAAGCGATTATGTATAACGGAAAATAATTATATTTATGAAATCGTGATTCTGATTTGATCCTTGATGCAAAACTTACAAGATTAATTTGTAGTCGTTTCAAGAAAAAAGTTCATGGTTAGAAACAAAAAATGATTAAAGTTTAAGGATTAAACTATTGACTAAAGATAAAATGAGAATAATCTTTAAAATAAGAAGGATGAGAAATAACTATAACTTAATTTGAATTAGATGTATCCTTAATCTTTTAGATGCATCATAATATATTTTTTAACTAAAGATTTAATGCATATACATATATTAGATGCATTTCATCAAGTTAGACGAATCATATATATTTTTCGTCCTCTACGGGTCAAATTTGTTGCTAGTACTACTTTGCATCGTTTTCACTTCAAAATCACTTTCAAAACTAATTGTGATGCATCTAAATAAATAGAGATGCATCTAAAGAGGTATGATCAAATGAGAAATATAATCAAGATGAAAAGAATGAAAAAAAACCACAACCACAAATATTAGATACATCCATAAAAATAGATGCATCTTCATATTGTTATTTTTTCTTTATTTAAAATATGTGCCTACAAATATTTCTCACTCTTCTCATTTAAATAATTCTTCTCACTAGATCCATACTCTGCATCTAAATCAAGTTAATGCATCTCAAATATGTGTTTATAATTATTTCTCATGCTTCTCATTTAAGTTTTTTTCCCACTGGATCCTTACCTTTAACTTATATTTAAAAAATGATTTTGCTACTTTTAATCAAGGGTATAAGAATCCATTTAACGTTACTCAAATTTGAAGAATTTTAAGTTTAAAAAATACATATGAATTTATTGTGAAGGTATGTTTGGCAAAACTAGCTGTAAGATGTGTGTTGTAAGCTGTAAACTAGCTGTAAGATGTGTGTTGTAAAATGTAAGTTGTAAGCTGTTAACTACAAAGCTGTTAACTAATAAAAACGATTTATTACTATTGTAATTAAGTTGATTGCATAATTATTTAGGGGAGTGATTTCAACCTCACCTAATAATATATTTCATTTAATAATACGATAATGGATAACTATTTACTTGCTATTAAGTTATTCGGAAGAAATCTAGTGAAGAGATAAATTGAAATGAGAAAAATAAAAAGAAATATTAACTACATATTTTAAATAATGGAGAGAAATATTAAAGGATATGCATCTATTTTTTCCGATGCATTTGAAATGTGCAGTTGTAATTTTTTCTCATATTTTTAATTTTAATTTTATTTTTTATTTGATCCACACTTTTAAGTTGTTAACAATCTTTCAAAACTAATATATTTTTTTTTTAACATACTTCTCGAAACTAATATTAGACTACAATAGAGCAATAAAACTTGACTTCATCTAATAATATATTTCTTTCTAATAAAGATAATGGATAACTATTTAGATGTTTCTCAAAATAATCTTGTAAAAATTGTTTAGAAAGTCATTAATTTTCGATTAATGATATTTCACAATCTTAACCGTATATAACGATATCATAATATAATTATGATTTATATTTTTGATCTCTAATACTTAGGGCTTGTTTGGTAGTAGCTTTTTTGGGAACTGTTAATTTTTTGTTACAAAAATAATCATTTAAATTAAGTAGCTCTGTTTTGATACATTGACTTAAAGCTTTTCCTTTAAACAAATAGCTCCTAAATGAAAAAGATGATTCATGAAGCTTGTTTTTTAAACATCTTGGAGCTGTTAAAACTTTAAATTACTGATATACACTCAAACATTTATATACAATCATAGATATGTCAATTTATGGCATTTTACATCTTATAATCACATTTAACAGCTAACTTACCAAACACTATTATCGAATATATATATATATATATATATATATATATATATATATATATATATATAGGATAAATATCAAATAAAAAGACAAATATCCGTAAAAAGATAAAAAGATTTTTTTTCAAAAAAGTTCTCGAAAAATTCCCAAAAAATTCCATAAGATCGGGTATGATGGTGCATGAAAAAGCTGTGAAATTTTTTTTCTTTCTAAAAGAGGATATTTTTCCCTGAAAAAAATTATGAAAAAATACGTTTGCGCATTAAATCGTTTTTTTGTGCATCAAAAATTGATTTTTGCACCCAACTTCTTTTGACTTTTTTCATCAAAATAACATTACGCATCTAACTAAAACAAGTTGAAAATTTTGTGCATCAAAATTTTTTTGCGCATCAAAACTCAAAATTATAAAAAATGTTTTCACAAAAGTTTTATGCACCAACATACCCGATCTTGTGGAATTTTTTTGGAATTTTTGGAGAATTTTTTAAAAAAAATAAATCTTTTTATTCTTTTTACGGATATTTGTATTTTTATTTTAACTTTACCCTATATATATATATATATATATATATATATATATATATATATATATATATATATATATATATATATATATATATATATATATATATATAGTAGGGATCCAGTGAGAAGAAAAACCAAAATGAAAAGAATAAGAAGAATTTCTAGCTACATATTTCAAATCAGAGTGAGATTTTTTAGGGGAGATGCACCTAAATTTGTAGGTGCATCTGAAATATGTGGTTGTGGTTTCTTCTTATCATTCTTATTTTAAGTTTTCTTCTTATTTGATCCCAACTATATATATATATATATATAGGGAAGGGATCGGGTGGGTTTTAAGCTTTTAAGTAGGGATTGTGCAGAAATATCACAGTAGCTTTTTAAAAAAAAATCAAAAAAAAATCTGAAAAAATTAAAAAAATAAAGAGCATGATAAATTATTAAGAATCGCTGAAAAAAATTTCAAAAAAAAAATCGTTTTCATGATTAAAGGTGTTGTGATATTTAGGTCGATTTTGACTTTTTTACAAAAGTCAAGATCAGATCTTGACTTTTGTAAAAAAGTCAAGATTTGATCTTAATATCACATAAACTTTTTTTTTAAATACAAATTGTTAATATCACATTAACTTTTTTCTTATATCACAGGATTACTTTTTGTTTTTTAACTAATATTATTAATATCATCATAACTTTTTTAATAAAAAAATGTTAATATCACGGTTACTTTTTATATCACAGAAACTTTTTTTCTTTTTTTAATATAATTGTTATTATCACCGTAACTATCATATGTTTTTTAATAAAATTGTTAATATCATAGTAACTATCATATGTTTCTTAATATCACGGTTCATTTTTACATGTAAAAAAGCTTAATATCACAGTTGGTTTTATAATATCACAATTTTATAATATCACATTTTCTTAATATCACAGTAGAACTCATAATATCGTTAATATCACAATAGAACTCATAATAAAAAAAACAAAAAAGTGCTCAGAAAAATCTGGAAAAATAAAAAAAATGAAAGAAGATAACAATAGTAACGATCCCTCCAAAGGAAAAAAAATTAAAAAAAAAATCGTTTACATGGTTAATTGCTACCGTGAAGTTAGCGCAGATCTTGACTTTTTTACAAAAAGTCAAGATCAGATCTGGAATGAGCAGTCCAGATCTATCCGCACATCCGCACGAATTAAAAAAATCCGCACATGATCCTCACTCTATATAACAAGCGTTCAAATGAGATGTTTATTTTTTGTGAGAACGCGAGAAGAGATCTAGACCGTAAGATCAAGTAAATCTGATTTTGGGCGGAATGGCATTATTGTAAATATTAGACGAAATTTTTAAGGGTCTTAATGAATTATCCTCATTTGCTTCCGCAACCCTAAACTTTATCCCTTTTTTTCTCTCTGTCTCTCCTTCTATCTCACGTAAACACACATAAAAAACATACACAAACTCAAATAGCAAACCAGATCTCGGTATTAACCACATATTCGTCATCTCCTTCATTTCCATCATCTCAGTCACCGCATATGCGTTATCTCCGTCATCTCCGTCACCGCATATACGTCATCTCCTTCATCTCTTTCGCTTAATATCCGGCGTTGACTCCGGTATGCGCTCTCTAATTTCTTTTTCTGCTTAAATCTGATTTAGTTTTAACTGTTTAACAACTTTTCTCCGGCGTTGACTCCGGCATTGACTATCTCATGAAGATGTTAATTGATTTATTACACATCTATTTTTTGCACATGTGAAGATGTTTATTGGTTTATTAATTACTGTTTTTAGTGTTTGTTTGTTACTTTCAATATCTAATGATGTGTTTTTTTATTACATATCTATTTTTGCACTTGTGAAGATTTTTAATTGATTTATTAGATAATCGCTTTTTAGTGTTTGTTTGTTACATTGACTATCTAATGATGCGTTTGTGAAACAATAGTTTACAGATTAGGTGTCTGATGTTAAAGATGAATTAAATTGCATAAATCATTGTTTTAAGTTTTGATATTTTGATTTTAGGTACGTTTGAAGAATATTGAGATTAGCGATTATTTGTTTATTTAAGTTTTTAAAAATTATCTTTGCGAGTGAAGAATATCAGTGAGCAATGGAATTTTGAGTTCATTATCGGATTTAAGTTTAGTTAGAGTATCTTTGCATGTGAAGAATATTGAGATTAGTGATTATTTGATTATTTAAGTTTTTAAAAATTATCTTCACGAGTGAAGAATATCAGTAAGCAATGGAATTTTGAGTTTATTATCGGATTTAAGTTTAGTTAAGAGTATCTTCGCATGTGAAGAATATTAGTTAGAAATGAAGTTTTGATGTTATTAGCAATTTTTTGTTATGATTTAAATTTAGTAAAAATTTCTTCACGGGTGAAGAATATCAGTAATCAATGGAATTTTGAGGTTATTATCGGATTTAAGTTTAGTTAGTATCTTCGCATGTGAAGAATATTGAGATTAGTGATGTTTTTATAAATAATCTTCACGAGTGAAGAATATCAGTAAGCAATGGAATTTTTGATGTTAATAGCGGATTTTTTTGATGATTTAAGTTTAGTAAGAGTATCTTCGCGCTTGAAAAATATCATGAATGAATGAAATTTCAACGTTGTCAGCGTTGTGAAATCATTGTATCCAACTGAAATTCCCTTTGAGGATCCCGTGATGTGGTGGTGTTAGTGGTTCATGATGGTTGCCTTAAGTGGTGCATAATTGTGAAGCCTCGTTTTATTCACTTTTTCTGTTTATGAGGTCATTGTTTACAGGCTGAGATGGTCTAGCAGGCTGAGTGATTTAATGATTTAGTGGAATCAATACGTTCAGCTGATTCAGATTGCTTATCAGTGGCATTAGGTCTTGAATTATTAGCCAAGTAACTTCTGGTAGTATCAGTTGAGGCAGGCATTCTGCAACATTTCGGAATTAAAAAAATAATCATAGTATTTTTTTACAATATAGGTAAACCTAACTTTAACTAATTGCTTATGTGATCATTTTAAAGCTGATATATGCTTATCTAGCTTAGTTTCAACTAGATAGGTTATTTCGTTTATTTGGAGTTAGCGCTATTATTTGAGATAGCGATAATAAAATAGTCAGCTTCATGAGATGTTTACTTTAAAGTGTATCTAAATCATTTTTACAAGCATAAGCAGAAAATATAAGAAATCCTAACCCATAAGTGTAAGGCATAAAATACAAAGCAATCTCAAACACCCTGTTAGCATGGTTCCTTAGCAATATTTAAAGAAACTAGAGCTGGACCTGTGGTTTATTGGAAAGATCTGTGTATGAGTTTATTTTACTTGTTTTTAGGGGTTTGACATTTTTGTAAAGCACCTATGATAATTTGTATGAGTTTATTTTACTTGTGTTTAGGGGTTTGACATATTTTTAAGTTTAGTTATAGTATCTTCACGCTTGAAGATTGTGAGTTATTGATTAAGTTTTAATGTTATTAAAAATTAGAACACTACTCATTCTTGTGACATTTACGAAATCTTAGATAATAAAGTACAGAAGATAGTTGAAGGATATGATTTAAGTTTAGTTAGACTATCTTGATGTTTGAAGAATGTCTGTAAGTAATGATGATTAATTGTTGGCAAAAACTTCAATAATCTTGCTTATTTTGTTTATTAGTAAGAATAAATTTGAATGATGTGGTTATCTTTTTTATGTGTTTGTGAGAGACTTATAGGAATTAAATTGAATTAGGGGAGTATTATATTCAAATTCACAAATTTCTAGTGGTCATTTTTGTATGTGCAGAGATCAAGATGTATCCTAGTTATCGATACAATTATGTTTAGCAAGTCTCGTGGAACATTACTACTATTCCACACTTATGGATTAATACATCGGGTTAATAATTTTGAATGTGTAATCTAAACATAAATTCTCTAAAAGCTGATATATTATGGCATGTTCTAAATAGATAATTAGACATTTGAATAGATTATTGAGATTTGATATTTGAGGGTATAGATTTTTCACATTTGAAAGACGAAAATTTTGCAATATCGATACATAAACATTATCAGTTGGAATGAAGAAATGGTATCTTTATTGAAAGTAAGGGAGGCTCTGTTACGTTGGCGATGAAGATATTATTTTTGTGCATTTATATTTTCCAGGCATAAGTTACCAGATCATAATAGCTTGTCATATAATTTAGCTAGCTGTTTTCTTTCACTAAATTGTGAACTGTTAAATTTTGGGGTATCAATCTGTGGCAAACATATCATTCTATCAATTGCTAATGGCTTTCAAGTTATGTTCATTGCAGAGATTCTACAGGGGTTAATCATGGACAAAGAATAAAAGGTTTAAAGTTCCAAGATGCTCGTTTCTGCTGATGCTATACCCATTTCTGCTGATGATTCATTTATAGCCGTTAGAGGGTCTTTGTGTAACTTAATCTCCTATTTAATAAGTCCCTTAATCTAGGGTTAGATACATTGGTGTGTGCAGTCATTGTTACACACTCTTCTCTTCCTTTTGATCATTTCATTGATCTTGTCTTGTCTTTGTACTTACATGATTATTGTCTCATTGACATTAATCTAACCTTGTAACATTTTGGATACTATTTTAAACTTAATCTAAGCTGACTATTGTGGCTTAGGTTTGAATAAAGGTTCTATTGTTCACCTTGTGTTTCTTATACTTTCGTACATGGTATCGAGCTTCGGGCTCATTGATTCTCTTTGGCAACAAATTGGTGGTTTGGGGTTATTGCTATTGGCGTAATTACTGGTTATCTTCTACTTACAATTAGCCCTAGACTAAGTGAATCTAGTGTAATTGTGATTTGTTCTTCCGCTGCATATTTCTCTGTAAGTCTAAGTCTTATCTCTTCTTCAAACATACAGTACTTAAGTCTTTGTGGGTGCAAACGGGTAGACTAACATCTTGATCTGCCACCTTTGAGTGGTACGAATACCTGCTCTGGTTTACCCTAGTCCACATGCTTGGTGCTTGTTGTTTCTTATATACAAAGTCTTATTTATTTCTTTATCTGTCTATCTGCTCTTGTCCTTTATTTCTGTCTGTGTTTTTGTCTATAATATCATATATGTCTATCTTATTGTTTGTTCTATGGCTATTGGTGATGATAATATTAGGGGTGGTGGTTCTTCCACTGAGAAAAGCTTATCCTTTGGTGATGCTTTGTATTTACACCCCAATAACACAAATGGTACACCCATTATTACTATCAAACTCACTGGAACTGAAAATTACAAAATATGGAATATGGCCATGACTTTTGCCTTAAGGAACCATAATAAGTTAGGGTTTATTGATGGTACTTGCATAAGAGATGATTCGAACCCTAGTCTTGCTAATCAATGGGATACTTGCAACTCTGTTGTAGTTACTTTGATCCTTAACTCTCTCACCGAACTATTTGTGGTGCTATATATGCTAAAACTGCCTATGAAATGTGGAATGATCTTAAAGATACCTATGATAAGGTTGATGGTTCAGCTATCTTTAATTTACATAAAAATATAAACTCTCTTAGTCAAAGTGGTCCTCTCTTGCTGATTACTATAACAACCTTAACTCTTTATGGAAACAATTTAACTGTATGATTAGCTTGCCTCCTTGCACTTGTGAGGCTGCAAAACATTTTGAAAAACACAATCAGTTAATCAAATTAATGCAATTTCTTATGGGTCTTGATGACTCCTATGTTTCCATCGAAGCAATATTTTAACCAGAGATCCTTTACCTAATGTCAAAACTGCTTTCTCTGTTGTCTATGGAGAAGAATCTCACGAAATGTTTCATCCGGGAATAGCTCGCTAAACCCAATGCTACGTCTTTGCCTTTGCAAAAACTTCGATGGTGGAAAATTTTTGATAACAAAAAGGATTTAACAACAATTTTAAAAATTCGGTTTCAATGCCGTAACACTCAAACAACAGAGGACCAAACATGAATCTCAAATGTACTAACTGCAAAAAACCCGGTCACACTGTTGATAGATGTTATGATTTGGTTGGTTATCCTGCTGGATATGTTAAAAGGAAGTTTAATTCCAAACCCTTCGCAGAACAATGTTTCGCTGACACTAATCTTTCCACTAATAATGGAGCTAGCAACTCCCTGTCTCTTTGTCTAATGAATGACTCTCCGACTTATGAGTCGCTTAATGACAACAATGTGTCTTCGCTAATGCCAATGTAGCGGTAAAATTTTTCAGAACCTTCTTTAATGGCAGTGTCAAGTTTAACATAAACTTTGATAAATTTTTGAACAACAACACTAAAACCTTATCTGGAAACATACGTCTTGGTTGGATTGTTGATTCGTGCAAATCAGATATGACTGCTTTCGCAAAAATTTTAATTAATGTTGTTGACATTTCAAATCTTGGTCTAACCGTTGGTCATCCCAATGGTACTCATGCCTTAATTACTAAAATTGGTGACTTAAAGGTCAATAATGACCTAACTCTTTTTGATGTTCTGGTGGTTCCCGAGTACAATGTCAGTTTGTTGTCTGTTCATAAGATTGCTAGAGACAATAAAATGTTTGTTGGCTTTAATGAATCTAATTGTTATATATAGGATTTACATCAAAAAAGGATTGTGGGATTGGTAAACAATGTGATGGGTTATATATGTTTGATATTGATTCCACATGTAAGATTGCTTCTAATAACCTGCATTTCTTTTGTCATGTTTCTAGAAATCTCTGGCATCAAATACTTGGTCATCCCTCTGACCAAGTCCTACATATACTTAAGTCCACACTTAAACTTGATGGAACCTCTGACCGACCATCTCTGTGATACTTGTAATAAAGCTAAACAAACCAGGGAACCATTTCCTTTAAGTGAACATAAATCAATTAAAATTGGTCAACTTGTTCATCTAGATGTATGGGGACCATATAAAGTCACTAGCAGAGATGGTTACAAATATTTTTGACCATTGTTGATGACTATTCTAGGGCAGTCTGGGTTTACATGCTTAAGGGAAAGGATGATGTTTATGTTTCCATTGCTAACTTTACTCACATGCTAGAAAATCAATTTGAACACAATGTTAAGATATTCAGAAGTGATAACGGGACATAATTTGTCAATAACAAACTTCAACACTTCTTTCATGAAAAGGGAATTTTACATCAAACCTCTTGTGTTTACACACCTCAACAAAATGGTATTGCAGAAAGGAAACATAGGCATCTCCTTAATGTGGCTAGATCCCTTATGTTTAGGGGGAATTACCTCTATATCTTTGGCCTGAATGTGTTCTAACTGCTGCTTATGTCATAAGCAGGTTACCCTCTTCGTGTTGTCCGGCAAGTCTCCCTTCTTCCTTGTGTAAGGGCTTGACCCTTCACTCTCTCTCCTTAGAGTCTTTGGCTGCTTATGCTATGCCACCATTCTCAACATCTCTCATAAATTTGGTAGTAGGTCCGAAAAAGTGTCTTTATTGGCTATTCAAATGAGAAAAAGGTTACAAACTCTTGAGCTTAGAAACAAAAAATATTTTTTACTCCAGAGATGTCAAATTTTATGAAACTGTTTTTCCTTTCAAAATAAAAAATACTTTGTCAAAACCTTTTGTTGAAACTTATGTGCCTAAAGATTTAAATCACAAAAATTTCTTTGACTCACAAATAAGTCCCAATGATGAAGGGAGAGTGACATCCTATGATGATGGCACAGTGGTAAGTCATCCTACTAGGATTGATGAACCAGTTGCAACATCTATAGATGATAATACACACCCTGAGGGCACCATATCACATGAATCACATCATGCTGATGCATCTTCGATTCTGCGATACATCTTCTCGATTCTGATACATCACCCGATTCTCGCTGAACAAGAAAGAGGCTTGCCAGCCACTACTGTTAGAAGGTCAACCAGAGCTTCTAAGTTGCCTAGTAATCTTAATGACTTTATTATAGAAGGGAAAGTCAAATATGGTGTTGAAAAGGTTGTTAATTATTCTAATTTAAACAAAGATAATTACTGCTTTGCTTCTAGTCTTAATAAAAGTATTGAACCTACCTGCTATGAAGAAGCTATCCTTGATAGTAATTGGGTTGATGCTATGAATTCTGAAATTGAGGCCTTAAATGAAAATCATGCTTGGGATATAACTGATCTCCCACCTAATAGAACTCCCATTGGTTACAAATGGATCTTTAAAATCAAATATAAAGCCAATGGTGAAGTTGATAGATACAAGGCTAGATTAGTTGTTAAAGGTTATAATCAAAGGGAAGGAATAGACTATGATGAAACCTTTTCTCCTGTTGTGAAAATGTCTACTGTTAGATGTCTTATTGCTTTAGCTGTGAAAAACAAATGGCCTCTTTTCCAACTTGATGTTAACAATGCTTTCTTGTATGGAGATCTTGATGAAGATATCTATATGACCATCCCTAAGGGGTTCTGTAATGAGAATAATAAAAATAAAGTTTGCAAACTTGTCAAGTCCATGTATGGCCTAAAACAAGCTCCCAGGAAATGGAATGAAAAACTTGTCAATGTTTTAAAGGAAAATAATTTTGTTCAATCTGTCAATGATCATTCTTTGTTCACCAAAACAGAGAATAACAAGTTTATTGCTCTGCTTGTTTATGTTGATGATATTGTCCTTCGAAACTGCATTGATGAGATAAACCTATTCAAAGAGTTTCTAAAATCAAATTTTCATATTAAAGACTTGGGAAATCTAAAATATTTTCTTGGCATTGAGGTTTTAAAAACTGGGAATGACATTTGTCTCTCCCAAAGAAAATACTGTCTTGAACTCCTCAAAGAATTTGGCCTTCTTTGGTGCAAACCTGTGTCCACTCCTATGGAACCCAACTCTGTCCTTCCATACATTCCCACTGCAGATGATCCTTTACTTGTCAACATCACTGGTTATCTGAAGTTACTTGGGAAACTTATCTATCTCACCCATACAAGACCTCGACATCTCATACTCGTTCGTTTATGCGGCACAATATATGCATTCTCCCTTGAAATCTCATCTAGAATGTGCCCTCAATGTAACGAGATATCTAAAAGGAGCTCCGGAAAAGGTCTAAGGTACAATTTCAAAGAACTCGACAATCATCTTGAAGGATATAGTGATGTCGATTGGGCCAAATGCAAGAAAACCAGAAAATCTATCACATGGTATTGTGTTTTCTTTAATGATTGTCTGATCTCATGGAAAAGTAAAAAACAAAACACTATTTCAAAATCTTCCACGTAAGTAGAGTATAGATCTATGTCTACTGCTGTCTGTGAAATCATTTGGATTCAAAAAATCTTAAAGGATCTAAAAGTTGATATTAATCTCCATGTTAATCTTTTTTGTGATAACAAATCGCTTTACAACTTGCTGTCAACCCTGTTTTCCATGAAAGATCAAAACACTTTGAAATTGATGTTCACTTCATCAGGGAAAAAATTGCTAGAGGTGTTATAAGTGCTAAAAAGATTGGCTCTTCAAACCAAACTGCTGACATACTTACTAAAAACCTCCCTCGTCTATCAAGATAAATTTTTGTGTGAAAAATTGATATTGTTTGATATGTTTGCCCATCGGGGGAATGTTAAATTTTGGGGTATCAATCTGTGGCAAACATATTATTCTATCAATTGCTAATGGCTTTCAAGTTATGTTCATTGCAGAGATTCTACAGGGGTTAATCATGGACAAAGAATAAAAGGTTTAAAGTTCCAAGATGCTCGTTTCTGCTGATGCTATACCCATTTCTGCTGATGATTCATTTATAGCCGTTAGAGGGGTCTTTGTGTAACTTAATCTCCTATTTAATAAGTCCCTTAATATAGGGTTAGATACATTGGTGTGTGCAGTCATTGTTACACACTCTTCTCCTCTTTCTGATCATTTCATTGATCTTGTCTTGTCTTTGTACTTACATGATTATTGTCTCATTGACATTAATCTAACCTTGTAACATTTTGGATACTATTGTAAACTTAATCTAAACTGACTATTGTGGCTTAGGTTTGAATAAAGGTTCTATTGTTCACCTTGTGTTGCTTATACTTTCGTACATGAACCAACATATAAACTAATGACTTTGTGTTTACACTAGAAATGGTGATATGAATTCTCTTTCTATGCATGTATTTGGTCTTAAGCTTTTTTGTTTTTTGAGTTTTTTAATGTTGGTTATTATAGCTTTTTGTTTATAGGTTTTGGTCCTTGACTTATTTAAGAAGGTGGGGCACGAGGGGTGTTCGGTTTTGTGTTTCAAAAGTGATTATGTGATTGTTGTGCTATCATGATTAGTTTATAACCCAAAAGGGGAGCCTAGTGGTGTGGGCTAGTTCATTTTTCACAAGCTGCAACTTTTCTGGTCCAGGGCAGCCCTGAAACACTTAGCAGAGTAGGTTGTGGATGAGATTAGTTTTCAAGAAAACAATCACTGTTCCCATCATTGTCGAACATTCTCCTAAGCGTGCTGCTGAGTCATTCATGAGCATTAGCGCAACACCCATATTGTCCTCGTAGTTTCTAGTCTTTGGGGATAGTGAGACTAATTTCTAATATTTATGTTTGGGGGGCATATAATGATTTTAGAATTAGATGCATTATTCACGATCACTTTACATTCTAGAGTGGGTGTTTGGAATTGTTAATTAAGACTACTTATCAGTACAAGCACTTTGGAATAACCAACTCCAAAACAACTTATATCTTTGTATGACTACTATTGCAGATCTTTGAATTCTAGTGTAACCGTATGTGTTCTATCTTGAATAAGGAACCTGCGAATTTTCATGCGTTATTATTATAAGTTGTGGGGAGGCTAGAGATCTTATATATGACTACCTTTTATACCTTTGATCGTAAGGATCCGTTTATTGTTTACTCAATTATCCTCAAGTTATTTAAAAAAAACACTTTAAATAACTAATCCAACACTTAATTTGATGTGCAGTAGATAGTCCTCTTAGTTAGGACAAAATTGAAAGTGATCGTGATCAAGATGGGATCGAAGATTACAGGAAAGAGGAACAGTGATCAAGGGTAAACCACTTGCTCAGCCTATTGACGATCTTTTCGTAGTTTAAATTCCCTCATCGCCTCCTCAATCCCATTCACTTTTTCTTCTTTTCAGGTTCATATATATGATATTATAGGAAAGAGGAACACTGATCGAGGGTACACCATTGGTTCAACCTTTCGACGATCTTTTTGGGTTTAAACTCCATCATCTCCTCAATCTCATTCTCTCTTTTCTCTTTTAAGTTTGTATATATCTTAAAATGGGCAGGTAGGGTAATGGGTCAGTAGTAAAATTGTGATATGTGACAATACTTGTAATTACGCATTGTTATGTTTTGTGCTGGTGCATAAACTACCTAACAATTTTACCTAAATTTGTTGATCCGGAACATCTTTTCACCTAAATTTGTTACTATTTTTTAAGTAATATTTAGTACCTCAAACAATATTATGCATTATTGTTTCTAAAGCACTAACTCCTTAAAATGTTCAGGCTGCAAAGAAGCAAAATATGACAAGGAGTCTTTGATGAAGTTCTTCCGAATGGTATGCATCTATTGACTCTTTTGTACACTTGGTTAAATAGTCAACGTAGGCAATAATGTAATTATGTATATAATTACTTTTCAGTTGGTAAGAAGAAGATACTTCTCAGATGAGTTACCTGTTGCAAGCCCATGGTCTACCTCAGTACCACGACCATTGCAGAGGCCTGGGGACAGCATAATTGAGGAAGATCAATTATAACCTATTATTGTGACTTCAAGTTGCAAAAACCAGAAACACGTTAAAATCTAAATCTAAACTCCTCCACAGTGCGGAAGGACATCCTTTATTTTTATAACCTATTATTATGACTACCATAACAACTATTTATTTTTATAATGGGATGCACTCATGCACTAAATTAGTAATTTATTTCTTACTTTTTATGCTACAAAATTTCTCTACGGTATACATGGCGGACTATGCAGGGTCTGCCTCTAATCTACAGTATTCACAAAACTAATCTATTAGATGATGAAAGAACATAGATGCATTTTTTTCATACCTACCTTAACTGCAAAGAAGCCATTGTTGTTACCTTACATTATTGTAGCTAGGAATCTGTCCCCTTTTACTCATAAGTTGCAAAATTGCCATTGCCTTCTTTTTCCCTCTTTTAGTCCCATACTGGGAAATGTCTGATACATGCTCATAAACACCGTACTGAAGTGCAATGACCATAGGATTATTATTATTTGTACAAAGCTTAAGAAGAATTGCTGCTGCACATTCTTTATTTTTTGGGGTCCCTTCTTTCATAAACTTTACGAGAGTCTCGATAAATGAATGTTTTCCAAGTTCTTTTCTCCCATCTGGATGTTCTATTAGTAACAGAAGTACCGAAAGAGCCTCATCAATCATATCTAATTGGTCGTTTTCAAGAATTTTTAATAAAGGTTTAATCGCGCCAGCTTCTATAGCTTTTGTTTTGTTTGATTAGGAAAGGGTCAAGTTAAACAAAGCTGTGGCTGCATCTTTTTTGCCTCTAATCGTTCCTTCTGTTAGTAGGTTGACCAATGGTGGGATCCCATTTGATGATCTGATCAACACATTGTTTTCATCAAGCAGTAAACATTATGGGTACTTTCAAGTCTATTGCCTCATAATAACATTGTGAAAGAATTTCATGTGCAGGAAAATTGGCACTTGTATTTCATTGCTATAGAAGGGTGGTGGGTGCAAAGAGTTGATGTGGACACAGGCCTACCAGTTTATGCTCCTCTTGAAGTTATAATCAAGGAAACTCAGCATTATGCATAAACAAGTTTCTGCAAGGTCACTCCTTGCATTCTTCCCGAGCTTGCAAGACACGGTATTCCGCATTTTTCTATTGGTGTAGTGTATCGTTTAATTTATGAAACAAGGCACGGTATATTCACATACTATTAGTGTAATTATATGCATTATGTGCCAGACTTTTTGCTATTATAGCTTTTTCTTGATGTTCGATACCTGCTGTAGTTAAATGTGGTTAGAGTTTGTGGTCCTCGCATCGGCCTCAAGTTATTGAGCTTAATCTAGAAGGTAGTTATGCAAAGCTTTATGTTAACAAAGAAATTCATATTTCATATAACAATCTGTTATAGACTAATCTTATTTTTAACATACCCAGAAGTGGAAGGCTGGGGACAAGAATAATTCTGGTATCCTCTATCAAACTTAAAGTTGGAGCTTTTTCATATGTGGATGACCGACCCTATAGGACACCAGTCTTTGCTTTCAAGGGTGATGCACATGTTTGATCTCTGTGATTTCTATAATTAATTCATGTATCAAATTTTTTATATTTTTTGAACAAAACTGAATTTACACATTACAGGTGTTTGGTTTGGTAAGCTTGAGAACATGTACTCCTAGCAAACAAAAAGTATATGTGCTCATGTGCAAAGTTTTTTTTATTTTTTTTATTTTTTTATTTTTATTTATTTTTTTTGTATTGTATAGCGAGGAACAACATGGTGTTCAATGGCATGTCCAATCTTGCTTTGATTTGTTATAGATTGTTTAGAAAACATTATCATTTGATGGATTCAAACTTAAATGTATACATGATCTATCAGTTGAAATCCTAATTTGATGCACATTTTTAAAATACAAAATGGTTGTGAGATTCAAGCTAAAATGAATATTCAAATCAATCAACATTTAAGGTTATGCATTTTCATTCAAGCCCAATCAATATATTTTCAAGGTCATGCATTTTCATTCAAGCCCAATCAATATATTTTCGAATAAAAGGCTTTTTTTCAAGTTTTTCTTACTTTTACTAGTATTTATTGTTAACCTTCACATGTGAAAAAAGTCAATAAGTCGTCTTGAAATTAACATTTCTTTGTATGGTTCGGAAAACCTACCAGTTTTGATCATAAGCTCAATGGGAGCAGCAGTTGTCATATAATGCTTTCATAAGAAAGCCAGTAGCAAACCCATACAGGTCTTGAACGCAGACATGTGAGACTTTAGGGGGGATCATGGAAAGATTAGATGATTGTTGGGTTGGATATTGGAACCGGAAAAGGATTTGAACTCATATTAACTAGTACAATGTTTCTGTTACAAAACCTTGTTGATTTTTCCAAGCAGTATTAGAAAAGCTTTTTTAACAAGTTTTTCTAGAGGTCTTGCCAAATATAATGATGGCAGCTTGCTGAAGGCGAAGATATAACTTCATTTAAAGCAAAAAAGAAGCCGTAAAGCTGTGACAATATATAACTTTGACTCAAATTCAAATAAGATGTTGATACTCTTCTGTAAAGAAAAAATTGCCAAGCGAAAGTGGCAACGATAACTCCTTTTCATCTAACACTTTCATTTCACATAATCAATCTCAAGATGTCAAATTTTACAACATGAGCATTATCAATTGTCTTTGGCACTTGTTTGCTGCTCAAAAGAATCTAATCAATGAAACGACTACAACTTCATGACATCTCTAGTTACATACCAGAACGAATTCCACCCTTCTCATGCTATACCAGATTTACATTTACGGAATTCAAATTCTTCTACTAATCTCTAATCCAACTAAATATGTTTTTCTGTGTAATTTTTAGTATGATAGTATGAACGGATACAAGCAAAGAATGGGGTGAACACTAGTGCATCTACTGAGTAGATGTTTTTGTGGAAGAAGCTGATAGCATAGGAAGGGACTTTGGACTATCAAATATGGTGGCTCGAGTGGCTTCTTTTTTTAACTTGAAGTTATTGTATGCTGCTACACCACCTATGGCTGCACAAACAATCACAGCTGTAAATATGTGTTTGTTTTTCAGAACTTACAAAAATAGCTTCATATGCCCCATGATTAATAAATTTCAAAAGCAAAGATAAAACATCAGAAAGACGATCCATATTGTGGTGCTTGGATGGTGTTTCGAAAGCGTTTAGAATTTTTAGATAATAGAAATCTTATACTTGTGAAATGGGTCGACTCAGGTCAAGTTTTATCTCTCATGGGTCAAATGGGTTAAACAGGTCGGAAGTCGCCCAATGTGTATTTTTAAACTATAAAAGGTCATCGATCACTATATTCAAAAAAAATATACGCTGTAAATCAGCCTGTCCAGAAAAATATTTATTATCACATTATCTATAGAATAAATTAGAAATCTGGAACCCAAAAAAAAAAACAAAAAAAAGGGTTTCAGGTCAACCCAGCCCAAAGATGTTCCGACCACCAACAAAAAGTACTCCTTACCCAACCCGCCCGACCGCTTGTTTTTTTACCTAGCAACATAGAAAGAAATAATACATAAATGAAGCTGAAAGTAATTACCTATTGCATAACCAAAGATATTTATCAAGGTGAGCTTCAGACGGCAAGAGAAGGGCCGACAATGAGACCACCACCCAGTCCTTAACAACTCCAGCCACTCGAATTGTCAGGGCACTCGTATGTTGAATCACAAGGAAAACCGAAAGATTTAGAGCAAAAGTACAGAGGGAGTTAAGTATTAGCACAAGAGGCTGAAAGCTCCACGTGCCTTGTGCATCCATATTTGGCTTCTTCAAAAAGATCCATGGAATTAACAAACAAAGAGCTGCAGACCAATCAAGATTCGTTCA
This sequence comes from Chrysanthemum makinoi, assembly GCA_910596185.1. NCBI lineage: Eukaryota > Viridiplantae > Streptophyta > Magnoliopsida > Asterales > Asteraceae > Chrysanthemum > Chrysanthemum makinoi. Next base: position 43,565,787 of record OU343218.1, on the reverse strand, counting down.
CATGCACAGAAACGTATAAACAGAATGGTGGCAGGAAAGGGAAAAGAATAACTTTTAAGAGGCGGCAAATCATGCACTCATAACGTGGTTGGTTGAAAAGGTCCGGTCGTTACTCCGCTAATCTTTTAATTGTCTCGTGGTTTGATGAAAATAAGGGAGATCATCGTCATCTATACTATCCGCATGATGCATTTTTGCTTTCACTTTTGGTCCCTTGACCAGTGCCCTTTAGGAACACAAAGGCAGAATTAATTGCATACTTGAGGAACCAAAAGTGAAAGAAAATAGTGCAATTACGGACCCGTAAAGCAAATAGTATCCAGGACAGACGATTCCTATTATTTTTTTACCAAACAACAGGTAATATTTATGAAATTTACTCTTTTATTCATAAATAATGCAAGAATCATGATCCAAATATTTGAATAAAAAAGATTAGAGAGGTTATATACAGACTTTGGCCAACTTTAAAACTCATTTGGCTCAGTATGCTTGGTAGCAATAATAGCAAATTCGTTCATTAGGTTCTGCAAATAAGCTCCGGTGAAACCTGGCGTTCTCCTTGCAATCTTATCAAAATCAACACACCCTTTGAGTGCACCTGCCATATCCAAAGTACTTCACCATTAGTAAAGGTATGATAAACTTCAATAATGACAAATTCATAATCTTTAACCATACCATGTAGAAGGAGTTATAGTTTTGACAAGAAACAAAAAGTTTTAATAATCGGGAGATATTCTTGAAATTTCAATGTAATGGATCAAATAACTTAGTACGAGTTGTAACAAATACAATAGTTGCAATTTCACTTGTTGAAGTTACGAAATAGTTGAAGTATATTTCATTTATATCCATAACTAGTATCCTTACCACAATTGCAATTTAACTACTATGACATACATTGCTCAAATTTATATTTAGAATCGATTCAAAAGCATATCCAAACACCCTATATATAATCCCTCCTTGTGAGTTTATGATTAGTCCTAACTCCTAAGCATCTACATAATCAGACATCCTATTAAAGCTAATAAATTTCATGTAATTCTTAGTAAACACATCTATAATTTGTTCTCTATGGTCAACCAATTCAAGTAACTGCATATGCATTCGCATCAGAAGCTCATAGTCCTAAAAAATTTATGCATCAAACAATTCAAGTAGTTGGACAACATCAAATCTGAAGGATTTTGACAACATCATACCTATCGACAGTAACTTGCCTATCGATTCCGGGTCTCAACAAAGCCGAACCAAGAACATCGCCTATTAGTAACAAAGAAGAACAATAACACCGATTACCCAAAAATAATCCCGATTTAGTGAAGGTAACTATGACCATCTAACCACATATGATCAAATAATTGGTTTCAGAGTTGCTTGAACAGAACTAATTTTCGATTGTCTCATTATCACAAACTTCAAACAGCAGACTCTATGAATGGTGGAAGACTAATCATAAATACGTAACTTTCAGTGGTCGCACCATTTAACCTATGAATGGTGGAAGACTCTAATCATAAATACGTAAGAACGCTATCAAGAAAAAGAGTTTGAACCAAGAGATCCTTAGTGATATGCATCCGTCCTTCAACGAATAGAAAATGATGAAGAACATCCTCGCGATCAACACCACATATTTTCATGTATGGTTCATTGCCTCGATTGCAAGCAAATGTAAATTTATTTTCCTATCTTTGTCAGCTTTAATCACTAGCTTCACCCATGCATTAACAATACATAAGTCATACGTAAGTTTCTTCCGGAGGTTGTCAATTCAATTATTTGCCGATACCAATTGTAAGTATGAATCACTTTTAAACTTCATTAGTAATTAACTATGGGAAACTGTTCACAAACAAATAGTTAATCTCAGAGGCTAAATGTCTCATGTTAGCCGTCAGCCTCAATACTCGGATGTAAATTGGCGAAAATCAGAAGGATATCCTATGCAGTCTTTGAACACATAATCAAAGAAACAAACATAGCTATGATCAGTTAACTGTCAATGCGATCACTAATCGCTCACTAACACTATGTCTATGAAAGGTTTATGGATAATTATTAATATTAGTATGACCGGATTCGAACTCGAGACTTCGGGATTGCACACATTACGTATGAGAATTGATGTAAATAATTAATATAAATAAAACGTTATTATTATTAATTATTAGTCACGAAATAAAACATAACGATAGTTAAATAATTAACGAGGTTTGGTTAACGGTCGTTAAATATTAACTACGAGGACTAGAGATGAAATTAGATGACAAGAAAAGTCTAGAATCCTCTTGGGTTGGCTTGGCTCGGTCGGGCTTCTCAAAAGCCCAAGGGAGGCTTTTCTTGGTCACCAAGTTTTGAGAATGTATATATACAAACCCTTGTATTCATTCTTAAACTAATCTTGGATCACCAATAACCTAATTTCTCTTCTCCTCTCCTCCCTCTTTCCCTTGGCCGATCGTATAACCCCCCTCCACAAAGGGATCGATTTTTCCAAGTGAAAGAAACTAGTGTTTGGTTTATTTGTGATTCAAGGAACTAGCTTTTCCACATCAAATCGCTATTAGTACGTGTGTACAAGAACGAAGGACAAGCACAATTGAGCTTGTAAATCTTGGTGGTCGATTTCTTTGTTGGGTCGATTTTTATAAACCCTAATTTAGGGTTTTGGGTTTTGTTCTTGATTTATCAACGTTTGATTCTTGAATTGCTAAAAGGTACGCATTTTCTTGTTTGGTTAATTATTTACATATATTATTCCTATTGTCTTCCGCTGCATGCTTTGATGATGTTATTTGTTTTATACATAATTGTTATGAGTATAAAATTCCAACAGTGGCATCACGAGCCGTTAATATGATGTAATTAATTACCGAAACACATAAAAATTGAATCTTTTTGATTATATGCATGCTTTTTATGGTTTCTAGGGTTTTGAATTCGAAACCCTAATTTTTTATGTATAGGGTCGATTACCCTTTATTTATTTAATTATGTTTTAATTTTGTAAAACTTGTAGAAACCCTAGGATTGCATGTTAATTTTATGTGGTTAATTAATGAATAATTGTTATGTGCCATGTAATATATCTTGGGTGATAATTGTTATATGAATCCATGGTGGAACATGCATGTTTTGCCATGGAGTATTGTTATGCTATAAATTGTTTAGTTGATACACACATGTTTTTATTTATTTGATAATTATTGAATTGGGGAAGACCTCAATTATAACTAATAAAAATTCGTTACGTGCTAATTGGTATATTATTAACTTTGGCTTACGCAATCGACTTGTCGATGTATGTGGCTCATCTACCTTGTAGTTGAAAGCCCTAGTTAATGTATGCATTTAATTTACGCCTAAGAATTGTTTATTAGAGTTTATCGAAATAATTATGCATGTGACTAATTGTTTTTACATATGTTAAATTGTTTAGTTATATGTTTATATTATTTGAGTGTGTTTAATTTTTATTAAAGTGCCTTTTGTTTATATAAATTGTTTGACATGTTAGTAAGCAAAAAGGGTTTTTTGGAATAGAAAATTAAATAGACTAAATAATGGCGAAACTGATTTGTTATCTAAGAATTATTCTTGAACTTTTAATCGATTGATGCGACCGTACTAAATGGTTAGAACGGCTCACCCACTAGAACAAACTATAAAAGGGGTTAATTAAGAAGCGCTTACGCATCTGAATGGATGTCTAAGGTTATGCTTTGCGCTTACCCGGTCCTCTGCCCCCTGTGAGTTCGATTGGAGCTACCTAGTATAACCATTCAATGTACGAAGCATCTTAGTGCAAAGTTGTAAGTTTCTCAACGCATTGATTAAAACTTTGTAGAAGTTAATCTTAGAAATTAAAATCTTATGTAAGGTTTTCGAAAATATTATGTTATAAAGTTGTATGCATGCTTCTTTATACATAAGTTTTGATTACACGTCAAAAATTGTACCCTTTAAATTTAAGTTTATGCCATCTAATGATATGAAACACTTGAAGTTGTAATTTAGTTATGTGAGACCTTGATCTAGATTACAATAACAAGGTGAATTATTTTGTTGTGTGAGACCCCAGCTTAATTATTTGCGCTTCTAAATTAGACAACTTAATTAAGTTAGTTAGTGAGACCTATAACTTAAGGCATAAGATGGGATAAAACATGCTTACATTTTGCATAATTGTTTGGCAAAATTGTAAATCCCATATTTTCGAGGAATTGCAAACTTGTTTGTCAATTATTGTTCTTCGACAATTACCTATTCTATACTTTCATCACTAGCACATCAACTGATGTGGTGAAACTATGATAATGAGGGTCCTAGATTCAAGGAAAATTCTATGGTTAATATGAATATTGACCAAGGGTATTTTATTTTCTTGAAAGATTTAATTATCGAAAATACTAAAAATTGAATTTTGTTAATTCTTTTGATTGTATTAATGCAACATTAAACCGTAAACGTGGTTTGTGCTTTGGTAAATTGATTTAGTTCTGTTTTCAAACAAATGGTTGATCAAGAACAATTCACTAAAAGACAAACATAAACTCTTTTCCATGGAAGAAGAGTGAGACTCAATCCTATTCCTTTTCATGATTGAGAAAGGTATGTTAGGAACATTAGAATTATCTAAATTCTAATATATAACTCATAGCAACTTTAATAGTTAAGAAAATTGCACACCATGTTTTCCTTAAGATATTTCATTACCCTTTGTTGGTGATTGAATTCTTATATGACATTTTGGTCAACTAGAAAACATGTTTGACATTTTATGAGTTATTAAATTAGAAGCTAGACGAATTACCGCAAAATTGGTAAAAGACAAACTAGTATATTTTATCTAGTTGTTTTGATTTGACCAATTAAAGGTGCTACACACCATTGTGGGGATAGTAGACCTATTAAGGAAGAAATTGCATGCTCAATTTTTCAAGTTAATAGCATAATGGATGATTCATCATCTACAAAGTAGAATACACTCTTTTATTACCTAAGTAATTGTTACGAATGGTCTTACAAAAGGGTAGCAACGTAATAGCACGCTATTTTCACTGGTTAATGAAACACTTACGATGTTGTCAAATCCAATGGGAGTATGGTGTATATCTTGAATAAGACATTATTGTAACGTTGTCTAATTCAATGGGAGTTACAAGTTATTATCTTGGTAATAACTCAGATTATTTCTAGATTTTCTTGAAATAATACATTACGTTCAAAAATGTAGACATTCATATTCTCAAGGATAGTCATGAACGTTTCCTTGATAATTAGGTGCTCCTACATCTACTTGTAATGCTTATATCTCTACGACACTATCATATTGCTCACATAAACAAATGAATGTCATGGTGTTTATCTATTATATGATGTTTTTCTATGCACAAGTGGGAGAAGTATTTATTGTGTGCATAGGAACAACACATACCAATATGATTAATGGATTCTCTTGAAAGTAAGGTAAGAGATTAACGTTCTAATAAGATTGTCTTGCTTAAAGAACATGTGTCAAGATTATAACATAGACTACTTTTATGTCTTATGTCATTCAAATTATAGAAACACTTGAAGTTACATTTTAGGTTAAGTGAGATCTTGACTAGATTGTAATCTCAAGGTAAATCTCCACTTGTCGTGGGATCGGGCGTGGATGTTTTTACTGTTTCTTAAGTTGAATACTTCATGGAATGACAAAAAATAAATAAAGTAATTTAATACTATCTGAAATATTTATGTATTTTTAGAATGACATAAATAGATGGAGTAGTATATTAACTTGAAAATTAATTAATTGAAACCATGGCGTGGTGTTCATAATAACTTTAAATTATACATGGTTTTGTGTTTCTGTATAAACTCACAAACATGAAGTCATTATTAAAGACTTATAATATAAAGTAAGATACTATAACTTGTTATGTATGTCTTGGTAAATGACTTATAACGTATAATGAGATTATAATTGTTTATGTTTTCTAGTTGAGACATGGACATATGTGATATAAAACATGCAATTGGCTTGAATATTTTATTATACCATTAAGTTGACTTAGTTGGTAAATAGGTAGGCCAAAAGGAATATGTTTATCTTAAATATTGTTAGATTGTCTTAAAATATTAATTCTAATGAAAATCTTGTATGTATATGGAATGTTGTTAGAAGAATCAAACATTTGTTATATTGTTTGATTCAAGATAACTATATTTTCTTTTCTTCCAAAATTTATCAAGGTTAGAAAATTGAGTAGTGATTGGATATACTTAATAAACTCAAACCTAGAAGATTAATAAGACACCATTTTAGTAGGGAATGTGATGAATCACATTGAGTCTTATATTGAAGTTTTGAATTGTTAAAACTACTTATGGAGTAGGTTATTAACGAACAAGATTTACATCGGAATGTCAATGTGTTTTGTAATATCCCAAAAGAAAACAATTTGGTGTTGTTCTACTTGCTGAAGTATTTGTAGATAGTCTTTAAATTACAAAAGCAAGTGGGAGTTTTGTTTAGATCTTGAAGAGATTAAATTACAATTACAAAACACATAATCTTCTAAAATACACTAGTGAATATCATGATGAGGTCAAATATGATATACCTCAAAATGATGGAATTCTCATTCATAGATCCGCAAGGATATCTCAGATATTTGATATGACGAGAAATATGAATTACAGGATCATTGTAAACCTGTTAATCATAATGATACATTACCTAATATTGAATTGTGGTAAATTATTCATACTATGAATGTTAAGATGCTGTCCAAAGAGATAATCAACTTTGTAAACTTGGTTTATCTTAATAAAGATCAGTTTCTTAAAAGGAAGGAAAACCCTAGTGGTTTAAATCTTTGTGTAGAAATCATATGGACAATATTGTACATGTGTTTAATGCATGACTTGTGACAAGATTATTAATCACACTTAAGCAATTAACTGTGATTGAATATTCTTTCCTTGGCACATTAAATATATAATGATTATAATTGTCATACTTATTTTCATTGATACGAAAAATGACAATTGGATATTAAAACTCTTTCTTGTGTGATTGCCTTTGCGAGGACGATAAGTAATACAAATGAGTTTTATGAATTCACATAATCTTTGGAAATGTACAAATTGCAAGAATCCATGAATGGATATATGCATGCATCTAGGAGATGATTCTTATGTTTAACTATTAAATCCAAGTTTTGGTTTAAAAATTAAAATAAGATAATTTCTAAGTATTCCTGAAAGCTAGTGGGAGTATTGTGTTCATTTTCTTTAAATCTTATATGTTGTGGATAGTAACATTCCATCTAAGCTAAATGTTAAGTTTTAGTTTGGAATGGAACTTCGCATGAAAGATTTAGAAAATAAGACATACAACCTTGGAATATATGTTTATTATTAATAAACATGTGCGGATGAATAAATGGGTCTAAAAGAACATAATATATCATTTGTAAAATGGATATGTAGAACATGAATAAAATCTTAGTTTGACACAAGGATTTTTCATGAACATCATGTGATTGTTGTATCATGCTTGAAATCAAGATGATTTGACAACATTGATATCTAATGAAGTTATTAGATAACTAGTGTAATGAATATTCTAATGGAATATGTTTGAATCTTGAATTACATTCCTCAGCCTGGATTTGCTCTCAAAATTCTATGGATGAGCAATACAACAATTGTTGTGAAATTGTCATAGCTGACAAACTTGAAATTTTGAAGGCATCAAACATTACACTGTAGATATTGAAGTTTATGAAATTTTTTAAAGAGCATATTGTTGTTTGTATACAATGATGCTGGTTTAATTGAGATGACACTCAATACTAGTCATGGGAGGATTTCATCTTTGTAAATGGCCATGTGAACTAGTTGTGCTCAACTAAGAGCATAGTTGCATTATACAATAAAGAAGAAGAATACTTTAAACTTTAAAAATGTTTGAAAGTTTGATTGTCATAAATTGGTGCTTGAGGATGTCACACACTTTATGAAATATTATGTGGCAATATCAAGATATTTTCAATGCACACATACAAGAAATTCACTAGTTGAATTCTTAAGATAAGTATTCTCAAAATTCCGATAGATCAAAGTTAGTTGAAATTATGCCTTGTCAACAAGTATGATTGTCATTACTTGAGACATAATTCATTAACCAGTATTATCATGCATTGATCTATTTAGTATTTGGATAAGGGATGTTTTGAACAAATATTGTTTAAATGAAATAAAATATTGGTTATGTTTATTTTTCATTTTCTTAATATTATATCCTATATTTGCATGTTTAATCCGTGAATAACTTATGTTATTCTAAATAGTCCGTTGTCGATCAATGATGTGGGAATGTCATTGAATTAAGACAAATATGAGTTTTGGTAGAATATACTTTTAAAGTATATTGATGTGTGGGACATACCAGATTCACATGATATTCAATGAATTGAATATAGGACTCATCCCAACTTTACATGATGATACTTTATGGATCTCTGTCATTAAGTATATCATGAAGTGTTTATCCTCAGACTTGAGATACCAGATAACTGATATGAATGTAGTGCATTTGTGTAAGATAGTCTAACGCTAGTTATAAGGGCTATTTTCGGAAGTGTTGCAAAGTTCATGAGTTATGTTTGTAGTCAAGAGAATTTGTTCATTTGAATTTGTTTCAAAGTATAATACTATATTTGGGCCCCTCGTAGGGTTGACAAGATGTTTGTATGGCCATACCCAAGATCTATCTGGAATACGTTCAGATGATTTGGTAATCTTGTTCAATCGAATACAACGAGAAACAGAATATTAACTTATGAAATGACTTGATCCATATTCATAGTTTATGTAGTATTAGTAACAAAAGGATAAGTAAAAATGATGAATCATTAAATGGTTTTTTCCAGGAGACCATACTCGATTTGATCTGGGGGCATTGGCGTGTGAAAGCTAGACTAACCAATGTCATTACTATATTAAGTAATATCCAAGTGGGAGCTGAAAGGTTTATGGATAATTATTAATATTAGTATGACCGGATTCGAACTCGAGACTTCGGGATTGCACACATTACGTATGAGAGTTGATGTTAATAATTAATATATAAAATGTTATTATTAATTATTAGTCACGAAATAAAACATATCGATAGTTAATATTTAACGGGGTTTTGACTAACGGTCGTTAAATGTAAACTACAAGGACTAGAGATGAAATTAGTAGACAAGAAGGATCCGGAATCCCTTTGGGATTGGGTGGCCGGTCGTGGCTTCTCAAAAGCCCAAGGGAGGCTTTTCTTGGTCACCAAGTTTTGAGAATGTATATATACAAACCCTTGTATTCATTCTTAAACTAATCTTGGATTACCAATAACCTAATTTCTCCTCTCCTCTCCTCCTTCTTTGCTTGGCCGATCGGTTCCACCCTCACCATA
>OU343218.1:43453727-43556224 GCA_910596185.1 Chrysanthemum makinoi | reverse complement strand
TTATATCTTTGATAGTGCTTGGCATGAAAAATACATTAACACTCAAAGTGGTGTGGTGGTGGTGGTGATAGGTGATAGTGGTGGTGGTGATGGTGGTTAGTGGTGGTGGTGGTTAGTGGTAGTGGTGGTGGTGGTGGTGGTTGCTTTTGGTGGTGATGGTGGTGGCTGGTAGATGGTGGTGGTGGTGGCTGCTGGTGGTGGTGATGGTTGTTGGTGTTGGTGGCTGGTGGTGATGGTGGTGGGCTGTAGTGGTGGTAAGTTTTGCTAATGGTGGTGGTGGTGGTGGTGGTGGTTGGTGGTGGTGGTGGGTTTGGTGGTGGTGATGGTGGTGGTGGTTGGTGGTGGTGATGGTGGCTAATGGTGGTGGTGGTGGTGTTGTTGGTGGTGGTGATGGTGGCGGTGGTGGTGGAATTGCTTGGTGTGGTGGTGGTGGATCTTTGGTGGTGGTGGTGGGTGCGCTAATGGTGGTGGTGGTGGTTCTTGGTGGTTCTTGGTGGTGATGGTGTTCTGGTGGTGGTGGGTGGGGTGGTGGTGGAGGTGGTGGTGAGTGGTGGTGGTGGTGGTGGTGGTGGTGGTGGGTGGTGGTGGTGTTTGGTGGTGGGCGGTGGCGGTGGTGGTGGTTACTTGCTTGCGTGGCTTACGGTGGTGGTGGGTAATCATTACCATACCTCCCAATTCTTGGGTAATGCCCCATTACCCAATACTAAACAATGATTGCATTCCCTAGCTCTAACCAAACATGTTTAATCATTACATTTGTCATTCCCCACCCCCCATTACCCCCAACCAAGCACACTCTTAGTTTGATTTTCTTATTCACTTTATCAATCCTCCTTTGCTTTGTAATTTTAATATTTCGAGGTACGACTCTCACTTTTATGAGTCAGAGTAAATTATTGTTATATCCAGTGCCACATCGGACTGCCTATGTATGTTTTGAGAAAATGCTTGAACTTGGTTGTACCCTTGATGTTATTACATTTACATTCACATGTTTATGTAAAAAGCTTGCCGACGATGTTGTTCGCGACATCATTACAACTTAGATAACCCAAATAGAAGTACTTCTTAGTGCCTAATTTATTTTGTTACTACAGCTATATGCTTATAATTACTATAACCTTTGAAACAGCCATGTATTCCTTTGGTTTCGATCATGTTTAAGTTGAAGGTTTGTTGACTAAATTGTCAAAAATTCCAAACCATCAACAAGGCATTCCCTCAGCAACGCGCGGGCAAGCCGTATATAATAATTCATTGTTAAATTTTAAAAAATTTAAAAATTGTACAGTCATAAAAGAAAAAAAAAGCACCTTTAAAACATAGACACTGTGCACTGAGAAACACAAAACATACACAAAAAAATGTGCGCAAAAATAAAATCTTAACCATTTTTTACATAAATAAACGTAAAACAACGACTATATTACAAAAAAAGAATTTACCAAATTTATCAAACAAATGCACTCCCGCGGCAATGCGCGGGCTACCCAGCTCGTTGAAAACTAAATTTGACAAAAAAAAATCAACTATGCCAAACACTCCTTAATATAGGACTGTTTTGATTTTTTAAAGAGTGTCACAATTAAAGCAATTGCAAAGGCATTTGGTGTGACTGAATACAACAAAATTGACACACCAAATTAAATAAAGATGTTCACAGCCACATTACTATCAACAACAACGACATCAACAACAACAACGACATCACCAATTATTCTAATTATTGGTAAAAATGAGTTTGACTACTATCATAAAGCACTCAAAAATTAAATTTCAATGGCTAAATCAAAACCCCCCAAAATACAAACAAATGAAACTCTAAATACAAGTTCTTTTTAATCAATAATAATAAGGAAAGTGCAAACACTTACAAGTTTGGAAGAAAAATCAGAAAACACGTTGGGTCTTAAAAAAAACCAAATATGAACACCTACAAACCCTTAGCGACCCTTAATTAGCAACAGGAAACCCTTATAAGCATCGCAACTCCATCAGAAAAGTAAACCTTGATCAACAATACATTTGGGTCTATGCAATGTCAAACTATGAACCAAGATTAGATTTGAGATTTATTTTTACTTTTGTGTTTGATGTAAGAGACAGATACTGTGAGATCTGTTTTTACATATGTCGTGTGTTATTTAAAAAAAAATTACCCAAACAATTTAGCAAATAAGGAAAAAACTTTAATTATTATAATTTATGTTTTTTTTAACGATTTAATTATTGCATAATAAGGAAGATTTAGTTTATTTGAAATACATATTTCCCCACTAAATGTTGCGTGTTTAACCAGAATCCCCATTAAGGGTTTTGCTTTAATAACTCACCACAGTTAGGATTTAAAAATTTTATTAAAAAAAACATCGTAAGATTACGAGAATTCTAAAAACACATACTCGAGCTATCTTAATCGTGTATCTTGGTTTATAATTTTTTTTTTAAAAACTTATTGAAAATAAAACCTTATATAACTACCAACTACGTCATCAAAAAAATAATTAAAACACGTAATAAACCACAATATAATTATAATGTAAACTAAGAAATTAATGATATCAAATTTAAACAATAAAATTTAATAACTCTGAACAAAAACACTAACACTGATCTAACTAAGTAAATGGTAGTTGGAGCATCTTAAAGAAGCCGCCGTTTTGAATACCACCTCTAAAAGGATTATATCATCATTATCAAAACCATATAACCACAACCTTTTTCCCCTATTCCTGGTAAACATACAAACATCACCACTTAACAAGCAAAGGGTATCAAGAAAAAAACTCCACTTGTAACCCGACAATACATACATATTCTCATCACAACAAACATCAAACAAAACCATAAATCCATTCACAGATAATTCAAATTCGTCGACATCATCTAAATTTAGTAAAATAACAGCTGGAATCACCTATATATAATAACTAAATAAACATAATTGACAAAAACAAAATAATAATAATAAATGTTAATAATATTATCAAATGAAAAAGATGTTCATGATGAATATTGTTTAGAACAAAATGTTAGAAAGTAGTTACCTACTTTTACCCGTTTATGGTTATGGTAACATCAATTATACATCTTAACCGTTTAATTTAACTTTTAATAACTTTTAACTATATAATTGTTCTACTAAATCCTAAAAATAAAAACAACAAATCAAAGTACTTACACCCTTTTAGTCGTTTTATGGATTATGGTAACGATTATAGATCTTAACCATTTCATTTAACTTTTAATTACGTTTTAGTATATATTTGTTCCACTAAATCATAAAAATAAAAACACGTCAATACCGTCCAATCGGACGAGTTTGACTTACTAGTATATATATATATGTATATATATATATATATATATATATATATATATATATATATATATATATATATATATATATATATATATATAGGGGGTGTTTCTTGTGAGAAGTCTAATTTTTGTGAGAACGCGAGAAGAGATCCTAGCCCTCCATATAATCCCTCCTTTTTTTAGATTTAATGGCCAAGATTAATCACAATTTACACTAACTATCCAATAAACAAGAGTACTTTTATAAATAAAATCCACACAATTGATATATAAGGTGAGATCTATGCAAAACCAATGTTATCCAAAGAACAAATGAGAAGATCTCAACCATCCAATCTTCTTTCATCCAATGGTCCACAAGCCATCTGATAATAACAAGGAGGGGCATATTAGTAAAATCACATGTTACAATAAAAACAAAAAATAATCCCAAATTCACTCATTCAACATACCACTTTCTCTCATAAAAACCCAATTCGGATCTCATCTCCATCTCACCGGATCTCATCTCCATCTCGCCGGATCTCATCTCCATCTCGCCATAATCAATTGAAACAACGCCGGAATAATGAAACCACCACGGATTCATTGAATCATGGGAATCATTGAAACCACCATCAAATCGTCGAAATCAAACCGCAGAATAATAGAAACCACCGCGGATTCATTGAAGCCGCCGAGAATCAAACATTTGGAATTAAATCTATTAAAACCGTCACCATCACATCAAAGCGTCACGAATCACCATTGAACAACCACCTTAGATTAACGGAAATAATGCGATGGTAATGGGATTTAATTGAAGTTCGGTGGATGAAAGTCAAGATAAAGATGATCTTCAATGAAACAATGGTAAATTCCTTGATTCAATTCTTCTTGTAAAAATCCCAAATCCCATGGGATTCGGTGTTTATACATGTTTTTAGATTCTTGTTGTAAAAATCCCAAATCCCATGGGATTCCAGTGTTTACATGTTTTTTAGATTCAAAAGTTGTTGTAAAAATGCCAAATCCCATGGGATTCCAGGTGGTTTATATGTTTTTCGATTCAAAAGTTGTTGTAAAGTGCCAAATCCCATGGGATTCCAGTGGTTTATATGTTTTTAGATTCAAAAGTTGTTGTAAAAATGCCAAATCCCATGGGATTCCAGTGGTTTATATGTTTTTAGATTCAATTGTTGTTGGAAAAATGCAAAATCCCATGGGATTCCGGTGTTTACATGTTTTTAGATTAAAAAGTTGTTGTAAAAATGCCAAATCCCATGGGATTCAGAGGTTTACATGTTTTTAGATTCAAAAGTTGTTGTAAAAATGCAAAATCCCATGGGATTCCAGTGGTATATATGTTTTTAGATTCAAAAGTTGTTGTAAAAATGCAAAATCCCATGGGATTCCAGTGGATTACATGTGATTAAATTCAATTCTTTTTAAAAAAAGCAAATCCCATGGGATTCAAGTGATTTATATGTGAATCTTATGTGAATCCCATGGGATTTATATGTGAATCCCATGGGATTCAGCAAGAAAATATAAATCCCATGGGATTCACATATAAATCCCATGGGATTCACATTTTTTTAAAATCTTAATCCCTTAATATTTTTCTTTTATATATGCGATTCTATGAGATCACCAAGACCAACTTTATATGAACACACCGAGACATCGGGTGGATCGATATATTGGGAGCCTCATGTGGAAGGTATTGTTGTACGAGAAGAGGGAAATACTATGATACTATAGAGGAAGCTATAGATATGTATAGTACCTATCTTTGAAGCGGGGAGGTTTCAAATTAAAAAGCGGACAACGATTAACAAAATATGGAATTGTACAAGCCAAATACATCATGTGTAACAAAGAAGGAGCTCCGAGACATATTAATGTAGACACTTTGGATCCTAAGCACAACGAGAAACAAAAAAGAAATACAACTCTACATGTAACAGGTTGTCAAGCTCGTATAAGGTTAGAATTGGATATCGTTTCTGGAAAATACAAGCTAATTAAGTTTATTGCAAAACACAATCATATGCTTATACCAAAAGAGTATAAACATTTTACAAAAAAGCAAAGAAAAATGACCGAAGCAGAAAAAATGTTTGTTGTTAAAGCGACAACAAACAAAATAGGTGCAACACAGACTCACAACTTGTTAACGAGTATGAAAGGTGGATATGAATATGTACATGGGACATCTTCTAATTTTAAGAATCATCAGCGGAATATTAATATTTTCATAGGCGAAAGTGATGCACAAATGCTTATAAATAAAATGGAAAACAGAAAGTTGTATGTGCCAAACTTTACATTTCAGTATAAGGTAGAAGAAAGTGAGTTGGTGCAATGTTTTGGGTGATGAAGTTGCAAAATGCAATTTTAAGGAGTTTGGAGACATAGTATCTTTTGATGCAACATTCAGGTGTAATAAGTAAGTGTCTTTTCTTAATATAATTTATTTTGATTAAAATCACATAAGATTCTATTATAAATCCCATGGGATTTATATGTGAATCCCATGGGATTATACAAGGGATCACATGGTAATCTGTATGAATCACAAGGGATCCTTGAGAATCCCATTGGATTCTCTGTGAATCCCATGGGATTGTTTTTAAATCACATAAAGATACTTGGCAAGTAAAATTAAAAAAAGACATGGATCATAGAGAATCCCATGGGATTCAGTAATCACATTTTATTCTGTCACTAAAAGTTATGTTATTTTTAGATACAACATGGTGTTTGTACCATTTACTGGTGTCGATAATCATAAAAAGTGTGTCACGCTTGGTTCGGGAATGCTTTTAAAAGAAGACACTGAATCCTACACATGGCTACTAAAGGCATTCATGACTGCTTTTTCTAAAGAACCAACGATGGTGGTGACGGGGCAATGAAAAGAGCCATTGAAGCCGTTTTCACTAAATCAAAACATAGACTTTGCATGTGGCATATTCACCAAAAAATTCGACAAAGGTAATTTATTGAATGTTTTTATCTGAATCTCATTGGATTCTTTCTGAATCCCATGGGATTCTTTCTTAATCCCATGGGATTCATTCAAAATCCTATGGGATTCTTCTTTGAATCTCATGGGATTCTTTTCTGAATCCCATGGGATTCTTTTCTGAATCCCATGGGATTCTTTTCTGAATCCCATGGGATTCTTCTCTGAATCCCATGGGATTCTTCTCTGAATCTCATGGGATTCTTCTCTGAATCTCATGGGATTCTTCTCTGAATCTCATGGGATTTATCACGGAATCACTGTGGTTTACATGTGTATATCATTTTATTTACAGATTTGTAAGGAAATATACAATGAAACTGATTTCAAGAAGCGTTTAAACAAGATAATTTGGAATATGTTCATGGAACCGATGGAATTTGAAGAGAAATGGGCTAAGTTGATTGAAGATTTTGGTTTGCAAAACCACAAATGGATGACCAAAATGTTTAAACTACGAGAAATGTGGATTCCAGCATATTTTATCACCTCACCTTTGTTTGGATTGATGAGAACGACATCAAGGTCTGAGAGTGAAAACTCGTTCTTCAAAAGTTTCACAAGCCTAGGAGCGACACTAGTTAGTTTCATGATGTCCTATGAATCAGCAATGGAGAGACAACGTTATATTCAAGAACATTTGGACTTTAAAACACTAGACACGGCTCCAAAATGTGAAACAAAGTTAGCAATTGAACGTCATGCAGCAAAAGTTTATACTAGGACAATATTTCTACTTGTTCAAACGGAAATAAAAGAGGCATGCTGGACTTGTGCGTCTGAGGAACTAAAAATAGAAGAAGCGTTGTGGCGTGTCCTTTGTTAGAGACAAAAATCCGGCAGACTTATAGAATCCTTAATAAGGAAGTTGCAAAAGAACTAGCGGATGAAGCGAAGATGTCAGCAGAAATATTTGTAGACTATAAGGTATATTACTTTCTTGTATAAACTAGGATTAATCAAGTAATCCCATGGGATTCATAATCAATCCCATGGGATTCATAATCAATCCCATTGTAATCCCATGGGATTCAGTATGAATCTCATGGGATTGTCTAATAGGATTGACTAATAATTATAGGTATTCACTGGGAATCCCATGGGATTTTTGTGAATCCCATGGGATTCATTTAAAATCCCATGGGATTGGCTAATAATTATTGTGTTTTAAAAGGTACTGCGTATCTACAGAATGGGTCGGTGGAGTGTAGTTGCTGACATTTTTATGCGATTCGGTTTCCTATGCCGATACATATTACGTGTTTTCAAGAATCGTGATATTAACTTAATTCCAAAACAATATATTTTGAGGCGTTGGACAAGAGATATAATACCGCCTGATTTGAGAAGGAAAAGAAACAGATATGGTGAAACAAATGAAGAAATTCAAAGACTTACAAATGAGGCAAGCGTTTCGGTGGATGAATGTTTGTTTCAGTTGAGCAAAGACAAAGTGAAGATGGGTGCTTTTGTAGAAAAGTTAAAGACATTGAAAACAGAAGTGGAGGCTGAGGTGCCAAATCCCCCTTCAAGAAATACAGGAGATGTAATTGGTGATCATTTTGCTATTTCTAACCACGAAAGAAAATAGTTAACAATCTAACAAAAAGCAAGAATAAAGGGAATATTTCGAAGCAGAACGAAATGAAAGCGAAAGAGTGAAAGAGAAAAAGCGCCTTCAAGTTAAAAGAAACAAATGAAGCCTTGTGGACATTGTGGAGAGAGAGCGAACTTGCATACGAAAACAACTTGTCCGATGAACCCAAAGGCAAGAAAAGCGAAACTAATGATTTTTGAAAAAAATTAATTTACTTATATTCCTTTTTTTGTTAGTTCTGTTTTATTATTTTCTTGAATATATAGATTGAATATTCAGATGTTTTTAGATGATTTCCAAAGAAAATTTATTTTTCTTTGTTATTTATATTCTGTTTAAAAACTTGTGTGGATAATCTGAATGGATCACAATGAATCCCATGAGATTCAGTTAGAAATCCCATGGGATTCACAATAAATCCCATGGGATTCACAAATAAATCCTATACTTATATTCTATTTCAAAAGTTGTATGCATAATCGCATGGATTCACAATGAATCCCATGGGATTCTGTATAATTCACATATTTGTTATTTATATTATGTTTAAAAACTTGTGTGGATAATCTGAATGGATCACAATGAATCCCATGAGATTCAGTTAGAAATCCAATGGGATTCACAATAAATACTATACTTATATTCTATTTAAAAATTGTATGCATAATGCATGGATTCAATGAATCCCATGGGATTCACAATGAATCCCATCATAAAAGATAAACATTCTCAATGAATCCCATGGGATTCACAATGAATCCATAGGATTCATTGTGAATCCCATGGGATTCTGTATAATTCACATAAAAGATAAACATCAGTTAACATTATAAAACTCCATCATAAACTGTTTTCAAAATGATCTACCATCTACCATCAATGCACATGTTTTCAAAAGAACATTCCTCTAACAACAATTATCATGTTTTCTAACATTCTACAATCAAGCGATCAACTATTGATAGCTTCAACTGGATCAGCGGCTAACTTTTCAGTCTTTTCGGAATCACTTCGCTTTTTTCCCTATTCTTAATAGCTTCAACAATTATGTTCATCTTTTCTAGACGAGGAAGTTTATCAAACTCTTTGGCTACATCAGTAAGCTTACCAGCATGCATATTAATCTCATGTAACAAGATCTTGGTAGCAAACTTAAATCTTAGTAAGCCTCAACATGTCGACACGCCTCATCTTGTAACCATCCATTTCACAGCAGACTAGACTCGGAAATCATCCCACAATCCCATTTTGTAGCAGGTTCACCATGGTAACATTCCATATGTACCATGGTGAAAATACCACAATCACTAAAATTTTTCTTTGTTCTCCATTTTAGCTTTGGGACTTTTGGTTTAGCTTTAAGAATGTTACCATGTTTCTTGTGACCATAGAGCTTGGGTGTCGGAAAACAACTTTATCTACAAAATTATTTTTAAAAAGATCATAAATTACTAGAATTCTGGGAAAATGTCAATAGCGATTCAAATGGAAATTTGTATGAATCCCATGGGATTATGTTTAAATCATAAAGTATTCATCAAAGAATCCCATGGGATTAGTATGTATCCCATGGGATTATGTTTAAATCATAAAGTATTCATCAAAGAATCCCATGGGATTCTCGATAAAAGTAAATACTTACAAGTAGTAAGTTCAAAAAAAATACTTACAAGTAGTTCACATGTTTTTTATATTTCGAATCATATGTTGCTCCCGAATCCATATTATCTAGTATCGTTATCGATCTAGTTTTGGTAAAGGTGATGACGATGACATAAAAGTGGCCACCATTGCAAATTGGAAAGAAAGCCTGTTTAACCAAAACAAAAATAATAAGAATGAATCCAAAGTAAAAAACACAAACAACAATTTATAACAAAAATAATAATAAAAAATACCAAGTCAATGCCGTCAAGAGCCAAGCCAGCAACATTATCTCCAAACTGAGCTACAATTTCCTTTTCAAAACTTTCAAATTTTTGGTCCTCGGACGCCAAAGTCCCATCAAACATAGATTTTATCTGTATATGCAATTTACAAGATCATGTTATGATTTGAATTGCTTTGGGGGTGTTTGGTAAGTCGAGATAACATGATCAGATTTATTAAACAAATAAGAATACTAAGCAAATCAGAAATAAATACTTACAATACATCCGGTTGAGAAAAATTTCGTGATGGAAAGCCACGTTCTTTAAATCTTTCTTCATAATTCAGAATGGCACTCCAACAGTCAATAACATTGGCGTCTATCCACAAACTGGGCGCTAATGTTTCCATAGCCAACCGAATTGAAAACACCGTGAACTCCCGAGAATGGGATTCAAAAATTCTCTCACTATATGAGTAAACAAGAAAAAGAAAAAAAATCATTTCAGAATCACATTGGAGTTTGTATGAATCCCATGGGATTCAAAGCGACAATCTATGGGATTCAATACAAAATCCCATGAGATTCAATATGAATCTCATGGGATTTGTAGAATCCATGGGATTATGTATTGAATCCCATGGGATTAGATGTAATTTTATTAACTATATTAAAATACACATCTAAACTTACAACTTGTCAGCCTTGCATGCAAACAAACTATTTCCAAGAATAAACTCCAGCCTTGTAATTTTGGCTACAACCTTCGTCTTCTTATTCATATAGGGCGTATAAAAGAAGAAGGTTTCGCCACACGCTTCCAGACGAATAGCCATTGTTTCAGGAGTCATTGGATGCGGCATCATTGGATGCGGACCTCCATTGAGCGATTCTTGCTGAAAACAATAAAAAGATTTAATTAAAAAGAAACAAAATTTTCAGTAAAAAGAAAGAGATTCAAGAATATTACATATGCGTGCTCAGCAGCTATACACATGATAATCTCATCAACATTATCTAAATTATTTTCTATCCATTGAGTTAACCCCTCCGATTGTGCGCGTGATCTCAGGCTCATCCATCCTTCTCATCCTTCTGCATCCACTTCCTTCCATCATCCTTCTATCAACTTCCTTCTCAGCCTCATCCTCTTTTTATCGATTCATCATTCTCAGCCTCATCAACTTCCTTCTCAGCCTCATCCTTCTCAACCACATCGGCCAAATCTTCTAAAGTTAACTTCTTCCCATTCTTATCATCGTCATCATCATCATCCCCATCACCATCGTCATCCTTCCCATTACCATCGTCATCCTCTTCATCATCGTCATCCTCTTCATCATCGTCATCCTCTTCATCATCGTTATCCTCATCATCCTTCCCAATACCATCAGCATCATCATCCTTATCATCGTCATCCTTCCCATTACCATTACCATGAGCATCATCATCCTTCCCTTCATCGACAACCTCAATTAATGGCTTCGCTTGGAAGAAAATTCGAGCATACTTTTTATGTAGCTCATGCAACTTTGCATCACCGGGGTAATCTGACATTGCTTTCGCGAAATAATCTTCTACAACAAGTTTTTCATCACAAATAAACTCTAACTTTTTTTCAAGTTTATTAAACAAATCTTGAAATAAGAAACATTGTAATAGTCATAATAAAGCTCATTGCAATGAATCCCATGGGATTTCATTTCTAACTGAATTGCATGTGAATCCCATGGGATTCTCAGTTGTAAACAAGAAAAAGAAAAACATCATTTCAGAAAAACATTAGAGTTTGTATGAATCCCATGGGATTCAAGATGCAGAATCCCATGCGATTCACTTCAAATCTCATGGGATTCACAATGAATTCAATAAGATTTGTAGTGAATCCCATGGGATTACGTATTGAATCCCATGTGATTCTGTATTCAATCCCATGGGATTCACACTGATATCATTTAATAACAATAAATGTAAAACAAATAACAAAATTTTAAAAGGAACCTCTTTCAAAAGAATCTTCGAACCGCCAAATAAACCCTTCAGCCTCTTGAACCTCGGCTTCAGTCCATTCTGGTTGAAGCGGTAGCAAACCAAAACATTCTTCTTTTAGTTCTAGATCACATGCGTTGGGACATTAAATATGAAGGCCGCTTTTGATTGCAGGCGCGTGTCCGGACAGAGGAATCTTTTCATGCTTTGTGGAATCCAGATACAAAAGCTGAAAAACGAAAAAGTGTAAAGAAGGTTATAACAAATCTGTCACACAAACACGTTTAATAATAAAAAAAATAGAGTTCAAAACTTAGAAACTTACAACAAGGAAGGTATATGGACCAATATAATGATTAGATGTCGTTGTTGGGACTTTATGGCGTTTAAGGCAAGAAAAATAAAGTCACACCAATCAATAGCCTTAACATCAGTATCTTCACGCAATCTCAGCACAACATCCAAACATATCTTCCCCTTTAACCCATCAACCTCACCCATCAAGTTTGCAAAAAGGGTACAGAAGTTGACTTTAAAAGGAAGTGGCTTCCGAGACTCGATCAATTTAATAGCAATGTCATTAACACGGATATCCTTGAGTTTTTTAGGATGAAACTGACCGATCCAATTCCTCACAAAGTCATCATTTTCTGATCTAGCATCTAGAGAAAAAAGAGATTGACCACCAAATGGAACACCTAATATCTCATGAATTTTTGAACTAGTGACCTTGATTGACTCGCCATTCTCCAAAACCAACTCACAACTTTCTGCATGAAATCTAGAAACTACATACCTTCCCAACCTTGAAGGAATGTGATCTATGTTACACTTGTGTAACGACTAAATCGATGTCGACCAAAAGCGCCTCATATTAACCTTAGCGTCACGGATGGCAGCAAAAAGAGTTGTAGGTGTTGTCCGTGTTTTAAGAATCGGAAACATGGCAACATACTTTTCATGCGCTTCCTCTTCTGCCGTCAACTCCTTACCTTTCTTCTTCGACTTCCCCTCTTCATCATATTCTTCCTTCTTTACACGCTTCTTATCATCAACATCATCAGAATTCTCCATCTTCCTCTTAGCCAAACCCTTTCCCTTCAAAACCTTTTTGCATCTTGATGTCATCACAATCTACGTAAAAAAAAGACATTATAAATATGTTGGTCAACAAAATCCCATACTTATATTATATTTCAAAAACTTGTATGCATAACCTGCATGGATCACAATGTCTCCCATGGGATTCACAATGAATCCCATGGGATTCAGGTAGAAATCCCATGGGATTCACAATGAATCCCATGGGATTCACAATGAATCCCATGGAATGCAAGATGTGCAACAATAAACTCAAGTACATATAACAGAAAAACAAATTTGAAACAGGTAGCATACTGTGGTGCAGGGCATTACCTTTTGCCTGTTCCTTCACATTCTTATCCTCGCTCACCAACCGCCTTCTTACCCTTCTTACCCTTTTGCTCCTTCGCCTCTTCATCCTTCTCCGACACCTCCTTTTGAACAGGTGCCTTCTCCGACACCTTCTCCTTTTGGACTAAAACTGTTTATCAAAACCAAGTAAAACTACTTTATGACTTCTAAAATGCAATTCACTACTAAAATTAGAAGAACTTCTGTCTTAAACTGATTCAAAACTGATAATTAACATAAATCTCAACATTAAAACAGATTAAAACTATACCTTTTTGTTGCTTGACCTTCGGTTTTTTTCTGTCTTCTAATTCAGATAAAGACAAAATCCTTTTACGCTTCACTTCATCTTTGGACTGAACTGGTTCAACCGACTCCAGTTTATCCAACTTAACAGCAGAATCTACATAAAAAAAGACATGATATAAATATATTGACCAAAAAATACCATGATACAATCCCATGGGATTGTATGGAATCCCATGGGATTCATTAGCTGATTTAGAACTGTTTAACAACTAAAAAAGGAGCATGCAAAATCCTCTTAATAAATCCCATGAGATAAAAAATTTACCTTTTTCAGTTTTTCGATAGACCTTTAAACTCTTCTGTTTATCTTCAGTATCTTCAGTCTCAACTGGCTTAACCTTAGCCGACTTATCCGACTTATCAACCTTAGCCGACTCTGCATCCTTCTTCGACATCACCTTATCCGGCACCTTCTCCTTTTGAAGAGGTGCCTTCTCCAACACCTTCTTAGCCGGCACCTTGTCTTTTTCAACCAGGACTTTCTTTTTACCGGCACCTTGTCTTTTTAGCCGTGACGTCTCTTTTGCAGCTTTGAAGTATATCAGATTTTGGTAACCACTTCTTACGTGGGAAGCTGTGACAACACCTAACATAAAAAATTAAAAAAGTTAGATATACAATAATCTGTATTAATCTGCATTTTAATTTCATTTATGTCTCATTTGAAAAAGTGCCAATTTAGTTACTCCCTCTGTACCGAATATTACCTTCCACATTCAGCTACTAAACAAGCTGGTTTAGTAGCTCCTTATAAACAATGGTTTGGTCAACGGCTAGCACATTAGATGCTCCTTATAAACAAGTTGGCACAATAGAAGTCGACTCTACACATATTACTCTACAAGCTACTAATCACACATATTTAGCAAACGCAAGTGTCTTAATATGCATACATATACCTAGTGATTACGCTACTCGCAGAGCTTATATTCTACATTACTAAACGTGAGAGTCTTAATAAGCATACATATACCTAACTGATTAGGCCACTCGGCAGAGCTTATATTCTACATTACTCTGCAAGCTACTAATTACAAGTATTTACCAAACCGCCCAAACGCTAGACTAGTCACGTGTCCTCAATAATATACCTAACTTAATTAGTTTACACAGCAACGCGTACATTCTACATTACTAATTACACGTATTTAGCAAACGCTAGACTTGTCACGTGTCTCAATAAGCATACATATACCTAACT
The DNA here is from genome assembly GCA_910596185.1 of Chrysanthemum makinoi. Lineage (NCBI taxonomy): Eukaryota > Viridiplantae > Streptophyta > Magnoliopsida > Asterales > Asteraceae > Chrysanthemum > Chrysanthemum makinoi. The sequence goes on along the minus strand of OU343218.1, from coordinate 43,541,493 downwards.
GATTACGCTACTTAGCAAGTGCGTACATTCTACATTACTAATTTTTTCTTGAGTCACGCAATCAATTACAATAAGATTCATATATTTCGTAGTATACATATACACACACATATCAACGCTAATAGCTAACTTAATTACACTGCTTAGCAAGCAACATACATTCTACATTACTAATTAAAGTATCTCGCAATCGATTACAGTAAACTCGTACACAATCAAACACGCTCTGCTCAATCATCTACTCATTCAACTTATACTTTTCCTTAAAACTTAGGTAGTCCCATACACATATATACCAAGCATGTACGTTCTGCATTACTCTACAAGCTACTAATCACACATATTTAGCTAACGCAAGTGTCTTAATATGCATACATATACCTAGCTGATTACGCTACTCAGCAAGAGCTTATATTCTACATTACATGTATTTAGCAAAGCATAGACTAGTCGCGTGTCTCAATAAGCATACATATATTTACCAAATACCACTAACTGGTGCTAGTTTCGCCAAACATAGCATTAACTTCATAACACCCCTCGTTTAGCAGTCTCCTCATAAACTCTAAAATAAGCTGACAAATTAAGCTCTAAAATAAGCAATCTAATCACAAATTTCAGCCACAACTCTTCAATCACAAATTTCAGTCACAACTCTTCAATCACAAATTAAGCTCTAAAATAAGCAATATAATCTGATTCCTATAACACAAACTTTAATCCATCACAAATTTCAGTCACAACTATTCAATCAAAAAATAAGGAACTGATGTTAATTAATCAAAAATAATTAAAAAAATAAATTTCGAAGCTTACTTTCATTAGGAACGTTAGATGAAGCAGCTTTTGCCACTGAATCGCCTTTAGATAGGGCAATCTCTTCTCGAATATCCATTTTAAATGAATACTTACGGTTGCGCGGTGGTTTTGGGGGTGGTTTGGGGGCGGTTTGGCGGTGGTTGGCGGTGGTTAGGGTTTGAAGATGGTTTGGGGATCTGAAAAGTTGAGAGGGTGAGAGTGTGAGTGAAGCGTGTGTGTGTTTTCACGTTTTTCGTTTTGAGTATAATGAGAATGTGAAATTACAAAAATGACCCCTTTAGTATAATTTTAGTTTCAAATGTAGATTAATCTAATCCGTTGGATTCAAATGGATGGATGGTTGAGATCTAACCATTTGTTCTTTAGATAAAACTTGTTCCGTATGGAACTTTTCTCATTGATATATAAATAAAAAAACACACACAAGCCCACAATTAAGGTGAACCTAACTAAATCCTCTCGATCATCCACCACTACTACCACCCTTACACCACCGATCATCGCCATCTACTACCGTTACACCGCCATTCAAACCACAACTACACCACTGTCTACTACCAGAATCACCACCACAATCATAACAGTAACAAAGATAACCATTAAAAACCTAAGAAATCAAAATCGATAAGTTTCACAAAAATCGATCAATATGAATGAAAACGAAGCTGGAGTTAATGAAGTTCAGACAACTGGAAATGAGATTAATGAAGAAGCGAACTTTCCAGATCAGATTACACAATATCGAGTAATTGTTCTTCTTAACAAAATTTTAATGTTGAATTGTGAATTATTATGCGTTTGAAGTTATTATCATTGTTCAAGTCTAGATATGTCACATGTGAAAGTATAGATTATGAATTAGATGTTGATTGTCATAGGCGAGTTAATTAAAGTTTATTAATAGTATATAATTTATATGAATATGCGAAAATATAGACGATGAATGAAAATTTGATAATCAGATATTAAAGTTTGTGTAAATTAGAATATAGTAGAGATTAAGTGTAGGAGATATTTTTCTTACATGCGTGAAAATATAGGAGATATTTTTCTACGTAGCGTGAAAAGTTCAGTAAGTGTTTAGTAACTGTCGATATTTTCTTCGCACGCGAAAATATAGGAGATATTTTAGTTATTATCTTCACATGTGAAGATTATGGATTTTTGAGGTTATAAGTGCATATAATTTTAGTTATATTATCTTCACATGTGAAGATTATGGATTTTTGAGGTTATTAGTGCATATAAAGTTTAGTTATATTATCTTCACATGTGAAGATTATGGATTTTTGAGGTTATTAGTGCATATAAGTTTAGTTATATTATCTTCACATGTGAAGATTATGGATTTTTAGAGGTTATAAGTGCATATAATTTTAGTTATATTATCTTCACATGTGAAGATTATAGATTTTTGAGGTTATTCGTGCATATAAAATTTAGTTATATTATCTTCACATGTGAAGATTATGGATTTTTGAGGTTATTAGTGCATATAATTTTAGTTATATTATCTTCAAATGTGAAGATTATGGATTGTTAGAGGTTATTAGTGCATATAAATTTTAGTTATATTATCTTCACATGTGAAGATTATGGATTTTTGAGGTTATTAGTGCATATAAATTTTAGTTATATTATCTTCACGTGTGAAGATTATGGATTTTTGAGGTTATTAGTGCATATAATTTTAGTTATATTATCTGCACATGTGATGATTATGGATTTTTAGAGGTTATTAGTGCATATAAATTTTAGTTATATTATCTTCACATGTGAAGATTATGGATTTTTGAGGTTATTAGTGCATATAATTTTAGTTATATTATCTTCAGATGTAAAGATTATGGATTTTTGAGGTTATTAGTGAAGATAAATTGTGAAGATTATGGATTTTTGAGGTTATTAGTGCATATAAGTTTAGTTATATTATCTTCACATGTGAAGATTATGGATTTTTGAGGTTATTAGTGCATATAAGTTTAGTTATATTATCTTCACATGTGAAGATTATCAGTTGGGAATGATGTTTTGATGCAATTAGCGGATTTAAGATTCGATTACATTATCTTCGTGTGTGAAAAATATCAGTAAGTAATGGATTTTTGAGCTTATAAGTGCATACAAAAGTTTAGTTATATTATCTTCGCATGTTAATATTATCCGTTAGGAATGAAGTTTTGACGTTATTAACGGATTTAAGTTTGGATTATATTATCTTCACGTGTGAAAAATATTAGTAAGTAATTGATTTTTGCGGTTATAAGTGCGTATAAGTTTAGTTATATTATCTTCGCATGTGAATATTATCATATAGGAATGAAGTTTTGACGTTATTAGCGGATTTAAGTTTGGATTATATTATCTTCACGTGTGAAAAATATTAGTAAGTAATTGATTTTTGCGGTTATAAGTGCGTATAAGTTTAGTTAGAAATGAAGTTTTTACATTAATAACGGATTTAAGATTGTGAAGATTATCAGTGGAAGTTTTCAGGTTATAAGTGGATATAATTTTAGTTATAATATATTCACATGTGAAGATTATCAGTTAGGAATAAAGTTCTGATGTTATTAGCAAATTTAAGTTTGTATCACATCATCTTCGCGTGTGAAAAATATACGTAAGTAATGAAGTTTTAAGTAATGAAGTTTTAAGGTTATAAGTGTATTCGCATGTGGGGATCTCTAATTGATCTGAATCACTTGATAACGCTAACTGATCACACACGAGTACATGCAATATATAAATATAGGTTCTTGCTGAGGTATATATATAGAGCCTTTAACCATATTTGGTGTTTTGTATTCATTATCTGTTTTAAGGCTATTTGGTAACATGTTATTGATAACGCTAACTGATCACACACAGACTTATGTGCTATTTGAAACAGGCTGAATCAGTAGGTTCTGGTGCAGTTGGCCGTAGAGTGGGTGGTCAGCCAGGTGGGACCCAACAGTTTTCGATGCAAATTCCAACCAAAAAGGTACTCTATTAGTCTATTTCAAAAGTAACTGCAGTTGCTGCAAGTTTGTTGTAAGTGGCTTACTTACAGCTCTGTACATGACATTATGTAATTGGATTTGGTTATAGGTTGGTCTTGTTGTTGGTAAAGGGAGTGAGACGATAAAAAATATGCAAGCCAATACAGGAGCTCGTATTCAGTGTCTTCGAATTCTCACTCGAGGAACATATTAGCATAATGTTATAGATTATAAACTTTGATAAGTAAATTCACGGAAATTACCGATTTCTGCCAACGAGGTTTTGTGATGCTTTATTCGTTATTCGTTTGTGTTTATGATTAATCTGTGAGTTCACTGATTGAAGTTGTTTGATATTTGTATGTGTTCTTAATGAAATGATGCTTAAATATAGGGCTAGTTGATGATTATAGTGATAGTTATACTGAGTAGGTAGTTTTTTTTGTTGAGTTGTGGTTTTAAGGAACTGGTTAGGAGTTTGGTCGCATTTCATCATTTTGCATACAGGGATTGCACTTTTGTTATGTTTTATTCGTAATTCACGTTTTGTTTTTGTTTAATATGTAATGTTGCTGATTGAAGTTGTTTGATAGTTTTAGGTTTATTTGATTAAAGTTAGGGCTAGTTGATAATTACTATGATAGCTATAGTTTACTGCATAGCCTTGAGTTGCGCTTTCTCAAACGGCTTGGAGTTTGTTCGGATTTTGTCAATTTGTGTATGGAGATTACGGTTTTGTTCGTGTTTAGTTTATTGAAGCTGTTTGAGATTGTTGTAGTTAGGAAAACTGTGTATGTGTTTAGGTTTGTTATAAGTTTGGTTCTTGGTAATTTGATTGTGAAGTATTTGTGTCTTTGATAAAATGATGCTTAAATTTAGGGCTAATCTATGATTAATGATAGGAGTGATAGTAAACTGAGCATGGCTAGCTTTGCTGTTGAGTCATTTTTTGCATTTAATCATGAAATAATGCTTAGACATAGTGTTAGTGACGATTAGTGATCGTTGACAGTTAACTGATCATAGCTATGTTTGTTTCTTTGATTATGTGTTCAAAGACTGCATAGGATATCCTTCTGATTTTCGCCAATTTACATCCGAGTATTGAGGCTGACGGCTAACATGAGACATTTAGCCTACAGATTAACTATTTGTTTGTGAACAGTTTCCCATAGTTAATTACTAATGAAGTTTAAAAGTGATTCATACTTACAATTGGTATCGGCAAATAATTGAATTGACAACCTCCAGAAGAAACTTCTGTATGACTTATGTATTGTTAATGCATGGGTGAAGCTAGTGATTAAAGCTGACAAAGATAGGAAAATAAATTTTTGTTGCTTGCAATCTGAGGCTGCTGAACCATACATGAAAATATGTGGTGTTGATCGCGAGGATGTTCTTCATCATTTTCTATTCGTTGAAGGACCAGATGTATATCACTAAGGATCTACTGGTTCGAACTCTTTTTTACTGATAGCGTTCTTCTGTATTTATGATTAGAGTCTTCCACCATTCATAGGTTAAATGGTGCAGCCACGGAAAGTTCTGTATTTATGATTAGTCTTCCACCATTCATAGAGTCTGCTGTTTGAAGTTTGTGATAATGAGACAATCGAAAATTAGTTCTGTTCAAGCAACTCTGAAACCAATTATTTGATCATATGTGGTTTGATGGTCATAGTTACCTTCACTAAATCAGGATTATTTTTTGGGTAATTCAGGTGTTATTGTTCTTGCTGTTACTAATAGGCCTGATGTTCTTGGTTCGGCTTTGTTGAGACCCGGAAGGTTCGATAGGCAAGTTACTGTCGATAGGTATGATGTTGTCAAAATCCTTCAGATTTGATGTTGTCCAACTACTTGAATTGTTTGATGCATAAATTTTTTAGGACTATGAGCTTCTGATGCGAATGCATATGCAGTTACTTGAATTGGTTGACCATAGAGAACAAATTATAGATGTGTTTACTAAGAATTACATGAAATTTATTAGCTTTAATAGGATGTCTGATTATGTAGATGCTTAGGAGTTAGGACTAATCATAAACTCACAAGGAGGGATTATATATAGGGTGTTTGGATATGCTTTTGAATCGATTCTAAATATAAATTTGAGCAATGTATGTCATAGTAGTTAAATTGCAATTGTGGTAAGGATACTAGTTATGGATATAAATGAAATATACTTCAACTATTTCGTAACTTCAACAAGTGAAATTGCAACTATTGTATTTGTTACAACTCGTACTAAGTTATTTGATCCATTACATTGAAATTTCAAGAATATCTCCAGATAATTAAAACTTTTTGTTTCTTGTCAAAACTATAACTCCTTCTACATGGTATGGTTAAAGATTATGAATTTGTCATTATTGAAGTTTATCATACCTTTACTAATGGTGAAGTACTTTGGATATGGCAGGTGCACTCAAAGGGTGTGTTGATTTTGATAAGATTGCAAGGAGAACGCTAGGTTTCACCGGAGCTTATTTGCAAAACCTAATGAACGAAGTTGCTATTATTGCTACCAAGCATACTGAGCCAAATGAGTTTTAAAGTTGGCCAAAGTCTGTATATAACCTCTATAATCTTTTTTATTCAAATATTTGGATCATGATTTACTGCATTATTTATGAATAAAAGAGTAAATTTCATAAATGTTACCTGTTGTTTGGTAAAAAAATAATAGGAATCGTCTGTCCTGGATACTATTTGCTTTACGGGTCCGTAATTGCACTATTTTCTTTCACTTTTGGTTCCTCAAGTATGCAATCAATTCTGCCTGTGTTCCCTAAAGGGCACTGGTCAAGGGACCAAAAGTGAAAGCAAAAATGCAGATCATGCAGATAGTATAGATGACAGATGATCTCCCTTATTTTCATCAAACCACAGAGACAATTAAAAGATTAGCGGAGTAACCTGACCCAGACCTTTTCAACCAACCGCGTTGTGAGTGCATGATTTGTCGCCTCTTAAAAAGTTATTCTTTTCCCTTTCCTGCCACCATTCTGTTTATATATTTTTGGGTAGCGCTCTTTGTTTGTTAATTCCATGGATCTTTTTGGAGAAGCCAAATATGGATGCACAAGGCACGTGGAGCTTTCAGCCTCTTGTGCTAATACTTAACTCCCTCTGTACTTTTGCTCTAAATCTTTCGGTTTTCCTTGTGATTCAACATACGAGTGCCCTGACAATTCGAGTGGCTGGAGTTGTTAAGGACTGGGTGGTGGTCTCATTGTCGGCCCTTCTCTTTGCTGATACGAAGCTCACCTTGATAAATATCTTTGGTTATGCAATAGGTAATTACTTTCAGCTTCATTTATGAATTATTTCTTTCTATGTTGCTAGGTAAAAAAACAAGCGGTCGGGCGGGTTGGGTAAGGAGTACTTTTTGTTGGTGGTCGGAACATGCTGGGCTGGGTTGACCTGAAACCCTTTTTTTTGTTTTTTTTTTTGGGTTCCAGATTTCTAATTTATTCTATAGATAATGTGATAATAAATATTTTTCTGGACAGGCTGATTTACAGCGTATATTTTTTTTGAATATAGTGATCGATGACCTTTTATAGTTTAAAAATACACATTGGGCGACTTCCGACCTGTTTAACCCATTTGACCCATGAGAGATAAAACTTGACCTGAGTCGACCCATTTCACAAGTATAAGATTTCTATTATCAAAAAATTCTAAACGCTTTCGAAACACCATCCAAGCACCACAATATTGTGACACACGGTAAATTTTCACTAAAATTTAACTGATAATTAGTAATTTATTATTACTAAGCATGAGTCATGAAGCATGCATAAGCTTTGCCTGATCATTTGAGTGGATAACTCGCATACAGTAAAAATTTCACCACTCTTGCATTCATATCATTTTATGAATATTTCATTTTGTCTTATGATTTAAATTGTACGACGAGAGGTTATCTCGTTTTCCCCAGTGACCGACACTGCACGCGTACCGACACTTTGATAAGGGTTTGATAAAACAAAAGACAAACACCCGTAAAGAAAAATATTACAAAAATAATAATATCTCCGATGCGTAACCATAAGATATTACGTCTAAAAGTTATCAAACAATGATACCTCGGTCACAGTTTAATAGCACGGGACACGAAATATTTAACACGCTATCACTTAAACGATAACTTTTATGGCATTCAAATACAATTAATACCTAAGTATAATAACTATACATACACTTTCACAACTTGTAATATAAACATAATACATATAAACAAACACATTTATAAGTAAACATTTTATAAAGGGAAGAGATAATGTTTCCCTTGTCTTCTATCTCATACACGACAAAAGACCAACACCAAAAGCAGAGATAGAAAAGGGTTTCAATCTTCATCCCCTCCCCTAGACCTGCTCCTTCTGTCTACACGCCATATAGGTCGAATCTCCCAAGGTAGTAAACCAACACACCTCTTCCTAATATTCCTCATCTATCTTTACCAAATCCATGAAAGTTATGCTTCCCCAAATCCTCTCTTGATGCGCCGGCTACCCCTCGATGGAATCCAAGAAGAATCAAGATAAACCACCAAAGATAAACAAATATTCACACCAATCCATCTTGAGCCTATGTCCAAGATTCGTTCAGTTTTGGAAGTAAACTAAATTTGGTTTCAAAACAAGTTACAAGATGAGAAAGCTTGGTCAAAAACTCCTCTTGTGTTTCCTTTTTATTTCAGCCGAGACCCCCAAGAGTATCACACTTCAAATCCCACCACAACAAGATAAAGAAACTCCAAGGAGTGAAGAACATCAATTGGGTTTTGCACTAGATCGATTGGGTTTTGTGGAGGTGATAAACTCTTGGGTTGGCCTTCGGATTCATTGTCGTCGAGTTGTTGTAAGAGATTTTCTAAACTTTGTCTTGTTAAAAATTTCTATTCGAGTTGCTAATGAAAATGGTCATTTGATTATGAAACTTAGTGTTTTGATGTTTATGTTTGTTGGTGAATAATAAACTCTCATGTAAAAATTGGGTGTATTATTGGGTTCGTTTGTGTTGATCTTGTCGAGTTATGAATCAAAGAAAACAAAAGTTGAGTTTTATAAAAGTTAAACTAAGAACTAGTTGTTTTGATGTATGACTTTGGTGTAGGATAGACAATTTAGGTGACCATGAACTTAAGTTTTCGTTTACAAAATGGGTCGGTTTGGTTCCTGCCGAGAAGGATGGGTTAGGGAGAGTTAGGTTTGTAAGACTATTAGTGTTAACCCTTTTGAATCCGAGCGTTCACGTCGACGGTGAGGTCGTGTTGGGTGCTCGAAACTTGCATAATGTGGTAAAGCCGAGTCGAGTAGTACTCGACCCTTGCCTGGCCTTATCTACTTCTTTAATGCCTCGCATATAGTTGGAAAATGAACCCGCTTCGAGACACATAACAGCCCGCAGTAAACACGTAGGTGCTCTCTAGCGAGACAATGTATTTTGGTAGAGTCCAAACTATGGTCAAGTGATCTCGAAATCACAAGACAAATTCATACTAGAGTCGAGTAATACCTTGAAGACATAGCCGGATACGTTGAATTTTCCGCGTCAAACTCAACTACACTAGCAACTTATTTATTTGTTGTAACATGCCCATTTAAAACTTAACTAAGATTCATTTGAGCAACCAATATAGCGCATGGCTTTTTCCTCATTTCGTCATGTCCAAATGCCTAGTATCAAATGTGAATGAAATACTGTAATGTAGCAAACATGTTAAAGTTACTACGTAACAATGGGCCTTAGCCCAGGAAAAAATACCAACCAATGATGAGCCCAAACCTTCATTATATACAACCCTCACTTCGGGCCTGGGCCCAATCCGACTATCCTAACACTTTGAGCATCGGGCCTCAGCCCATACTATACAGGGGTGCGTTTGGTAGTTTAGCCAAGCCAAAAAAAAATGAAACACTTAACGTAAACCGGGAAATTGTTATAAATATAACTCGTCTACTACAGATTCAAATCTTCTAGCTTAGACTTACACTCATATGCAACGTCAAATAAACAAGCGTAAAGGTATTCATACACAAATCAAATGCTTTAAAAACATGATTCACTTTAATGTGCCTACGTCAATATGTACGCATAGACATATTTAAAACAAGTAAACTATTAGACGGAAATGAAAAAGGTTAAAAATAAACTTTGATAAATAAATAGAGACCGCTATGTCATTTTATCATATATTAAGTTCGAAAGTCTTCAAATGTAACTTGAATATTTTCTAAATAAAATTAGAAAATAAATAAATTATATATATATTCTTGACAACACCATTTGGTGTCAACTTAAATGAGTATATACACATTTATATACTTACTAGTGGAACATTGTAGCCATTTTCATATCAAACTTTGGATAATAAAACCATATTAATGTCAACATGAAAAGTATATATATACTTCGTATACGTACTAGTAAAATCATTTTTATAACTTTTACAAACTAAAGTTTAGTTTTAATACAATTAAACTATTTTGAGTAAGCAATACTTAAAACAATGAACTAAAACATTACCCTCCTTATCTAGGTCGCGTGTCGGTGCCGCTCCACAACCATCACTAATCCCACATTTGGATTGCACATTTGCTAAGGTGAGTTTTCATAGCCCCTCTTTTACTTGATAAACTGTTTTATACATTTTGGGGTGAGAAATATGCAAAACCTTTTTATGGACCAAAACTATTACATGATTACTATTACGTGGTTTAGCCTAAGCCCCTATGTCCCTAGTGAATGCCCTTTTTCATGAACCGTCAATTCCCCATTGGGAAACGCGAATGTTATAAATAGATCTATTGAGGGTGACTCCTCCGTTCGGTTGGCCATGCTTAGGCCAAGGCGAAACGCATACCATGTCGGAATCAAGTGTTGAGGGAAAAAACACTTGCTATGGGCCCCTATATTGTATGACATCTTTTAGCATACAGAAACTGTCATAGTATCGGTTGCATGAACTTAGCGCTAACGTAATAGACTTTCATCCATATATCATTATATTCATTGTAATGATTATATGACTTTGCTTATGGTCCAACTTTCTATTTTAATTTAAACCTATGAACTCACCCACTTTTAGGTGACACTGTTTAGCATATTTTCTTAGGTGTTTAAGTTATGATCATGAAGGCAAGGCAAGAAGCGGGTAAATGGTCGTAGTAGTATTAAAGAAGTGTTTTTACACAGAAATGATGTTTTACATTGGGACCACTAAAACTTATGGGATGTGCCCATTTATCTAAAACAATATTGTAAGATAACGGTTAAAGTATTTTATGAAATTAAACGGAGTATGTATTCCGTTCTTTATTGCTTGTGTTATGATTCACCGATCCCGTAACGCTCCCAAATAACACGTATGCTTCCGCTAAACCAAATTTGGGGGTGTTACAAATATGGATCCTCTTTCTAATGTTTTATGCTGCTTTTGAAATTTATTAATCATGGGGCATATGAAGCTATTTTTGTAAGTTCTAAAAAACAAACACATATTTACAACTGTGATTGTTTGTGCAGCCATAGGTGGTGTAGCAGCATACAATAACTTCAAGTCAAAAAAAGAAGCCACTCGAGCCACCATATTTGATTGTCCAAAGTCCCTTCCTATGCTATCAGCTTCTTCCACAAAAACATCTACTCAGTAGATGCACTAGTGTTCACCCCATTCTTTGCTTGTATCCGTTCATACTATCATACTAAAAATTACACAGAAAGACATATTTAGTTGGATTAGAGATTAGTAGAAGAATTTGAATTCCGTAAATGTAAATCTGGTATAGCATGAGAAGGGTGGAATTCGTTCTGGTATGTAACTAGAGATGTCATGAAGTTGTAGTCGTTTCATTGATTAGATTCTTTTGAGCAGCAAACAAGTGCCAAAGACAATTGATAATGCTCATGTTGTAAAATTTGACATCTTGAGATTGATTATGTGAAATGAAAGTGTTAGATGAAAAGGAGTTATCGTTGCCACTTTCGCTTGGCAATTTTTTCTTTACAGAAGAGTATCAACATCTTATTTGAATTTGAGTCAAAGTTATATATTGTCACAGCTTTACGGCTTCTTTTTTGCTTTAAATGAAGTTATATCTTCGCCTTCAGCAAGCTGCCATCATTATATTTGGCAAGACCTCTAGAAAAACTTGTTAAAAAAGCTTTTCTAATACTGCTTGGAAAAATCAACAAGGTTTTGTAACAGAAACATTGTACTAGTTAATATGAGTTCAAATCCTTTTCCGGTTCCAATATCCAACCCAACAATCATCTAATCTTTCCATGATCCCCCCTAAAGTCTCACATGTCTGCGTTCAAGACCTGTATGGGTTTGCTACTGGCTTTCTTATGAAAGCATTATATGACAACTGCTGCTCCCATTGAGCTTATGATCAAAACTGGTAGGTTTTCCGAACCATACAAAGAAATGTTAATTTCAAGACGACTTATTGACTTTTTTCACATGTGAAGGTTAACAATAAATACTAGTAAAAGTAAGAAAAACTTGAAAAAAAGCCTTTTATTCAAAAATATATTGATTGGGCTTGAATGAAAATGCATGACCTTGAAAATATATTGATTGGGCTTGAATGAAAATGCATAACCTTAAGAACACCACTGAGACTAATGAAAGCATGTTGATTGATTTGAATATTCATTTTAGCTTGAATCTCACAACCATTTTGTATTTGAAAAATGTGCATCAAATTAGGATTTCAACTGATAGATCATGTATACATTTAAGTTTGAATCCATCAAATGATAATGATTTCTAAAAAATCTATAACAAATCAAAGCAAGATTGGACATGCCATTGAACACCATGTTGTTCCTCGCTATACAATACAAAAGACGACCAAAAAAAACCTTTGCACATGAGCACATATACTTTTTGTTTGCTAGGAGTACATGTTCTCAAGCTTACCAAAACAAACACCTGTAATGTGTAAATTCAGTTTTGTTCAAAAAATATAAAAAATTTGATACATGAATTAATTATAGAAATCACAGAGATCAAACATGTGCATCACCCTTGAAAGCAAAGACTGGTGTCCTATAGGGTCGGTCATCCACATATGAAAAAGCTCCAACTTTAAGTTTGATAGAGGATACCAAAATTATTCTTGTCCCCCGCCTTCCACTTCTGGGTATGTTAAAATAAGATTAGTCTATATGATTGTTATATGAAATATGAATTTGCTGTTAACATAAAGCTTTGCATAACTACCTTCTAGATTAAGCTCAATAACTTGAGGCCAGTAACGAGGAGCACAAACTCTAACCACATTTAACTACAGCAGGTATCGAACATCAAGAAAAAGCTATAATAGCAAAAAGTCTGGCACATAATGCATATAATTACACTAATAGTATGTGAATATACCGTGCCTTGTTTCATAAATTAAACGATACACTACACCAATAGAAAAATGCGGAATACCGTGTCTTGCAAGCTCGGGAAGAATGCAAGGAGTGACCTTGCAGAAACTTGTTTCTGCATAATGCTGGGTTTCCTTGATTATAACTTCAAGAGGAGCATAAACTGGTAGGCCTGTGTCCACATCAACTCTTTGCACCCACCACCCTTCTATAGCAATGAAATACAAGTGCCAATTTGCCTGCACATGAAATTCTTTCACAATGTTATTATGAGGCAATAGACTTGAAAGTACCCATAATGTTTACTGCTTGATGAAAACAATGTGTTGATCAGATCATCAAATGGGATCCCACCATTGGTCAACCTACTAACAGAAGGAACGATTAGAGGCAAAAAAGATGCAGCCACAGTGTCACACCCCCAATTTACCTGTTTTGCAGCGGAATGGAATTCCTGGGGGTTTGTCATGTACATAGACCACAATCACAGTTATATTGAACGACCTAAAGTGTCGTTTTAAAAACACATCGTTGGATATTAAATAAAAACGTTCAGAGTTACAACATCGGTCCCAAAAGTTTAGAAAGTTTGCGGAAATACAAATATATTACAAATCCAAACGATGTTTTGAAATAAAGTGCCATAATGTACAATGCTATAAGTCGGCCGCGACTCAAAGGTGGTTCCTAAACCATGTCATGATGATAATGCCTTAGTACCTGAAAATACATTGCTAAAGCGGTCAACAATAATGTTGGTGAGAAATCATAGGTTTATGTAAATGTTTTATGACTACGCAAGTATAGATCGCATGACAATCATGTCGTAAAAATGTTCTTGGTATGACAATTATGTCACATAAAAATGTTACAATTGCTTAAGCGCATGATACACGAAGCTCCGACCGATGTACGCCCAACAGAGTGTCTTGCCAAACAACTCTAATAATGTTTATGAATGAAATGCATCCATATGACTAGTTGGGATTCACCAACCCGGATGGAGGCGTCACCCTCGATAGATCTATCCACTCACACACGCTTCTAGGAAATTAACGGCTCATGCATTTGAAGTGGGGACTTTTAGCGGCAACGTGTAACTCAAGCAATGTAAATGAATTTAACATACTTGGTATCGTAATAAAAATGTTGTGCAATGTATTCTCCCCCGTAGGTTTGAAATAATGTAAAAACTTGTAAAACGGGGCTATGAAAACTCACTTGATAAAGCGGTATGATGACAAGAGTGAGTACACTGAGATGTATCGTGATACTTTAACCGGGACCTATTACGAATGATATGATATGTAATGAGTTATGATGTTATGATATGCATGCATTACGTATGTTATTTATACCATTTGCGAGTTTTGAAAATAATACTTATCGTCGAAAAATACTCTTTTGACGTCTTAACCATTCTTAAATCACTTTATAAGTATTTACGTCAAAATGTCATCCTACAATGGTTTTATAATGATTTATAGTGAAATTTTCACTTTTCGTAGGTAAAACAATGTCGTCGGAAATTTCATGAAAATGGCAAAAATGGCTTTGAAAAACTAATCGTAAAATGGTGTACGTCGATCGTTAGGAAACGAACTCGACGGTTTTGGAAAGTTTGTATCAAAATCTAGAAGTTTCAGTTCAGGGGTTTTCGACATAAAGGTCTCGAACATAAAGATAATAAGGGTTAAAGATGGTGATTTTGTTGAATTGTGGTTCAAAAAGTGAGTTTCGGCCAAGTTTAAACAACCGTAATTAATTTATTAAAACTCCGCTATACAAACGGTTGATTGTTTTGAAAAATATGCTTGGTGATCTTAATTTTATTAGAAGACATTTCGTTCCAAAAAGTTCCACATCATGGTTAAAAACAGCCTTCAACATGGTCGTTTTAGTTACCGTAACACTTGTCTCGTAAAAATAATATAGTTTTTCTGAAAATAATAGTTACGGCAATTTTATGAAAACATGCATATCTTTGTCGTTTCAAATCCGTTTTCTACGTATAATACGTCCTTAGCCTCGTATCAAAGTATACTAATATATTTTTGATAAGTCGAAATAATTTGTGAAGCTTAAGGTTCGTTTTTGACTCGAATAAAACAAAAACATGTTGCTGAAATTTCTGAAAAATATATATTTCGTCGTCAAACTTGTAAAATCCATAACTTCTTCGTTATAACTCCGTTTTAATCCGTTCAAGCGGCCACGGATTCGTTTTAAAGTATATTTTCTAAATGTCAAGGCCAAAATTTCGTGCCTACTGTCGGATTTTCCAGAAAAATAAAACAAGGACAGAACACATTTTATACTTATCGAAAATAGTTTTTCTCGTACTAAACTTATTCCAATCCCTTCAAATCAACTCCAAAACTAATCTAATCCTACCATACACCTTCTTAGGGTGTCATGGGTTCCTAGACATCATCAAGACCAACATATACCAAGGGGATAATTATAGGATGACTTTATATATATAAAACTCTAAAATCAAGGTAAAAATGGTATAACTAACACAAGTCTTGCATGCTTGCCATGAAAATGATAAAATACATATGTAATGATAAGAAAAGATGAAAAATGATAGAAATATGCTTACAAGCTATTATGATGAGGTGCAAAGAACAAAGGTTTAACTTAAACACCCTAGGTTTTTATTTCAAAACCTTATTAAGAGTGTGATCTAGATTGTATTAAACTTGATCTTGTAAAATTTTGATGATCCCTTTGAAACTCCTATAGATGGCTGGATTTTTGAGAGAAAAACCAAGAGAGAGCTTTTTCTACTTGATGAATTATTATAAGTGAATGAAATGAGTGAACTTTTACTTGGAGTGTGGATATAAACAATCAAGAAGAAAATAATTCACCAACTCATAAATGAAATCCCTCCCCTAAGGGCCGGATTTATGGGGTTGTGTTTCACAAATAATTTTTATTTTTATTTTTTTTTTCTTTTATGTATATACTTGTGTAATTGTTAAAAATGTAGAAGTAAAGGTAACTTGTAAGACTTTATATATATTAGTGTATTTAAGGTAGTTTTTAGGTAATAGTAATTTTTAATAAGTCCAAGTAAAGTATAATGGGATCATAAAAGTTGTAAAAATACATTCCTTGTAAAAATTGAGTGATATAATAATTATCGTGTAGTTTTTAAGAAAAACGTCGTAATAATATAAATTCAACGATTTATATACAAAATAAATTTAAAACACTAGGTAAACTAAAAATATAGTTTTTATAAACTAAACATAAGTATAAAAATATATCGGGATCATTTTTGGAAGTAACGGATTAAATGTTCCAAAATAATAACTCACGCGATAACGTGTATTTAATATAAAATTCACGCGTTTAATATGAAATGCAATGTCATGAATGAACTAATATGATGCAAATGATGTTAATGAAATGTAGACTAAACTTAGTCCATATGAAATGTTCGTGATGATATGATCATGAATTCGCCGCTAAACCTTTAAGGTTACGCGAATTTGGAATACGTAAACCTAGTTTACGACAAATGTTGAAATAGTGAAGCATAAATTGTTTCGAGAAATGACCTGAAAGTATGGGTTGTCACACACAGCTTTGTTTAACTTGACCCTTTCCTAATCAAACAAAACAAAAGCTATAGAAGCTGGCGCGATTAAACCTTTATTAAAAATTCTTGAAAACGACCAATTAGATATGATTGATGAGGCTCTTTCGGTATACATTTACTAATAGAACATCGGATGGGAGAAAAGAACTTGGAAAACTTTCATTTATCGAGACTCTCGTAAAGTTTATGAAAGAAGGGACCCAAAAAAATAAAGAATGTGCGGCAGTTCTTCTTAAGCTTTGTACAAATAATAATAATCCTATGGTCATTGCACTTGATCACGGTGTTTATGAGCATGTATCGGACATTTCCAGTATGGGACTAAAAGAGGGAAAAAGAAGGCAATGGCAATTTTGCGACTTATGAGTAAAGGGGACGATTCCTAGCTACAATAATGTAAGGTAACAACAATGGCTTCTTTGCAGTTAAGGTAGGTATGAAAAAAATGCATCTATGTTCTTTCATCATCTAATAGATTAGTTTTGTGAATACTGTAGATTAGAGGCAGACCACATAGTCCGCCATGTATACCGTAGAGAAATTTTGTAGCATAAAAAGTAAGAAATAAATTACTAATTTAGTGCATGAGTGCATCCCATTATAAAAATAAATAGTTGTTATGGTAGTCATAATAATAGGTTATAAAAATAAAGGATGTCCTTCCGCCTTGTGGAGGAGTTTAGATTTAGATTTTAACGTGTTTACGGTTTTGCAACTTGAAGTCACAATAATAGGTTATAATTGATCTTCCTCAATTATCTTTGTCCCAGAGGCCTCTGCAATGGTCGTGTAATGCGAGGTAGACCATGGGCTTGCAACAGGTAACTCATCTGAGAAGTATCTTCTTCTTACCAACTGAAAAGTAATTATATACATAATTACATTATTGCCTACGTTGACTATTTAACCAAGTGTACAAAAGAATAAATAGATGCATACCATTCGGAAGAACTTCATCAAAGACTCATTGTCATATTTTGCTTCTTTGCAGCCTGAACATTTTAAGGAGTTGGTGCTTTAGAAACAATAATGCATAATATTGTTTGAGGTACTAAATATTACTTAAAAAATAGTAACAAATTTAGGTGAAAAGATGTTCCGGATCAACAAATTTAGGTAAAATTGTTAGGTAGTTTATGCACCAGCACAAAACATAACAATGCGTAATTACAAGTATTGTCACATATCACAATTTTACTACTGACCCATTACCCTGCCTGCCCATTTTAAGATATATACAAACTTAAAAGAGAAAAGAGAGAATGAGATTGAGGAGATGATGGAGTTTAAACCCAAAAGTTAGTGAAAGGTTGAACCAATGGTGTACCCTTGATCAGTGTTCCTCTTTCCTATAATATCATATATATGAACCTGAAAAGAAGAAAAAGTGAATGGGATTGAGGAGGCGATGAGGGAATTTAAACTCGAAAAGATGCGTCAATAGGTTGAGCAAGTGGTTTACCCTTGATCCTGTTCTCTTTCTGTAATCTTCAATCCCATCTTGATCACGACCACTTGCAATTTTGTCCTAACTAAGAGGACTATCTCGCACATCAAATTAAGTGTTGGATTAGTTATTTAAAGTGTTTTTTTTAAATAACTTGAGGATAATCGAGTAAACAATAAACTGATCCTTACGATCAAAGGTATAAAGGTAGTCATATATAAGATCTCTAGCCTCCCCACAACTTATAATAATAACGCATGAAAATTCGCAGGTTCCTTATTCAAGATAGAACACATCCGGTTACACTAGAATTCAAAGATCTGCAATAGTAGTCATACAAAGATATAAGTTGTTTTGGAGTTGGTTATTCCGAAGTGCTTGTACTGATAAGTAGTCTTAATAAACAATTCCAAACACCCACTCTAGAATGTAAAGTGATCATGAATAATGCAGCTAATTCTAAAATCATTATATGCCCCCCAAACATAAATATTAGAAATTAGTCTCACTATCCCCAAAGACTAGAAACTGTGAGGACAATATGGGTGTTGCGCTAATGCTCATGACTGACTCAACAGCTCGCTTAGGAGAATGTTCGACAATGATGGGAACAGTGATTGTTTTCTTGAAAACTAATCTCATCCACAACCTACTCTGCTAAGTGTTTCAGGGCTGCCCTGGACCAGAAAAGTTGCAGCTTGTGAAAAATGAACTAGCCCACACCACTAGGCTCCCCTTTTGGGTTATAAACTAATCATGATAGCACAACAATCACATAATCACTTTTGAAACACAAAAACGAACACCCCTCGTGCCCCACCTTCTTAAATAAGTCAAGGACCAAAACCTATAAACAAAAAGCTATAATAACCAACATTAAAAAACTCAAAAAACAAAAAAGCTTAAGACCAAATACATGCATAGAAAGAGAATTCATATCACCATTTCTAGTGTAAACACAAAGTCATTAGTTTATATGTTGGTTCACAATTTAGTGAAAGAAAACAGCTAGCTAAATTATATGACAAGCTATTATGATCTGGTAACTTATGCCTGGAAAATATAAATGCACAAAAATAATATCTTCATCGCCAACGTAACAGAGCCTCCCTTACTTTCAATAAAGATACCATTTCTTCATTCCAACTGATAATGTTTATGTATCGATATTGCAAAATTTTCGTCTTTCAAATGTGAAAAATCTATACCCTCAAATATCAAATCTCAATAATCTATTCAAATGTCTAATTATCTATTTAGAACATGCCATAATATATCAGCTTTTAGAGAATTTATGTTTAGATTACACATTCAAAAATTATTAACCTGATGTATTAATCCATAAGTGTGGAATAGTAGTAATGTTCCACAGACTTGCTAAACATAATTGTATCTGATAACTAGGATACATGATGATCTCTGCGCACATACAAAAACAGCCACTAGAAATTTGTGAATTTGCATATAATACTCCCCTAATTCAATTTAATTCCTATAAGTCTCTCACAAACACATAAAAAAGATAACCACATTATTCTCAACAGTATTCACCAAAATGTTGAGAATAATACTCCACTCATTCAAATTTATTCTTACTAATAAACAAAATAAGCAAGATTATTGAAGTTTTTGCCAAAAATTAATCATCATTACTTACAGACATTCTTCAAACATCAAGATAGTCTAACTAAACTTAAATCATATCCTTCAACTATCTTCTGTACTTTATTATCTAAGATTTCGTAAATGTGACAAGAATGAGTAGTGTTCTAATTTTTAATAACATTAAAACTTAATCAATAACTCATAATCTTCAAGCGTGAAGATACTGTAACTAAACTTAAAAATATGTCAAACCCCTAAACACAAGTAAAATAAACTCATACAAATTATCATAGGTGCTTTACAAAAATGTCAAACCCCTAAAAATAAGTAAAATAAACTCATACACATATCTTTCCAATAAACCACAGGGTCCAACTCTAGTTTCTATAAATATTGCTAAGGAACCATGCTAACAGGGTGTTTGAGATTGCTTTGTATTTTATGCCTTACACTTATGGTTAGGATTGCTTATATTTTCTGCTTATGCTTGTAAAAATGAATTAGATACCACTTTAAAGTAACCATCTCATGAAGCTGACTATTTTATTATCGCTATCTCAAATAACAACGCTAACTCCAAATAAACGAAATAACCTATCTAGTTGAAACTAAGCTAGATAAGCATATATCAGCTTTAAAATGATCACATAAGCAATTAGTTAAAGTTAGGTTTACTTATATTGTAGAAAAATGCTATTATTATTTTTTTAATTCCGAAATGTTGTAGAATGCCTGCCTCAATTGATACTACCAGAGGTTACTTGGCTAATAATTCAAGACCTAATGCCACTGATAAGCCATCTGAATCAGCTGAACATATTGATTCTACTAAACCATTAAATCACTCAGCCTGCTAGACCATCTCAGCCTATAAACAATGACCTCACAAACAGAAAAAGTGAATAAAACGAGGCTGCACAATTATGCACCACTTAAGGCAACCATCATGAACCACTAACACCACCACATCACGGGATCCTCAAAGGGAATTTCAGTTGGATACAATGATTTCACAACGCTAACAACATCGAAAGTTCATTCATTCATGATATTTTTCAAGCGCAAAGATACTCTTACTAAACTTAAATCATCACAAAAATCCGCTATTAACATCAAAAATTCCATTGCTTACTGATATTCTTCACTCGTGAAGATAATTTATAAAAACATCACTAATCTCAATATTCTTCACATGCGAAGATACTAAGTAAACTTAAATACGACAATAACCTCAAAATTCCATTGCTTACTGATATTCTTCACCCGTGAAGAAATTTTTACTAAATTTAAATCATAACAAAAAATTGCTAATAACATCAAAACTTCATTTCTAACTAATATTCTTCACATGCGAAGATACTCTAAACAAAACTTAAATCCGATAATAAACTCAAAATTCCATTGCTTACTGATATTCTTCACTCGTGAAGATAATTTTTAAAAACTTAAATAATCAAATAATCACTAATCTCAATATTCTTCACATGCAAAGATACTCTAACTAAACTTAAATCCGATAATGAACTCAAAATTCCATTGCTCACTGATATTCTTCACTCGCAAAGATAATTTTTAAAAACTTAAATAAACAAATAATCGCTAATCTCAATATTCTTCAAACGTACCTAAAATCAAAATATCAAAACTTAAAACAATGATTTATGCAATTTAATTCATCTTTAAACATCAAACACCTAATCTGTAAACTATTGTTTCACAAACGCATCATTAGATAGTCAATGTAACAAACAAACACTAAAAACAGTATCTAATAAATCAATTAAAAATCTTCACAAGTGCAAAAATAGATATGTAATAAAAAAACACATCATTAGATATTGAAAGTAACAAACAAACACTAAAAACACTAACTAATAAACCAATAAACATCTTCACATGTGCAAAAAATAGATGTGTAATAAATCAATTAACATCTTCATGAGATAGTCAATGCCGGAGTCAACGCCGGAGAAAAGTTGTTAAACAGTTAAAAACTAAATCAGATTTAAGCAGAAAAAGAAATTAGAGAGCGCATACCGGAGTCAACGCCGGATATTAAGCGAAAGAGATGAAGGAGATGACGTATATGCGGTGACGGAGATAACGCATATGCGGTGACTGAGATGATGGAAATGAAGGAGATGACGAATATGTGGTTAATACCGAGATCCGGTTTGCTATTTGAGTTTGTGTATGTTTTTTATGTGTGTTTACGTGAGATAGAGGGAGAGAGAGAGAAAAAAAGGGATAAAGTTTAGGGGTGCGGAAGCAAATGAGGATAATTCATTAAGACCCTTAAAAATTTCGTCTAATATTTACAATAATGCCATTCCGCCCAAAATCATATTTACTTGATCTTACGGTCCAGATCTCTTCTCGCGTTCTCACAAAAAATAAACTTCTCATTTGAACGCTTGTCTATATATATATATATATATATATATATATATATATATATATAAATGTGTGTGTGTGTGTGGGGGGGGGTCTTCGCCGAAGAAAAGAAAAGAAACCAACGTCGATATATGCAGGGCGGATCTAGGGGGTTCCTGGTGGTTCATGAGGACTCGATGCATGTTTGTCGTATAGTGTAAATTTTATCCCGATTTCTCCAAAATAAGCATGGTCTTGAAATTTGCGTGACATAAATATACCTCTTGTTTATTTAGTCCACTAATACATCAAAAGAAATACATGTCTCATTAGTTTGGGTGAAAGTACATCCACATCTATTTTTGTTTATCTTTTCATCACCCATGTCCAGTTAAGTCATTTCATCAATCCTTATACATATCCCTTGGACGAATCGGGTTATTGGATATCCATTATGTATAAACATAAAAATCGTAAACAATAATCTCATAACTTAATGCATATTTTGTAATCATCGTTGGAAAAAAACATATTTTGTTTAAGATAAATCGTGATCAATAATTATATAGGCTATGTTTGGCGAGACTTAAATGAGGTTTGAGTTTTTAAAATAAGTCGGCTAATAAAATAAGTTTTGTTTGTTATGCGGGCTTATGGAAGGGCTTATAAAATAAGTCTCTATAAGCCCCAGCCTAAAAAAAGAGGCTAAAAACTTTAGCCCGGGGCTTTTAAATAATAAATTACTTATTTACTCACAAAAATATCTAACATATACAAAAACTTACTTAATTATGTCCTTTTTAGTAATGTTGCAATAATAACCTAACCCCAACTCATTTTGCCAAACATATCCATAGTTCTAAGAAATACAATCCATACATGGACTGTAATATAAAAGCATAAAATTAATATAGAAAATGAATAATCAACATTTTGAAGAAGATAATATCTAACAAATTAATCAATATTTTATATTAGTTTATTGTTAGGTAATCATATAAAATTGTCTAAACATAGTTTTTAATAAACCAAGTCTTTTGGTTGTCTGTGGTCTTTTTTTCAAGTTTTTAATATCAATGAGGTCATTTGACCTGTTATTCTCTAATCAATGTCCCGTTATATGTTATCAAATCCTGTTATTCTTGTGAAATGAATATTTTATCCTCGTTTTTTTTTCACTCTAATTTTCTTTTGGTACAACTTGTAACTTAACTCAGGGTTTGTTTCTTTTTTTTAGAGTTAAGAAGCATGTGGGTCCCTTTCCCTTACTATCTCTGGATGGAAAAGAGTGGGGTATGCCTAAGGGATAGAGGATCCAACAAAAGAAAATTATTATTATATTTTTTGGGCCCACACTGTTACCTCTCAGACGATTTAAAATGAAAAAAAAAACCCTCTTACTCAAACTACCAACACCAACACTACCTTCATCTCAGTCACCTTCACCGCCATCCACTCCAAACACCAAACAGTGGTCATCTCATCCACTCTCATTCTTCTTCATCTCCACTCCCGCCACCAATCATTACAACCATCGACCACCACCCACCACTACTACAACCATTTACCACCACCCACCACATTTTCAAATGAATTATCAAAAAAATTTGCTTCAAATCAAACCCATAAGATCAATCGTGAAATCAAAAAAACATAAAACTCCACAACTTCATGATTCATATCACAAAACTTCCCATACACAATTCTATTAAAGCAAGACCCAAAGGTAGAACTCAAACATAACAAAATATAATCCTCGATCCAAACTCTGCAAAACCTACCACTAGCCTTGTGCCTTCAAACCAATATTTAAAAGGAAGAATCAGCACCTCTCGTTCAATTCGATATCCATAAAAATATAGTTATTTGGAGTTCATCACAAACTGTCTTTATATTATGGGTTAATATACAAACAAGTCACTAAACTTTGTCCTAAGTCACTAATGTTTCATTTCTGTTATCTAAGGTACTAAACTTCACGAGTTGTTTAAACATGTTACTGAACCATGAAATGATTACATTGCATAATTTTTTAGTACAAAACGGTCCTTGTGGTTAGTCGGGCGTCACGGATCTAGTCCCTAGACCACTATTTCTGTTAGTTTGACCGTTTTCTTACGGTTTCATCAATTTTTTTACATTTTTATTCGTTTTCAATCGTTTTTATACGTTTTCATCCATTTTTTTACGTTTTCATCCGTTTTTTATATGTAGGATATTGGATTTCACATACACATCAAATCATAACACAAAGTAGGCGTATAAGTGGAATTCTAGAGAGAGAAAGTTAGAGGTTTAGGGAACTTTAGTGAGAGAAAGAAAATTCTTATTATGAGCTCCAACTCTCTACCTTGGAAGGTAGAGAGTATTTATAGTCTTACAATAAAA
Organism: Chrysanthemum makinoi; assembly: GCA_910596185.1. Classification (NCBI taxonomy): domain Eukaryota; kingdom Viridiplantae; phylum Streptophyta; class Magnoliopsida; order Asterales; family Asteraceae; genus Chrysanthemum; species Chrysanthemum makinoi. The sequence continues at coordinate 43,516,865 of OU343218.1, read as the reverse complement.
CGCCACACAACGGGCTGTGGATCAGGCATACAGTGGGTAAAGACCCGTCCGTCCTCCACGGTGTTACTAAACTAAATACTACTTAACATAAAAGTACTGTGACTACGAGCTTTCTAACGATTATATATACTTGAGGTGACCGACTCTTTAATACCTGGAATTTCTAATTCCTAACAATCTCCCCCTAAGGGAGGTCACCTCAAACATATACTAAAATGACATTGAATACAATCGGATATTACATTAACAATTGATCTTGCATTCTTGATGTAGTACTTTGCTCCGAAGCTCGTAGTCATTGATTCCACTCATTGCATGTTTGGTTAATCCAAGTGGAGGTCTTTTCCTGATCCACGTGATAATAATGTTGAGCCCGACTTTTGAGATCATCAGCTAGTAGAAAATCTCAGATACATCCATTGTGGTGTTGGTATTATGTGATGTTGTGACTTTCGGACCGACATGCTCATATTGTGGATCATGATATCTTCTCATCAGAGTAGCGGAAGCTTTCGTTGATTCATGATATTGGCGGCGTAGCGAGAAGCATGGAGTTAAAATATCAGAGTCATTGATGCACCAATCATGATTTCTTTCGATATGAATGTGTTGTGTGAGCATGCGGCTATGGATTGACCGCTCCATTCGATCACTGCAAGCGTCGGGGTGTACCTACATAAGACGGTTAGCAATAAAGCGCACGAAAGTGTCTTTGATCACTTTCGATGAATTGAGGTACACGGCCCACGGTTCCCCGTTGATCATTACAAGTACTTTTGTGATCGGTATAATTTCAAAGAATTTCCTTGACAGGGTTTCGCAGCTGCTCTAGCTGTTCTCAAACCGGAACGTCTCAAAGAAGACAACACGGAGTGAGTGAACCAGTGAATTTAAGTCCACTGATTGATGAAAAGAGATTTGAAAAACAATCGTGTATTGCTCAATAGAAATTGTTTTTGCAATATAACGAAGGTTTTAATGAAAATCAATTATCAATCATAAAACACCTTTTGATTTGAAAAATTAGTACACGGTCGACGTGCTAATGAAAAGAGTTTTAAAGCACAAAGACCGGTTTTTCAAAGGTATCCGTCAATCCATAACCTGAACCCGGATTGATTCAAAAGATTGAATCGCCCCATTGTTTCTGTTTAGTTGTCACATGGTTGATTTGTATAATAGATCTCACATGCCACCTACCAGGAGCTTGTTAGATGTTGGCTCCAGAAGGCTTTCCATCTTCACAGTGAATATGTAAACACATCACTCAGATGTTCTGGCAATATGATGAGTGTCTAAATACTCATCATTTTTGTACCATTTAAACTGCAAAAACATCTGAAAACACTCAGAAATGTATCAAAATGATGAAAATATAACAAATAAGTGTTTTATGTGTTTTAAATGCAAAAATACCAAAATCAGGTGAAAAACGTATCAAGTTTGCATAATTGGCAGTTTTAGTCCCCCAAGTTTCAAAAGTTGTCAAAAATAGTCCCTGGTAAATCATAATAAAGAAAAATATCATTTAAGGTCCATAGGATTCAAAAGTTGTCAAAACAAATCCTTCAAAGTTTAAAAATTGCAAAATTACAACTTTGGTCCCTCAATTTTGAAAAATGTCAAATATAGTCCTTGGAAATATAAAAATGGAATTTTATGCAAATATGGTCCTTGTACTATTAAAGAATGGCAAGATAGGTCCTTGTGATAACTTTGGAAAAGATGCAGTTTTGGTCCCTCATAATTTAAAAATTACATGAATGGTCCTTGTATATCACAAACAAACCGGACCCTTATATACAACCCAAAACAAATCCACAAATCCAATCCAACAACCCAGCAAGCCAACCCCCAGCGTATTAATATCACTTGGTCAAATAAAGTCAAACCCTCCAAAAAAAAACCAGATGTACTGTTCATCCTCCTCTCCTATACCTGCAAACCAAAACCAGTGGTTTTCACCCACCTCTCCACCTCACCACCACCTGTCTACCACCTTTTCCAGCTATATACCCACCCCCCTCCACCTCTACAAACAACCAAATTGCATTAACTACTAATACCTGCTCAAAGACTTTTCCCGCCAAAATGCCACATGTATGGTTTTGATGAATTTCAATGATCCAAGGGATGAAACAAGGTGGGAAATGTTCAGATGTCAACATAAAGTCTCAAAAAGCTATAAAAAAAGGATGAGAAGCAAAGAAGAAAACTAAGTAGTGTAATTTTAGTTTAGGTAATGTCGTTTTAGTTAATTTTTAAATTCCAGTACAAGTTTAAGCTTTCCAATACTTTGTAAAGTTATTTCAGTGTATTAAGAACTTATTTTCAGTTTCAATTTCAGTTTGTGTTGATGAATTCAGTTTATGCAATATTTTGTTAAAAATCTCATATAAGCTTAAAGTCAATTGTAGTGTATGATAAGGATTCAAAAGCTCTCATAAGCTCTCTATAAAGCTTTTAAAAGTTTTTAGAAACTTTGAAATTCAGTTTAAAGTTAGAATTCAAAAATATAAAAAAAATATAGAAAAACATCTAAAAAAATAAAAAAATATAGTAAAGTAGTGGTCAACTTAATTTCAGTTATTAAAATTGTTTTGATAAGCTCTTATAAGCTCTCCTATAGCTTAATTGATTTCTTATATAAGCTTCTACTCAGATTTGATTCTCAAAATTACCTCAGTCAACGAAAGTCAACTATGGTTCAAATTGGTGTTGAAATAGAAAAAGGGTTGATAATGATCTGGATTTGGGTTGATAATCAGTTCTAGGTTGTGGTTATTTGATTTGTTTGGCAAACCATAGTGGTTGGACTAATGTAAGTGTATTTTCTGTTTTATAGTTGAATCAGTGTTAGACTAGTTTAATCTGCAATATTTGTGTTAGATTATGTTTGTTTGATCATATACTAGCTCAGATTATCATTGTTCAAGCCTGTCTTAGTATTAATCTAGATCTGTAGTTAATTAGTTAATTGTGCATTAGACAGATCATAATAGATTTAGTGTAGTATAGTTGTTTAGAACAGTTCAATTAGTGGTAATATTACATATAGAATCTAGAATAAGCAGAATTGTGGATTAGTTTAGTGATTTAGAGGTTTAAATTGCAAAACAGTGTTGAGAACTAGTGTTTGGATTTGATAGTATATTAAGCTAGAGTTGTGGTTTGTGAATAAAATCAGTTAGCATAGTTTCATTTAGTCTAGATACACTCAATTCAGTACTTATTTCAAGTCTGCATACAGTTAAAGTCAAAATCATTTTGTATCAGCTCTAATCTCCATAACTGTTTGAATCAATAGCTCAAATCATACAACTAGGTGTTAACTTAGATAATACAGCTTGCATTAGCTTCATTTAATCATTAAACATCATAATCATCCAGTTTTAGTGAATCAAAACTCACTTTAGTCAACACTTCAGTTCTATCCACAAAAGTCAAAATTGCACAAACCAGCTTTTTCCCAAACTTTGTTGATTTTTCATGATCTGAGTTTTGAGTTAAAATAATTGATACTTTGGGATTTATAACTTCATCTGGTCTAGTTTTGAAAATAGATTTTTATGGAATTTTTGGAGTCACTTTTAAGCACTAAATAAGTTGTCTAAGCAGGCCCCATATGCCCTGTTCACATTCAGCTAATACTGAGTTATGAACCAGGCATCTTGCAGCTTATGCACAGTGCTCTCTTTTGATAATTAAGGTTTCAAACTTGGTCCAAGTGTTCCTTGCTTGGTGATCTTTAGCTCTCCACTTTTAGTTTTCAGTTTGGTTCACTAATTAAGCTTGTGCTTAAGCTTAAACATAGGGGGTAGGACTGATCAAGTTCACTTGATCAATCAAGTCAAATCATTGTAGTTTGCATCCTAGAGGTTTATATTAGTTGATATATGTTGATTTTAAGTAGTTTTAGCATAACATAGCTTCTGTAGTTAATTGGTACTCTTCAACAGCTTGTAGCTTATTTTGTCTAGCTTATTCATGAGCCTTTACACTCTGACTTCATATTTTCACACATAAGCTAGAGGTTTTATATTTTCCATAAAATTAGAATAATATTTTAGGCGTTCTTGAATTTTTCATAATTTTTCATCCTTTGTTTGCTATTTTTCTTATTTTAAATCAGTTTTAAGACTTTTAATTAGCTTTTATTGCAAATAAATCAGAAAAAGTTAAAAAAAAATAATTTTTCATTTTTCCTAGATTAAGAATATTATTTTATATTTTCCTGTAAAGTCTCATAATTTTTACTGTTCATTTGTTATTTTTCTTAATTTTAATTAGTTTAAACTAGTTTTTAATTAATAATAAATATATAAAAAGTCTAAAAAATATATTTTTAGTTTTAAAATTAGTTTTATCATATTTTAGATTTTTCTAAGTCATAATTTCACTTTTATAGCTTTATTTCATATTTTCTTATATTTTAGAGTATTATTAAATAATTAAAAATAGTTTTTAATTAATAATAATTAAATAAATAGTTATAAAAATAATTCTAATTTTCTAATAATTTTCTAGTATAATTAGGATTGTAAAAATATATTTTACATACCCGTAGGTATTTTACTTCTTTATTTTCACGTTTTATTTAGTACGTTCACGTAATTTTATTTAAACGTACGTTTTAGATTTTAAACGTTAATCAATTTTAAAAATAGTGATAGCGTTTATTTAATATAATTTATCATTTTAATTTTCTTTAATTTGCATTTAAGCCCCTGTAATTTACAAACTTTCTCTTTAGGTATAATTATTCCAAATTCACAAACCTTTTCCCATTCAATATCACCCGATCACAAATTCGTTCTACTACAGTGTTCACACCTCGTTGGGACTTAACGACCTGGGGATACACTATACTCTCTGGATCTAATTGCATTTCGTTTTCAGACTGTTTGGACTTTTTATTACAGTTGACCATTCACAAGTGGTTAGCTTGTGTGATAAAACCTGACTGTCTGGAGCGAATCAAATTTTGGCGCCGCTGCCGGGGAGGTGTGCTGCGTTACTACGAATTTGAAGCATCAGTGTTGTTGAATATATATCCATTGTATATTTACCATCCTTGTTCATATTTTCTTATTATTATTATATAAAAACAAAACGGTTCCCGAAGTTTTCAACAAACACAAAAACCCAAAAAGATTTTCTTTCTTATTTTTACAAAATGTTATCCAAAAATCCAAAAATATCCATCTTTACCCTCTCACATCTTTGATTCTTCATCCCAACCCCTCTGTAAACCTTTGATTCTTTCTATGTCTTATCATCACCCTCTTGATTGTCAATGGTGTGGTGGTCCTTATAATGGTGGCAATTGCCCAGTTGTAGCATGGTGGAATCGGAAAGCGGGTCTGTCTATAACCAGGATCCCTATTCCTACCATAACACAACTGATTTATTCCATCAGCTACCACACTGTGAGACTTCAGCAGTTTTCTGTTGTGAATCTGTGGTGGTTCACACTACAGTTCGATTGTCAATCGGGAAACACGCTTGTCTATGAGCGGGTTCCGATAGCAATTATGACTACAACACATATGACTCACAGCCACATCGGTTTTCTGTTGTGAGTATTGCGGAGGTCCTCACTTTAGCTCTGATTGTCAAACAAGGAATCCATTTCCTTGTAACAATTACGACTCTTCGTATCATGACCAACCTCCACAGTACCAAGTGAATCAGACACCACCTCAGCCTGAGCCATTTCCTCAAAATCTTCTCCTTGATCTTTTGGATTTAGTGAAAGATTTGAAAGAATGTAAACATTCCCAAGATAATTGGTATGTGCTAAAACACATACCTTTTCATTATCAAAACTGACCCAAAATAACCAAGAAAGAGCCGTTTATTGCTAATATTTGCGTGTTTCTTGAGTTTTTGCATGTGCAGGTACGGATATGACGAAACAGACAAAAAGAAAGCCAAAATCAAAGAAAACCGAGCACGAGAGAAAGAAGAGTGCAAAAGCCAATGCCGGATTCAGTTTATGGGATTCTGAGCCTTTGTTAGCCTTAATAGTTTTTATTAGAAGTGATGGTCATTCACGATTAGGAACTTTGTAACGTGTGTTAGATATCGTGATAGAATAGTCAACGGGCTCGTGGATTGGGCTAAGCTAGTTGGGCACAAGTTATGTTAAGCTAGCCTTGTCTAGTTCGTGAAACCCAAGCCCAATCCAAGTCCATCTCAAGGCCCATGACCATGCCTTAGGGCATCATCCTCTCTTACTATAAATAACCCTCAAGTATGTCATTTGAGGGGTGTGCTTGAGTGTGTGTGTGTGTGTTTTCCTTTGAAGCAATATAACATCTTATTGTTTCATCTTTCTTCTTTCCACCTCTCTAAACATATACACGATCTATACATCAAGTCACCACCATATCAAGTTCTTATCTTTCTCTTTCTATACGCATAACTGTTACGTGTTTGTGTTGGGTTTGCTTGGTAAAGTGATAAGGTATACGTGATAAATGGGTATAACAATTGGTATCAATCGCCTAACAATGGTCTAGGAGTGTTTGTGTTTGGTTTGAAGGTGTTACGCGTAAAGGCTCTCGTTATACGTTTTTGTCAAGCTTAAAGCTTTAATTTTTGCACTTTAAAATTCAAGATTCTTGTGGTTTAAGGTTTATTTGGTGCTAAAGTTTCAGTTTTTGCAAAAAGTTCCAAGCTTTACGTGTTTTTCTTCATTTTAAGCTCGTATTTGGTTATTGGTCATTTCTACTCATAACTTTTCTAAGCACTTTGGGTGAAAAAGGTCAACATTTTTGTGTTATTGGAGTATTTTTAAGGATATCTGTGAAATCATTTGAATTATTGGAAATTTCTTACGAGTAGAAGTCAAAAAGTCAAAACCCTAGTTTTCTACTCGTAACTTTTCTAAGCACTTTGGGTGAAAAAGGTTAACATTTTTGTGTTATTCGAGTGTTTTTAAGGATATCTGTGCAAGCGAATTTGTTTGAATCGTTGGAAATTTTTTACGAGTAAGTCAAAACCCTAGTTCTACTCGTAAGAAAGTCAACTACTCATAAGTTTTTCTACTCGTAACTTTTTGGTGAAGAATCTTCGAGCTATAACGGTTACTCAGTGCTTCCCTCACTTGGATAAGTGTGTGGAACACTTCGACTTGTGGATATCCCTTACTGTGGCGGTGTAAAGGATTTTTGGTTCTTAACCATAGTTTACGCATAAGCTAAAAGCTACGAGTAACTCTACGCATAACTTCACAATTACGCGTAAGGTTTACGAGTAACTTTTTGTCTACGCATAAGCCTAAGGTTACGCATAAGATCCTACGCATAAGGAATCCTACGCCTAAGCTTCCTACGCATAAGATCCTACTCGTAACTACATCCTACTCGTAACCATATCCTACTCGTAACTTCTTTGGTCTACGCCTAAGCTCTTTCTAAGCCTAAGGTTTAAAAAAAAAAAAAATTGGTTTAACTGTGAAAATTTAAATTTAAATTTTTGAGGAGACTAAACGTTCAATTTTTCTGAGATTCAAATTTTGGTTTAAGCTGTGAAAATTTTGGTCAAAAATTCAAATTTTGAGCCTAAATTCAAATTTTTTGGGTCAAATTTGGCGTCAAAATTGTCATAACTCAAATTTTTCATACGACCTTAGAATTGATTTTTAAAGTGAATTTCAAATTTTGGTGAAAATTTTTTCGACTAAGAACCAAGGTTCTGATACGACTTTCGAAACACCTCAACCGAGCTTAATCGTCATCAACCACAACTCCTTTATCGTTGAATCGATCCTACATCAACTTTATCATCACATACCTTCATCAATGGCAACTCTGGCAGATCGTCTCATAACGCTTTCTCAAAGGATTCTTCAATGAAGAAAACATTAGTCCCACTACACCAAATAACAACCAATGGATTTCTTCGTATAATCCAGCGGTTTGCTCAACCGAGGATGCATATGGGTCAAGAAGGACAAATGGTTGATGTTATTGGGAATCAGAATGGATTTGCTACGGGTATACAAATGGGGAATCAAATGCAATATGCAAGGCAGTTTGTTGGACATCAAGGGGTCAGATTATGAATCAGAATATGGGATATCAACATGGGAATAACTGTTATATGACTTCAGTTCAGAATGCTACCTCCGAACCTCAAAGCCAAAATTCAGGTTATTTTAGTTCAGAATCTAGTGTCAAACGGACGAAGCTTGAAGGCTCCGTACATGTTGATGTTAGCACAGAAAGAAGAGTCGGGAATTGAATTGACTAATGCAGAATACGCATTCATGAATCCAAAACGGGCAGATAAAGCAAAAAATACTGCAACCTCCAGTCATAGAATCAATCCAGGACACAACATCAAATGGTACTTTTGATACACCTCCAGTCTATGACACAGATCCACTCAATGAGGTACCAAATTATAGTAATGTTTCTAGTCGGTTTACTCATGATGAACGAGAATTCGTGACATCGGCACCTACTTATGATACATACATGGACAATCCGAGTTGTAGCAATACTAACTCTGAAACTCCAGGATGTGGATCCTAATGGAGGCTGTGTGGCACAAAATACGAGGCGATGAGGAAACCCGTGCTAATTTTGAAAAATTAATTAATAATTGTGGTATTGAAATCGAGAAAGTTAGTAAGGTCAATCGCGAAGTTAAGGCCGCGAATGCTAAAGCTGACCGTGAGCTTGAGAGTTACAAGGAGAACGCAAAAGCCTTTGAATTTCAGAAAAACAAAGAATCGAAATTAGAAATTGGTTATCGAAATTTGGTTTCTAAAGAAAAAGAATTGCAAATTAAGTATAACACACTTGATGTGAATTCGAACTTGAAAATTAAATCTCTAAACAAGGAAATTTCTGATTTAAATAACCAACTTTCTAAACAAAAAGAAACGTTTTCTAATCTTGAAAAAGAAAAGCAGTTGATTCTGATTTTTCAAAACGTGAAGATTCTCTTCTTGATGAAATTCTTGATAAAAATGAAAAAATCAAAACTTTGGAAAATTTGCTTATTAAAAGCGGGTCATTCGCTCAAACAAACAAGATGCTTTCTAATCAAGTAAATCCGCGTTTTCATACTAACAATAGAATGGCTCTTGGTAACAACCCTTCTTCGTTCCTCAAGAAAGCTCAGAAATCTCAGAATGTGTTGCACAATGAAAAAGCTTTACATGAACCCATTATTGTTCGTGATTCTCTTGAAACGTTAGAACTATCTGAGGAGAGTAGATCAAAAATGAAACAAAAGAATCCGGAAATCAAACCAATTGATTATAACAAATGGAACAAAATTAACGGAATTACTTTTGTCAATCAAAAAGAAAAGTCAAAGTTCTCCATCACACCAAATGTTTCAAACAAAGAGTCAACACCTGTTTCAAAATCTGTTTCAAAACCAGTCGTTGTCTCAAAATCTCTTTTGAACATTGAACAAATGTCTTCAAACAATCCTTTTAACACAAGTGATGCGAGAAGTATTTTAGACAATGTAAAAACTAGAATTGTGGATCTTCAAGACACTGTTAAAACTAAAACCATTATTACACCTAACAACTGGTTCTCTAGTTTTGACATCGAACAAAGAAAGTTTTTTGAAACTCAAATTGCCCCTCAGCTGACTGGCATCAGTGCGAGGGTAATTCATTTCGAACAAGCGTTTTTGAAAGAAACAGCTGACTTTGTCAAGGACCATAAATCCCTGGTAAAGCAAGCTAATGAAAGTGTTGAACACATCACAGCTTTGGAAACTTTAAATGACTCTCTCTTCGAAGATGTTCTGACTACCGATATCATGTCCATTATCTTACAAACATATTCTGTTGAAGATCATGAAAGACTCCAGTCTGAGACCTCCACAATCGTTTCAAAGTATGAAAAAGCTCTTGAAAAACTTGAAAAGCGTGTCCTATTTTAAACAACTTGATAGAAAAACCGAGGAATGCAAGTATGACAAATTGTCGTATGAGCGTGCCTACAAGGACATGAAAGAGCAAAATGATCTTTTGAGTGCTCAACTGGGAAGTCTAAAAGGAAAAGCTGTGGATACTAAGTTTGCAAAACCATTGACTGAGGAGAAAACAAATGTTCCCAAACCGGTTTTCAAACCAAAAATGTCTATTTCTATGCCTCCTCCAAAAGTCAATGAGAAAAATGATTTGTCAAAAACAGTCACTCCACAGTCCCTGCCTATTAAAAAGAGAATTATCAAAGCTTTTGAAAAACCTGTTTTTGAGAAAGAAAAAGTGTTTACACCTGGCATCTCTAGGAATATTACACAGAATGTGACCAAAAATCCAGTTAAAGAATCTGTTGGTTCTAACAACATGGTCAACAATCACTATCTAGAAGAAGCTAGGAAAAAGGCACAGACTCGAAAAGACGGAATTCTAGGTGCATCATCTAGGGTGACGAATTCTACAAGATTTCAAGGCACTGCTAGTAGTAGTAAACCATTACCTAGGAACACTCTACATAAGACTAGGGATTGGCTTGCATCTAAGAGTAGTTACGCAAAAGAAAATGCTATGCCCTTAGAAAACAACACTAGGAATTCTAAGTCTTTTTGAACAAGAATCAATTTCCAAAAGACTGTAGTGACAAAGTTAAAGCTGCTGTTTTAAACAAGAATATTGAATTTATGCGTACTACATGTAAAAAATGTGTCTTTTCAGCTAATCATGATGCATGTGTCTCAAAATATCTCAAGAAAGATCATTCTCGTGCCAAGGCACAATCCACTAAGACACCAAATAGAAACAAGCCCGTTGATAAAATGTCAAACAAACAGAAACCTAATAGGTGGATCTCTTCAGGACGTAGTTTTTCCAAAAATGAGTCTTCCGCTGCATCTGATAAGAAAACAACTCCTAGATCTTACCTTAGGTGGAAACCCACGGGAAAAGTTTTCAGCACAATAGGTCTTAGATGGATTCCCACAGGAAAGATTTTTGATACTTACTCCAACACAGATAATAGTGAAAATCATCAGGATAAGGAAGTAGAAACCACTACAACCGTTGATAGTGATCTCTCTCGCCGTGAGGAAACATATACTTCTAACACTGTTATTTGTGAAAATTCTTCTTCTGTGGATGAAGGTACTTGTAAAAGTGTTGAAGGTTCATATACCCCATGTGGTAAAGAAGAACTTTATGCCTACTTCGCATGTGGAAATCCTTTTCTAATTCCACTCTTAACTCCACTTTTACATGACATGACTTAATCTTCTTTCTTCAAATCTTCTATGCAAATATTTTTGAAAAACCAAATACAAAATTTGAAAAACCATCAAAAGCAAAATACAAAAATACAAAATTTTCAAAAAATTCAAAAACAATATAAAACCAAAAATCCAAAAATATTCTTCTCACGACATGTCTCTTGTATAATCGATATTCTGTACGTTTCTAGAAATGTCATTCAACAATGATACGGGCATGTACAGATGCTTGAGCGAGAGTTCTTTAAATGTTTTCTAAAACATGTCGTTTCTCAAAATTTCTTCAAAATAATGGCTTTCGTATACTTCAGTACGAAACCCGGACTTCAAAATAATGGCTTACGGACACATCAGTTAGAACCAGCTTCAAAGAAAGGAAGGTGCTTATCAAAATCAAAGGTTTTTAAATATTTTTCAAGCACTATTCCTAAAAACATAATGGCTTGTAAGTATTTCAGCTTGCAACCCGATCTTTAAAGAAAGGAAAGTGCTACGCAAAATCGATTTTCATATATATCGAGCACTTATCCTTAATCACATGGAAGATAATTTTTCTCTAAATATCTTCAAAAGATTTTTAAAATCTTCATCTTGCGTACCATTAATTTGAAATTTTTCAAAATCTCTCACATTTGGTACCAAGATAACTCCCTCTAAACCCTTAATTGATTCTAAAATTTTCTGTATGAAAAATATGCTTTCGTTAAGGGGGAGTATAAAACAAAAAATTGTTCCAAAATTCATGCTAAATCGGTTTCTCTCAAATGCTTTTAGAAAAACATATCTTTTAATCATTTTGTTTCAAAAACATCATGGATATGCTATTTTTGAGGGGAGAAACGTGATTAAAATGTGATCAAAAAGTTTAATGATCGTTGTTTGAATCTCAAAAGAGCTCGACTCAGACGGAACCAATGAATTGACGAGTAATCAAAGTCATTAAATGTACCATTTCGAGAAACTTTCTATGGACTTGACCAGGACGGGTAATAATTTCAAGCTAATTATCTAGTGATGTAAACGTGTCTCGAATCGGTCTAGTTCATTTAAAGTCGATCAATTCAAAAAGTGCAAACTCTACCCTCGATGTGCAGATTTTTGTTAAAACTGATAAGCACATGTGAAGGGGGAGTGTTTCTGAAAATATAAAACTCTCAGAGTATTCCAAAATGTTTTGATAATCATAAACACTTTGAGAGATTTTCAAGAAAAATGGTTTTATGGCAACAATAGGACAATCATGGAGTTATAAGGTGTCTAAGGATAGGAAATCCGTCCTATGATCCGCCAGAGCCGGAGGGATCTACCCAAGGACATCACCAATAGTTTAGAACTAGAAGTCCTTAGGTATGATTGGAAAAAAGGAGTAATGTGCGAAAGGAGAAAGAAGGGGTTGAAGAATTAAAAAGAAAAGCAATGTAAAGGGTGAAAAGAAATAGCCCTCCATATTCAACCTTAGGGCAGAAACCGGGTTCAATACATATGCTACTGGTTGTCACTAGATGACACTGGTATTGAAGACAAAGACGTCATGGACCCAGTGGCGCATGCTTGCACTAAACCTTCTTAACCACTCAATTCCTCTTAAAAGGATTTGTTTCATTCTCACTGGGAACCCTGCATAATCTATCGACTTTCTCTTAGAGATTGTTGATATTGAAGAAGGAGACCCTCTCCCTAGTCTCCACTCAGGAAAACAAAAATGCACTAATTAAGTCTAAAGCCACGAGATTCATCAAAAGATCTCATAGGAACACTTGACATGACATCGCTTGTTGTTCATCAACAAGGACACAAGTGATATATTCTAGAGTCCTACGCAGATCTTAGCAATTTGCGAGAACATTTATGAGAAGTTTCACATCTGTGATCTTGATGATTGAATGGAAACTCCTGCCAAGGTCAACATCAAGCGACGGCAGGCAGGTCGCCGGTAATTCTCCGTGGATTACGCTTAGTGTGTCTCAAGCGGTCTACGATCGTGGGGTGATGCTTGGTGTACCTCGGCGACTCATCGACTGTAGATGTACCGGTATATCGCGTTATCTCACTTGTGGGACTCCGGTTCGAGAACGGCCTTTGTGAGAATTAGATATGTGTTTTCACACTATCTTTGTTAACACCCTCGAAATTCAAACTTGTAAGTGCCGGAATCCGCTTATTACTAACTGTTTTATGTTTTCTTCTTATGGAAGCTCGGAGCCGGATGGATCGTCTTGATCGCCACATGCTCATACAAAAAACACATGAAAGTTCTCATCATAATCAAAGGCTACACAAAGTTAAAGATGATTCTTCGTCAATGAATCTAAAGACTCGAGAACTACATCATTGGTAACCAAAAGTCAAATAGAAGTGTGAGCATGGTGGAGAAAGACGTGGAGACACCTAACCAACGAAGTTGACAACGGAAGACAACCACATTATCTAATCACAAAGCATGAAGGAACAAAGAATCAAGACTATTCTATATCTACACACAAAGTTCGAGCTCAAGAAATGTAAAGACCTAATCAAGTGGAGCATCATTTGAATGACCACCCCTTAGGGGGAGATTGTTAGCCTTAATAGTTTTTATTAGAAGTGATGGTCATTCACGATTAGGAACTTTGTAACGTGTGTTAGATATCGTGATAGAATAGTCAACGGGCTCGTGGATTGGGCTAAGCTAGTTGGGCACAAGTTATGTTAAGCTAGCCTTGTCTAGTTCGTGAAACCCAAGCCCAATCCAAGTCCATCTCAAGGCCCATGACCATGCCTTAGGGCATCATCCTCTCTTACTATAAATACCCCTCAAGTATGTCATTTGAGGGGTGTGCTTGAGTGTGTGTGTGTGTGTGTTTTTCCTTGAAGCAATATACAACTTATTGTTTTCATCTTTCTTCTCTCTACCTCTCTAACATACACGAATATACATCAAGTCACCATATCTTATCTTAATCTTTCTCTTTATTTACGCATAACAGTTTGGGTTTAACGTGGTATTCTTGTGTTCATAACGTGGGTATTTGATAAGGTTGGTATATCTTTGGTCCTAACAGCCTTCAAAGTGCAAAATAAAGATTTATGAGCATAATAGAAGAATTTTCACTATTGGTCCTTCACTTTATCAAGTTCACACATTTACCCCTCAACTATCCCAAAATCACCCTTCAACTTTCCCCATAATGCATGAATGGTCCTTGGTTTTTGCTTAAAATACATAAATGGTCCTTGTTTATTCACCTTGGTTCATTACATAGTCCTAAATCCAACATACACCCCTAGCCCATCAAAAGCCCAAACCAAACTACACCTTACCCGGGCCAACAGCTATTATAACCCGGGTATTACCCACGTTTTTAATATCTTGACCCGTATCCCAACTTGGACCCCCCGGTCAAAGCAATCCCACTTACCCGGTCAAAGAAATTGAAAAACAATAAACAAACCAACCCATTTCCAACCCAGCCCAAAGCAGAGCCTCCCACCATTTCTGCCCATCTTCCCTTCTTACCCTGATCAACCCATTTTTTACCCACACTTAAACTCCCTTCTAGAAGCTCTGACAACGTGTCAGAGGTGTGAGGCATAGGGATTGCCACAGTGGCAAAATGGAAGCCTCTCATTGGTCTAAACACCTCACCCAAGCAATCCAAGGGCTTAGATTAGAGATGGTGACAAAGAGATGAATCAATGGCTGTGATTAGACATTCGTGAAGCTTCTGAAAGGATCCCAAGCTCTCTTCATCAGTTATATAAACCCTTCTCAGTCACAAGTCCAAGTCGTCCAGATTTCATGTATTTAGAAACCTGTTACCATTTTATGTCAATTTAAATGTTTTCAGTACTAAAGTAATTTGTATTCTCAAATTTTAATTGTAACTTCTGTTTAATTAATGAAAAGTTCACTTTTATTTGTTAAAAATTGTCATTAAATTCAATTGCTTACAATCCGTTTTAAGATCTCACTTCCTGTTCCTTTAAGCTTATATAAGATTTTATAAGCTTATATAAGCTTGCTGTTACTTTCCCTTGTTAAAAATTTTGCATTTGCAAAAAGGTCAACAGAAGTCAACTGGAAGCTCAATATTGAATTAGTTTTGGAAATGGGTTGAAATCAGCTGGATATGGGTTAAATTTGAGCTGGAATTGGAGTAGGTTAGGGGTTAAATAGGTTAGAGGATCACTGTTTCATTGGTTGCAAGCCATAGTGGCTAGGACCACTTGTAAGTTCATTCTTAAATCTATTTTACTCATCTGTTTCATTACATAATCTGTGCTACTTATGTTAGTTTATATTGTTAGTTTTGCATTCATTAGCTCTCATCTAGATATTAGATCATAGTTTTCATGCTATCATGGATTATTGTTAATGATTCATTAGAGTTCATTGCATAATAGGTTGATTAAGGATTGATTGGAATTAACTGTTATCCAGTGTTAAATGTTTAGCAGTAGGATAGAATCTGTTTCATTAATCTATAATAGAATAGTTATAGTCTATTTAGGTGTTAAATTGCATAGTTTAAGGTTAAAGGTCAAAATTATTTCCATCCTGCTCTATTCATTGCATCAGTTAAGTATTTGAAGATCCAAAGCTCGATTTAGGTCTAGTCATCATTAGAGTAGCTAATTCTAGTTTCATTATATCCTATTAGATCATAATCACTCTGGTTTTAGAGATTAAATCTCACAAAAGTCAATGTTCTTCATCTGTCTTAAAAGTCAAATGTGTCAAAGTCAGTTTTCATCATATTTTCTAGGCCTTGTATTAGCTTCATTTGAGCTTGTCTTTGCCTAAAATTTGGTACAAATGTTCTCTAGTTGGTGGTCTTTAGTTTCCAATTCATAGTTTTTGTTCTAGCTCACTTGATAAGCTGGTGCAGTAGCTCAAACAGGTGGGTCAGAACCTGTTTGGATAGAGTAACAGTTAGCTCATTTCTTGGTAGATTGCACATTAGGAGTTAGGAGTAATTGCAATAAGTTGCTTTAGAGTAGTTTTAGTATAATATAGCTTCTGAAACAGTGTGGTAACTTATTGTGCTTATTAGCTTATTTTCTAGTGCTTATCTTCATATCAGTTACACTACAACTCTCTTTTCTCTCACATAAGCTCATGTTTTTATATTTTTCATAGCTTTAGAATAATATTTTAGAATTTTCCTGAGTTTTTCATAATTTTTAGCTACTGTTTAGTATTTTTCATTATTTAAATCAGTTTTTAATCCTTTTTTAATAGCTTTTATTGCAATTAATTAAGAAAAAGTTCCAAAAAAATAATTTTTCAATTTTCCCAGTTTAAGAAAAATATAAAAAGCATAAAAAATATTTTTCCCTATTTTTTCCCCTTTTATTTGGTATTTTTCACAATTTAAATTAGATTTAAATAGTTTTAAATTAGTAGAAAATAGAAAAATAATCAGAAAAATAAAAAAATAGTTTTGAAAATTCTATTATGGTATTTTAGATTTTATAAAAATAGTTTCATATTTTTCCCTTTAATTTTCATAATTTTTAGTATTTTAAATTATTTTTAAAAGTTAAAATTTAGTTTTTAATTCTAATAAAATCCAGAAAATTCCTAAAAATTAGTTTTAATTCATAAATAGTTTTCACATTGCATTTCTAGAGTAAAATTAATTTTAGGTTATTTTTAGGATTTAGAGTAGACGTAGTTGCATTTTATTCGCGTTTCGTTTTAATCCCGTATATGCGTTTTAGTGTAGAATTGCGTAGTTCTTAGGTTTTCCCCATAGATTTTAGTTCCATTTACTTTCCTTATCCCGTAGTTTAGATAACTTCATATTATCTCCTTCTTTTATTCCCTTTTCCCATTCAAATCACAAAAATCGGGACGTGAGTTGGAAATTCCATTCAACCCTCGTTTGGAACGATCTCGGTGCTCAAACTTAACACGTTTGAGTTACCCACCATCACTACAACTTCTTATTATTGATCTTCTTCTCGGAGGAATCAATAATCCAAATGAGAAATCCATGGAAGAATTGTTAGCCGAAGAGCGGGCTGCTAAATTAAATTCCCAAATTGCCTTTGAAAAATCTATTAGGGAATCAATTGCAAAAGAAAAAGCAGCCAAATCTAGCTCTCAATTCCGTTTCATTCCTGATGACAGTGATGATGAAGATATCCTTGATATTCTACAATTTTATAACGGTTCTTCAAGTTCATCAGTTGAAATTGCTTCCATGAAAAATCAGGGAGAAAAGACTATGATGGAATTACTAGCAGAAGAACAAATGGAAAGTATAAAACATATGTATGCTAGTCCTTCTCAACTCCCTCAGTCTGTTGTTATCACACCCGATATTCCCACTCACTCTCTAAACATGGGGGATGAGCATCTTGACACTGTTCCTGAAAAGGAATCGGACGAATTCATAAAGTCTAGTGTTGAGAACCTTGTCCCAATCCCGAGAGAGTCACAGGGAATTCTTGATCATGTGTGTGATATCCCTCCTCCTCTTGTCTTCCAAAATGATCATATTGAGATGTTCTCTAATTCTGATGAGGACCATTCTTTATCTTGTGGAGACATAAGTTATATGGGGAATTACCTTCGAGCACTCAGGAGAAGAGAATGATAAAGAAATAATCCAAGACGAAGCTCTTCGTCTTACATTATTGAATGTTAATCTTCTCATTTCTAGAATCGAGGCTTTTAATAAAAAGCCTACTTCATATCCTATCCCTTTTGAGGATAGTGAACTTTTGTTCAATGATTCTATTCGGATTTGCAAACGTTCCATTTTGATCATATAGGAGAGAAGATTAGTGGTATTACCACTTCTCATTCTCATAATTCTCTCCCGATTATGAATCATTCACTTTTGAGGAGTTCCCCAGTGAACTCACTCAAATCAATCCCGAATATGAATCATTCGCCTTTGAGGAGTCCTCCTGTGAACTCACTCATATCATATCTCCGCCGGAGTATGATAACTTCTACTTTGATCTAGACACACCCATAATATGTCTTGATCAAGCGAGCTTAACTGATGAGATTCATGAAACTATGAATTCTCTTATTGAGGATGAAGAGTTAGTCATGATTTTTATCATGACTTTCTTTCTCTTCTTCACCTATCCCGTGGCTTCTCCTATTCTTCACTCCTTCGGGAATGAGGACACTATTTTTGATCCCGGCATTTTCATTTATCATTTTTGAGCCGGTTCTATGTATATCTCATCAGTGTGGAACTTTCGCGTACTTCAATGTTTATACAAACATCTTGAATGAAAGTCCGATGGAGATTGTCTCTTCCACTTACTTCCCCATGAACAAATTAATTGGGGTCGAGTCAAGCTAGTGACTCGGTAATCAAAAACAGTAGTTAAATATGGGTTTTCACCCGTGTGTATCACCTTAGTGTGGGGAGATGCCCACATGTTGTATATAGATCTAAAAATGAATGAAAATTGTAAATATTAAAAAAAGAGAATAATTGTTGTGTTTCTACACTTAGCTAGTAATGTTATCTTCTTACGTTCAAGGATTCGGCATAATAGCCGGGACTTTGAAT
Organism: Chrysanthemum makinoi; assembly: GCA_910596185.1. NCBI lineage: Eukaryota > Viridiplantae > Streptophyta > Magnoliopsida > Asterales > Asteraceae > Chrysanthemum > Chrysanthemum makinoi. The sequence continues at coordinate 43,498,119 of OU343218.1, read as the reverse complement.
ATTGAGGACAATATTCATTTCTAAGTGTGGGGAAATTATGGCGAATTTTGATCATAAATGTACCCTTTTAGTCCCTTTTTCCCCCAAAATGGCCAAATAAAAAATTTTTTTAGTGGAAGTACTATGTACTAAACACAACAAATGGTAATCAATCCACCATGTCTAACCCACATAAGGATTGGCTAATCCAGGAGCAAACGGCTCTTGGTAAAGATATCTCAAATCCGTTGGCGGCTTGCAATTTGCCCAAAATTGTATGGTGTTCAGCTCACCATATCTTTAATTAGTGAAGAGTTGGCTAGCCCGCAAGTTTATGGATTGTGGTAAAGGCAGTTGGAAAACCATAATTGGTAATCGACTCACCAAAGATATTTTATCTAAGAGTTGGCTAGTCCAGAAGCAAACGGCTTCTGGTAAAGACAAATCAAAACCGTTCTGACTTATGATTTGCTCAAAATCATTTGGTTATCATTGTGCCAAAGTTCTTACTTGAACTAAAACAATTGGCTACTCCAGAAGTAATGGCTTTTGGTAAAGAGATGAAATCCATTAAGTTTTCTCAAAAGATTGCTAGGGACTAGCAATATCTTAGTGTGGGGGATTGATGAGTGTCTAAATACTCATCATTTTTGTACCATTTAAACTGCAAAAACATCTGAAAACACTCAGAAATGTATCAAAATGATGAAAATATAACAAATAAGTGTTTTATGTGTTTTAAATGCAAAAATACCAAAATCAGGTGAAAAACGTATCAAGTTTGCATAATTGGCAGTTTTAGTCCCCCAAGTTTCAAAAGCTGTCAAAAATAGTCCCTGGTAAATCATAATAAAGCAAAATATCATTTAAGGTCCATAGGATTCAAAAGTTGTCAAAACAAATCCTTCAAAGTTTAAAAATTGCAAAATTACAACTTTGGTCCCTCAATTTTGAAAAATGTCAAATATAGTCCTTGGAAATATAAAAATGGAATTTTATGCAAATATGGTCCTTGTACTATTAAAGAATGGCAAGATAGGTCCTTGTGATAACTTTGGAAAAGATGCAGTTTTGGTCCCTCATAATTCAAAAATTATATGAATGGTCCTTGTATATCACAAACAAACCGGACCCTTATATACAACCCAAAACAAATCCACAAATCCAATCCAACAACCCAGCAAGCCAACCCCCAGCGTATTAATATCACTTGGTCAAATAAAGTCAAACCCTCCAAAAAAAAACCAGATGTACTGTTCATCCTCCTCTCCTATACCTGCAAACCAAAACCAGTGGTTTTCACCCACCTCTCCACCTCACCACCACCTGTCTACCACCTTTTCCAGCTATATACCCACCCCCCTCCACCTCTACAAACAACCAAATTGCATTAACTACTAATACCTGCTTAAAGACTTTTCCCGCCAAAATGCCACATGTATGGTTTTGATGAATTTCAATGATCCAGGGGATGAAACAAGGTGGGAAATGTTGGATGTCGACATAAAGTCTCAAAAAGCTATAAAAAAAGGATGAGAAGCAAAGAAGAAAACTAAGTAGTGTAATTTTAGTTTAGGTAATGTCATTTTAGTTAATTTTTAAATTCCAGTACAAGTTTAAGCTTTCCAATACTTTGTAAAGTTATTTCAGTGTATTAAGAACTTATTTTCAGTTTCAATTTCAGTTTGTGTTGATGAATTCAGTTTATGCAATATTTTGTTAAAAATCTCATATAAGCTTAAAGTCAATTGTAGTGTATGATAAGGATTCAAAAGCTCTCATAAGCTCTCTATAAAGCTTTTAAAAGTTTTTAGAAACTTTGAAATTCAGTTTAAAGTTAGAATTCAAAAATATAAAAAAATATAGAAAAACATCTAAAAAATAAAAAAAAAATATAGTAAAGTAGTGGTCAACTTAATTTGATTATTAAAATTGTTTTGATAAGCTCTTATAAGCTCTCCTATAGCTTAATTGATTTCTTATATAAGCTTCTACTCAGATTTGATTCTCAAAATTACCTCAGTCAACGAAAGTCAACTATGGTTCAAATTGGTGTTGAAATAGAAAAAGGGTTGATAATGATCTGGATTTGGGTTGATAATCAGTTCTAGGTTGTGGTTATTTGATTTGTTTGGCAAACCATCTTGGTTGGACTAATGTAAGTGTATTTTACGTTTTATAGTTGAATCAGTGTTAGACTAGTTTAATCTGCAATATTTGTGTTAGATTATGTTTGTTTGATCATATACTAGCTCAGATTATCATTGTTCAAGCCTGTCTTAGTATTAATCTAGATCTGTAGTTAATTAGTTAATTGTGCATTAGACAGATCATAATAGATTTAGTGTAGTATAGTTGTTTAGAACAGTTCAATTAGTGGTAATATTACATATAGAATCTAGAATAAGCAGAATTGTGGATTAGTTTAGTGATTTAGAGGTTTAAATTGCAAAACAGTGTTGAGAACTAGTGTTTGGATTTGATAGTATATTAAGCTAGAGGTGTGGTTTGTGAATAAAATCAGTTAGCATAGTTTCATTTAGTCTAGATACACTCAATTCAGTACTTATTTCAAGTCTGCATACAGTTAAAGTCAAAATCATTTTGTATCAGCTCTAATCTCCATAATTGTTTGAATCAATAGCTCAAATCATACAACTAGGTGTTAACTTAGATAATACAGCTTGCATTAGCTTCATTTAATCATTAAACATCATAATCATCCAGTTTTAGTGAATCAAAACTCACTTTAGTCAACACTTCAGTTCTATCCACAAAAGTCAAAATTGCACAAACCAGCTTTTTCCCAAACTTTGTTGATTTTTCATGATCTGAGTTTTGAGTTAAAATAATTGATACTTTGGGATTTATAACTTCATCTGGTCTAGTTATCCGTATGTGATATGTTTTGTTATGATATTAGTTATGTGGTTTACCATGACCCGGGACAGAATATGATGACAATGAGAACTTGTTATGTGATGCAAGTATTATGACGCCTGATCAACGTGATAATACCGAGATCATATAATTTGGACTTATTGAAATCATATGACGTTTGGGGAAATGCCTGTGGTTGATATGTGAATGGACCTTGATTTGTATCTGTTAGTTGGCACTTCTCATGCTCGTTTGAAATTCTGTACCTAATTATGAGATTTGAAATTGTTATGATTTGTGTGAACTATGGATTGCTATGTTGCTCTAAATATGTACGTCTCCGTGTACCTTATTGTGATCATAGGATATTTCGTGAAGTGTTTGAGGAACATTAGATCCTTTTAGTTTGATTATCTGCGACTAGTGAGACCGTTAGGATTCTTTCTGTCTATGCATATGTTTGTTCTCATCATTAGATGTCCGAATGAGTTAGAACGTGTGTTTGATTTTCTGCATCTCATCTGTTTTCTGCCATTACTTGATAAGTATATGATTATCTGTTATAAGTATTTGATTATTGAATTGACTTCCGAAAAATATGAGTTTGAATATTCTGATAAGAATCCGTTTGTTCTAAAATAAGTTTCGCGTTTGCTCTATTCCCTGAAATTCTGAAATCCGATTTGTCTTCCGTCCTATTCCATCTGTTCAATTTCGAGGACGAAATTTTCTTTTTAGAAGGGGAGAGTTGTAAAACCCTAAAATCTGAAACGCATAATAAAGACTATTTTACCCTTTAAGATCAAAATTATAAAATACGTAAAATATATTAACGTACATTAAACAAAAGTAAAATCTAATTTATATATGTTTAAATACCTAACGCGCATATTAACTGATCGACCTTAGGTACAACGAAAAAAAATAAAATAAAATAAAAGTCACGCGTATAAACTTTGGACCTCGTTGTTTTGTGAAAGCCGCGTATACATGAGCCACGTTGTGTCACAATTCTCAATTTTTGGTCATTTCTCAAAACAATTCACGTTTCACAATTTCATCATTTATCGTAAACTAGCTTTGCGTGTTCCAAATTCGCGTAACCTTTATGGTTTAGCGGCAAATTCATGATCATATCATCACGAACATTTCATATGAACTAAGTTTAGTCTACATTTAATTAACATCATTTGCATCATATTAGTTCATTTATGATTTTACATTTCACCTTAAACGCGTAAATTTTATATTAAATAAACGTTATCGCGTGAGTTATTATTTTGAACATTTAATCCATTACTTTCAAAAATGATCCCGACATATTTTTATACTTACATTAGTTTATAAAAACTATATTTTGAGTTACCTAGTGTTTTAAATTTATTTTGTATATAAATCGTTAAATTTATATTATTACGACACTTTTCTTAAAAACTACACGATAATTATTTTATCACTCAAATTTTACAAGAAATATATTTTTACAATTTTTATGACTCAATATATTTTACTTTGACCAATTAAAAATTATTAGCTAAAACTATCCTATTACACAAATGTATACACAAGTTACAACAAACTTATACTTAACTACATTTTACTTACACATTCTATACATAATACATTTAAAAAAAAATATATATAATTGGGAAACACCTCCCCTTAAAACCGGCCCTATGGGGAGGGTGGCATTAAATGTTGGTGAAAATTTTCTAACTTGAATGTATAGCTTTATACTCCATGTATAACTTTTTCATTTCACCTCAATCATTCTCATAATTTCAAAGGCAAGTAAAAATTATTTCTCTCTTGGTTTTCTCTCATCAAAACCGGCCATAGAAGCTTTTTACAAAGGGATCATCAAATTTTTCTCAAGCTCAAGTAATTACAATCTAGATTACACTCTCATTAAGGTTTTGAAATAAAAACCTAGGGTGTTTAAGTTAAACCCTTGTTCCTTGCACCTCATCATTATAACTTGTAAGCATATCACTTCATTCTACCTCTTTCACTTTCATTCCATATTTATTTCTTCATATTTTGAGCAAACATGCAAGACTTGTGTTTATTTATACCATTTTTACCTTGATTTTTAGAGTTTTATACATATAAGGTCATCCTATAATTATTCCCTTGGTATATATTGGTCTTGATGATGTCTAGGAACCCATGACACCCTAAGAAGGTGTATGGTAGGATTAGATTAGCTTTGGAGTTGATTTGAAGGGATTGGAATAGGTTTAGTACGAGAAAAACTATTTTCGACAAGTATATAAAAGTGTTCTGTCCTTATTTTGTTTTTCTGGAAAATCCGACAGTAGGCACGAATTTTTGGCCTTGATATTTAGAAAATATACTTTAAAACGAATCCGTGGCCGCTTGAACGGATTAAAACGGAGTTATAACGAAGAAGTTATGAATTTTTCAAGTTTGACGACGAAATATATATTTTCTGAAATTTCAGCAACCTATTTTTACTTTGTACGAGTCAAAAACGAGCCTTAAGCTTTACAAATTATTTCGACTTATCAAAAATATATTAGTATACTTTGATACGAAGCTAAGGACGTATTATCCGTAGAAAACGGATTTGAAACGACAAAGATATGCACGTTTTCATAAAATTGCCGTAACTATTATTTTCGGAAAAACTATATTATTTTACGAGACAAGTGTTACGATAGCTGAAACGACCATGTTGGAGACTGTTTTTAACTATGATGTGGAACTTTTTGGAACGAAATGTCTTCTAATAAAATCGAGATCACCAAGCATATTTTTCAAAACGACCAACCGTTTGTATAGCGGAGTTGTAATAAATTAATTACGATTGCTTAAACTTTGCCGAAACTCATTTTTTTTACACAACATTGGACAAAATCACCATCTTTAACCCTTATTATCACCACTTTTTAGCATGTTTTATCTCAGGTATCTAAGGCATTCACTTCATGGCATGCATATGGACATATCATAGAGTCGTGGTGACGACGCGTCTCACATGGGATTTATACACTTTAAAAACATCGTTTGGCTTGTATCAAACTTATTTCCGCACAAGTTGATTTTCATTTGAGACCAATACTTTGTAAACTCTGATTGTTTAAATAAATTAAACGATGTGTTTTCCAAACGACACTTTAGGTCGTTCGATATAACTGTAACTTTGATGCTATGACAGTCCTCCCCAAGGTATTCAATTCATTTGCAAAACGTGGTAATTTGGGGGTGTAACAGATTGGTATCAGAGCATCGGTTATAGAGAACTAGGTTGCATCATTGACCCTAGACTATAACCACATCATCATAGCATCTCATCATATCATTATAAGTGCACATTCTTTATACATGCGGACTTATGACTCAACACCAAACATCATATGAGTCGATTAGTTCAAGCATTGCATAGTTACTCCTAAATTATACATAGCCGGATCACCTATGTCTAATTCAGGAAGAATTATGCAATGAAGGGAGTAGTAGTCTCATATGTGTAAGCAATTCCGTAATCAAGCCAAATTTTCAAAAGATTTTCTTCAAACCACTTGTTTCCAGTTTGATCCGAGTGACAGTTCTTGTTTGATGAGTTGCAAAGATCGAGCTAGAAACAAGTCGTTACCTAAACCGATTTAGCCTAATCGTATGACAGTTCTTGTTTGATGAGTTGTGGGATTAAGCAAAAATCGGTTACCAAAAAGTCTTTTAAAAATTTTGCTTGAGAATGGGAAAGCTTGTCTCATCGAGCCTAATCATAAGAAAGCATGTATTTAGGATGGGAATTTCTCACGATAGCACAGGAACGTATCTTGTGAGACGAGTAACTCATATGCATGAGCATTGACATAATCATGTAGACCATACACAAGCATAAACTTTTAGAACCCTTGTCGAGGTTCGAACCATAGTATCATCGATTGAATCACGAGGACGTGATTCCTCTGACATGGGAAGAATGTCACAATTCTCAATTTTTGGTCATTTCTCAAAACAATTCACGTTTCACAATTTCATCATTTATCGTAAACTAGCTTTGCGTGTTCCAAATTCGCGTAACCTTTATGGTTTAGCGGCAAATTCATGATCATATCATCACGAACATTTCATATGAACTAAGTTTAGTCTACATTTCATTAACATCATTTGCATCATATTAGTTCATTTATGATTTTACATTTCACCTTAAACGCGTAAATTTTATATTAAATAAACGTTATCGCGTGAGTTATTATTTTGAACATTTAATCCATTACTTTCAAAAATGATCCCGACATATTTTTATACTTACATTAGTTTATAAAAACTATATTTTGAGTTACCTAGTGTTTTAAATTTATTTTGTATATAAATCGTTAAATTTATATTATTACGACACTTTTCTTAAAAACTACACGATAATTATTTTATCACTCAAATTTTACAAGAAATATATTTTTACAATTTTTATGACTCAATATATTTTACTTTGACCAATTAAAAATTATTAGCTAAAACTATCCTATTACACAAATGTATACACAAGTTACAACAAACTTATACTTAACTACATTTTACTTACACATTTTATACATAATACATTTAAAAAAAAAAATATATATATAATTGGGAAACACCTCCCCTTAAAACCGGCCCTATGGGGAGGGTGGCATTAAATGTTGGTGAAAATTTTCTAACTTGAATGTATAGCTTTATACTCCATGTATAACTTTTTCATTTCACCTCAATCATTCTCATAATTTCAAAGGCAAGTAAAAATTATTTCTCTCTTGGTTTTCTCTCATCAAAACCGGCCATAGAAGTTTTTACAAAGGAATCATCAAATTTTTCTCAAGCTCAAGTAATTACAATCTAGATAACACTCTCATTAAGGTTTTGAAATAAAAACCTAGGGTGTTTAAGTTAAACCCTTGTTCCTTGCACCTCATCATTATAACTTGTAAGCATATCACTTCATTCTACCTCTTTCACTTTCATTCCATATTTATTTCTTCATATTTTGAGCAAACATGCAAGACTTGTATTTATTTATACCATTTTTACCTTGATTTTTAGAGTTTTATACATATAAGGTCATCCTATAATTATTCCCTTGGTATATATTGGTCTTGATGATGTCTAGGAACCCATGACACCCTAAGAAGGTGTATGGTAGGATTAGATTAGCTTTGGAGTTGATTTGAAGGGATTGGAATAGGTTTAGTACGAGAAAAACTATTTTCGACAAGTATATAAAAGTGTTCTGTCCTTATTTTGTTTTTCTGGAAAATCCGACAGTAGGCACGAATTTTTGGCCTTGATATTTAGAAAATATACTTTAAAACGAATCCGTGGCCGCTTGAACGGATTAAAACGGAGTTATAACGAAGAAGTTATGAATTTTTCAAGTTTGACGACGAAATATATATTTTCTGAAATTTCAGCAACCTATTTTTACTTTATTCGAGTCAAAAACGAGCCTTAAGCTTTACAAATTATTTCGACTTATCAAAAATATATTAGTATACTTTGATACTGAAGCTAAGGGCGTATTATACGTAGAAAACGGATTTGAAACGACAAAAATATGCACGTTTTCATAAAATTGCCGTAACTATTATTTTCTGAAAAACTATATTATTTTACGAGACAAGTGTTACGATAAATGAAAACGACCATGTTGGAGACTGTTTTTAACTATGATGTGGAACTTTTGGAGCGAAATGTCTTCTAATAAAATCGAGATCACCAAGCATATTTTTCAAAACGACCAACCATTTGTATAGCGGAGTTGTAATAAATTAATTACGATTGCTTAAACTTTGCCGAAACTCATTTTTTTACACAACATTGGACAAAATCACCATCTTTAACCCTTATTATCTTTATGTTCGAGACCTTTATGACGAAAACTCCTGAACTGAAATTTTTAGATTTTGATACAAACTTTCCAAAACTGTCGAGTTCGTTTCCTAACGATCGACGCACACCATTTTACGACTAGTTTTTCGAAGCCATTTTTGTCAATTTCATGAAATTTCCGACGACTTTATTTTACGACGAAAAGTGATAATTTCACTATAAATCATTTATAAACTATTGTAGGATGACATTTTGACGTAAATACTTGTAAGGTAATTTAAGAACGGTCAAGACGTCAAAAGGAGTATTTTTCGACGAAGAGTATTATTTTCAAAACTCGCGAATGGTATAAATAACATACGAAATGTATGCATAACATTACATCATAACTCATTACATATCATATCATTCATTTTAGGTCGCGGATAGTTTCCGAGCCTCATTTTCTTGCACTTCATTTTGTTAGCATATCAATCACACCAGGTGAGTTCGTAGCCCCACTTTCTATTACTTATTTGTCTTACAAACTCTTTGGGGGAGATACATGCTCAACTACTTACTTTCACTATCACAAATATTCTAAACTTTGACATATTACTATGAGTTCTATAGCCCCACTTTCAATTGTTTTTATACTACTTTTGGGGGAGATATATGCTCAAACTATTTTCATTTACTTTCACAAATACTCTAAACGTTCTTGATTACCGTGAGTTTCATAGCCCCTACTTTTATACATCTTCAATTACTTTTGGGGGAGATACATGCTCAAACTATTTTCATTTACTTTCACAAGTACTCTAAACTTTTACATACTCTTGTGAGTTCATACCCCACTTTTACTCGTTTAAATTCTTACAAACTATTTGGGGGAGATACATGCTTGAATACTTGTTTCACTCTTGCGAATACTCAAGCCATTTATACAATTGTGTTACAATATACTTCTTATACACTTTGGACATTATGTGTGGTTTATTGCGATATGTGCCTTAATGTGCTAAACTAGTTTTCAATTATGCATCAACATACAAACTTTAGCAACTGGTTAACTCTGCGGGAGCGGAGAGAGGTATTGATAGTACTATCGGGTCGACGCCCCACCCTTGGGTCCTTGATGACGCGACCTGGGGTGAATATAATCTGTTATTCAATGAAACAGTACAAACAATTTAGACTTGTCAAGAGGTTCAGTTGGCTGTGATTCTTTGCATTAAGTACATGTATATATCGTATGCACCTATGTCCTACTTACAAACAAGATTGACAATTCTATATTTTGGCAATGGGTTGTAAACACACAGGTTGCAAGTTTTGTATGGACGGAACTTGGAACTGAGTGGATTTACAATGCCTTTGCTGCATGAACAATTTTTGAAAGGCTTTACATTTCATCACAAACTCTATGAACTCACCAACCTTTGTGTTGACACTTTTTAGCATGTTTTATCTCAGGTATCTAAGGCATTCACTTCATGGCATGCATATGGACATATCATAGAGTCGTGGTGACGACGCGTCTCACATGGGATTTATACACTTTAAAAACATCGTTTGGCTTGTATCAAACTTATTTCCGCACAAGTTGATTTTCATTTGAGACCAATACTTTGTAAACTCTGATTGTTTAAATAAATTAAACGATGTGTTTTCCAAACGACACTTTAGGTCGTTCGATATAACTGTAACTTTGATGCTATGACAGTCCTCCCCAAGGTATTCAATTCCGCTGCAAAACAGGTAATTTGGGGGTGTGACACGTTGGGCCTCATTAGTTTCGTGATCCGACTAGCCCAAGACTTGGTCTCGTCCGGTTTGGGTTTTGCAAGCCGAATGTCACACTTGAAGCCCATGAGTTTCCGGTTGGGCTGGTGAGCCGATCCACACCAAAGGCCAACCCATATGTTGATCGTATATATACCACATAAACTCTCAAAAATTAAAACCCTAGATTCTACAAAGTCACGGCAAAAGTTTTCTTGCTCTTTTTCCTTTTCTCTTCAACCGGCTGTTGTGTCGTGACCATCTAGGGGTCAAGAAAGGACTTTGTCACTCGGTTTTGATCTTCGTTTCTCCTTCCTTGTTTCACGTCCCGAAGGTAAAGCCTCATTGACCTCGTTCTTTTTTTTTCTTGTTTCCTTTTTGCTCCTGAATTCCGGTCGTGTGGCAGTCACACCATACGCATGTTTTAACTCACATAATCATGTCTCAGTTAATGTTAAAACAAAGCTAAGAATAACCTAATATGACGCTACATAAAATCATTGCATATGTCGACTAATGAAATCTTTGAGTCCTAGTTGTATTCTTGATTCTGGCCGTGGATGTTGGACACCATACGCACACTTTGGAAGCTCTAAATCATGCCACGTATAATACCTAACTTGAATATGGAAAACCTAATATCTTTTGTGCATGTGTTAATAAACGTGTGTGTAGTGTGTCGCTAGTGTTGACATCAGTAAGCAACTTTGACTAAATGCATGAATCTTGCTAGAGGGGATTGCATATGAGAATAAAGACCATAACAAGTGAATATGTACGAAAGGTGTTGTATGGGTGCTTAACTGTTTTCAAAAATGCATGGTCAAGGGTGCATGTGGATGTATATGCGCATGTAATTGATGCAAATCTGTCCCGTACTAACTTTTATAAGCGCATGAATGCTTGTAACCTCATTTTACTTTTATTTTAAGGTGTGAATTATAATGGTTGAAAGGTACTAAAACATGGTCTTGAGGGTAAGTTTGAGGGCGATCGCGGAATAATTGGTTGAGTCGTTTTGTGTTTTGAAAACATGTCGGGATAGATGAGTCGGGGGTAAATCATAATAGGTGTTTGCTTGGTCGTAAGTGTTAGTCATTTGAACCGCGAACGAGCTTAAAGATGGTTGATCATAATGTGAAAACACATGTTCTTTATGTATATAGTGCATGGGAAATTTTTACAATATAATACTTTAAGTTTAATTACAATATAAACCTTACACTTTGAGATAATGACCATGAAAACCCTATATTTTGAAATATGATCTAACAAGGCCTTACAATAAGATAATTGTCATATAAACCTTTAAATATACCATTTATTATTTGTAATCCCTAAATTTGGCGAATTAATGATTAAGACTCTAAAATGTCGTAATTCCGTCCGTCACTAAGAATAAGAATATACTGACAACTCTAAGAATGTTAATGCGATGAACCCGTTATAATTAATGATGCTAACAAGTATTAAATAAATCATAATCCGTGTAGATTCGTTGAAGGAGACGCGACGTTACATCTTCGTGTTCCTACATTCGTTTGCTTTCCTCTCATTTGCTTTAAGGTACATATATTCTGACCTTTTTAGTAAAGGTTCCTTATGATGTTCTTTTCGTTCGCTTTTCTATTTTACTTATTAGGGTTTCCGATGCCATTGCTATGAACCCTTTCTGATTGTTTGATCTGTTACTTGTGTAAAATACATGTTCTAGTGAACTATGCAATATCTTATGTAAACTTATGTTAGGAAGATTTTGATATGCACAATCGTTGAACCTTGCTATGGTTGATTATGAACTTCTGCTTATGAATGTATGATATGCCACTGTGATATGAACTTCGACTTCGAATATCTGAATATGAATCTTATGATATGAAGTTATCTGATATGTTATCTGTGACCTTTATGATGAATTATGATCGGTGTCATGTATGAAAATCTGTTTGACCTGAGTTAGTTTGACACCCGAGCCAAATATTTCACTAGTCATGGGGGTTCCATGTCCGTATCGGTGATGCACCTCTGATATGACTCTAGGGCAGAGTGATGTTCGCCACGTTCTGGATGGTGGAGCATATTTTGTATATGTAGGAAGGGGCGTATGGATGCATCCTAGATCTGATCTGTTATCGATATGTTTTCGGTGAATGATGTCGGTGCAATACGCGTCTTCACAAAATTCGGGAGCTAGCTACTCCAATTATTTTCTGAGGTTACCTTGTGAAGAAGAAAGATATTTCTGATATGATATGTTCTGGGCTCGTGGTAGTTGACTAAATCTTTATCTGTTACTTACGTGTTAAGTATTACGTATGATTCGGTATTTTCAAGTGTTTATATTATGTATTCTGAAATGATATGTTAGTGAATGTATTATGTATTCTGATGATATCTGTTCTGATAATTGCTAATGGCTATGTTATGTCTTTGTCTATTTAGTTATAGTTTGTCTACTGTATCTTCTATCTGTATGTGTGACTGCCATGATGTGACTGTTATTTCCGCTGCTACAATATTGAATTAAGTGTGTTAAATGTAGATTAATTGATTTGTATGAAGGCCATGTTTATTTTCTGGTAATTGTTTCCGTTAGTCATTAGACTCTTCGTTTGGTTGACACGGAATCTATTAATCTTGATATGTTAAGTGTTTGGTTATTCTGATGTGTTTGCGTTTGTGTCATAAACGTGTTCTGAGGTGATCGTTAAATGTTATGTGTTTTCTGGATTTCTGTATATTTGCGCTTCCGCAGAATCCTCAATGATCCAGTATTCTCATTCCGTTGTGATTTCGTTATTTGTATATTTCTTTCGTTTAGTTTTTGTTTCTGTTATATCTGTTCACTGGGCTTTGTAAGCTCAGCCGCACTTTCTTTTCCTGCGGCAGGTATTTAGCATTCAAGATGAGCTTATGGGATAGCTGATCTGGGTTGAGAGTAGAGACAAGAGCAAGATTTGAAATAGGGATCTTAGATTTATTTTGAATATTAAGTTATTTATATTATCTTTTGTAAGTTTTGTAAAGGCTTCCGCTTTTGTATAGTATTTAAAGTTCTGATATGAAACCGTATTGTGATATCTTTACCCTTGTCGGGTTGGGGTGTTACATAGGGGGTAGGACTGATCAAGTTCACTTGATCAATCAAGTCAAATCATTGTAGTTTGCATCCTAGAGGTTTAGATTAGTTGATATACGTTGATGTTAAGTAGTTTTAGCATAACATAGCTTCTGTAGTTAATTGGTACTCTTCAACAGCTTGTAGCTTATTTTGTCTAGCTTATTCATGAGCCTTTACACTACAGCTTCATATTTTCACACATAAGCTAGAGGTTTTATATTTTTCATAAAATTTGAATAATATTTTAGACGTTTACTGAATTTTTCATAATTTTTCATCACTGTTTGCTATTTTTCTTATTTTAAATCAGTTTTTAAGACTTTTTAATTAGCTTTTATTGCAAATAAATCAGAAAAAGTAAAAAAAATAATTTTTCATTTTTCCTAGATTAAGAATATTATTTTAGATTTTCCTGTAAAGTCTCATAATTTTTACTGTTCATTTGTTATTTTTCTTAATTTTAATTAGTTTAAACTAGTTTTTAATTAATAATAAATATATAAAAAGTCTAAAAAATATATTTTTAGTTTTAAAATTAGTTTTATCATATTTTAGATTTTTCTAAGTCATAATTTCACTTTTCTAGCTTTATTTCATATTTTCTTATATTTTAGAGTATTATTAAATAATTAAAAATAGTTTTTAATTAATAATAATTAAATAAATAGTTATAAAAATAATTCTAATTTTCTAATAATTTTCTAGTATAATTAGGATTGTAAAAATATATTTTCCATATCCGTAGGTATTTTACTTCTTTATTTTCACATTTTATTTAGTACGTTCACGTAATTTTATTTAAACGTACGTTTTAGATTATAAACGTTAATCAATTTTAAAAATAGTGATAGCGTTTATTTAATATAATTTATCATTTTAATTTTCTTTAATTTGCATTTAAGCCCCTGTAATTTACAAACTTTCTCTTTAGGTATAATTATTCCAAATTCACAAACCTTTTCCCATTCAATATCACCCGATCACAAATTCGTTCTACTACAGTGTTCACACCTCGTTGGGACTTAACGACCTGGGGATACACTATACTCTCTGGATCTAATTGCATTTCGTTTTCAGACTGTTTGGACTTTTTATTACGGTTGACCATTCACAAGTGATTAGCTTGTGTGATAAAACCTGACTGTCTGGAGCGAATCACAATACCACAAGGATAATGCATAGGACTTAGGATATAATTTCTCTTTCCACATTGTGTGAAACAGAGAGTCTTCATTGAAATTGTCCTAATGAGATTTATTGATGATCTCGTGGCTCTAGACTCAATTTGTGCATTTTTGGATCCTATATCGGAGACTAGGGAGAGGGTCTCCTTCTTCAATATCAACAATCTCTAAGAGAAAGTCGATAGATAATGTAGGTTCCCGGTGAGAATGAAACAAGCCCTTTTAAGAGGAACTTGAGTAGCTTGGGAAGTTTAGTGCGGTGCGTCACTGGGTCCATGACGTCTTGTCTTCAATACCGGAGTTACCTAAGTAACCACCAGTAGCATATGTATTGAACCGGTTTCGCCTAAGGTTGAATTATTGAAGGGCTATTTCTTTTCACCCCTTTTCACATTCAATTCTTTTTCATTCTTCAACCCCTTCAGCGCTTACCGAGACTTCATAACTAGAACCTTGTTGGGTTTATTCCAGTACTAGCTCTGTCTCAGTCCGCACTCTTCCCGTATCTCACTTTTCTCTTTTTTCAATATACCTAAGGACTCTACACTATCTAGTGGATTGTCCGTGGGTAGATCCCTCCGGCTCTAGCGGGATCATGGGAACCAATACCTAATCTTATCATCCTTATATCACCGTACATAAAGTAAAGTTGGTCGGTCTATTTGGTATTGTTCATCTGCCATAGGAACCAATTAAAAACCATTTGAAAATCAATCCAGATACTTGTTATATATTATCAAAGCATTTTGTACCTGAATTATTTTTGATATTTTTAGAAGAAGAACTCCCCCTCAACATGTGAATCAAGTATTTGAAATAGTTTTCCACACGGAGGCAAGAGAAAGAATTAACTTCTTTGATTACCATTTTCTAAAAAATATCAACATCAATTCCTTAATCGAATCAAGTAGATAAAGCATTTTGGGGAAGGATGAGGTTTTCATGATTTTGCTCCCCCTCAATATGTGCCTCGAGATTTGAAAAGAGTTTTGCACATACTAGAGGGAACCTGCACATTGAGATAAGTGATCACATTTCAAATCATAGGTTTAAGATAGATGCTCCCCCTCAACATGTGCATGGAAAATTTGAAATCATTTGTCACATGTGGGAAGGAGAGCTTGTACATCCTTATAAAACCATTTACCGAATTATCAGTTTAAATCCAATTTAAATCACACATTCTCCCCCTATCACAATTATCAAATCATTTGAGATTTGTGATCTCTTATAGATTTAAATTGATTTTGAAAGCTTTTGAGTAGAATTGTGACTTGATTATGAAAGCGTTTTAACTGATAAGGATCTGATTTTGAGATTTTAAACTCCATTGGTTAAACATGCATGATTATCTTTTGAAAACAATTGAATGCCAAATAACTTTTAATTTAATTGAAATCATTCTCCCCCTCAATCAATGACATAGGTTGTTGATTGAGAGATAGATATTTTGACAAATAAATCCAGATGATTATCAAAAATAGAGTCCGAGTTATTTTTTCATAGCAGTTAGTTTTCAGCAGATAAATGTTTTTAGAATCAGAGCATGGAATTTTGAAAATATGATACAAGGTATGGCTCTGTTCTTTCTTTGACAAGCGGGTTCTTGCGACATGACAATAAACCATTTTTTCTCTTTCTCCCAAAAATATATATATATATATATATATCTTACTCCTTTAAAATGCACCAATATACCCAACCAAACTCTAAACCTAAATCTTTAAGATTCAGCCTCCCTCACCAAAACACAAGCCTAAATTTATACATACCACACCAACACCCAAACCTAAAAAAGTCCCGAACCAACAATCAAATATATACTTCACACAAACAAACCAAACACACACAACAACAAATTAAAATACAAAAACACACACCACTAACTTTTTCACTTTTTCTCTCTAAATCTCGGATCCGAAAACCCATAATCTAAATCTCCTTTTCTATCTTAAAAACGCACAAATCACCATTGCAACCACTTGATCCGCCACCACAACCCACTTAACGGCTCACCATGGCTGCCTGAACTAAGCACCTTTTCGATGCCCTGATCATCCCACCGTTGCCGGCCACTTTGCCGAGTTAATAGTGGCGTTGGTGATGGTCAGAGTGTGACGATACTTTTGGTGTTTTCGGTGGTGGCGCTGGTATGAGCTTTTCTGTGGCTTTGCTGTGTTAGTGGTCTGTTTGTGTGGGTTTGTTGTGCTTGAGATCACTATGTGTGACGATGGTTAGATGGTATTAATTGGTGACTTACAGATCTTGAAGGTAGTGTTTGAAATTGTTTTTGAGATCCCACCGGATCTGTTTTTACCTGAACCTTCAAAATCTTATGAGATCCCACCGGATCTGTTTTTGTTGGTTTCATGGTTTTTCCAGATCTTATGAGATCCCGCCGAATCTGGTTTTGTTGGTTCGATTATTAAATATGTCCATTGATATCTTTGTGGGTTTTAAAGCCGAGGCCGAGGCCACGATATTTAAGCCCTTTTAAGTGATTGGAAATTGGTGTCTAGATCTTATTTTGTTTGGTGGTTTCAGTTCTTCATTTTTTTGTTTATTTGTTGTGGTTTTGGTGGGTTCAGATTTGTGTTAATCGGTGGTTAAACAAATAACTGCCCGCTTTTTTTGGTGGTTTGTTTTTGTGTTTCTTGGTTGTTAAACCAAGATCTGACTGCAATTAGGTGGTTTGTGTTTTACGTTTGTGGTGTTGATGGGAAAAGCGAGATATAATGGCATTGATGAGTTGTGTATTGGTGGTAGAACAATATATGTGGTTTTGCTAGATATTTCTATTGTTCTTGTGGTGGTAGAACAATATAAGTTGCCGCAACCACAACTGGTGTTAGTGGTGGCATTGCTGGTTGAATCTGATGCTTGGTCGTAATCTGTTACAAGTTGTTTGCTTGGCCAACATTTGGGAAAAAGGCTATGATGATCTAATGAATCGGCGAGGCAATAAACGGATTGCATTATTATAATATGCAACCGTCAATTTGCAGCCGACCAAATCTGAGCCAAATTTGTTAACTTTGTTTTTGTGTTTCTGGGTTGTTAAACCAAGATCTGGCCGTCATTCGGTGGTTTGTGTTTTACGTTTGTGGTGTTGATGGGAAAAGCGAGATATAATGTGTTGCTTGGTCGAAATCTGTTACAGGTTGTTTGCTTGGCCAACATTTGGGAAAAAGTCTATTTTGATTTATGGTTGTTTTTAACAGGATTTTTTTTGCTAGCTAATGCCAATGGTTATCGATTTAACCGGATGAGATTCGTATGTGTTGGAACAAGTGTTTTTCTTTCTTTCACTATCAACAAGTTATTAAAAATATTATTTGTGGATTGGCTTGGTAAGACGGAAGGATGGTCAAGTGTGAGATATCTCCGCTTTGCAACCTCCGTTATTGCAGCCATTGCATAAAAATTGTAGTTGTTTTGTGGATTCTGAGATCTGGTGTTACTGGTGTGTTCTTCTAATAGTGGTGTTATTAAATGGTTTTGGTATTTGGTGGTTATGTTGTGTTATGTAGCTTTGAGAATCGATAAGGTTTTAGGCATTTTGCTTCATGACCCTGCAATGCTCCATAATGTAAAGATCCATGTGAGTTTGGCCAAAATCTGTTGTAACACGGGTTTGGCCAGAATCTGTTGTGTGATGCGAGTTTGGCCGGAATTTGTTGTGCGATGCATTTTAAGAAATATTGTTTTGGGATTGTACACGTTGGTGTGTCTCAACATGATGATTATGGCTATGATGACAAGTTGTAACTTGGCGAGGCAATAAACGGATCGATATTTAAAAATGATCATGTTTTTTTGCAGCCAACACAAATCTGAGCCTAAATTTTAGAATATGAAAATTTAACTATTTTTAACGAAAATTTGGACATTCGAAAAATTGCAATTTTAAAAAAATCTAAAAGTTGGAATAAATTTAACTTTTGAATTTTGAAAGTTTTGAAAATTCAACTTTTTGAACTTATCTAATTTTGGTATCTTTGAGTCGTTTGAAATCTCGAAATCATAAAAAGTTAAGCTTTTTACAAGTTTGGAAATCTGACAACTGCTTTTTCAAAAGGATTTCAAAAGGAAATATGACAACTACTTTTTCAGACATTGGACTTGAATTGTAGAAGACCTCGAAAACAAATGAAACTAATAAACCTTAACAAAAAAGGAGAACTACAATAAATGTGTTAATATAAAGAAAACAAATGTATGCAAATTCAGTTGGGTTCATCTTCAACTTTTTGAAGGCACGACGTTTTAATATTCCAAAACTAGCAAAACCAAAATTTGAAGGCTCAACGTTAACGTCCACCATCTAAACCGATACACCCAATTGTATTTTATCGACAAGATTATTATTTTCAAACATTTTTGGCGCAAGGCCTTATGACGTGTCAATATTATACCATATCGCTTGCATGGTAATTTTGACGCAATGCCTAATAATGCGATAAAGCGTGAACGCATTAAAAATTTTGAACTATATTTTAAATACAATGCTTAAATATATAATTATCACAACTTTAATTGATTATTGTAATCTAAAACAAAGCTTTTAGAAAAACAATGCAACAATGCATCGAAAAAATATTGCAACTTAAAACAATATTACATGGAAATCACTTCACGGGTACAAACCCTTTACCCAAAAATATTACGAGGAAATGATTCGTTTACGCTACAAAAATAATCTGTTGAAAAAATAATTTGTCGTCGAAAATAGATACCGCTGACGCCAAGCGCGACTACTCGGCTAGATACCGCCGCTAGCGTCGCCACCGGTTTTCACGTTCTATTTTTAACGTTATACGAAACACTTACCACAATATCGCATATCGTTAATTGTTTGCCGCTATAAACCGATGCCGCTAGGCACGGGTACTCGCCTAGTATATATATATATATATATATATATATATTTTTTTTTTTTTTTTTTAAGAATTCGAACAACATCTAAAGTCCCGTGTCTTTCTTTAAATGACAGCACAAAGACCGTAGATATTATCGAATCGAGAAAAACATGACAAATTGACAATATTTTTGAAGATTTTTCGAATTTTTTAGATTTTTATGGATTTTGAAAGTTTTATAATTTTGTATTTTGTTTTTCGAATAAATATTTACAAGAGATAGATGAGCATAGACCTTTACTCCTCGTCTTCTTCCTGAAGGCGTTTGAGTGTTTCTGGTTGAAGGCTTTTCAAGCCTAGTCGTGGAAGTATGAACTCAAAGCGTTCTCTTGGAAGAGCTTTGGTGAAGATGTCGCTAGCGATATTCAGACCTCACAAAATAGAGTTCCACCACACCCTTTTCCACTTGTTCCCGGATGAAATGATGACGAATGTCGATATGCTTAGCTCTTGAGTGTTGAACGTTATTGCATGAAAGAGCAATAGCACTTTTATTATCACGATCTGAGAGGATTTTGTTAAATACAAAGCCATAGTCGGTTAATTGAGATCTCATCCAAAGGATTTGAGCACAACAAGATGACATGGCTATGTATTCCACCTCTGTAGAGGAAATAGAAGTACTCATTTGCTTCTTTGAAGACCAGCTCACAAGCTTATCACCCAAAAACCGAGCACCTCCGGGCGTGCCGACGAGTATCTTGACATCCTGCATGATCGATCTGCATAGGTTTTGTTAGTGACATACTTGTGTCCTTCGGGTACCAAAGTCCCATATTGATGGTTCCTTGGAGATACCGAAAGACCCGTTTAACCGCTTCAAGGTGCTTTTAGTAGGCTTAGCACGGTATCTAGCACACATGCAAACAGCGAACAAGATGTCCGGTCTAATTGCGTGAGGTACATCGGGGATCCAATCATACTACGATATTTTGTTTGGTCAATCATGATCCTGAGTGGTCCTCATCTAGTTTGGTTCGATCAATCATGGGAGTGTCAACAGGGTCACTTGAATCAAATCCAAATTTCTTTAAGATCTCAGATGCATATTTAGATTGATTTATGAAAATGCCTCAGGGACTTTGTGAAATTTGTAATCCCAAGAAAAATGACATTTGTCCCATCATTGACATTTGAAATTTTGAACTCATTTCATTTGAAAAGCGATCACACTCATTGGGATCAGTCGAGGCAAAAATGATATCATCAACATAAATTTGAACATGAATTAAATGTTTGCCGACTTTCTCGGTGAACAATGTTGGATCAACTGCTCCTTTTTTGAATCCGGTAGATAGAAGAAACTTTGATAGCGTATCATACCATGCCCTTGGAGCTTGCTTTAAACCATAAGAGCCTTCTTCAAATGATAAACGTGGGTAGGATGTTCGGATTCACAAAGCCTTCAGGTTGGTGACATAGGCGACTTCTTTAAGATCTTCGTTCAAGAATGCCGTCTTCACGTCCATTTGATAGACTACCATGTTCTTACTTGCAACATTAGCCAAAAAGATTCTAATTGCCTCGATTCGAGCAACAGGAGCAAAAGATTCTTCAAAGTCTATACCCTCCTCTTGACGGTATCCTTTAGCAACTAATCGAGCCTTGTTCTTCAACACATCACCATGCTCATCAAGTTTCACTTTGAAGATCCATTTTAGAGCAATAATCATAGCACAATCTGGATCAGGTACTAACTCCCATACATCAAGTCGATCAAACTCATGAATTTCTTTTTGCATCGCATTGAACCAGCTATCTTTATTCATGGCAGTTTTGACATCTTTTGGTTCGATCTTAGAGAGTATGGAGTTGAAGAAGCACCACAAGGCATCGGTTGCAAGTTGTTTCCGTGTTGATACTGGACGAGAAGGATTTCCAATGATGTTGTCTAATGGATGATCGTGAGTCCATTTTCTGAGGTGTTCATGTGGTAGTTGTTGAGGGACTGAAGTAGCGAGTCGATGTCTCTGAAGAAGATGGTTCATATGAAGATTCAGGAGCAAATATGTTTTCAAATGGAGCATCTTCAGGAGTAGCAAAGGGATTAACTTCATCATTGATGCCGAAAACAGTTCCATGATGTACATTTGAAGAATGATGATTTGTTGATGATCGAAGGATCAGCAGCAGACGCTTCTTGACTTAATGATATTGAGACTGAGGGATTGACTTCATTCACAGGAATATGAGCAGCCTCTGTTGTAGGAATCGACACCTCATTAGTACTTGGATCATAAAGTTCATCAAACATAGGATCAAACAATTTCTTTAAATCATCTTCGGATGGAGGTACATATGGAGTTTCTTGAGAAAAGTTTGGAACAAGGGATGAACCAATGGGACTGTTTTGAAGTGCGGGTTCGAACTGGATTGTCCAAGAGCCATTTGACCGGTCAGCTCATCAAACGTAACGTGAATTGTTTCCATGATATTTCGGGTTCTTTTGTTGTAGATTCGGTATCCCTTTTTGTTTGGTGCATACCCTACAAATATTCCAATGTCTGCTTTAGCTCTAAGTTTGCCTAAGTCTTGACCCTCATTAGTTGGATAACACAATGCACCAAACACACGAAGGAAAGAGATTAGGTTTTCTGTTGTGGACAAGTTCATATGGAGTTTTTCCATGAACAGTGTGAATCGGGGAACGATTTTGTGTGTAGCATGCAGTGGCAATAGCTTCAGCCCGGAGAAACATTGGAACCTTTGAGTAAATCAGCATTGTTCTAGCGGCTTCTACAAGAGTTCGATTTCGTCTTTCAACTACACCATTCTGTTGAGGAGTTCGTGGAACACTTCTTTGATGGCTGATTCCAATGCTTTCATAAAATTCACTAAGTTGTTTGTTAACAAACTCAGTTCCATTATCTGTCCGGATAATTCTGACGGTTTTGTTAAGTCGAACTCCGCAACTGTTTGATAAATTTAATGATGATATCTGGAGTTTCATCCTTTGTCCTTAAGAACTTGACCCAAGTGAATCTAGAGTAATCATCAACCACAACTAACACATATTTCTTCCCAAAGATATTCTGCAGACTCTCATTGGTCCACATAAATCCATATGAATTGTATGAAGAACTTCTGTGACGAGTTAGTAGGTTTGGGTTTATGGGCATACTTCTTGCTTTTTCCCAATTGACATCTTGTCAACAAAGATGATCCTATTCATACTTTAGTCGAGGTAAACCTACAACTAAGTCCTTTCGGGAGAGATCATTGATGGTGCCGAAGTTCAAGTGATTGAGACGACGATGCCATAACCATGACTTTGTTTTGAAGCCTTTGACAACAAGCAAATTGGAGAAGACTTCATCATATCATCGATAGAGATGGTGTAAAGATTTGAACCACGAGTTCCTCTTAAAAGTTCCTTACCATCAAGTTCTCTAACAAAACAAGTATGTTTTCAGAAGGCTACTTCTAGATCGAGAATCACGAATTGACCGACAGAAAACAGATTATGACCAAGACCTTCCACATAGTATACTCTAGAGATAACACTATCACCAACAACATAATCACCATAACCCATAATTGCACCGAAATGATCATTACCGAATCTAACTGTCCCGATGAATTTGCTCACGAAGTTCATGAGCGCGACCGGTCTCCGGTCATATGCTTGGAACGGCTGAGTCCGGTACCACGAACGATTTGAACGATCTGCGGTTGAACACGACAAGAATGGATAACTGGATAATGGGGATCCCCATGCAAGAATGGGTTCCACTTGGTTAGTAACAGGAATTGGAACACCCACATCAGAAATAGAAACATCCATATCAGAAGTAGAAGCAATGGAATCATTGGGAATAGATGCAATTTTGGTGTCTGTATTTGACCTATTCAAAGTATGTTCACTTCTTAAGGGAATAGTTCTACCAGAGGCATCCATTTTCTAGTGGGCATAATCTTAGTAGTTTGAGAGCAAACTGATTATTCTTATGGCCAAAAGGTATCCAATAATAACCTATCTTTATAAAAGTTCTTCTTGTGGGTTTCCACTATTTTCTAACAATCTTTCGTTTTTGCCTTTTTGCCTTCTTTGCACGATTATTAGCGTTAACAATTTTAACTGGCATTTGACAAAGATTAGACAAAGCATTCACACCACATTCATGATTAGCAAATGAAATTCAAGCGACATCATTACAAGGTTTGCAAATAGTATCGAATTGAATTAATTACAGTACATAAGGCTAATACTAGAATCAACACGATTCGTTTTATTCAACTCAAGCTTAAAGATCCTAGGTTGGTCTTCTACTCTCTTCCAATGCACATTTTTAGCTTGCGAGGTCCTATCATTCCTTGTATTGTCTTGAGACTTTGACCTGCTCGCTTTAATGTCATTGATTACTCTTGTAGAGGGAATTATGGGAACATTAGTTGGTTGATCTACTTTTTGCATTCCTGAACTAGGCGTGCAAGGATCTGTATTACTAGACGACACATTGATGTATACTTTCTTAAAACTGGGCTTAGAATGGTTTGAAGGCTCGGCACTAGGCATAGAACAAGGCATCACAGCTTTGCCTTTTGCACCTAAGGTTAAGGATTTGGGACATGTTGCAATTACACATTCTAGCAACTCTTGAGATCGTTTGGCATGGAGGCAAGCAAACCTAATTTCACTATCAAGAGGTTTGTTAATGAAATCCTCTTCGACAATCTCACGGAGACATTCTAGACTATCCTTAAGGTGAGCACAGTAGTCATGAAAAGCATGTTCATTATTCCTAAGATGAGGAGGAATATATTTAAGCATCACAAGTGTATTTGCAATCTCAGGGTGACTTTGAGACAACATTCTTATTGAAAACAAGTGGTAGTTTCCCATTTCCTCGACTTCTCAGATTCTCAATTTCCTTTTGTAAAGACGTTATTTTTTCGTTGTTTTGGTCACGGGTGACTTTTATTGAATCATATAACTCTTTAAAATGTCGTTTAACTTTTTCATTTTCTTCTAGAAAACTCTCGTTTTCCTTTTGTAAGGCATTAACTAAGTTTTGAAGATGAAAAGTTTGAGAATTTTGAGAATCTAAAGGAGGAGGCATTTGGGAGCTTGTCATATTGTTCTTTTGACCCTTTAATTGAGAGATTTGGGCTTTCAACTTTCGGATCGTGTTGCAATGAGCTTGAATCTGTTCATCACGTTTGTTAATTTGAAAAGCTGCATCAAACTCTGGAGCATCTGAGGATGTCTTGATATTTGAAGTTTTGACATTTTCTTTAAGATGTTGATATTTTAGTTGTAAATTAAAATGCTCAACCTTTAGTTTAGAAAAATGTTTAACCAAATTGTCGTGATCATCCAGTTCAATTTTCTCGTTAAGTTTAGAATTAGTTTTTTCAAGCTCAATGACACGATCATGGGAGACTTTCGGGGCAACAGATAATTCATGAAATTGAGAAGCATTAATAGAACAAGTTGTAGCATTGAAAAACACATCTTGAGCAATACATTCAGAAATCATATTCTCATTCAGTGTATGCAAGTTCTTCCTTTCAATCTCATTATATTTTAATGCTCGCTCATAGTCACTAACCTCAACTATCATAGCATCAAATTCCTTTTCCATTTCTTTAATGTCGAATTCATTCCTTTTTTAAGACTCTCAAAGTGATCTTTTAGTAGTTTAAAGAAAGGCATGACTTCAGTTAAATAACATTCTTTAGTTTGCTCAAAACCTCTTTCTCCTTCATTTATACCAGTGGGTGTGATCCTTTTCTTGCAAGTTTTCTCAAAATCAACAAATAGTTGAAAGATAACATATTGACTGATTAAGGTCTTGCTTTTAGTGGCAATTGTTCTAGGAACTAGATGCATTGGTGTATTTGGAGGATACACAGTCGCTCTAGGCATTTTCCAAAGGGGGTGGGTTGGTTTCAACAATATTTTCAGCTTTCTGCTTATCTAAATCCATTTTCCGGAACACTTGTTCGGGAGTTAACAATGTCTGAGGCTTAAACTTGTTTAAGGCAATCCAATTCTCCTTTTGTAATCATGGGGTGTGATGATTACTTTCTTTTCTTTACATTTTGGATCATCTAGTTTCTTGTTTAACTTTTCCCTAGTGATTTCATCTGATTTCTTATCTTCCTCTATGCACTCAGCGCAACTAGGTTTCTGTCTAGGATTAAGGATTTCCTTGCCATCATAAAGAACCTTATGAGCATTTCTAGCCTTTTTAATGACCTCTAGATTTGGTTCCTCAACAAGGGGAATGCTATGCTTATCGCTTAGGACTCTATGCTTAGTGATCATGTGAGCGGTCTGAATGGTGTTTCCTTGTACGTACAACTTATTTTCAAGCTTGTTTTTCAAGGTTTTAGATTAGAAAAATCATTCAAAAGTTTTGATTCCTTAGCACTAAATTCTTGCTTAAGCATTTTAACATTTTCTTGAAGTTCTTGTTTTTGCTTAGCGGTTTTTGAAAGTTTTTCTTGTAAGGAGTTTAACTCTTGTTTTAATACTTCTTCTCTAAACCTACTTTTCTAATAGTTGTACGCATTTGGTCATCCATTTCCTGCTCACGGGTGGTCAACTTAAATTTTGCACGTTGTTCATAAATAGCAACACGTTCTTTATAGGCATTTACAGAGATAACAACATCATCGGGGGCACATGCGTGTATTCATCAAAAACATAGTCATTGTTGTCTGCAGAAGATGCATCACTTGATACAATTTCACTTTCACTTTGTTTCACATATTGATCATATGGGACAACATTGATATTACCCATATTTTCAATATTTGATTCAATAGTTTCAGTTGATTGTACTTTGTCATGCATCTTTTGTACATCAACATCATCGTATAGTTTTAATACCTCTGAGATGAGTTTGTCTTTGGATGGGCCACCTTGTGGTGAAGAAAAGACCTTGGGAGAAACCATTGGAGAAATGCTAGCCATAAAAATTGTGTGTGAGGGTCCATCATCCACATCGAGTCGTATGCATCACATGCATCAGCTGACTTGAAAGGCATTCATGATTGTGACCTATCTCCCGAATTGGCGCTCATCCACATCGCATCATAGGTCTTGGCATTGCCCTCAAAGAAGAAACAATAACTCCTCTTCATCCAACGCAACACCATTATCACGAGCTTGTACAAGCAGCATCTTATCTCTGAAGTAATCGCATTCGTGGACGTTTTGGAGATGTGCGGTTCCTTGCAATGTGTCCCTCACCACCACAGTTATAGCATTTGATCGGCTTAGTTTGACCTTGATTTCCATTTCTTCCTCGATTCTAATTACCAACATAACCTCTACCAGCTCCTCCTCTTATTGATCATCTTGTCTTTCTGGCCGGTTGCACAACAATTTTCCCATCTCCATAGCTTGATTGTGTGGGTTAGAAGCGTTCGAGGTGGTTGTTGGTTTATGGGAGAGAATTCATGTTTTGACTAATCAGGAGAGCCAGTTGATTAATGAAGTTACCCACGTGTGCATCGGCATCAGCTTGTTTGAACTTTGGATCGGGAATGAGTTTGTGAGTTCCATCACCCATGGGTATAACTTGTGAAGCTTTAGTGGTAATCCAATGTTTGAGTAGAAGGCAGTTGAATCATTTGATGAGCTTGTCTCTCCCGGATTTGTTTTGAATTGTTCAAGAATCCTCTTTTCAAACATGGCATGTCTCTCATTCTCAAGAAGGAAGGCATAGAGTTGCTCATAGTTTGTATTCTTCAATCCTTTAGTGAGCTTCACGGAAGTAACAAATTTGTGCCATTCGGGATTCATGTTGTTTACAAATTTTGAGTTCATCTGAATGTTAGGCATAGTCATTCTGATGTTCCTCATGTCATTCACCAGCTTATGAAATCTCACATAGTACTCATAGACACTTTCATTTGGTTTCATCTTGAAGTGCTCAAATTCATCATAAAGCTGTGATTCTCGGTCTTCCATAGTTAGCTCGAACCGAGAAAGAAGCATCTTGACATTATCCCATACGCCTTTTGCCTCGTGTTGTGATTGATAAGCTTGTAGATGTCCTTTGGAAGACCTTGAAGATAATGTTGGAAGCTTGGATATCTGCATCGAATCTCTTTTTCTCCTTATCATCAAGCTCATCATACATCTTTGGTCCGTCCATTCCGTAAATCAGAGTTCCATCTTCAGCAGTATCAAGTACATCTCTAGTAGTTTCAACTCGGTAAGGTCCTTCATCAATGGATTTGAGAATGTTGACCCCATTTTCTTTCCAAGACAACAAACTGATTCGTTGAGCCCAAGAGTCATAGTCATTCTGTCAAGCATGGGTGGACGAGTGTCGAACCACTGCTTGAACATCCTCGAACAAGATGGAGATGATTGTAGTAACGTTGGTAGACATGATGACAAGTTAAACGAGATTTTATAACTCTATGATTAAACCGGAAATAGATTCTTTCACGGGATTTTACTAAATCAAGAGAAAACCGTATTTAAAGGAAATCACTCAAGTCGCTAGGAAAATTGTGAACCAAGTCGCTAAGTGCTAAGTCGCTAAAGTTCCAAGTCGTTATGTAACAACTCGCTACAATCCAAGTTGCTAACAAAATTTTGGCAGCAATTCGCTAAGCACCAAGTCGCTAAATATTCAAGTCGCTAAATAGCAACTCGCTAGGTACCAACTCGCTAACACCAAGTCGCTAACAATATAAAGTACAAGTCGCTAACTTCCACCAAGTCGCTACCCGTAGTGGAGATTCCACTACTTGTACTTTTTGTCGGCTTGTCTCACTAGGCAAGTCGCTAGGCCTAAGTCGCTAACTCCACAAAATGCAACTCGCTACCAAAATGTAAAGCAAGTCGCTAGCAAGAAAAGCTATCCGTAGATCAAGTCGCTAGCTAGAAAACTTCACAAACACCACTTTTCAATCCAAAACAACCCAACCAAGATGATTCAAGCTTACCAAATGAAAACCTAAACACTTGTGATGATTCTAAACACAAAAGTACTAACAAAATCCAAGCTTTAACACAAGAAATCAACCAAATGATGCAAAAACCACTAAACTTTTTCAAACTCAAAAACCACCTAAAACCACTAGAAATCCAAAGATGTGTAAGATATGATCTAACCATGGCTCTTGATACCAATTGTAGGATATTGGATTTCACATACACATCAAACCATAACACAAAGTAGGCGTATAAGTGGAATTCTAGAGAGAGAAAGTTAGAGGTTTAGGGAACTTTAGTGAGAGAAAGAAAATTCTTATTATGAGCTCCAACTCTCTACCTTGGAAGGTAGAGAGTATTTATAGTCTTACAATAAAACGCCACACAACGGGCTGTGGATCAGGCATACAGTGGGTAAAGACCCGTCCGTCCTCCACGGTGTTACTAAACTAAATATTACTTAACATAAAAGTACTGTGACTACGAGCTTTCTAACGATTACATATACTTGAGGTGACCGACTCTTTAATACCTGGAATTTCTAATTCCTAACATTATACGTTTTCATCCGTTTTTATACGTTTTTGTCCTTTTCTATACGTTTTTGTACAGCTTTTATACGTTTTTATTCGTCTTCATCAATTCTTATACGTTTTCGTCCATTTTCATTCATTTTTATACGTTTTTGTCCGTTTTTATACAATTTTTTATACATTTTTATTCGTTTTCATCCGTTTTTATACGTTTTCATCCGTTTTTATACATGTTTTATAAGCTTTTATTCGTTTTTATCCGTTTTTATACGTTTTCGTCCATTTATGTTTTCATCCGTTTTTATGCGTTTTCGTTCGTTTTTGTCCGTTTATATGCAAATTTTATACGTTTTTATTCGTTTTCATCCGTTTTTATACGTTTTCTTCCATTTTTATGTTTTGTAACGTATTGGATTTCACAAACACATCAAACCATGATCATAGGAGGCGTACACAATGATGTTTCTAGAGAGAGAAATAGTTAGATGTTTGGGAACTTAGTGAGAGAAAGTGAAAATCTTATTATGAGCTCCAACTCTCTACCTTGGGAGGTAGAGAGTATTTATAGTCTTACATAAAATGCCACCTACGGGCTGTGGATCAGGACATCAGATGGGTAAAGACCGTCCGTCCTCCACAGTGTTACTTAACTAAATACTACTTAACAGTAAATAACTACGACTACGAGCTTTCTAACGATTACATATACTTGAGGTGACCGACACTTTGACAACTGGATTTACTAAATTCTAACAATATCCCCCTAAGGGAAGTCACCTCAAATTACAATGAATACAAACATATATTACATTAGATTGTTCTTGGATTCTTGATTAAGTTCTTTGCTCAGTAGCTCGTAGTCTTTGATTCTTCATTTTTGCATGTTTGGATAATCCAAGTGGAGGTCTTTAACTAATCCACGTGATAATTAGTGTTGAGTCGGTTTTGAGATCATCAGCTATCATAAATCTCTGACGCATCCTTTGTAGTGTTGGTATTATGTGATGTTGTGACTTTTGGACCGACATGCTTACATTCTGGATCATGATTTCTTCTCATTAGAGTAGCGGAAGCTTTCGTTGATTCATGATATTGGCAAATGCTGAAGCATGGAGTGAAAATATCAGAGTCATTGATGCACTAATCATGATTTCTTTAAAAGTGAATGTGTTGAGTGAGCATGCGGCTATGGATTGACCGCTTCATTCTGATCAGCTGCAAATGTCGGTACGCATACAACAGTTAGAAAGAAATCGCACGAAAGTGTCTTTGATCACTTTCGTTGAATTGAGGTACACGGCCCACGGTTCCCCGTTTATCAGTACAAGTACTTCCCGTGATCAGGTATAATTCCGAAGAATTTCCTTGACAGGGTTTCGCAGCTGCTCTAGCTGCTCGAAAACCGGAACGTCTCAAAGAAGACAACACGGAGTGAGTGAACCAGCGAATTGAGATTCATTGATTGATGAAAAGAAATTTGAAAAACAATCATGTACCGCACAATATAAATTGTTTTTGCAATACAACGAAGGTTTTAATGAAAATCAATTATCAATCATAAACACCTTTTATTTTGAAATATTATTACACAGTCGATGTGCTAGAGAAAAGATTTTTAAGCCCCATTGTTTCTGTTCAGTTGTCACATGGTTGATCTATTAGATAGATCTCACATGCCACCTACCAAGAGCTTGTTTGATGTTGGCTCTAGAAGGCTTTCCATCTTCATTGTGAATATGTTTGCATAACACTCAGATGTTCTGGCAATACCACAAGGATAATGCGTAGGACACATAAGATATAATCTCACATTCAACATTGTGTGAAACTGTGAATCTTCAAGGATAATGTGTCCTAATGAGATTTATAGATGATCTCGTGGCTCTAGACTCAAAAGTGCACATTTGGTTTCCTATATCGGAGACTAGGGAGAGGGTCTCCTTCTTCAATATCAACAATCTCTAAGAGAAAGTCGATAGATTATGTCGGTTCCCCGTGAGAATGAAACAAGCCCTTTTAAGAGGAACTTGAGTAGCTTGGGTAGTTAGGTGCAGTGCGTCACTGGGTCCATGACGTCTTGTCTTCAATACCAGTGTTACCTTAGTAACCACCAGTAGCATATGTATTGAACCCGCTTTCTGCCCTAAGGTTGAATTATAGGAGGGCTATTTCTTTTCACCCTTTTTACATTCAATTCTTTTTCATTCTTCAACCCCTTCAGTGCTTACCGAGACTTCATTACTAGAACCTTGTTGGGTTTATTCCAGTTCTAGCTCTATCTCAGTCCGCACTCTTCCCATATCTCACTTTACTCCTTTTTTTTCATCATTAAGGACTCTACACTATCTAGTGGATTGTCCCTGGGTAGATCCCTCCGGTTCTGGCTGATCATGGGAACAAATACCTAACCTTATCATCCTTATATCACCATACATAAAGTAAATTTGGTCGGTCTATTTGGTATTGTTCATCGGCCATTGGAACCAATTGAAAACCATTTGAAAATCAATTCAGATACTTGTGATATATTATCAAAACATTTTGTACTGAATTGTTTTGATATTTTAGAAAAGACTCCCCTCAAACATGTGCATCATGTATTTGAAATCATTTTGGCACACAGAGGCAGGAGGAAGAATTAACTTCTTTGATTACCATTTTCTAAAAGATATCAACATCACTTCTCAGATCAAATCAAGTAGATAAAGCATATTGGGAAGGATGAGGTTTTCATAAGTTTGCTCCCCCTCAATATGTGCCTCGAGATTTGAAAGAGTTTTGCACATATTAGAAGGATCCTGCACTTAGAGACAAATCAATCACGTTTCAATTTTTTGTGGTATAAAAAGATGCTCCCCCTCAACATGTGCATGGAAAATTTGAAATCGTTTGGCACATGTGTGGAGGATAGCTTGCAAAACACTTATGAAAACCATTTATCAAATTATCAGTTTAAATCCAATTTAAATCACAAATTCTCCCCCGGTCACAATTTTCAAATCATTTGATATTTGCGATCTCTGTAGATTTAAATTAATTTTGAAAGCTTTTGGGGGGAGATGTGACTTGATTATGAGAAACATTTAACCGATAAGGATCAAGTTTGAGACTTTAGACTCCAAAGATTAAACATGACTGAGTATCTTTTGAAAACATAATAATAACAAAGGTCTTGTACCAATTGTACACAATCTTGTAAAACATTGTTCTTTTTGATTAAAAAATACACTTTATGATTGAAATCATTCTCCCCCTCAATCAATGACATAAGTTGTTGATTGAAGGATAAAGATTTTGACAAATGAAAAACCCGAATGATTTTCAAAAGTAGAGTCCGAAGTATTTTCAAAGCAATTTTGTTTTCATAAGATGACAAACATTTATTTTTAGAATCAGAGCATGGGGTTTGAAGATTTAAGATAAAGCATGGCTCTATTCTTTCTTTGACAAACGGGTTACTGCCTGAAATGACAATAAACCATAGTTTTACCTTCTCTCAATATATATATATATAAATATATATATATATATATATATATATATATATATATATATATATATATATATATATATATATTTAAACGTTTATGTACATTCGAACAATATCTAAAGACCCGTATCATTCTTCGAATGACAGCACAAAGACCGTAGATATTATTGAATAAAGAAAAAAATGATGAAAATGTCAATTCAATTTTTTTTTTTGAAAGTTTTATATTTTTCTATTTGCTTTTTGTTGGTTTTGAAGTTTTATATTTTGTTTTTCAAAAAATATTTACAAGAGATAGATGAAGAAAGACCTTTACTCCTCGTCTTCCTCTTGAAGACGTTTAAGTGTTCCCGGTTGTAGACTCTTTAGACCAAGTCGTGGAAGAATAAACTCAAAACGTTCTCTAGGAAGGGCTTTGGTGAAGATGTCTGCTAACTGGTATTCAGTTCTCACAAAATAAAGTTCCACCACACCATTTCCACTTGCTCACGATGAAATGATGTCGAATAGTCGATGTGCTTTGCTCTTGAGTGTTATGCGTTGTTGCATGAGAGAGCAATTGCACTTATTATCACGTATAGAGGGATTTTGTTGAATTCAAAGCCTTAGTCAGATAATTGGGATCTCATCCATAGGATTTGAGCACAACAAGATGACATGGCTATGTATCAGCCTCAGAGGAAATAGAAGTACTCATTTTTTCTTTGAAGACCAGCTCACAAGCTTATCACCCATGAGCACCTCCAGGGCGTGCCGACGAGTATCTTGACATCTGCATGATCAGCATCTGCATAGGCTGTTAGTGACATACCGGTGTCCATCGGGTACCAAAGTCCCATATTGATGGTTCCTTGAAGATACCGAAAGACTCGTTTAACCGCTTCAAGGTGATTTTTGGTAGGCTTAGCCTGATATCTAGCACACATGCAAACAGCGAAGAGAATGTCTGGTCTACTGGCTGTGAGGTACATCAGGGATCCAATCATACTACGATATTTCGTTTGGTCTACCATGATCCCTGAGTGGTCCTCATCCAGTTTAGTACGCTCTATCATGGGAGTGTCAACAGGGTCACAAGACTCAAGTCGCTACCTTGAAAAACTTTAAAAACACACTTTTCAATCCAAAACAAGGCCAACCACAGTGATTCAAGCTTTCCAAATCAAAACCCAAGCACTTACAATGATTCTAAACACTAAAGTACACTCAAAATTCAAACTTTAACACAAGAAATGATCCAAATGATGCAAAAACCACTAAACTTTTTCAAACTCAAAAACCATCTAAAAACCACTAGAAATCCAAGGATATGTAAGAGAGATGATCAAACCTTGGCTCTTGATACCATTTGTAACATAATGGATTTCGCAAATACAGCAAACCATGATCATAGGAGGCGTACACAATGATGTTTCTAAAGAGAGAAATAGTTAGAGGTTTGGGAACTTAGTGAGAGAAAGTGAAAATCTTATTATGAGCTCCAACTCTCTACCTTGGGAGGTAGAGAGTATTTATAGTCTTACATAAAACGCCACCTCACGGGCGTGGATCAGACATCACAGTGGGTAAAGACCCGCCCGTCCTCCACGGTGTTACTTAACTAAATACTACTTAACAGTAAATAACTACGACTACGAGCTTTCTAACGATTACATATACTTGAGGTGACCGACACTTTGACAACTGGATTTACTAAATCCTAACATGTTTTCATCCGTTTTCATATGTTTTTATTATTTTCGTCCGTTTTTATACGTTTTCGTCTGTTTTATACGTTTTTGTCCAATTTTGTACATTTTTATACACTTTTTGTACGTTTTTATTCGCTTTCATTCGCTTTAATACGTTTTCGTCCGTTTTTTATGTTTTCGTCCGTTTTTGTCCGTTTTTGTATGTTTTATACCATTTTTATACGTTTTTATTCGTTTTCATCCGTTTTTATACTTTTTCGTCCGTTTTTTACGTTTTCGTCCATTCTTGTACCTTTTTTTTTTCATTTTTATATGTTTTCATTCAATTTTTTTACATTTTTATTCTTTTTCATCCGTTTTTATACATTTTCGTCCGTTTTTCTTACGTTTTCGTCCATTTTTCTTACGTTTTCTCCTATTTTCTTATGTTTTCAAACGTAAAAATGGGATGAAAGTGTATGAAAACATAGAAAAACGAGCAAAAACGTAAGAAAAACAGACGAAAATGTATGAAAACATAAAAAAAGGCAAAAACGTAAGAAAAACAGACGAAAACGTATAAAAACGTCAAAAGGGACGCGAAGTGAATGAAAAATAAGCGGGAAGACAGCGCAAAAAAAGCGGATGAAATGCGTAAAAAGCGCTGTGAAAACATAAGCGGTAAAACATAGGAAAAACGGCGGATATGAAAACATAAGAAAACGGGCTAAAACCTAAGAAAAACTGATGAAAACGTATGAAAACTTAAGAAAATAGGCGAAAACGTAAGAAAATGGACAAACGTATAAAAATAGACAATAACGGATAAAAACGTATGAAAACGTAAAAAGCGGATGGAAAACGAATAAGCGATGTAAAAAATTGTAGCGTAAAAATGGACAAAGCATAAAAGCGGACGGCGTATAAAAACAGGATTGAAATGCGGCGTAAAGCGAAAATGTATAAAAACGGTTGAAAACGAATAAAAACATAAAAAAAGTGGATGAAAACATAAAAAAATGGACGAAAATGTATAAAAACGGTTGAAAGCGAATAAAAAAAGAGATGACAACGGACAAAACGTAAAAAATGGACGAAAATGTATAAAAATGGTTGAAAACGAATAAGAACGTTAAAAAATGGACGAAAACGTAAGAAAACGGTCAAACTAACAGAAATAGTGGTCTAAGGACTAAATCCGTGACACCCGACTAACCACAAGGACCGTTTTGTACTTAAAAAAATATGCAATGTCATCATTTTAAAGGTTCAGTAACATATTTAAACAACTCGTGAAGTTGAATACCTTAGATGACATAAATGAAACAATAGTTATTTAGGACAAATATTTTACAAAGTTTAGTGACTTGTTTGTATATCAACCCTTATATTATTTACCTTTTATCTAAAACGCAACACTTCCATTTCATCCAAGGTTGTCACTAAACCAAGATCCTATCTCATCAATGTCTCAAAACCAACAACCCAACAAACAAGATCTTATTGTCTCGTCACCGGTTAATGGAAATGATCATATTGTCTCGTTACCGGTTAAGGCAGTTATCGGAGGGGTCTCTGGTGTTATTGCTCAGGTAATGGTAAATCTTTGAAGGGTACTTTTTGGAGGTTAATTAGGTGTGTTTGGGTGATGATATTCATAATCTTGTATGAATATGTCATTCTAACAGAATGAATTGATCTTGATACTGGACTAATGTAAATGTGTTTACACCTGGTTTATCTTTTCAAGTACAACAATTAAACAATATCTTAAGCAGACTTTGTTCAAATTAATTACTGTAGTTAATTGGAGATATTGCACTTTGATGGGGTTAAAAAGGAGCTTTGATCTCAAAGTCTATTTGGTTACGGCATCCACAATGATTAAATTTTATAAAGCTTTAAAAATTTAATATTTCATGCCATATTATTATTTTATCAACATTTTGTGTTAATAAACCTGTCTCCACTATGATAAAAACATTTTAAAGCTTTGTAATTTTTTCACATAACACATGCATTTAATATTTTGAAACTATGAAGAGGTCTAAGTTTTTGGACCTTTTGCATGCCACATAGGCATGAAATAAAATTTCACTATGGTTGAAATGAATCATAAACCTTTCCAACAATCATAGAACTACCTTGGACCTCTCATAGTGGATGCTCTTAGTCGTCGTCAAGAGTTATTGCACTTTGATGTAAAATATTTCATATATGATAATTATGTTATTGTTTGTTTTTTGAAACTATTTTTGATTGGTGATGAATTGTGTAACGAGATGATGGTGAGAGTGGTCTTGACAAGATGATGATGACGGTAGATGTGACTCAGATGATTGTTGTGTTGGGGATGTTAGTGATGGTAGTACTATCAAAATAATTAACAAAAGTGAAAATATCTATTATACTTTCTTGCAAAACGTAAAATGTGTTTTTGTCGACAATAAAACGGGATAAGGGATCTCATTTACACAAAAACCTTTAAGTTTGGACTCCGACGACTAAAAGTCTCAGGTTTGTCCCATCGTGATGTTTTTGCCAAGTTTAAGGACCAACGGTATATTTTACTCTATTTTAAAATATAGACATATATATAATTTTACTACTCCCTTCGTCTCAAAATAATAGTCCACATTTTCTTTTTTATATGTCTCAAGATAATTGTCCACTTTTCCTTTATAGTAAAGAAAAATATTTTTTTTTGGAGGAATATTACTTTTGAATGATTGCAAATTAAAGTGACCACACTTTTATTAAACTGTGTGAATCTTGTCTCCTGACAATAATTTTGAGACGGAGGGAGTAATATATTATTCTCTTCGTCTCAAAATTATTGTCAGGGGACAAAATGCACATAGTTTAATAAAAGTAGAGCTACTTTAAATTATCAACCACTCAAATAGAATATTTCCTTACTAATTTCTCTAATTTTTACTTAAAAAAGAAAGTGAACAATTATTTTGAGACGTCAGAAAAAAAATACGGACTATAAATTTGAGACGGAAAGAGTAATAATTCTAGTTATGTTCGCATGTTATTATTTTTTAAAACAAATGATCATACTTAATTTATTATTAATAAGTTATAACTTTACTTTTAGAGCACTAGGTCATTCACCCTATAACATCAAAAACACCCCTCCCTTCATAACACCACTTTTCTGGTGTTATGGAAAAAGCGTTGTCACATCATCACTTTTTCTCATAATGTCATAATACCCTATAACATCAAAAACACCCCTCCCTTCATAACACCACTTTTCTGGTGTCGTCAAGTACCTCAATTTTTTATAATTAGAGCACTTCCATTGTTAACGCCGAAACGGCGTTATAGCCAAAAATAACGGCGTTGGCCCGTTATTACCCTTGGAAGTGTGTTTGTGTCACGGCGTTAATCCCCCAACGTTATCCCCTTAACGCGCGTTAAGGGGCAGAAAAAAAAATTCAAAAAATTTTCAAATCTAGTCCCTCTAACGGCTACTAGCCGTTAACTTTAAAAAAAAAAATCATTTTTAGTCCCTAACGGCTAGAATTGATAAAAAAAAAAAAAAAAACCTTTTTTTACCACTATAAATACACAATCAAAACACCATTTTTATTCACACTTCCACTTCTAAATCCTCTCAATACTCTCAATCTATCAACTTCAATTAACTGCAAAAATGTCGCAGGAACAAGTCGGGAGGCAACGACGATAATTTCTTCAATCTTCTCAATGATGGGTGGAATCCCTCAAACCCGGGTTCATCATCTAACCCGAACGCGGATTCATCTTCAAACCCCAACCCACTAGGCTTTTCAACCCAAGAAATGTGGAAACAACAACAAACATTACTGTTTTGGCAACAACAAAACCAAGAAAACACCTTAAACTCCAACTTTCAAAACCTTCAATTCACACAACAGTCACAACAATCACAAACTGAAACACAAGATGTTGCTGAGACACCCATATCTCCACCAAAAAAAGGAAAAGGTCGTATTAAGCGAAAATCCAAAAAATCCAAAGACCAGAGCCCGAACCAATTGATTCTGATGAGGAGGTTGTCGTTACCAATCGTTGGAATTCAGAAGAGGAAGCATTACTTGCAAGGTGTTACATAGCTGTTTCGGAGGATCCAAAAGTTGGAAAGTGCCAACCTAGAGATACGTTTTGGTATCGGGTCAGAAATGAGTTCAATAGACTCAACTTTCAACGGCGCACAAAGGACATGATGTCAAGCAAATGGACATCGTTGAAAGGATATGCACCAAGTTCAACTCTTATTACGTACGTGCGCAACGAGCAACGAAGCGGTGAAAGAGTGTGGATGTGATGAAACGGGCGAAAGCAATGGTATCGTGAGGAAAAGCAGAGGAGCATGTTTGGTCTGGATGACGTTTGGGATGTTTTGCGTCATTATAAGAAATGGGAGACGCCGGAACCGGTTGATTTAACGGCGAAGTCCAAGCCAAACAAACGAGGCTTTGTTTGGTAATGATGAACAACCACGCCCCATGGAAAGAAACGTGCTACCAAGAAAGCAAGATCCGAGACTACAACCATAGACTGGGGGAACAAGCATTGGAGGAACGAGCTCGTCAGCTTATTTCACCGAAACTATGGCAAACGAGTTTCGTTTGAAACGAGAAGTCTCGAAGAGGCGTATGGTGCGCAGGAAAAAGATCTCACAATAACCGGTTGGAAGAGATCAAGTTTTTGATGACGCATCTTGAGGGGAAGATCCAATAGTCGTACAGTGGATCAATGACGAAAAAGATCGAATCATCGCAAAATATAACTTGAAACCTCGTCAATAGATCGTAT
The DNA here is from genome assembly GCA_910596185.1 of Chrysanthemum makinoi. NCBI lineage: Eukaryota > Viridiplantae > Streptophyta > Magnoliopsida > Asterales > Asteraceae > Chrysanthemum > Chrysanthemum makinoi. The sequence continues at coordinate 43,459,033 of OU343218.1, read as the reverse complement.
TTCCTTTAATCTCGTATTACAGTGTGTGTTTTTTTTTTTTTTTCGTTGTATTTTTTATTTTATTTTTAATCTGTATTGTAATATGTTTTTAGTTTAATGAAATGTTTGTTTTAGTTTGAAGTGTTGTTTTAGTTTAGGGTTGAAATTGAAAATATGAAATATTATTGGTGTTATGGTGTTATTGGGATGTTATGGATGAGAGTGTTTTTTGGGATGTTAATGTTAAATGTTAAAGCTGATGTGGCGCTGACGTGGACGGTGTTATTAGTGTTATGGTGTTATGGATGGGAGTGCTCTTATTTTGCATTTACATAAATAAAATAAAACATTATTCGAAAACTCAAGCCGTGGTGTGGTCTTGGCGCCATCAAATGGCGTTTTCCAAGACCACCTCGACTGGTGGTGACGGTTCAACACTCGAAAACACCACTTGTAGTGTGCTCCTAGTGCCATCAAGTTACGTTTTTGAGAATGGCTCAACTCATAACACACGATACCTTGTGCATTTTAGTTTATACATAAATTAATTTTAGCTTGTGAATGGATTACCTATGGATTATAAATGAGAATTGATACTCACATCATATTTTTTGATGCATGCATCATAATTTATATATTATAATTTGTATTGTACAATACTGTAATGCATAAATTATAGCATATATAAAAAAATATAGTGTGAGTATCACCTCCCGGTCATTCACCAAACATCCATATCATATCTATCATTACAAAGGGATAAATGGATCATTACATGCCACAGGACCACCTTTTGTTATTAGTGATCTCTTCTGTTCTTTTTTCAATATTCAAACCAATTTTCACTTTGTCTCCCCACGACAGGACCACTCGTTCAACATCAAAGGACATATTCACTGTCAGATTGACACCTAAGTTTCAATCTATACTGAAGAAGGGATAAGAATCCTCTCATAGAGGGTTTTTTTTTAGATCTTGTGCATTGCGGGCTTATACGATGTAAATCGCGATTTATATATTTTGACCAAAACCCATTTATTGTCACATTATAGGAGAGGTCTTAATAATATAACCCGAAGAAAAATAAAAGCAAGTTATTTGGACCCTCCCTATTATTACAAAGAAGACTCTCCCTACTAGACCCTCCCTATTATTACAGAGAAGACCCTCATTTGTTTTGATTTTTGTATTGGTCTAATGTGTTTCTATTTAATTAAACAACAACAATAACATGTTAAACATTAAAACATTAACCAACTACAACAACAACTGTTATTATTCAATTAAATGACAACAACATTAACACATTATTTAAAAACAACAACACCTACTACACATGAAGATTATTTATATCATTTATAAGCTCATGAAGTATTGCACCCGACTGACATGCGTGATCCACGGGATTACTTGCCATTTTCAGTGATGCCTCAAGCGTCTTTATTCTTGTCTTCAACATCGTGTTTTGAGACAATAGCATCTTGTTTCTAGCATGTCAATCTTATTATCTTTAGCTTCGCAATTTGAGCACTGCATTAAAGAAGGCTTGACTAAAGTACTTTTTTTCAAAAAAGCGGTTGGTTTATTATGATAAGCAATTTGGGCAGTTTTTTTATTTTATTTTTTTTTATTTATTTATTTATTTTTTAATGAAACTGCTTATTTTATGAAATCGCTTATTATAATAAACATTTTAAGCAGATCTGAAACTTTTTGGTTCTTTGTTGAAAAACAAACTTGGTTTTTTGAAATGCTTTCTTGAAATTGCTTATTATGAAATAAGCAGTTGGTTTTTGTTAAAAAAAACCAAGATACGGCGATGATTATTTAAAAAAAAAAAAAAAAAAAAACTTGTGTTGATTGGAGTGGCATAACTGAATGGATGGTAAAATGAGTTTTTTTCACTTTGTAACCTTCGAATTTGCAGCCATATGATAAAACGATAATTTGATCCTATTAAAAATCTCGATATGTCTTTTTGTCGTTTTTTATAAACGTAGCATATTTTTGCATGTAATATTGAAAGTAACATGTGTAAAAATGTAAAATTTAGTACCTCGTTTGTGTAAAATGATGATGCATTCGCCATATTTTGAAACAAGAAATATCCGCTTGTAGTGTTTGCGAAATATGTTTGTTGAAGTATATCTGCTTAGTTTGTTTGTGAAATGTGTGTTGAAATGTCTTTGTGAAATGTAAGTATATAACGATAAAAAAGAATATTTACTGTTTTACAAAAACAAAAACCCGTTATTTTGTACCAAAAAATGACTAGTATCGAAAGGAATCTTTGAACACTATATCAAAAAAGAATATTTACTGATTTTGTAAAATGTGGAAAAGAGGTTTATGCTAGTATCAAAAATGAAAAAAAAAAGAAAAAAAATGCTCACTCTCGGAAACTACGATCAATGGGTGATAAGGTTCTTTAGGTTTTGTGATCTAAAGAAGCTACATGGAAAGTTCTTAAAGAAGGTCATCCTTGAAGGTCCATTTCAAGGGCCTCGTCATGGTACGGGAATCCGACGCGATCCACAGATGATATCACCAACATTGTATGGGTATTGATCAACTTACTGCGTCAACTTCTTTGCTTAGAAGGCGATGAAAATGCTATCAATATATCCTTTGGGATTACTGACAGATACTCCGTAGTGTTGATGCTCGGAAAGATGCTAAAGCAATGTGGGAACATATTCATCTTCCATGGAAGACACGAACTCAATCAAAAGACATGGAATCTAAAATCTACTTGGCCTATGACACTTCATGATTGAACGAGGGAGACATTAGAGTCATATCATCATCGGTTCTCGGACATCATCAATGACTTGGATAAACACAATATCATTATGCCACAAATTGCAGTCAACACTAAGTTCCTAAGTAGTCTTGGTCACGATTGAGAAAGTTTGTTATTTTCATCCGTCAGCGATAAATTTTCATCATGCTACATCACGTTGTTGTAAGACTATTTGAAGCCTCACCAAAGAAGTTGTGAGAGAAAGAGTCATCAGTGGAGCTCTGTTTCACTTCGCCAGGATAATCAATCTCTAGCTTTGTGGGCTTAAGCATGTTATCCTCAATTTCCAAATTTGCCAACAACCTTACTATCCTCCACACCATCTGCGAGATCCGCATTATCCGATCCTGCAACCAAACAATCACAAGCTGATTGGTTCCATACAACAACAACAATGCTCAAGCACTTTACAGTGAATCTAATGAGGATACAGAAGCTTTCGATGCATTGCAACAAGAGTTTGTCATGATTGCTAGAGCCTTCGGACGATATTCAACAAATCGAACAATCGCATTAGTACCTCATCAAACACAAGGAATCAAAATTTGTTAACAATGGGCGTGTTGAAGTTCAGAATCGTGGTAATGTTCGTCAGATGGGCGGTGGTCAAGGGTTTAATGCTAATGGAAGGAATAACATGGGTGCTCCACAACAACAAAGGGCTCAAGTGGTTGAGCATGCTGGGGCTGGGGTTAATGGTCGTTGTTATACATGTAATGAGAAGGTCATGCTAATGCATGCCAAAAGCCAAGGACAAGAGAGCATCACAAAGCTTCTCTTGGCTCTCAAGGATGAAGCTGGTGGAACTCTTACCAACAAGGAATAGAGCTTCATAGCAATGAGATTCGGATGATGATATTGAGGACTTGCGAGGCTAATGCGGTGATGTTAATATAAACCTGCAAGAACTCTAGATGAGTGACCAGGCCGGTGTATGACAGCGGCGGCTGTCAGGTACGGTCAAACTATATTCATTTACGATCGATATCTCGCGCATGCATCAGACAAGGCTCAGAGTGTTCAACATAAGCCATCTACATCTCATTCGATGATAATCAAATAGATCCCGTAGTTATATTTGACGATCAAGATGACCTTATGGTTAATCTTGGTAATCAAAGTTGACTCGTTGGTTATATTTGAGGATCTAAATAATGATCATGTTGAGACTCACGTTGAACAAAGGCTGAACGGTGTAACGGATATTGAAATACATGACCTTAATTCGGACCGTCTAAAATGGAAAAATGCTTGTAATCAACAATTAAAAGGATAAAATACCTTTGTTAACTGGAAATGAATGCTTAAGTTCCAAATCAACATTTTTCAAACACGAAAAGCGATGAAAAGGTTTGGTTAGGCTTTGCTAAATCTTATCAAGCGAATCTTTGGAAAAAACAGATATGTGATCTAGTTTAAGAATGTTTTGTTGTTCAAATAGAACAAGCTGAAATATGATCATAAATAACAACTTAGCGCTCCGCCGGAAACTCAAAAGCCAAGTCTGAGTTGTTGCTTGTCAAAACGTTACGTGAGTACAAAAGTATTCACGAGGAAACAAATAGATGATGACTATCTTGAAAGAAATTGTCGACTTACAAAACAAAATATAAGAGTTTCGAAATGTTGTTTATAAACATGGTGAGTGAATCACAACTATTCAAAAGTTTACTTTTAAACCAAATCCAAATGGATATGGACGAATCTTGCGTTACAACAAAGTTTTCAAATAGAGCATTCAAACCAAATCCTCAAGTTTCTGTAGAACATAATTGATGATTCCATTATGAGTGTTGTTGAATATAATGCATGGAGAATTGAATCAGAAGGCGTCGGTCAAAATTGAAAATGGTTATAACAAACCATTTAACTATTCAAAAGCGTAACTTTAAATCCCTAGGATATTTAACACACCAGGTTATCACACCTTACAGTCTTCTAATGATGGTCCCTTTCCAATCTTGCACAAATTAATGGTCCTTACCTTCATTAAATGAAATAAAGCCATTAATTTGAACAATGTCAAGTTCTAAAATATTTTGAAACATTCTTATCGGACATTAAACTTTTGGAATGAAATGAAATAAATTACGAAATAAAAGTCGAACATTTTCAACCTCCTTCCGAGCAGAGCCACGAGATATTTTTTAGAAAAGAATTTTACCTCATGCCCGAAATTTGAAAATGTGTGCAATTTATTGGGAAAGGGATTTTCACAAGGAGCTTTGACTTATGAAAGAGTTTTGAACAAACTGAAACAACGATTTCACATACTAAACTTAAAAGAAAATGTTGAGAAAAAGATGTTGATGACTCTTGGAAGATGTATATGGCGATGCCATAAATGTTGTGTTACTTCATCTTTCATTGCACTCTGCATTGATTATATTCACTTCTGATTCTGTTGAAAAATATTGAGAATACGATAATGTGTTCAAATCTCTTAAAAGTTGAAAATGAACGATTGTTAAGCGAGCTTTCAAATGCAAAACGTCGTCTTCAATGGTGTCAAAAAGGGTGTCAA
>OU343218.1:43342221-43453627 GCA_910596185.1 Chrysanthemum makinoi | reverse complement strand
TTTTTCTAGAGGTCTTCGCAAATATAATGATGGCGTGACTAGCGAAGATATAACTTCATTAAAAAACAAAAAAAAAGCGTTAGCTGTGACAATATATAACTTTGACTCAAATTCAAATAAGATGTTGATACTCTTCTGTAAAGAAAAAATTGCCAAGCGAAGTGCGCGCGATAACTCCTTTTCATCTAACACTTTCATTTCACATAATCAATCTCAAGATGTCAAATTTTACAACATGAGGCATATCAATTGTCTTGGCACTTGTTTGCTGCTCAAAAGAATCTAATCAATGAAAGCAATTACAACTTCATGACATCTCTAGTTACATACGGAGCGAATTCCACCGCTTCTCTCATGCTATACAGTTTACATTTCACGAATTCAAATTCTTCTACTAATCTCTAATCCAACTAAATATGTTTTTCAGTGTAATTTTAGTATGATGGTATGAGCGGATACAAGCAAAGAATGGGGTGAACACTGGTGCATCACGAGTAGATGTTTTTGTGGAAGAAGTATTAGCATAGGAAGGACTTTGGACAATCAAATATGGTGGCTCAGTGGCTTCTTTTTGACTTGAAGTTATTGTATCTTTATACACCACCTATGGCTGCACAAACAATCCACCGGTTAAATATGTGTTTGTTTTTAGAACTTACAAAAATAAGCTGCCCCATGTTAATAAATTTCAAAAGCGACATAAAACATTAGAAAGGGATCCATATTGTGGTGCTTGGATGGTGTTTGGCGTTTGAATTTTTGATAATAGAAATCTTATACGTGGCGGAAATGGGTTATCTCTCATGGGTGGGAGTATTGAAGTCAATATTTTAAACTATAAAGGTCAACCGATCACTATATTCAAAAAAAATATATTTGTGTCGACCGTCAGGAAAAATATTTATTATCACATTATCTATAGAATAAATTAGAAATGGAACCAAAAAAAAAACAAACAAAACAAAAAGGGTTTGAGTCAACCTTGACCCGATGTTCCCGACCAACAAAAAGTACTCTTACCCACCATGAGCCGCTTGTTTTTACCTACTTAGCAACATAGAAAGAAATAATTCATAAATGGTAAAGTAATTACCTATTGCATAACAGAAGATGTTATCAAGGTGAGCCGATATCGACAAGAGAGGCCGACAATGAGACCACCACCCAGTCCTTAACAAATACTTTCGGTGTCGAGGCACTAGGTATGTTGAATCACAAGGAAAACCGAAAGATTTAGAAGCAAAAGTCTGGAGGGAGTTAAGTATTAGCACAAGCTCCGCGTGCCTTGTGCATCCATATTGGCTTCTCCAAAAGATCCATGGAATTAACAAACAAAATGTAGCCGATAATCAAGATTGTTCACATGCGCCAAAAATATATATACCATAATGGTGGCGGGAAAGGAAAAGAATAACTTTTAAAGAAGCGACAAATCATGCACTCCTAGCGGTTGGTTGAAAAGAAAATGCAGGTCGGTTACTCCGCTAATCTTTTAATTGTCTACGTGGTTTGATAGAAATAAGGAGATCATCATCATCTATACTATACATGATGCATTTTTTGCTTTCACTTTTGGTCCACTTGACGGTTGCCTTTGGGGAACCACGGTAAATTAATTGCATACTTGAGGAACCAAAGTGAAAGAAATAGTGCAATTCACGGACCCGTAAAAGCAAATGAGTATCAGGAATGACGATTCCTATTTTTTTACCAAACGGGTAATATTTATGAAATTTACTCTTTTATTCATAAATAATCACGGTAAATCATGATCCAAATATTTGAATAAAAAAGATTATAGAGGTTATATCTGACTTTGGCCAAAAAACTCATTTGGCTCGGTATGCTTGGTAGCAATAATAGCAACCGTTCATTAGGTTACGCAATAAGCTCCGGTGAAACACGGCGTTCTCTTTACAATCTTATCAAAATCAACACACCCTTGCAGGTGCACACCGCCATATCAAAGTACTTCACCATTAGTAAAGGTATGATAAACTTCAATAATGACAAATTCATAATCTTTAACCATACCATAGTAGAAGGTTATAGTTTTGACAAAAACAAAAAGTTTTAATTATCGGAGATATTCTTGAAATTTCAATGTAATGGATCAAATAACAAATGCAATTTGGCAAACCAATAATTGCAATTTCACTTGTTGAAGATTCGGAAATAGTTGAAGTATATTTCATTTATATCCATAACTAGTATCCTTACCACAATTGCAATTTAACTACTATGACATACATTGCTCAAATTTATATTTAGAATCGATTCAAAAGCATATCCAAACACCCTATATATAATCCCTCCTTGTGAGTTTATGATTAGTCCTAACTCCTAAGCATCTACATAATCAGGCATCCTATTAAAGCTAATAAATTTCATGTAATTCTTAGTAAACACATCTATAATTTGTTCTCTATGGTCAAACAATTCAAGTGCGCATATGCATTATCAGGAAGCTCATAGTCCTAAAAATTTATGCATCAACAATTCAAGTAGTTGGACAACATCAAATCCAAGGATTTTGACAACATCATACATCGACGGAACTTGCCTGAACCTGGGATCTCAACAAAGCCGAACCAAGAACATGGTATTAGTAGCGGCAAGAACAATAACACGAATTACAAAAAATAATCTGATTTAGTGAAGGTAACTATGACCATCTCACCCACATATGATCAAATAATTGGTTTGAGTTGCTTGAAGCAGGAACTAATTTTTCGATTGTCTCATTATCACAAACTTCAAACAGCAGACTCTATGAATGGTGGAAGACTAATCATAATCTGAGAACTTCGATGGCGCACCATTTAACCTATGAATGGTGGAAGACTCTAATCATAAATCTGAGTAAGAGCATTGTCGGTAAAAGAGTTTGAACCATGATCCTTAGTGATATGCATCCGGTCATTCAGCGAATAGAAAATGATGAAGAACATCCTGTGATCAACCCACATATTTTCATGTATGGTTGTGACCTCAGTTGCAAACAGAAATTTATTTTCCTATCTTTGTGGAAACTTAGCTGAAGCCCCTGCATTAACAATACATAAGTCATGAAGTTTCTTACGGAGGTTGTCAATTCAATTATTTGCCGATACCAATTGTAAGTATGAATCACTTTTAAACTTCATTAGTAATTAACTATGGAAAGCTGTTCACAAACAAATAGTTAATCTGTAGGCTAAATGTCTCATGTTAGCCGTGACCTCAATATTTCGGATGTAAATTGGCGAAAATCGAGAAGGATATCTATGCAGTCTTTGAACACATAATCAAAACAAAACATAGCTATGATCGGTTAGCTGTCAATGCGATCACTAATCGCTCAGTAACACTATGTCTAAGCATTATTTCATGATTAAATGCAAAAAATGACTCAACAACAAAGCTAGCCATGCTCAGTTTACTATCACTCCTATCATTAATCATAGATTAGCCCTAAATTTAAGCATCATTTTATCAAAGACACAAATACTTCACAATCAAATTACCAAGAACCAAACTTATAACAAACCTAAACACATACGGTTTTCTAACTACAACAATCTCAAGCGGCTTCAATAAACTAAACATAAACCAAACCGTAATCTCCATACACAAATTGACAAAATCCGAACAAACTCCAGCCAGTTTTGAAAGCGCCAACTCAAGGCTATGCAGTAAACTATAGCTATCATAGTAATTATCAACTAGCCCTAACTTTAATCAAATAAACCTAAAACTATCAAACAACTTCAGCAACATTACACATATTAAAAAAAACAAAACGTGAATTACGATAAAACATAACAAAGCGCAATCCTGTATGCAAAATGATGAAATCGCGACCAAACTCCTAACCGGTTCCTTAAAACCACAACTCAACAAAAAAAACTACCTACTCAGTATAACTATCACTATAATCATCAACTAGCCCTATATTTAAGCATCATTTCATTAAGAACACATACAAATATCAAACAACTTCAATCAGTGAACTCACAGATTAATCATAAACACAAACGAATATGAATAAAGCATCACAAAACCTCGTTGGCAGAAATCGGTAATTTCCGTGAATTTACTTATCAAAGTTTATAATCTATAACATTATGCTAATATATTCCTCGAGTGAGAATTGAACGACCGAATCTGAGCTCACATGGCGGCTTGCATATTTTTTATCGTCTCACTCCCTTTACCAACAACAAGACCAACCTATAACCAAATCCAATTACATAATGTCGTATACGAGGAGAATGCAAGTAAGCCACTTGCGACAATGCATTACTTTTGAAATAGACTAATAGAGTACCTTTTTGGTCGAAATTTGCATCGAAAACTGTTGGGTCCCACACGACCACCCACTCTCTACCAACCGCACAGGAACCTCCGATTCACTGTTTCAAATAGAACATAAATGCGTGTGTGATCGGTTAGCGTTATCAATAACATGTTACCAAATAGCCTTAAAACAGATAATGAATACAAAACACCAAATATGGTTAAAGGCTCTATATATATACCTCAGCAAGAACCTATATTTATATATTGCATGTACTTTCGTGTGTGATCGCTTAGCGTTATCAAGTGATTCGGATCAATTAGAGATCCCCATGGTATACACTTATAACCTTAAAACTTCATTACTTAAAACTTCATTACTTACGTATATTTTTCACACGAAGATGATGTGACAAACTTAAATTTGCTAATAACATCAGAACTTTATTCCTAACTGATAATCTTCACATGTGAATATATTATAACTAAAATTATATCCACTTATAACACGAAAACTTCCCGATAATCTTCACAATCTTAAATCCGTTATTAATGTCAAAACTTCATTTCTAACTAAACTTATACGCACTTATAACCGCAAAAATCAATTGCTTACTAATATTTTTCACCGCGTGAATAATATAATCCAAACTTAAATCCGCTAATAACGTCAAAACTTCATTCCTATATGATAATATTCACATGCGAAGATAATATAACTAAACTTATACGCACTTATAACCGCAAAAATCAATTACTTACTAATATTTTTCACACGTGAAGATAATATAATCCAAACTTAAATCCGTTAATAACGTCAAAACTTCATTCCTAATGGATAATATTAACATGTGAAGATAATATAACTAAACTTTTGTATGCACTTATAAGCACAAAAATCCATTACTTACTGATATTTTTCACACACGAAGATAATGTAATCCAATCTTAAATCCGCTAATTGCATCAAAACATCATTCCTAACTGATAATCTTCACATGTGAAGATAATATAACTAAACTTATATGCACTAATAACCTCAAAAATCCATAATCTTCACATAAACTTATATGCACTAATAACCTCAAAAATCCATAATCTTCACATCTGAAGATAATATAACTAAAATTATATGCACTAATAACCTCAAAAATCCATAATCTTCACATGTGAAGATAATATAACTAAAATTTATATGCACTAATAACCTCTAAAAATCCATAATCATCACATGTGCAGATAATATAACTAAAATTATATGCACTAATAACCTCAAAAATCCATAATCTTCACATGTGAAGATAATATAACTAAAATTTATATGCACTAATAACCTCAAAAATCCATAATCTTCACATGTGAAGATAATATAACTAAAATTTATATGCACTAATAACCTCTAAAAATCCATAATCTTCACATGTGAAGATAATATAACTAAAATTATATGCACTAATAACCTCAAAAATCCATAATCTTCACATGTGAAGATAATATAACTAAATTTTATATGTACTAATAACCTCAAAAATCCATAATCTTCACATGTGAAGATAATAACTAAAATATCTCCTATATTTTCGCGTCTGAAAAATAATTCGAGCGGTTACTAAACACTTACTGAACTTTTCACTTGTAGCAGAAAAATATCTCCTATATTTTCGTCGCGAAAGAAAAAATATCTCCTACACTTAATCTCTACTATATTCTAATTTACACAAACTTTAATATCTGATTATCAAATTTTCATTCATCGTCTATATTTTCGCATATTCATATAAATTATATACTATTAATAAACTTTAATTAACTTCGCCTATGTCAACATCTAATTGATAATCTATACTTTCACATGTGACATATCTAGACTTGAACAATGATAATAACTTCAAACGCATAATAATTCACAATTCAACATTAAAATTTTGTTAAAAAGAACAATTACTCGATATTGTGTATCGATCACGGAAAGTTCGCTTCTTCATTAATCTCATTTCGGTTAATCGAACTTCATTAACTCCACTTAGTTTTCATTCATATTGATCGATTTTTGTGAAACTTATCGATTTTGATTTCTTAGGTTTTTAATGGTTATCTTTGTTACTGTTATGATTGTGGTGGTGATCTGTAGTAGACAGATGGTGTAGTTGTGGTTTGAATGGCTGTTAATAACGGTAGTAGATGGCGATGATCGGTGGTGTAAGGGTGGTAGTAGTGGTGGATGATCGAGAGGATTTAGTTAGGTTCACCTTAATTGTGGGCTTGTGTGTGTTTTTTTATTTATATATCAATTGTGTGGATTTTATTTATAAAACTACTCTTGTTTATTGGATAATTAGTGTAAATTGTGATTAATCTTGGCCATTAAATCTAAAAAAAAGGAGGGATTAGATGGAGGGCTAGGATCTCTTCTCGCATTCTCACAAAAATTAGACTTCTCACAAGAAACACCCTATATATATATATATATATATATATATATATATATATATATATATATATATATATATATATATATATATATATATATATATATATATATATATATATATATAGGGGATAGCAACTACAATTTTTTGTAGCCTAAATTTCTAATCAGCCCATAAAATACACTAGCATTGATCAGAGGACCCTGAGGTAAATCGGGACCCACAAAATAATCGAGGGACATTTTTGGTTCAAAATTGTAGCCAACTGGCTACAATTAATTGTAGCTAATATATTCCCATATATATATATATATATATATATATATATATATATATATATATATATATATACTAGTGTCAAAACTCGTCCGATGGAGAGTATGACTTGTGATTTTTATTTTTATAATTTAGTGGAACAAATATATACTAAAACGTAATTAAAAGTTAAATGAAATGGTTAAGATCTATAATCGTTACCATAATCCATAAAACGACTAAAAGCAGGTAAGTACTTTGATTTGTGGTTTTTATTTTTAGGATTTAGTAGAACAAATATATAGTTAAAAGTTATTAAAAGTTAAATTAAACGGTTAAGAAGTATAATTGATGTTACCATAATCCATAAAACGGGTAAAAGTAGGTAACTACTTTCTAACATTTTGTTCTAACAATATTAATCATGAACATCTTTTTCATTTGATAATATTATTAACATTTATTATTATTATTTTGTTTTTGTCAATTATGTTTATTTAGTTATTGTATATAGGTGATTCCAGCTGTTATTTTACTAAATTTAGATGATGTCGACGAATTTGAATTATCTGTGAATGGATTTATGGTTTTGTTTGATGTTTGTTGTGATGAAATATGTATGTATTGTGGGTTACAAGTGGAGTTTTTCTTGATACCCTTTGCTTGTTAAGTGGTGATGTTTGTATGTTTACCAGGAATAGGGGAAAAAGGTTGTGGTTATATGGTTTTGATAATGATGATATAATCCTTTTAGAGGTGGTATTCAAAACGGCGGCTTCTTTAAAGATGCTCCAACTACCATTTACTTAGTTAGATCAGTGTTAGTGTTTTTGTTCAGAGTTATTAAATTTTATTGTTTAAATTTGATATCATTAATTTCTTAGTTTACATTATAATTATATTGTGGTTTATTGCGTGTTTTAATTATTTTTTTGATGACGTAGTTGGTAGTTATATAAGGTTTTATTTTCAATAAGTTTTTAAAAAAAAAATTATAAACCAAGATACACGATTAAGATAGCTCGAGTATGTGTTTTTAGAATTCTCGTAATCTTACGATGTTTTTTTTAATAAAATTTTTAAATCCTAACTGTGGTGAGTTATTAAAGCAAAACCCTTAATGGGGATTCTGGTTAAACACGCAACATTTAGTGGGGTAATATGTATTTCAAATAAACTAAATCTTCCTTATTATGCAATAATTAAATCGTTAAAAAAAAACATAAATTATAATAATTAAAGTTTTTTCCTTATTTGCTAAATTGTTTGGGTAATTTTTTTTTAAATAACACACGACATATGTAAAAACGATCTCAGCATTCTCTCTTACATCAAACACAAAAGTAAAAATAAATCTCAAATCTAATCTTGGTTCATAGTTTGACATTGCATAGACCTATATGTATTGTTGATGAAGGTGTATCTTTCTGATTGAGTTGCGATGCTTATAAGGGTTTCCTGTTTCTAATTAAGGGTCGCTAAGGGTTTGTAGGTGTTCATATTTAGTTTTTAAGACCCAACGTGTTTTCTGATTTTTCTTCCAAAATTGTAAGTGTTTGCACTTTCCTTATTATTATTGATTAAAAAGAACTTGTATTTAGAGTTTCATTTGTTTGTATTTTGGGGGGTTTTGATTTAGCCATTGAAATTTAATTTTTGAGTGCTTTATGATAGTAGTCAAACTCATTTTTACCAATAATTAGAATAATTGGTGATGTCGTTGTTGTTGTTGATGTCGTTGTTGTTGATAGTAATGTGGCTGTGAACATCTTTATTTAATTTGGTGTGTCAGATTTATTACGTGCACAAATGCCTTTACAATTGCTTCAATTGTGACACTCTTTAAAAAATCAAAACAGTCCTATATTAAGGAGTGCTTGGCATAGTTGATTTTTTTTTGTCAAATTTAGTTTTCAACGAGCTGGGTAGCCCGCGCATTGCCGCGGGAGTGCATTTGTTTGATAAATTTGGTAAATTCTTTTTTTGTAATATAGTCGTTGTTTTACGTTTATTTATGTAAAAAATGGTTAAGATTTTATTTTTGCGCACATTTTTTTGTGTATGTTTTGTGTTTCTCGGTGCACAGTGTCTATGTTTTAAAGGTGCTTTTTTTTTTTTTTTTTCTTTTATGACTGTACAATTTTTAAATTTTTTAAAATTTAACAATGAATTGTTATATACGGCTTGCTCGCGCGTTGCTGAGGGAATGCCTTGTTGATGGTTTAGAATTTTTGACAATTTAGTCAACAAACCTTCAAGTTAAACATGATCGAAACCGAAGGAATACATGGCTGTTTCAAAGGTTATAGTAATTATAAGCATATAGCTGTAGTAACAAAATAAATTAGGCACTAAGAAGTACTTCTATTTGGGTTATCTAAGTTGTAATGATGTCGCGAACAACATCGTCGGCAAGCTTTTTACATAAACATGTGAATGTAAATGTAATAACATCAAGGGTACAACCAAGTTCAAGCATTTTCTCAAACATACATAGGCAGTCCGATGTGGCACTAGATATAACAATAATTTACTCTGACTCATAAAAGTGAGAGTCGTACCTCGAAATATTAAAATTACAAAGCAAAGGAGGATTGATAAAGTGAATAAGAAAATCAAACTAAGAGTGTGCTTGGTTGGGGGTAATGGGGGGTGAGAAATGGCAAAGGTAATGATTAAACATGTTTGGTTAGAACTAGGGAATGCAATCATTGTTTAGTATTGGGTAACGGGGCATTACCCAGTAAATTGGGAGGTATGGTAATGATTACCCACCACCATCAGAAGCAGCCACAGCAAGCAGTAACCACCACCACCTGCTACCACCACCACCACCACCAGCCACCACTACCACCACCACTACCACCAGCCACTTCCACCACCACCACCACCAACCACCACCACCAGCAGCCACCACCACCACCACCACCAGCCACCACCACCACCATTAGCAGCCACCACCACCACCAGCATCCACCACCACCACCAGCAGCCACCACCACCAGCAGCCATCACCACCACCAACAGTCACCACCACCACCACCATTAGCAGCCATCACCACCACCCCACACCCCCACCCACCACAGCCGCCACCACCAAAAAACCACCATCACCACCACCAGCCACCACCACCACCAACCACCACCACCACCAGCCACCACCATTAGCAGCTACCACCACTAGCAGCCACCACCATCACCAGCAGCCACCAACACCAACAACCATCACCACCACCAGCAGCCACCACCACCACCAGCCATCTACCACCACCATCTACCAGCCACCACCATCACCACCAAAAGCAACCACCACCACCACCACCACTACCACTAACCACCACCACCACTAACCACCATCACCACCACCACTATCAGCCATCACCACCACCACCACCACTTTGGAGGTTAATGTATTTTTCTCATGCCAAGCACTATCAAAGATAATGATAATCTCCATTCCATTCCTTTGCATTCCCTTTGCATTCACATTGCCTTTCCCTTTTCCATTCCCCATTTTGAACCAAGCGCACCCTAACTGTGTATAAAAGGACCGTAAAAATGTTCAAAACAAAATCCTAACCAACATCCTAACCAGCAATAATCACCAACCATCCAACACTAAAAACTAACAACTACACCCTAACAAAACAAACAACCTAAGACATTAGAATTAAGAACACCAACTCAGCCCAGGGCTCCTACAAATGTCTGCTTTATTGTCTTTGGCCATTTGCAACATGTTAGTTCTCAATCAATCTCTTTGCAAAAAAAAATAATAAATAAAAATAAAATAAAAAATAAAAAATAATAATAAATAATAAATTAAGATTTCATGGGTTACCACCTAAAAAAATAAATTGTTTATTAGAGTGAATTACATAAATGGTCGTTGCGGCTTGCTCAAAATTAATACATTGTTCCCTCGCCCTAGATTAGAGACAAAAGCAAAACCAAAGGAAGATAGTAAAAGTCATTTTTGGTACAGGTCAAAGTAATCACAATTAGGAAACAATATTATTGTAATAAAATGGTTGTCTTGGCGATAGTAAACCCTTTAAATACATATATATTTCATTGATTAATAAAGAACATGCAAAGAAGAAATTTAAGTAAACTATACTCGTAACAGGAATGCTAATAAAGAAAAGAAACATGCCTGAATATCAACTTCATCGATAATAATGCATGGCTTATCAAGGTCAAAAAGAGCTTTAAGAAGCACCTTGTATAAACCTAAACCTAAACCTCAACAGTCAATACACTTAAAAAAAGGTTAATTGAACCCTGTACATGATGCAAATCATGTTGTCTATCGACCGAAAAATTAGAAATCTGATCATGAAAAAGACATGTAGAAAAATATTCAAAAAAAGGAAGTGAGTTGACTATTAAAGCCATTATTGACAAAGACGAAATGGAACTATATTGCTAAAACTATACAAAATGCAAATACCCAATGATAAATGTTGGGAATTATGCGAAGTAGGATTTCTACCGTCAATTCTGCCGAAGGATTCTGCTGAAGTAGAAGCAGAATCTACTAAAGAAGAGATTCTGTGAAGTATAAAGCCGTGCGTGTTCTTTGAAGGGTGGAAGCCGACTAGGATCGCATGCGCTTTATTAATTGCATGCTAACCCATCATTATTCTTGAACTCCCGAGGTTAGCATGGGTATTATTGTACTGCTCAATATTGTTTAATGTTTACTCATAACTTGTATGGGTTGAAACAAATGTTTAAATGCATGCTTGCATGCTTAGTCGTTTCGTGAGAAATAGTTTAGGGTTCCTTGTCTATAAAAGGAACTTGATAGTATGTAATAGTAAGGCAAGTTTTGAGAAACATAGAGTTTCAGTTAATAAAAGATCCATAGAGGATCTAAGTGTTCTTAGTTATTATAGCTTGTATTTGCATTCCGCTAAAGAATACGAGTTGTAGAGATTTTCTATTAGTTTGCTTATGATTACATAGGCAACACTAACGATCTACGAGTGCTAAAGATCTGTCAAGGTCTTTGTGTTTACAACAAGTGGTATCAAAGCCTCGGGAAAGTCTCTACGATACTAAGAACCATATTTAACCTCACCTCCATACAACCATAAATACATTCACCATGCCTGGAACTGATAATGAATCCGAAGTCACCAACAACAACAACAACACCTCTATGCAACAACTTAGTCTTTCCAACAGTAATGCTAAGTTTCCTTATCTAAGAAGGGAAGAGTATGATCTGTGGACGATGAAGATGCAGAACTGGATCTCCAATATTGATTGGAATCTTTGGGAGATTGTGAAGAAAGGAAACAGTCTGAAGAAGACTATCCCAGATCTTGATGGTAAATTTACCATTGCTCCTCCCAAATCTGCTGAAGAGATTCTAGCTGTGCAAAGAGAGCACAAAGTAAGAACCATCCTTATTCAAGCTAATCCCGAAGATCACTTGGGTGATTTTCACCACATGGATGATGCAAAGGGCATATGGATGGCGCTCAAAGCAAGGTTCGGTGGCAATGAAGAATCCAGGAGAATGAGGAAGTCCATGCTGAGACAACACTTTCAAGAGTTCAATATCTCAGAAGAAGAAGGTATCCACAAGGGATACGACAGGTTTAATAAGATTTTGAGTCAGCTAAACCAGCTGAATGCAAAACCTGACAATGATGATTGCAATTCAAAGTTCCTACGATCTTTGCCTCCATCATGGTTACATGTAAGTATAGCCCTTAAGGCTAAAGGTGGGTTGGACATGCTCACTTTTGATGAGATGTACTACAAACTCAAATCTCTTAAACCTGATGTCAGAACTCCCTACCGTGCATCCTCTTCTGGTCATATAGCCTTTGTTGGGACATCTCACTCCAATATGATGATACATGCTCCTAGTCCAACTTACTTACCATCATCATCTTACACTCCCACTCCACCATATAAAACTGGTAGTATATTGGAGGATGTTCTTCATTCATTTGTTGCTGATTATGATACTCAGCAGCATCTTGTCTATGAGGAATTTGAGCAGGTGGACCCACTTGATATGAAGGAGATGAAACTAAAATGGCAGGTGGCCATGCTTTCAGTAGATATCAAAAGGTTTGAGGAGAGGTCAGGAAGAAAGTTTGGCTTCAAGGGAAAGGATCCAGCTCGCTTTGACAGGAGAAAGGTCAAGTGTTTCTCTTGTCACCAGATGGGTCATTTCTCAAGGGAATGCAAAGATGGGAAGAGTGGAGAGGGAGCTAACTACAATTCCTATCAGCAGAATCAGAAGGAAGCTAGAACTTCAGCAGCTCTTGTCACCTTGGATGAACAGGTCAACTGGGCAGCACATGAACCTGTGAATGAGGAAGCTGCTGATACAGAGAAGCTTGGATTCCTGGCAAGATGTACTTCAGAAGATAGGCATGATCAATTTGCCTTGATGGGACTTTCTCAGGTACACAACTGTATATTTGGTTGTAGTGAAAGATACAATGAACTTAAAGAAGCTTATGATACTATGAAACCTAAATACAATGAATGCTATGTTGATAATGAAGCTTATAAACTTCGTTAAAACATTAGAAAGATCAAAGGTTTGGTTTCAAAAGAATCAGATAGCTTATGAAGAAAAGATAAAGGGGTTACAATTTGATCTAGATATTGCAAACATTAACATAAACGCATGAAAAGGAAAAAGGCGATGCTATTGCTGAGAACCTAGAGCTTAAAGAGAAACTAGCTGAGGAAATAGCTAGACATAAAGAATGGTTATATCGGTGACAATCTAGCTAGAGATATCTATAGTAGTCAACCAGTGACCTCTGGAATAGGTTTAGGTTTTCAAAAGTATGTAGGATTGGAAGCTAGGAATGATGGGCGTAAATCTACACCAGCAGGCTTAGCAAATTTTGTTAAAAAAGGTGATTTGCATGCTGTCCCTGGACCTATTAGAGGTGAATTCATGCCCACTGACATGTCCATTACTGTTGACTTTGATGGATCACACCATCTGTATGGCAAAAGTCAAAAGACTTGCGGACACCTGATGCTTCATCTAATGATTTTGTCTCTTGCTCTGACAGTGACAATTCATCGGATCAAGGGTCCACTTCTGGTGCCAGCTGTGTTTCAAGTGATAAGTCAGACCTTCCCAAGCCCTCACCTGAGCCGACACCCAAGCCTGCACCCAAGTCTATCTACAAGCCTTCTAAGGTAGCTGCTGAGGAATCAACTTCCAAGACAGTTTCCTCTAAAGACTTGTCCTTTAAATCTTTGCATAATAAGTCTGTTAAAAACAATTCCTTTAATGTTTCTGGTTTAAGTACTTCTACATGTAATAGAACATCTTCTTCGTTGAATAAATCTTCCAAAAGGAAGACATGTTTTGTATGTGGAAGTAAATTTCATTTAATTAAGGATTGTGATTTCTATTAGCAAAGATTGAGTGTATGTGCTACTCAGCAGAAGCCTAGACCAGTATGGACCAATGTTAATAATATTCCACCATATGTCCCACAAGCTACTATCACGATTCTCCTTGGAGGAGATTAGTTGATAGACCTTATGTGCAACCTACAAGCCCATACTTTAAACATGGTTATTGGCCTGCATATGTTGACTCTATGAATAATGGAAAGGATTTTGGGTGCTAATGCTGTCAGAGACCTCAGTGGTTGTTCTTGGAATAAAAAGGGACCTAAATTTCAATGGAAACCCAAGAACAATGGTGGATCTTTCTCTTCTGCTAGACCTAAATCTTATTATCCACAAGGCAGGTTCAAGTCAGCAATGACTTGAGCC
The DNA here is from genome assembly GCA_910596185.1 of Chrysanthemum makinoi. Classification (NCBI taxonomy): domain Eukaryota; kingdom Viridiplantae; phylum Streptophyta; class Magnoliopsida; order Asterales; family Asteraceae; genus Chrysanthemum; species Chrysanthemum makinoi. The sequence goes on along the minus strand of OU343218.1, from coordinate 43,438,886 downwards.
TCCTTTGTATACTAACATTCTTTTGTATATATTTTTTGTTACTATAGGATCATCCTCTTAAGCATAAAGATATTGGTATTGTTGATAGTGGTTGTTCAAGAAGCATGTCTGGAAATAGAGATATGATGCACAATTTTGTTCCTATAGAAGGAGGAGGCAATGTGACTTTTAGTGGAAGTGATGGTAGAATCACTGGGAAAGGCACCATCAAGACACCTTTACTGAATTTTGAGAATGTGTACTATGTTAGGGAACTTCAGCACTTCAACTTGTTCTCAGTCTCACAAATTTGTGACACCAAGAACAAGGTACTCTTCTCTGAAGATGAATGTCTTGTGCTTTCAAAAGAGTTCAAGCTTCCAGAAGATACTTCAATTCTGCTGAGAGTTCCTCGAACTCACAATCTATACACATTCAACCTCAATGAAGTTCATCCTGAAGGTGACCTCACTTGTTTGGTGGCTAAAGCATCCCTGGATGAGTCTACCAAATGGCATAGGAGAATGGCTCATGTGAATTTCAAAACCATAAACAAACTCTCTAAAATGGGTCTTGTTGAAGGTCTTCCCACCAAAGTTTTCTCAAATGATCATAATTGTGTTGCATGCAACAAAGGGAAGCAACACAGAGCTTCCTACAAAGCTGTCACTGCTGTGAGCAATATCTCTGAGCCTCTTCAGCTGTTACATATGGACTTTTTTGGTCCAACTCAAGTTAGAAGCATCGATCACAAATATTTTTGTCTGGTGATCACTGATGGCTATAGCAGATTTTGTTGGGTGTTCTTTCTTAGGACTAAAGATGAAACATCTCCAGTGCTGAAAGACTTCATCACCCTCGTTGAAAATCAGTTGAACAAGAAGGTTAAGGGAATTTGGTGTGATAATGGAACAGAGTTCATGAATGCTATTCTTATAGAACTCTGTAGGTCTAAAGGGATAAAGAGGGATTATAGCAATCCAAGAACCCCACAACAAAATGGGGTAGCTGAAAGAAAGAATAGGACCTTGATAGAGGCTGCAAGATCAATGCTTGCAAACTCTAAATTGCCCACTATGTTCTGGACTGAAGCTGTTGGCACAGCTTGCTATGTACTAAACAGAGTCTCCATTACTAGACATCACCTCAAAACACCATATGAACTTCTCTTTGGGAAGGTTCCAGCCATTCATTACCTCAAACCTTTTGGTTGTCAAGTGACCATTCTAAACACCAGTGATCCGTTGGGGAAGTTTGATGAGAAAGCTGATGAGGGTTATATTGTGGGTTATTCAACTCATAGCAAGGCTTATAGAGTGTACAATTTATCTGCCAAGAAGATAGAGGAGACTTTGAACCTGAGATACATGGAAGATAAGCCCAATGTTCAAGGACAGGGTTATGTGTGGTCTTTTGACCTTGACTTCTTAACTGATTATTTGGGTTATACTAGACATATGGCTAACCAAAGTGCAGGTTCTCAAGAGTCTCCCTCTAACAATGCAGGTACCTTGGATGTTGTGACTCGAAAGTGAATTTGAAGATGATGAACAACCTATACTTGTGCCTTCTTTCTCCCTAATTATATTGCGAGTAACACCTCTAGAGATACTTCTGATGAGAGTGAAGATGAATCACATTATGCTGAGGACCTTGCTAGGCTTCAGACTGAAGAGTTTGCAGCTAAGCTTAAAGCTGAGAAGGTAATTAGGGAGCTTGCAAATGAGACTGTCAGTGGAAACCATGTTTCTGCTGACACTGATACAGTCTCTCCTATCATCATCAAATCTGCTGAAGGCTCGGCTGTTTCTACTCCTATTCCTTCTAAAGTGTCCACAGACTTTGGTGTACCCCAGACTCGCTTTCCAAGACCTTCAGATTTTGGAAATCATCAACCCAAATCTGGCATTTTCACCTCACCTTCCTATGACACAACTTTTGTACTAACTGTGTCTAATCTTGAACCTTCCATTGAAGTCAACCCTACTGCTACTAAAAGAATCAACATCACTCACCCTCAATCCAATATTATTGGTGACATTCTAGCACCGGTTAGAACTCGAAGTGCTATCTCTAGTCCTAAATTTGGACAGGTTGCTTTTCTCTCTTATGTCTCAAATCAGCAAAGAGACAATCACACAGGCTTCAAGCATTGTCTGTTTGCTTGTTTTATTTCTCAAGTAGAACCAACCAGTGTCACTCAAGCTCTTGATGACTCAAGTTGGATTGAAGCAATGCAAGAAGAAATGCAACAGTTTCAAAACCAACAAGTTTGGATCTTGGTACCACTACCTGATGGCAAATATGCTATTGGAACTAAATAGATTCTGAAGAACAAAAGAGATGCAAGGGGTGTGGTTATTAAAAACAAAGCAAGATTAGTAGCTCAAGGTTATAGGCAAGAGGAAGGGATTGATTATGATGAAGTGTTTGCACCCGTTGCTAGAGTTGAGGCTATTCGAATTTTCTTGGCCTATGCATCTTACATGGGCTTCATGGTGTATCAGATGGATGTTAAAGGTGCTTTTCTGTATGGTGAGATAGAAGAGGAGGTTTATGTCACTCAACCCAAAGGATTTGAAGACCCAGATCATCCTAATCATGTTTACAAGGTGGTTAAAGCTCTCTATGGACTTCATCAGGCACCAAGAGCATGGTATGCTAGGCTTTCATCATTTCTGGTGAAGCATGGCTATAGAAGAGGTGCCATTGATAAGACTCTTTTCGAAGAAGAACTCGACATACATCATACTTGTGCAAGTATATGTGGATGACATCATTTTTGGATCCACTAAAGAAGCTTGGTGCAGGGAATTTGAGGCGAGCTGAAGGGAGAATTTCAGATGAGTGCTATGAGGAAGCTTACTTTCTTTTTGGGTCTCCAAGTTCAGCAGAAACAAGATGGGATATTTATCATTCAAGATAAATATGTGAGTGACATTTTGAAGAAATTTGGAATGGAAGGTGTCAGGGGCCACAACACCTTATGAAGCTCAAAACAAAACCAACAATGAACCAGATTTACCTGTGAATGTTCATTTATACTGAGTCTATGATTGGTTCATTGATGTATCTAACAGTTCAAGGCTGATATTACGTTCACGTGAGTGTTTGCTCTCGTCATCAAGTTACTCCACTTGCTTCCCATCTCAATGCAGTCAAGAAGATCTTTAAGTACCTCAAAGGTCAACCTCATTTAGGCCTGTGGTACCCAAATGAGTCTCCTTTTAAATTGGAAGCATATAGTGATAGTGATTATGCTGGTGCAAATCTGGATAGGAGATCCACAACTGGAGGCTATCAATTCCTTGGAAAGAGGTTGATTTCTTGGCAGTGCAAGAAACAAACCATTGTGGCTACCTCAACTACTGAAGCAGAGTATGTTGTTGCAAATTGCTTGGACAGGTCCTTTGGATTCAAAATCAATTGTTGGATTATGGTTATAACTTCATGAACACAACACTTTTTATTGATAATCAAAGTACCATATGCATTGTCAAAAATCCAGTTTTTCACAGTAGAACCAAACATATTGAAATCAGGTACCACTTTATAAGAGATGCATATGAAAAACATTTCATAAAAGTGGCTAAAATTCATACAGATGACAATGTGGCAGATCTGTTAACAAAAGCTTTTGATGGACCAAGGTTTCAACACCTTGTGGTCAATATTGGAATGCTTAACCCTTAACTACAAAGTTGAGGGGAGGCTTATTGTTGTATTTTGGTATTCTAACCATTTTTGCAGTTGTTGGATCCTCATATGCCTAAGGGGAGGCTTAGTGTTTCTTCTGACACTACAACTGTCTTTGGTTTCTGCTGCTGCTTGATGGTATCTTGTACATGTTTTGGTTATTTCTTTTCCTTCTTAGTTAAAAAAAAAGAAAAAAAAAACTCTTTCTCTTGCAGGATTTGTTGTATATAGTTGATGGTTTTAACTCACCAGATATACCTTGTGTATATCAAAGAGTTGGCTAGTCCAAAGGGTACAGCTTTGGTAAAGACTCATCAAATTTGTTGATAGCTGTAATGATTTGCACAAAATCATAGGGTCTGCAACCACCCATACTTAATTGCTGAGAGTTGTATGGTCATCAATTCACCATGGTATATTCCTTTTTGGAATCCAAGAATTGGCTAGCCCACAAGTATATGGCTTGTGGTAAAGGTATCTGAATCCATATTTGGTTATCAATTCACCAATTCTAAGAATTGACTAGTCCTGAGCAAACGGCTACAGGTAAAGACACATCAAATCCGTTTATATAGTTGTTGATTTGCTAATAAATCAGATGGTTATCAATGTAGCATAGTTTTCGAACTTAAACATTTGGCTACTCCAGTAGTGATGGCTATTGGTAAAGAGACATCAAATCCATTATTTTCAATGATTCACCTCTCATAGGAGTTAACTCACCTGGATGTGATGAGAATAGTATGCAACTAATGAGTTTTGATGTACACTATGTCATTTGTTGCTGCAAAGACCTGGCGTTTCAAAGTTTGGTCATCATAAAGATGAGATTATTATTGGTTCTTTGCTACTGATGTTTGAGAACAATCCTCTAGTACTGCAGTCTCTAAGATCTATCAAGGTTCGGAAACTGGAACTAAACCAAGTCAAATTTCAGTTTAGGGGAGGATTGTTGGGAATTATGCGAAGTAGGATTTCTACCGTCAATTCTGCCGAAGGATTCTGCTGAAGTAGAAGCAGAATCTGCTGAAGAAGAGATTCTGCTGAAGTATAAAAGCCGTGCCGTGTTTCTGCTGAAGGGTGGAAGCTGACTAGGATCTGCATGCGCTTTATTAATTACATGCTAACCCATCATTATTCTTGAACTGCCCGAGGTTAGCATGGGTATTATTGTACTGCTCAATATTGTTTAATGTTTACTCATAACTTGTATGGGTTGAAACAAATGTTTAAATGCATGCTTGCATGCTTAGTCGTTTCGTGAGAAATAGTTTAGGGTTCCTTGTCTATAAAAGGAACTTGATAGTATGTAATAGTAAGGCAAGTTTTGAGAAAAATAGAGTTTCAGTTAATAAAAGATCCATAGAGGATCTAAGTGTTCTTAGTTATTATAGCTTGTATTTACATTCCGCTAAAGAATATGAGTTGTAGAGATTTTCTATTAGTTTGCTTATGATTACATAGGCAACACTAACGATCTACGAGTGCTAAAGATCTGTCAAGGTCTTTGTGTTTACAACAATAAATATTCGCCTACCTTACTTTAGTTTTTTATATTTCTTTTTCAAATTCATGTCGTTATTCCATATCACATAATTACTTTCGACACACAACGCTGTTGATTGGCAGGCTTATCGTGGGATAGCCAGGCAAAGGCCAATCAGTAGTGTGCATGAATTGGGGGGGGGGGGGTATGTGGCGGGGGGAGCTTAACAGCTATTGCAGCAGCAAAATTATTATTTTCATTGGATTGGTTATAGACGGGAATCTGTTGTGTGCACATTACTTATGCAGATTGTCCTCCTTTGGAAGCGTTATTAGCTAGGTAGTTTGATTTAAGCTTAATCTTAAACAATAACGAAGTCAGAAATATTATAAAAAGATGAAAAGGACTTGATTAAGGAGCGACCTTAATTCTAATTAGCTTAGCTTCTATTTTTTCACATTTTTCGTGTAAAAAAATAGAACATGTATGTGATAGTAGTACGCATTTAGGCTAGCTAATAAAATCATGTTGAGAATAATAATAACAATGATACATATATACCTTCATGTGAGCTTATTTCTCTATGAAGATCCCATGAAATCTCATTCATGGTCTTTCCTAAAACATCAAAAAGAGGCATAAAAAGGCAGAAATTGGTCTTCGTATCTTTGTGGTGTATAAAATGGTACCTAAACAATAAAACATACAAATTAAAATTTTATTTATTTATTAAATAATATTCTATTTAATTGGCAATCAAAATTTAAAACTTACGTCGGCATATAAATAAAGTATTTGAACATAGGTATGGTATTGAAGATTTGATGTGGAACAACTTCAATGTTACTATGTCCCGTACATCTAAGGAAATCAAACAATAGAGCATAGGCGTAGAACATGATGACCGAACCATGTCCTATCAACATTGTCCCGACAATTGGTACTCCTATATCATACAAAGCAATAAATGTTCAAACAAAGTTGCATGCCCGGCAGCACCAAAAATGGTAAATGGGCAATAAAATGTTAGCTAACAATTCATAATAAATGTGTTACAAATGATTGTGTTTTGTAGGTAAACTTTCATGATTTTTTAACCTGTATATGGAAGCGTCGCTTTTGAACTATGATGTAGCCAGTGGTATTGTTGGAAGAAATATGATGAATGCAATAATCTATGAAGACAATAATATGTAGGTTCTGATAACCCAATATGGAAAATTATACAAAAAAGGTAATTCCACTTGTTTTCCAGATAGGAAGATTAATCAATGATGGGTTGATCAGAAAATTCATTGAAGCCACACATGCTTGAAGTATGATGAAATTATCCCCGTGACAAATAAATTAAAGAAAAATATTCATTAACTTAATAAAAAACCCAAAGAGTGATTAATGATATTGATCTTTCAATTAAGCTTGTTGCCGCAATAGGTGGTGGCAGTAACTTTTAAGGTTGTCGAGAGGTTTATTAATATAACTTCTGATCATTTAGTTTTTTATGTACTACGGTAGGTAAATAGTGCAATGTCGTAATTAAAATGACACGTAAACATGATTTGAACTCATAATTAACTTACGTTTGCATTCTATCTTCCTCAGTATTGTGAAAAAAAAATAATAATAAAAAATAAATAAATAAATAAATAATAATAATAAGTTGGGTGGTAGATAGCAAATTTATTGAATTGAGAACATGAAAACAGGAAAGGAACGTTTAAATGAGTAACACATAAAGTGTAATTTATCACAACATGCTTAAAAGCTACTGATAACTCATGTTCAGTATAGATTTCATGAACTACCTGATAACTAAATAACTTATTTTCTGTTGATAAGTTTATTATTATCAAGTATATCTTTATACATATCAAATATGGACTGCTCAATGCATATGTCTGATCCTCGATTAATTGATCAAACATTAAGTGCTTGGTTTAGGAGTTAAGTGTGTATAGAACACTGTTTTCAATATCATAGTTTCATTGGATGTGTCACGTAAACCATAATGCAACAACATATCAGTTCCACAACTCAATTCAAATAAACTAAGTTTGATGTTATGTAAAAGGAACTATAACCTCGAAAAGTGAGCGATCTCTCCCAGCAGTTCCATCCTGAATCGTAGGACCTCAAGTTTTCTTATTCTCCTGCTTTCTCCTTCCTCCTCTCTCACAATTTTATCAACAGTTTGATCAACATATATAGCATGAGATTACGTTACTATTTTATGCGATATCAAGTATATATATATATATATATATATATATATATATATACAATTTAGATGTATGTGTACCTTTATCATCACATGAATGTATGAGTTTTAGCATGAATCTGCTGGGCCTGTTGGTTTTGACTCCCTGCTGTATCCTCTGAGTCAAAGACATACTAACACCCTCATGTTGTAAGGACACCCTGAGAGAGACCAATGCCTGATGTATAAAGCACCATGACAAAAGCTGATGTAACCTCTACTTCTTATAACCCGTTGATTCACAAACACACCAACTGATTTCTTTCAGCTCCCCTAATCTGATTGACTAGAATCACCCTCTATTTCATATCATATGTTGAGTACTATTTTCACATCTGATCTTTATTAGACCCCTATTATCCAACTCGTGTTCAACCCGAAAACACATTACACTTCCTTAATTACAATCATATCGTCTATCTACACTCACAACCCTTACCACTATCACGACATTCCCTAATAGACTATCAACATCTCTTAAATATGTGTCACTAAAATGAACGTGACACTTTTGGTCTATCATTGTACATTCGTCACTAAATAACAGAAAAATTGATAGTCTTCTGCAACTCCCTAAAAGGTACAATAGCCATTCAACATTCACAAAAATAAAATTTAAATAAGTAGTTAATCAGTTCACCAACATTTACTAATATTGTAACATCAAACACAAGAAGTGACTCCTAAGATGATTTATTGATTTTCATAGTAGCTATTGGACCTTTGCCTGAACTAAGATAATATAGGAATACACCTTCAAATAGGACTCAAGGAACAACAAACCTGATTGTTTCTCGTGATACACTCTTATTTGTCACGAAATGTGAACAACTTTCTGCATTTCGGATTCTAACCCATCAACAAAATCATCAAGCTTCATATCTCGTTTCTTTTTATGTGCTTCTTTTTCCTGGATGTACCAAAACAATAGAACCATTAAAACTTACTCATCCTTTGAAAAAATATTTTTGCAAGATACCAATTAAGCATTTGACAAGAACCAACTTTTATGTCTCCAAAAATATTGAACTGAACAGAGAGAGATGTATAAGCGATGTACCAGCTTGCTTTCAGTTCTTGTATCATCAGCCCTCTTGGATTGAACCGGAAATACGGAATATCTGGAATCATGGATAGCAATGTGCTTAACATATCTTCAGTACGATCAACTGAACGTGCGCCCTCAAGCAACACTTAAAACAGGTATTTAAATATCTGTTGGTTAAATGGGTCGACTTGGGTTGTGTTTTATCTCAAACTGGCCAAAATAGATTAGATAAAAGGACAACAGGTTGGAAGTCGCCCAAAGTTTTCTTTTAATGCATACAATTTATAATGCATTTGTAATTCAAAAAATTTAGATTACTTATCGTATAACTATTGTTTTTGTAACTATAGTTAGCACATTAATTGTTTATAGTGATATTAAGAAAATGGGGTTAAAGTGTGTACGTGTCCACCCATCCTAAAACGAACCTTATCAACCCGAGTATTTTTCACCAATCACAAATCTCTCTCTACCTGCTTATCTTGACACTTCTATAAACCATTAAAACATGAGAATATCAGTAATTGAGATTACCATATTTTTCCAGCCATGAAATATTCCAGTAGTGTCACGTTTCTTCCACTCATTCCATAGTCATGCCAAAGGCCCATCCACATGCATTCGGATCAAGATTTTCTGAGATCTTTGGGTTAGAAAAGTTCAAGTACTTACCAAACCATATCTACAGCACCATTTACCATCCCTTGCAGATCAACATTCCATAGAGGTCTCAGATCCTTTTAAGCGACAATATCATCATCCAGAAACAATATCTTACCCAGGTTTGGATACACTTCCGGAAGGTAAAACCTTAGATGATTTAGCATCGATAAGTACTTCTGATTCCTATATCAATTATGTTGGCTTAATAAATTGTCGACTTGAAAAAACGAAGACAATGGGCTGCAAATCAGCTTGCACATGCGCGAACCAGGCCGTGTAAACAAACTTACATGAGTCTCTAACTTTTTTCATGTAAAAAGAAGCCTTTATCTCTGAGATGTGTGTCAAAATAGATACAAACCTTATAACACATAGACGTTGTGTCTGTATAGGAGAGAGCGAAAGATGATAAAAACATTTTAGGAGACAAAGACTACACACGAAACCTAACATCGTCCTTGCTGTCGTTGACTGATATGGAATTCCCTACCGTTGTTGATCAATATGAAGGATATTCGTGAAAGGTGTTGCAACCTAAATATATTGAAGCAAGTTATATCGATGAAGGTAAGCTAGAGTTGTTGATTTGTGCATTCAGAGTTTGCAAAGATGTTGTAAATAAGCTAAGCATTCATATAATTAATAAAGAATTTACTCAAATATAAATAGAAAAGCATAATGTGATATTTCATGTAACTTCATATAAATCAAAACACTGCAACTAAATTCTAGTAATCCATGTAAAAGATGGGCTTTAATTAGCTATGTTTAATAAAAGGGAGTCCGATCTCTATTAACCCTCTTACATTGGAGTTTACTGAATTTATGCAGCATCTTTGTCGATGGCTATGAACCATTTGCTGAAGACCTTTGGAAAAAGATAAAAATTAATGAGTTGAATTTTTAATGCGTTATTCTATGCCCCCATTGTAAGGTATTGAACAAAAAAGTAAAACTACCCATTTTGACCCATTACTCACTTTACCCATTTTTACCCATTACTCACACTTTCTCAGATAGCCACAATCAATAAAGAGGACGCGACACAAGGAAGTGAACCAACAGAAACCATAAGGTAGTTCCTATCAACCAAAGCTTCAGAAGTGAACACCTCAACCATGCAATATAAGGGACGGGTGAGTGCCTAAAATTTGAAATGCTATCATTTAATGGGGTGTTTGTTTCAAGACTAGTAAAACATTTATGCATGTTTTGAGTAAATTTTATTTCCAGATGTTGTTCAAAATCGATAAATGAAAATTATTTTCTTGGTAACTACATAATGTTAATTGCCATTATATTTCAAGTATCCTTCACAGTAGGTGATGTTACTCTTCTACTAAGATATTTTAACAGCTCAAGAATCTTATTGAATTATTATAGTCCTACAAGAGTAGACGAGTTTTGGTACGCGAAATTGCGTGAATGGAAAGGAAGGCATATACCTCTTCCAGCTGCAGTTGGTCATAGTACAAAAATAGTTGTTCATACTGTGAGAGGCTCTTTTCTAACCTACTTATTATGCTTCAGTTTGTATTTGTTCTAACTTCTAATATGCAAATACCTAGGGTCAATCTCTCTACTAATTAATAACGTATTTAAATGGATTTGTAGCAATAAAATACCAATTCATAAATATATTAAATCAGTCGTACTTAATAACTCGTTGTCATCTTATAAACCAATACCTCTTCATGGATCCATTAAATGCTTTAAAAAAATCTGAAAATAAAAGAATACCAATTACTTGATAAGGAGAATTACTCTTGTTTTAATTTTTAATGATGTACATATATGACATATTCTTTCCATGAGAGCCATGAGGGAACCCGTAAGATATAAAAGTTGACCGCGAACTATAAACTGAGCTATTACTTACATGGTACTTTGCCCTCCTATCACACCTATCTCCCTTTTCCTTCAGTCACATCCAGTCTCAGTTTTGCTTTTACTTTGTAATTTCCACCCCACCTCCTCCCTTGTACATGCAATATCTCATACCCAGGACCCTTATACCACCCTTCGACCTCCTCACGGCCTACCAAAATTCTGAACCTTCAGGTGGCGGTGGCAAAGCCCCAACAAAGGCTGCAAAACCATAGTCATGATTTCCAACAAGGAAAACATGAGATTGTGAGTGTGAGGTTCATGGTCAGAATAATCGGTGGCCATGTCTCGAGCCATTTTGCACAACACACTAATCATCAACAGGTACTTTATGCATACATGCCTGAAGTTGTACATGCCTATTTTCAAAAATCATGTCAAGCGTCACCAGCTAGTTATCTAATTCTGATTATACATAGTCACAATAATGCATATCTGAACATCCCTAAAAATTAATATATAGTTGCAGAATGTTAAAAGATATAGTAAATAAGCAATGACTGACCTTATCCTTAAACCCTCCTACAGGTAAAACCAGGCCTCTCAAAGTCGTCTCTCTTGTCATTGAAGTATCTGATCTTATTCATCTACAACTAAATAGGGAAACCAACAACGTGACAAGGGTAACACCAGCTGAAGATCCATCTTTTGGCACAACGCCAGCATGGAAATGTATATGGACATCCTATCCTTCAAGCAAATTGCTTTCTTTTGCGGAAGCCAAGTTGAGCTTTGCGCCCCTTGCTCTTACCTGTGGCAAAATAAAAACAAAGGTGATAAATGAAAAAGGTGAGCGAGAAAGAGCTCTTAAAAAGCAGCTAGAAAAACGTTATAACAAAATATCGTAAGACTTCCTGACTCTTATAGTCCTTTACGTGACCCACTTGACAAATTGTGGGCTGTATTTGATGTTCCCACTGATCAGGTTAATGTTTCTTGGAAGAATAAAAAGCCAAATGCCAGTACTTTAATCCTTCTAAATAGACGTTTAGAAAAATAAATAGCCAAAATCCACAAAAATAAGTAATAATTAGCATTATATACCATTTTTTCCAACAATCGCGATATAAGCCTCTTTGTTTGATTAGACTCTTTGTCATATGACCAGCAGCTAACGAATCCTTATGCAAACAGCTCACGTCCTACAGATGGCTGCAAACATGTGGCTTTAAAACTGAATGTCAAAGACATCTATTTACAGAATAATCATCTGAGATCATATAAAAGTGTGAGTATCGTACGTGTTAGTATATCTTTTCATTCACTACATACATCAAAATGTATAGGATGTTTATTCTAATATATCGTAATAATAGACTATCTTGAAATTTGAATATGTGCTAGAATATATATGTGAGCTGGAGTAGTTTATATGATATCCATTAACTCATTTCTACACACCTAGTTAGCTATGGTCATCCTTTAATAGTTATGTATTAAACTGAGTTTCTAGCATTAAATTTGCATGTGTATCTAAGAACAGTCCCTAAGAACGTGCTAACATGCCTCAGCGCTAAAATGGTTGCTGAAATATGCGATCCAAATAGCCTTTTGGGCGATTACATTAATGAGCCGATTGGGCGATTACACTATTGCTGCTATGACATGAAACAGGAATGTACTGATATGTAAGAGGCACTTTTAGATTATCAACATCAACATCAACATTGTATACCTCCGAGATACTTGCCGTTTTCCATGGAGATCCTATGGGCTGAATGTCACACCCCCAAATTACCTGTTTTGCAGCGGAATGGAATACCTTGGGGGATGACTGTCATAGCATCAAAGTTACAGTTATATCGAACGACCTAAAGTGTCGTTTTGAAAATATCGTTTGATTCATTCGAATAATCAGAGTTTACAAAATGTAGTTCCCAAATAGAAACCAATTTGTGCGGAAATAAGTTTGTTACAAGCCAAGCGTTGTTTTTTAAAGTGTATAAATCCCATGTGAGACGCGTCGTCACCACGACTCTATGATATGTCCATATGCATGCCATGAAGTGAATGCCTTAGATACCTGAGATAAAACATGCTAAAAAGTGTCAACACAAAGGTTGGTGAGTTCATAGAGTTTGGTTAACAAGTAAAGCCTTAAAAGAGCGTTCATGTAACAAAGGCAAAGTTTTTGGTCATTTAAAATAGTCCACAAAGCAAAGGCATCATAAATCCACTCAGTTCCAAGTTCCGCCCATACAAAACTTGCAACCTGTGTGTTTACAACCCACTACTAAAAATAGAATGACAATTATGATTATGCGCATCAAGGTAGTTAAAAGTATAAATGTCACCACAAGGGTCTTCCAACAACTCGTGTTGGGATGTTCCTCCAACGACTCACGTTGGGCTGTATCCAAATTAATGGCCTTCCAACATATAAATATTGGGATGTTTGTTTAAGTCTAGTCACAACACGCACCAAGTCTAAAGTATAAGTAATATTGTTTGGCAATAGAGTTTAAATGTTTTGATAAATAAGCATGTATCTCGCCCCAAATAGTTTATAGGAATTTAAACGAGTAAAAATGGGGTATGAACTCACGGTAATCAGTAAAAGTTTAGAATAATTGTGAAATTAAATGAAAATAGTTAAGCATGTATCTCCCCCAAAAGTAATTCAAAGTTATAAAAGTAGGGGCTATGAAACTCACCTGGTGTGATTGATATGCTAACAAAATGAAGTGCACGAAAGTGAGGCTCGGAAACTATCGGCGACCTAAAATGAATGTTATGACTTAAGTTATGATATGTTGTCGTGTATGCATGATTTGAAAACGTATCACCCAATATGTTACTCGAAAACTAGTTATAAAAATATTGCTACTTGAATGTGTGACGGTTCCATGTCAAAAATAATTACTTTTGAGCTAATGGTGAAAATGTAGTTAAAACTACGTAACGGTTTTAGTAATTGACAAATCGGTTTACAACGGACTTAACGTAATATATATATAGGAAAACTAACTTGTTTTTAAGGTCCGTTTCCCCCGAAACGTCCGTTTAGGCCCTTAAAACCTTGATTAAAAATCCTGACAGCATACTAATGCTGTGAATAGTGTTTTCAGCACGTTTTCGACTCAAAGTTCGGTTAACCATAACTCACTCGTTTTAAGTCCGTTTTTCAATTTCTTTATATCCACGCGAAGGTAATTAAGTGTACTAATATATTTTTAAACTTTGGAGATTTCACAGAAAGTTTAAGGACACTGTTTGGTCAGTTGAAAATCGGGACTGCATGTACACTTTCCGGAAAATGGTAGTTTTTAAATCGTAACTTTAAAACCACGTATCTTTTTCGTTATAACTCCGTTTTAGTCCGTTCAAAAGGCCACGTTCATAACTAAAAATCTATTTTCTAAAACTTTAGTAAAACTTATAAAAATGACTAACTTTTCGGAAAAATTATAAATTTCGACAGCGCTTCCGCGCTTATTTTAAACTTACCATTTTTCTCTAATCATTTTAACTCAAACAACACCATAATATTCCCTTAATCTACTCATCACCAATCCTACTAGTAAAACAACTTAATTTGATCATAACCAAAATAAATATTCATTGTGAGGCTAAAAAAATATATACGAACTTAAATAAACATATATAAAATTTATGTAACCATTTTCTCCAAAAACACAACTAGACTTTGATGATCCATTTCTTACACAATAATTTTATAAACTTGTAACTAGCATAAACTTGTCATAAAAAATTTTTATAAACATTTTTGGGTGATAATTTTTGATACATGAAATTAAACTAGCATAAAACTAAAATGATCATGAAAAATGCATAAGATGCACAAAAATATATATGAAAAGTGTAGAGATTATTTTTATGCTCACTTTGATGTATGATGATGTTTTGGAAGTAGGATGAGCAAACGAGCACCGATAACGAAATAAACCCGAAAACTACTAATAACAATACACCCGTAATCTTGGACTCACTAGGAAAACTTGGTCTAATTTTTCTTGTTCTTCTTGGTCCTTGGCTGCCGAAATTTTGAGAGAGAAAGAAGAAGGAATTTTGATCTAGTTTTGTAAATGAAAGGATGAAGTGAAAAGTCTTGGTATAATAATTGACTTGAGATATTATGTAGATATTTTTGCAAAGTTTGTGACTCATCAAGAGTGTCAACATGTATGAAGCAAATCAAAGATCAAGTTGCATTTTGTTGAATTAAATGTATAAGTATAATAAAATGTAAGTTACTTGAAGACTTGTGGTAAATTGTGTACCCATTTGAATATTTAAGGTAGCGTTAGATAAAAATAAATTTTCACGGGTAAAGATAAAATATATTGAGGTCATAAAAATTATAAAATACATTTCTTGAAAGATTTGAGTGAATAAATATTTATCGGGTTGAATTTAAGAAAACCGTCGTAATTTATATAAACATAACAATTTATATGCGAAATAAATTTAAAACACCTAGGTAAACTAATAATAATATTTTATAAACTTAATATGAGTATAAAAATATATTGTGATAAATTTTGAAAGTAACGGATCAAATGTTCAAAATAATTTATTACGCGATAACGTTTATTTAATATGAAATTATGCGTTTAATGTGAAATGCAAAACCCATGCATGACTAGTATGATGAATGTAGAGTTTGAGAAATGACCAAAAATTGCGAATTGTGACACTGAAAAGTCAAAATTTTTAGTCCATGTTATTTATCTATATCCAAACACCAACACATTCAAATCAATTCATCCAAAATAAACCAACATTCTTTTAGTTTCCAATTGTCGGGTAATGGAGATAGCTTCACTCAGGCTGTTTCCTCATTAGCCCTCGACGTAAATTAAAACAGTCACGCAAACCAAAATTTGGGCACAAATGACTCAATGATCAGCCTATAACATTGGTTGCAGAACACTTACCTTGCAACACCTGTTGTTGGCTCCCAACACGTTCAGTTTTTGCACCACGGGTCTGCATAAGAACGTCCTCGTTCCAGATCGCTATGAACAATATGTGTCCCTCTATTTTGTTCCTCTTAGACTTTAGATGGTACATACGCATGCGTCATAATTTTTGAAAAAAAATGACGCGTAAGTATAAGAATAAATTCTAAGACAACTTTTTCAAGCAAATATAGTTTTTTTTACCTCGAGTGTCTACGCCATTTGATCCCATAGTTGGAGATTCCGTACCATGAATAATCATACAATCAGAAGAAGTCCCTTCTAGTAAATTGTCATGAGTAATTAGCAGTTAATATGGTAATTGGCTGACAGTTGAAGATAGGTAGGCTATGTTATAATGATCTTAATAGTCAAGCAGCGAACCTTACATGTTACTTCAAATATGATAATTAGTTTGGCAATATAAAGAAACTATTATTATAATCATAATCACTTTTTTGTTTAGGTAGCTACTTAGAGCTGATTGTCACAATAGTTTATCGACATATGAATTAAAGGCTTTTATATCTATCTGATTTTTGATGTACCGTTCTCCTTGCAACTTTTTCTCACAATTCTCTGTTCTATATACCATAGTTTGCAGAAAAAGGAGAACAAACGAATGACAAAAAGAGAAGGAGACTAATCCCGATTCAACTAAAACTTTGTTATTGTAATGACCCAAATACCTAAAAGCATTTGCATCTTGTAGATTAAGCTTAGCTGCACATTATGCATCAGGGAATGAATCGACAATCGGGAAAAAGATTTTGATTAAGTTATTGCATACAACCTACCTGCACGTGAACTTCTTGTTGCTGATGTTTGCGCAACACATCTTGGTAGAGGCACTGGTTGTTGCCATGCTAGTGTTTCTGCAACATTTTCTCTTGGAGGAGTAGCGCGGGACTGTGACACACCTGCAATTACAATTGCCCTGCCCTGCTATTGTTTCTGCAACAAATGACAGACTTTTTGGTTTCAATGGCTTGGCAATATCTTAAGGTCCTCGGTTTAGCAAGTATAATCAATTAAACCATAAAATGATGGATTTCGTTAATGAATATCTTGGATCAATCTAGTTTATAAAGTGAGATGAATTAATAAATATGTATCCAGTAACCCTCGTTGGCAAGAATTACAACTGATGTAGTATGTTAACCTGTCAGGTGTCTAAAACCAAACTTAATCATGTAAACTACTGAAGACTCTTTGTAATTTACTCATTTTACTTAATCATGTAAACAAATTAATCATGTAACCTGCTGAAGACTCTTAGTAATGTACTCATTTTACTTAATCATGTAACCAAAATTAATCATGTTCACCTGATACTATTGAAGACCGTCATGCATTGATTAATTTAGGTTAACATGATACTATTGAAGACCTGAAAATTAAATAAGTTTGGTTTTAGACACCTAATTATGTTAACACGATTAATTTACTATTGTTTTAGACATGATATCCAAATTAAATAAAGCATCCAATTAGCATACTACAACTGATGTAGAATGTTAACATGATTAGGTGTCTAAAACCAAACGTATTCATGTAAACTGCTGAAAACATAAACACAATATTCATATTAATATGCGTTTAAAGACTGTAGCATATAAGCAAGTGTGTATATTATCGTTTCAGGTAATTGAGAGTGTCTTGCGGTATTAATCCACGGGATCTAATAGAATCGTTTCAAGACTCTAGCATATAAGCAAATGTGTATACGATCCTATACACACTTGCATGATTAAGTTTGATGTAGACTATAAGAAAAATATTGGGCAAATTATTGAAAAAAGTATCATACTTGTCACCATTTACTTTTGTGGGTAGCGAATAATTTTTTTTGCTTTTGTGGGTATTTTTCTTTCAAATTCATCATTTTTAGGGTACTATGTAACATTTTTGCCTTTCAGGAAAAAAAAATTCTATTAGCTAGGAGGGGCAAAAATGTCCAACAATTTCACCAAATACCCTAAAAATGATAATTTAAAAGAACAGTACCCACAAAAGCAAAAAATTTTATTCGCTACCCACAAAAGCAAATGATTGCAAGTATGATACTTTTTTCAATCATTTGCCCAAAAATATTTAACCCATATAGTATCAAGTTACATGATTAAGTTTGGTTACATGATTAATTTACTATTGGTTTAGACATGATATGCAAATTAAATAAAGCATCCAATTTGCATACTACAACTGATGTAGAATGTTAACATATTTAGTTGTCTAAAACCAAACTTAATCATGTAACCTGGTGAAAACAATAGTAATGTAAGCAAAACCTGTTAGCAGTGGCGGAACCAGGAAATGAGGATGTGGGGGGCAAAATTTTTTTTTTGACAACAACAACAAAATGCGGAAGAAAAAACTAGGATCGTAATGATAAATCGAGTAGTTTTACTTTGAAATGATGGATTTATAAAGCTTTAGAGTGTTGAATGTTGGGTTTTAGTATGTGGGTGGGGGCAATTTGAGTTTTGGTTGGGGGGGCACTTTCGAAAAAAGGTCAAAATTATAAAAAAATTACGCTAAAATCTCTACTTTTTCGGCTAGCCATGGGGGGCACTTACCCCCCATTCTTTTAGGGTAGATCCGTCCCTGCCTGTTAGTCGTCATCAATCTCAGCATACCAAGTAACGTAAAAGCTTCGATAGCATCTGGATTCTTCAAAACTTGTGCTTCTAAAGCAAGAAATGCTTCACTTAAAAGCCTTACTTCTTAGCTTAATAATCTATACTTTTGATAGTAAACGGGCAAAATTAAAAGCTATAATTACCTGTCCTTTAGACAAAGAAGGGAAACGTTTTACGACATGATCTTGTCAACATCAGAATAATCCATAACGTAGGCATCATAAGACTCATTGTGAAACAAAAACAAATTATGAAATTGTAAACAGTAAAAAAAACGTTACAACACACCTTATTAGTAAAATAAACCCCATCAAACTCCAACGTTGTCGATTCACAAACCACTTACTTTCGACAATAACACACAAACACAACGTTTATATAAGCATAACAACTTACTTTCGATGAAACCAAACCGAATATTATGAGTTCTAAAGAGAATTACATGTAGTTCTAGGAAAAAACCTGCAAAGAAAACAACATACGCATACACGATATCTAAAAAAAAGGATTTATCATTAGGGTTAGATAAAAAAAATCACGTGAGCTATCATTAAGGTATAATTATCTTGTAAATTAATATATATCATCTTTTTTTTAATAATTGTTATCTTCATAATATATATTCCTAAATTAAAGAATACAGATTTTTTTTAACATGTCCTTATTTGTATTGATTTAGAACATATAAATCAAAAAATAATTTAGCCTATTGGTAAGTTGTTTAAATAAGGGCAAATCACCTAGAAATGTAGTTAACTTGCCACTTTTTCCCATTGTATGTAGCATTCTTTTTTTTTTCTCATTCTGTCAATAAACTTCTATCGTTAGTCCTTTGTGTGTACCCGTTACCAAAAAAACCTGCATTGTTAGTCCTTTATGCTAACGACCGTTAATAAATAACTTAAAATTTGGTTATCTTACGCTAAACTTGCGTCGTGGGTCCTTTATAGTAACAATCGTTAAAAAATAACTTAAAATTTAGTTTCTTACGTTCCGTAACCGCTTTTTCACGTTTGCACGTTTTACACTTTTTCGTTCGTTACACGCTTCGTTCAGTTCCATTTCACGTTTTATCGCTTTACATTTCGCTTTCGCTTTTTACACGTTTTCATCTGTTTTTTTTTTCACTTTTCTTCTGTTTTTCCCCGTTTCATTCTTTTTTTCACGTTTTTACACGTTTTCATCCATTCTTACACATTTTCGTCATTTTTGCATGTTTCCTTCGCTTTTATATGTTTTCATCGTTTTAACACGGTTCGATCCCGTTTTAACACGTGTTCGTCTATTTTTCACGCTTCATTGTTTTACACGTTTTCATCCGTTTTAACATGGTTTCGTCGAAGTTCACGCTTTCATCCGTTTTGACGTTGTCCGTTTTTGCATTTTCGTTCGTTATTTCACGTTTCGATCCGGTGTTTCACGCTTTTCATCCGTTTTACACGTTTTCATCCGTTGTTTCATGTTTTCGTTCGTGTTTGCACATTTTGTGTAAAACGGATGAAATCGTGAAAAAAACAGAGAACCGCGGTAGAGACGAATGAAAACGTGTAAAACGGATGAAAACGGCTAAAAACGTGTTAAAAGAAAAATTGTGTAAAACAAACGAAATCTTGCACTCGGAAACTGCGAAAACGTGGCAAAATGGATGTAAACGCCAAAAAGCGAAAAACGGAGCTTGATAAAACGACAAAAACGTAAGGCGCAAAACGTGTTAAAACGGACCAAAACGGGTAAAGACGGACGAAAACGTGAAAACGGAACGAAAACGTGTAAAAACGATGCGACAGTGTTAAAACGATGAAAACTGAAAAACGGATGAAAACGCCAAACGTGCAAAAACGGATGTAAACGGTAAAACGGATGAAAGCGAAAAAACTGATGAAAGCGTTAAAACGGACCAAAACGTGTAAAGACGGACGAAAACGGCGAAAAACGGGCAACGTGTAAAACGGATGAAGACATGTAAAACGGATGAAAATGAAAAATGGATCTAAACGTGTTAGAACGGATGACAACGTGTAAGAAGGGATGAAAGCGTGCATAAACGGACGAAAATGTGTTAAAACGGATGAAAACGTGTAAAAATGCATGACAATGTGAAAAAACGGAAGAAAACGTGTAAAAACGGACGAATACGTGTAAAAGCGAATGGAAATGTGCAAAAACGTGTAAAAACGTGAAAAACGAATGAAACGGACGGAAACGTAAGAAAACCAAATTTTAAGTTATTTTTTACCGATTGTTACTATAAAGGACCAACGACGCAAGTTTAGCGTAAGATAACCAAATTTTAAGTTATTTATTAACGGTCGTTAGCATAAAGGACTAACGATGCATATTTTTTAAGGTAATCGTACTGACACTAAAAGGACTAACGATAGAAGTTTATTGACGAATGAACGCTACATAATGGAAAAAAGTGGCAAGTTAACTACATTTCTAGGTGATTTGCCCTTTAAATAACTTATGAATGACCCAAGTTCGAATCCAATGCATGTCTTCTTTTTAATTAAACCGAATTTTACATACTTAAAATTAAAAATACACTAATACATACCGAATTTTATAATTTAAAAATTAAAAAAACACAAAATTCAAAACAAATTTAAAAAAAAAATGTCACATAAATACATTGATGACATG
Organism: Chrysanthemum makinoi; assembly: GCA_910596185.1. Lineage (NCBI taxonomy): Eukaryota > Viridiplantae > Streptophyta > Magnoliopsida > Asterales > Asteraceae > Chrysanthemum > Chrysanthemum makinoi. The sequence continues at coordinate 43,417,663 of OU343218.1, read as the reverse complement.
GAATAATGACATGGCATTATGGGATGCACGCATAATAATATGTGGCATGCCTCCTCTTATATATAATGTGTGTGTGTGTGTATATATATATATATATATATATATATATATATATATATATATATATATATATATATATACTAGATAATTCCCAAAAGACATTTAATTTATAATTATTTATTTGTTGTTTTTTGTTAATTGAAATACATTTTTTAAAATTGTCAAACAATATTATAAAACAAATGTTTATTTGGTTTTTAGTTGTTGACGTTTTTCAGGGGACTGTTCCATCCTTGCGTTCAAATTTAGAAAAGCAATTATAGCAGCATAAACTAAATTCAAATATAAGAATTTTCTGAACTAATAATGTAGGTCAATATGAGAGGCCATTTTCCGAATGTGTGACAGAAGAAAATAAGAGAACGGAAAGAACAAACGTGTACATGCATGTTAGCTTCATCCCATGGTAGGCCAACTCCCTTACCCCATACACTTCTCCAACTATTTCATCCTGGAAACATGACAAATAGATAAATAGAATTAAGAAAATGCATAAACATGAATAAAAAAATAGATCAATTATATACCTGACCAATGTCTATCTAAATGAATACCTGTTATTTGACACTTTAAAATTGTAAAAAAGGTAACGTAATTACTTGTGCATACAATTCGTTGTTTTGGCTCATGTTAGTTGGAAGTTGCTGAGGTTAAAAAGTCATGCCTAAACCCTTCATCATGCGCTGAAAATATTGTGTAAGTGCTTATAGATCGAAGCTTCACCATAGGGAAAACATGCTCCAAAACAACACGTTTATGTACCTACAAACATACATAATATACACAAAAGTTATATAACAATTATGAACACAATAAGGGTGTTTGGATAACATAAAATAAAATAACCAAATGTACCTCTTATCTAATTTCTTGCTAAAACCTTACCAAACAGTGTCATATTTAGTTATTTTCAATCATACAGCTATGTTTAAAAATAGTTTAACTATTAAGAAAATAGTTCTCATTTTTTAAGTGACAAAAAAAAGACATAAGTGATAAACCTCATAACTTCTGATTTCATAAATTTCCATACTTATGACTAATAAACAATCCGTTAATGAGATATACTTGCATAACATGTTATATTTTATAATAAAATCATCATAAACCATATTTATAATGTACACTTCTATATCAAATTTCTTCAAATATCATAATTTGGTGGTAGGAACGCACATAACTTTGGTAAATTAGAGACAATTAACACCTAATTTAGGCTTCAAAGCAGCAAAACTTTACTACTAAAATCAACTCTCTTTAAATTCTTTCTTCCGAGACAAAATATCACACATGCACACACTTTTTATATACTAACACACGTGTCTGTAGGAGTGAGATGAATCTCCTGGTGTTTATGCACCTATTTTAGTAGTTATATTAGAGTCTAATCTTAATCTTCCCCATTTTTACATTATTAGACCTTTCTAGGTAGTATCACAAAGCATATGACGTGAATGCATAGCATAATAGTTTGGTACTCTCTAACCTCAAGCTTCTTCCCGGCTTCTTTTCATCTTATTTCACTTTCTCTTAGTAGACTCACCCACTCTTTCGAATCTTCTTCCATATCTTTCACTTATATATCCCTTTTTCCCATGATAGGCACGTATAAGAATAAAACCACCAAAAGTCAGTGAATGACACTTATAATTCAACTAAATGAATCTAATAATATTTTGGTAATTCAATAGCACTTTTCATGTAAGTTCACAGTTGGTGTTCACCTCGAATCAATGCACAATAACATCACAAAACAAAACAATCAACCAAATTCAACAAAAAATTGGGATCATGTTCAATAATTATAAGTACCGAGTGATTTTCGTCGTTATTCTTTTGCAAGGGTCAGAGTGCTGGCCAATTATGAAATACCTATTAGATATATGATAAATAAAGTTTGTTATATACACTACTACAAAAAAGGGCATAGAGCCCGGTTAAAAAGGTTCAAAGAGCCCGGTTTTGCATGAGGGCACAAAAGGGGAGGGACTCTATGCGAAAATAAATAGAGCCCGGTTTTGAAAACAGGCTCTATTATATGTTATAGAGCCCGGTTTTCTATCAAAGAACATGGCTCTATGTGAGCAAAAAAAAAAAAAAAAAAAATCCAGCCATGAAATCCAATTCTTATTGGCCAAGTGAACACAAAGCTCGTCACAGATAAACAGGTAAAAAAATGTTGCCTCTAGTTACATACATCGTTACAAAGAACATCAAGGTAGCTAGAAAGTATTTTCAGCTTATTGGGGTGCATAACCGAAAGTTTCTAGTAAAGCAGATGAGTACGGCTGCTGCAAATCAGAATTGTTTCGAGAAACATGTTCATTCAAATCATCCATAGCCAAAACTGCACCACATCGTAGATGGGAATGAGGATGATAATAGACAGACCCATGAAGGATTATAAAGTGGCAGCTGGAATCTCAAAACTTGACCCAATTGACCAGTCCATGGTAGCTCCTTGTTTAGTAAATAACGTGGAAGTTTGAGAAAATACAGTTGCATACGCTAAACAGCTGGCCCATATTGGAACAAGTCTAAGAACTGACTTTGCTTCTTCCACTTCACTACTACTACAAACACTTCCATCAGGTGAAAGCAAGGCTTTGTCAAGAAATCTGTTTAAGCCCAATAACAATAAGATTTTAGCAACTTACGCTATGCCACAAATATTTACATTCATATTTAGCGCGAAACATAAAATAAAAGGGTGTTTGGAGGTACGATTTTCATGTGGTTATATGTTATCAATAATCGACTCAAATAATCACTTGTAAAAATCAGCTATCAGGGGATGGTGTTTGGAAATGCTTATCAAAATTTTAATAAGTCAAACCTCGGTTTCCATGCTAACTCTCACCACCACCTTCGCTCCAACATCGTGCTGTGATAGTCTTCAGTTTGTTCTTTCTTTGGACTGTTCATTTGATATTAACAATGTTTATAAACATACATTTATGTAGAAGCTTCAGTAAAGAGAAGTGTAGATACATAAACATCAAAATAAAACACCCCCAAAAATTGTATAGATTGTTAGAATAGGATGGCGGTGATTGGGCTAAAACTCATAACAATTTTGTAGTGTGAATATATGCTACTTTCTAATGAGAAATCATTTTCTCGAAAAAGAAGTCTATTTTAGCCCGACCTAGTCTATTCCTTATTTACTGACTGCTCATGTTACAATATTATGTGCAACTGTCTTTTGTTTTAGTATATATGTTCTGATTATTGTTACAAAGAAGATCATATTAATTAGGCAGTACAATCCAGCTTTTGGTTAGCAATAGTTGAAAGAAAAAGAAGAAATTATACCGTACTTCTATTAATTAGGCATGTACAATAAAACCGAGGAATGGTTGCTTCAAATGATTATCCGCATGATTTCATCTACACTTTAAGTTGGTTAGTCGTCCCCAAACTCGTCCATTGCATTGTCTCTCATGAGGTCTCATGAAGGTTCTTCATAAACCATTCGTGGTCCTAATCTCTTCCATCGATATTCTCTGTAAACGTTATGAAAATTATGCCTAAACTAGCATTTAAAAAAAGTTAGCTAAAAGCAAACTAAACCGATTGCACAACTCCAATAGGTTATAAGTAAAAAATCGTTCGTATTCAAGGATAAAGAAAATTATGTCCTAGCTTGGTAGCAAAAATTATGATAATGGACTAGTTTGGTAGTTAAAGTTGTTTTGAACCTAACTGGTAAGTATATTCTAGTGATTAGAGTATTTTCAGGTTCAATTTGGTAATCAGGTTTTTACACTATAACTACCAAACTAGCCCGTTAGAAAATATTTACTACCAAGTTGGGTAATTAGAAATGTATAAATAGACCAACTAAAAAAGTACGTTGCTATCTAATGAGATTTTCCCTATATGTAGAATGACCCATTTCAACCACCCAGCTTATCCAACCCGCCCATCTTGCCACCTCAGGACTAAATGATAAAAACTAAGAATCACTAGAACAATGATCAATCTTTTATTTTCATCTTCAAGGAGTAGAACGTAGAAATGTGTAGGTGGCTAATTGTGTCTTAAGTCAAAATGGGTTGATTTGTACACATTGGGCCACTTTTTACCGAATTTCATTTAGGTAACTTTTTTATTATTACCTGTAAGATATTATCCCTATAACAGAACCCAAATCAACCCAGTCTAGGAAAGACACGACAATTAGTACCTTCGAATATCCAAAATCGCAAATCTTCAGCCTAGGAGCTTGGCTACCATCTAGAAGTGTATTTTCCAATTTCAAGTCACGATGGCATACTTGCCGTGATAGTACAAAACATACTTTACAATATGCAATTTATGAGACAACACTAATTAAATACCATTTTATGACAAGAACCCACCGGATACGAAGCTATCGAAAAGAAACGCGCCGCAACACAAATGCCATTGATACTTTGATACAAACACCACTGATACTTTAATACAAAGAAAATTACTGCTAGCAACACGCCTTCAACTTCGAAATCAAAGAAACATTACATATCCGTTCAAATAGTTCTCCTCTAGATGCAATTTCCATTACAATTGCCAGATGTGTTGGTGTCAATATGACATGGACACCGGATAGAAAATTACCATTTTACTCTTGTGTATGAGTTAGTGATGAATGAAATATGACTCTTTAATAAGTATACAATTACTATACTAGAAAAAGTCCTAAGAACAAACCTCTTTGAATCTGACGATGTTAGGGTGCCTCAGTGATCTATTTGTGATTTGAAATTCTAATAATCAAGGAACTAATTGGTTGATTATATAAAGAATTCTAATTGTAATTGTGACGATGTTAGGGTGCCTCACAGATAACGTAATGTCTACCATATTATAAATCGGCATATCTCATAGTAGTCGATGTTGTGAAATCAGTCCTCACCATATTCGTTAAACACATATCTCATAGTAGTCGATCAAAAGCAACAAGGTCAATAAAACAAGTTTTTTTTAACATCGAATAAAACAAGTTGATGTGAAAGATTCGTTGAAGATTACCTGCATGAGATTTTTAGCCTTATCCTCAACATTGCCACAAAAATAAGTTGCTGATGTGTCACCATGGTAACCCTGCGTGATCAATTAATGGCACCAAATAATTGAATTATAATAAAATTTACTCACTATCCATTGAGACAATAATGAATGTCAAATAGAGAATAAAGAACAAAGAACAGAACAATAACTCACACTGAGATATACGGTAACATCTATGTTGATAATATCACCATCCTGTAAAGTGAAACATATGCAATGATGAATGAATTTCTAAAAAATATCAAAGCAAAAAACATATAATTAAACACAACAATAATTAGATTCAACAATTTTATTCTAATCAAAACTTAATTACCTGACAATACAAAAAAACATATAATTAAACACAACTTATTCCAGAATCAAACCTAACAACAACATTAATGAGATACATTAAACAGGTTAACTGAACAACATCAATTGTAGCAATTTGGTACCTCCAATTAGCTTAGTCCGATGTTGGCTTGGTTGCATGACGAAGGTTGCCCGCGACGCAAGTGGGTGGTAAGGGTGGCGAAGGTTGAGAGGGTTGGGCTTTGTAAGGAAGGGGGAAAAGTTTATGGTTTTGTTAAAAGAAATGAAAAGTGATGAGGGAAATAACGCGCCTAAAAACATTCAAGTTTTTGCGTTTCATTTTAAAAGACCGCCTATAATATTTTGTTATAATTTGGTTGAGCACTTAGTGGAATAAAGCCCTGTTTTGTTGAGGAAAACATGGCTCTAATGCTTTTCAACATAAAGCCCGGTTTTGTAAAAGGGAACATGGCTCTATATGAGAAATAGAGCCCGGTTTTTAAGCAAAAAACATGGCTCTAATGTTATCCAACATAGAGCCCGGTTTTATATGAAAAAACATGGCTCTATACCCTTTTTCACAACCCGGAATCCCTTTAGAGCCCATGTTTCACTAAAACCGGGCTCTATTAAGGGGGCTCTATGTTCATTTTTGTAGTAGTGATATAAAAACATCGTAATTACCTAAAAGAATCGGATAACATTCGTAACGTGTCACATAGTCTGAGGGGGTGTTTTGTTTTTTTGTCCCGTTTTGCTATTTTCTACTGTTCCTTAATTATGGGGTCTTTGGGAATGTATGCTTATTTGAGACCGTCATGGTTAAATTCATACTTGCCTCGCTAGGACTTTATCGCGTTCCTTGAGGACTCCAAAAAGTACAGGAAACCTGCAATTGAAAAAAAACAACTATCACATTGTTTATTAAACATGAAATACCAAAGCAATGGATTAATTAGTTTGCACCCATCGTTCCAAAAGCTTACATTTCTTTTATCTTCCAAAAGCCACTCAACACCATGTTCTCGACTCCGACCAATGGTCACCATCGATCTAAAGCGCCTTTAGCCTTGTATCTCTTGGTGATATCTAAACAACAGGCTAATGACCGATATTGAACGAACGTCTAAATTTATTGCAGCTAACCATTTCTAAATTAACTTAACCCACATGAACCTTTTATCCATCCTTTCACGTCCTCTGTGAATGCAATAATACCATATAATACTCGGCGCGACAGTTTTTAAAATTCTAATTTCTAACCAGCTAGTACAGTAAACTTGAAGAACCATTTTGTGGAAAACTAGAAGGGGGGGTTGAATAGTTTTACCAATTTAAAACTTCCTTTTAAATATTTAGATCGACTTATGTCAATCTATTTTATTGTTTATGTTGGACGTTGATAGATGGATATATAAACGTGTAATGAAATATAAAGAGTAAGAAGCACATCACCACAACACAAGTTATTTATAGTGGTTCGGCTACAAGGACACCTTCCTTGCCCTACTCCACTCCCCGAGTCACCTACTCGAGTTCGTAAGCACTACACCAACTCCTTGTGGTGGAGAAGCCTTCACAACGTCGCTTAACCTTTTTCCGGTACAAAGCTAAATACCGAGTTCTTTCACACCAAGGCGAACCACACCTAACACAACGTCGCCTACCCTTTATACGGTGCTAGGCTAACCACCGAGTTCTTTCACACCTTAGGAGTACTAATCCTTCACAACGTCGCCTACCCTTTATTAGGTACTAGGCTAAGCACCTAGTTCCATTACTATGGAGGAACTACTACCCTTCACGACACAACACCTAATCTCAAGGAGATCTTCTCCTTGTTACAACACCATCAAGGATATCACCATCCTTGAAGATAAACAAATACATATATGTATAACGATGCACCTCATCGATAATACGACCTAGGCATTCTTCCCAAATGCTACTTGATTTGATTCTTTGGCATCCTTCACTAATGCCTTTGACACAACGCTTGGCACCCTTCACTAATGCCTTCGCCTTGACACCTTTAGCATCCTTCACTAATGCTTTGACACGGATGATGAGCACCTTTCACTAATGCTTTCATCTTGACTCTTTCGACATTCTTCACTAATGCCTTCAACCCAACATCTATGGAGAAAGGAAGAACTATCAACAAGAGAACCTTAGTAGTCTTGATGATGATGAAGCATGGCAACTCATGGACTTGAGCTTGCACGTCTTCAAGAAGTGGTGATCTCTCCTTTAAGAGGAACCTAGTAGATCACACAAAAACAAAAGACAAACTACATAGATCACTTAGATCTGAGGTTAGAGGGTTAGAATACTTTGGGGAAGTATGTGTGTAAAGTCATGTTTAGAGAGGAAGAAATGGCTCTCTATTTATAGAGGAAATTCTCTTCTGTTCCCCGGATCCCACGGATCCCTACCACAAGAGATCCGGCTAGCACCCTCTTTGCCCATGGGTATTTTTGGTTATGGGTCATGGGTCATGGGTTATGGGTTGATCCATGGTTTTCTCTCTAGATACAATGTATCTTGGTTAAGTGGTATATATAAAACCATGGGTTATGGGTCAAAACCATTTGCTAGTATTTACCCATTTAGTATATACTTGTATTTACCCATTTTAGCATACACTTAGTTTTTACCCATTTTAGTATACTTAGTTTAAGTATATGTTTAACCCAATATGTAAACACTAGTTGTTGTACATATGTATCTAAATCATAAAATCACTTATACTTGTTTTAGTGTTTTATGTGAGAGTGTAAGTGTGTTAGAAAACTATTAACTCAAACTATTTACGTACTCTATTTGTTTCGTTAAGATGATTTTACATTTGTTATCGACAAAACATTAGAAGATCGTAAAATATAAATAAACGCTTTTACGGCTTATTTGTATTAACAATCTCCCCCATTTTGTTGATGACAAAACATAAAATTATTTTAAGGAAAATCTAAAATTGTGAAAATTTGAATTTGTAGTTTTACTTTTCTCCCCTTTTGTCTAAAACAAAAAGTGTTAAAAGAAACTAACACAATTTTTATAAGAAAAATGTAAAAGATGTAAAGAGAGCAAGTGACGGAATGGTACTCTGCCTTAACTCCCCTTGACGAATCCATCCCTATGTAAGGGCGTCAAGGACATAACGTAAAATAAACTAATTGTGTTTGCAATTAAGTTTGCAAATGGTTCGTCTCAGTGACGAGAACGTGCTCCCCTTTGAATATTGCAATGTTGCAATGGGGTGTCATGAAGTGTAATCCAAAATTGAATTAAGTTGCAAATGATTTTGCAATGTTGTTTGACACAAAGCTCCCCCTAGCTTTATGGTGTCAATATCTTCACGTGTATTTTGAATAACTACAAAACAAAGGTTAGAAAACAAGAGTATAGTGCATAATTTCCTACAAATAAGACTCAAGTTAGTAAAAATTTGTGCTTCTGTACCACGGATCCCACGGTTCCCTTCAAGGAGGGATCCGTCTAGTTATTTGGGAGGGATCCGCTATTCTGCTACGTTTCTTCAGCAGTGAAGAAGTGTCAAGGAATGCTATGTGAGGAAATGAGATATATGTACAATATAACAAGCACAACTCACAGAATAAACATAGCATATAAGTATTCATTCAATAAAACAAGAGATTACACAACCAAATCTCTAAAAACTAAGAGAATGAACTAGCCAAACAAGTGCTACTAATGCTAATGAGTTACCCCAAGCTTTAGATTCAACTAAAGTATTTAATGATGAGATGAGTTTTCCTAAACATTCTCAGTTTGAGCTTGTAGTTCATGTATCAATCTATCTAGTTCATGTTTCAATCTTTCAACATGTTTACAATGATCGCACTCCTTGTCATGGTTTTGAGTTTCTTGAAGTGGAGGTTCAAGTGAAGTGGGTTGAGGATCTTCAAATGATTGTGAGGTGGCTCTAGGCACTAATGAAGTAGGTTGAGTTGTGGAGGGTATAGTAGAATTATGTGATGAGATCCTAGTGGGAACACTCTTCTTGAAGTTAGTTTGATTGGTTTTCTTAGTGTGGGAGAGATCCTAGCTTTGGTGGTCTTGACCGAAGATGATTCGGTTGAGGAAACTTCATGTATGATTCTAGCAAGTTTCTTGGGTGGTTCTTGAGTGGATGAGTTAGCACTAGGAGCCTTAGTCATAGTGATGGTGCTAGTAAGAACTCCTTTAGTTGCTGATTTTGAGATGTGATTTGAGAGTGGTACCTTAATCCTAAGGTTGTTTGGTTTATAAAGGGTAATTCTTGGCTACTTAAAGGGCTAAGCATGCTTTTGGGGTTTTGATCAGTTCTAGGAGGATAATTAATGAATGCTAAAGGTGGTTGGAGACCCAAAAAGGTGACTTGAATTTAAATATGGAGTCGGGTTTATGCTTTCAGATCTACGATCCCACGGATCCTCTCAAGGGATCCTACCGTTAAAGACTGTGGATCCTACTGCAGACAAGGACTAGGTTAAATCATTATGCTTTTGTAAGGTTTGTTTATTCATGGATTGACTTAATTTTGAAGCCTTTAGCTGTTGGATATCTCAAATCCTTAACCATAACAAGTAATGGTGCTTAATGATGGTTTTGGCCAAGAAAATTTGACCTTGGGTGATCTAACTATATGTTTGATGACTAAAGTGTTCTTGGCAATGTGAGTTATAAAGGGAAGAACTTTGCAATTGCATTTAAGACTCAATCCACTAATGTTCTTGGAAATTTGATGATTAACATGCACAAGGTTGAGATTCAGAGTTTCACTGATCTAGAAACTCATTTAAGATGAGATGGAGTGTTTGAGTTAGAAAGATGAGTTAAAATGATTGTTTTAGCTATGTTTGACATAAACTGTCACCCGGATCCCACTGGTTCTCCTTAAGGAGATCCGCTAGGCTAATCCTAGGGATCCGCCTCTCAGCTATGACAGTTTGAAATGAGGTTTCTAGGAGCTATAGCCTATCTCATTTTGAATGTTTCAGTTCTCCTAAGTGTTTAGGATGAAAGGGTACTTGAATGATTAGAGGTAATAAGTGTTATAGCAAATGATTGCTTTTTATGGAAGGGTGATGGGGCAAGATGACTACCAATGGATGTCCAAGGATAACACTAGGAGTTATGGAGGTGTCAAGTTATAATAAATGATCCTAGTGATCAAATTTAAACTTGAGGTGATTTTAAGAAAAGTTCTTAAAAATCACAAGAATAAAAAAAATTGTCTTACCTTGAGATAGAAATAACTAGAAGCAATTTCCTAAAACTATTTCACTTGTCCTCTTTAATAGTTTGTGAGTAGTTGAAGCGGAAATATGGTGAGTTTAGATGTGTTGATAAAATTAAACTAAGATCTTAAGTAAGCCTTTAGTGAGTCTAAGCCTTTCTCATCCTTGAGGTGGACTTAGTTGGGTTCTAAAACCATATGCTAAGCTAATGTGATGTTATCTAGAAAGCTATTTTGATGTAGTGAATGCTGTATTGTCGATCGATGTCACGGATCCCACGGTTCCTCAAGGGAGGGATCCGCTAGGCTAATCCTAGGGATCCCAGATCTCGCAGATCGTAACCAACACGTAAATGATGCGCAGCTTTATGCACACTAGTAAATCCAAAGATAAACAAGAGAAACAAGTATGTTTATCACAAAACACTAGTTAAAGACAATATCCAAGTAATCATAAACCGAAAGTGCTAAAATGTAATCATCCAAACATAAGATAAAGAAAACAAGCACAATCCTATTGTCTCTTTCGTCAATCCTTTCTTTTCCTTTTTGACGGCTTAGTGAGGTTGTATGCGAGGTTTTGAATCATGCCCCTTAATTGTTTAAATTCCGCGGTCTCGTTTGGAATGGTTGGAAGTTGTTTGTGGTATTCAAGGATTTCCAATTTGATGTTGGCTACGGGGTCGACATCTTCTTCTTCTTCACCGGCCGAGGAGTCCGAGAGAGCTTCCGGTTGCTCTCCATTGACCATGAACCGTTTAGAGGGTCGTTTGGTAAGAGGTACCATGACGTGATTGGAAAGATAATGATCATCGTTGATAGGAGATGGTTGCAATGTACCAACATACTTACAAAGTCGTGTTAGAAGCATACCATACGGAAGTACCATGTTGGAAGCTTTGAATACCCCAGCCATTCTCCTTACCATGTAATAGGCAAGATTAAATGGCCTTTGGTGGATAAGACAATAGATCATTTGCACAAGGCATGCGTTTGGATGATCTTTGTTTCCAAATAGGCTAATGACATTTTCCCTAAGGATTTCTTCCCATTTTCTAAACATGGGATGCATTTCAAAAAGTTCCATTTGAAAGGGATTACGGTGAATGAGCTTTTGTTTCGGTCAAGCGGATTGGTCGGCTCTTATTTTGAAGATAATGTCTCAGATGGTTTCGGGTTCATCAATAGGAGTGTTATAGAGAGGCTTAGGATCAAGTGCAAGGTTTTGAGCGCATTGCCCAATCTGAGAGTACATACAAATTCCTTCACAAGGAATGCAAAGAATTTGAGCAAAGGTGTTGAGAGGAAGAGTGAAGTTTTGTTTATTGATAATGAAAGCGATTGAAATGCTATCATCGACGCTTCAATGATCCTAAAGCTTGTGTAAAATTCAAAAATGAAAACCGGACAAATTTGTTCATCTATGTCAAGGAGACAATCAAAGTTGATTGTCGAGAAAACTTGACGAATGTCGGTATCTTCAAGGAAACATTCCTTGACTACACGACCTTCGTGAGATAAGTCGCTTTTACAAGGCTTTTGAAAATTTTACTACCGGTTTTGGTCAATCCCTTTTTACCATAATAATGAGTAAGGTAGTGGACGGTGTCATGATGATCTTGTTGAGTAGCTTTGGGCATGGTTGGTCCTAAAAATACAAATTTTCCAATTAGGTAAAATTAGTTGGGATGGGTTTATGGTTTTGATTTGTATTAACAATGTTGTGAACACAATGTGATATTGTTAAAAGCCCCTTTTCATGATTAATTTAAAAGCCCTAATTAAATTAATTGATTAAAAATTAAGAAACCATAAACCCTAGGATGAGGATGATGAAACTTAGAACAAGTTAATGTAATTACTTACAATGATGTTCTAGGAAGGAGTACTTGAGAGTATGGAAGCCAATGAGGATGGATTCAGAGCTTAGTCGCTTTTAGTGTTATGTGAATAGAGGGAAAAAGATCGCTGGTGAATTTTTGAAAGCGTGATAGCTAAGTTCTGCTCCACGATTCCGATCCTTTGTATTTGGGATCCGCTAGTACAACTAGAGGGATCCGCCATCGTGGGACGTAAAAGAGAGTTGTTTGGTATTATTTTTGTAGTATGCTTATAAATTAGCTTGCCCAAAAAAAGATGGAGGTATTAGATGAGGATTGTTTTGAATGATGATTTTTGATGAATTACATTTCGAGGGTTCATATGTGATGACGGCGTTAGTTTGACGGAAAAAAAATAATATCATTCCCTATGTTGAAAAAGACGAAAGGTGACGAAAGAGACTTCTAATGATGTTAGTGATTAGTTAAGCAAAGAGAACTTATGACAATAAATGGAACTCATGTAACCTATCTAATGAAGAGTAAAACATACCTCTATGCTTCTTGTTTTGGTATAATACCAAAAATACTTCATGATCTTTTAAAGTAATCATTTGTACTTGGTGTACGTAAGTTGTGATTACCTTTTAGATCCTTCCTTGATTGTTGACTTCATTATTCTTTGAATGAAGATTTTGAAGAGATTCTAGCATGAAGATTTCTTAAGAGCAAAAGTGATTAGAACATCTATCAATGTCCAACAAAATGATTTAAAAGAGAATATGACCAATGTGGACGTATGGTCCGGACTGGGCCAGGAATGGGTCAGGCCCGGCAGATGCGGCCCACTCTACGCCTAAACCCTAATCCATGCCCTATAAATATAGGGTTGGATCTCCTTCTCAAGGGCGGATGACAGGTTACGCTAACCCTAACTCATCACATCGCATCACATACTAATCTGATCGTCGGAGGTGGACCCTGGCTACGCCGCTGGGTCCACTCCTAACGGGTTCTCTTTGTTGACAGGTCTACTAGGGCTCTAGAAGACGACTAACGGCCAAGGAGAGTCGTTGAATCCTGCCCGCGCCAGATTATGCATCAACAAGTTGGCGCCATCCGTGTTCTCATATTACCGAAAAGCAAGAATCAATTTCTATAGTTTCGTGTTCTCATATTACCGAAAAGATCAGTGGGACCACGAATAAGATCAGTGGGACCACGAATAAACTATGTTTCATGTTCTCATATTACCGAAAAGCAGGAATCAATTTCTATAGTCGGTAACTCTAAATCCCTATAATCGATTGATTTAAAATATCATTCGCAATTAATATAATCGATTGCCATGCATACTGTTTATGATTCTTCAATCAGATATCCATGATTTAATACTCCACGTGACGATGCAGTGAATAAACATCATAATATTCCTTCACGTGAATGTATTTATTATATAAATAATCTAACTGTACATGCATTATATTTTCATGATCATAATATTTCTTTACATAAGATACAAGAAAAGAAAAGTCCGCATGATCAGACCTATTTTATATTTTAGTCCGCACGATTGGACCTAAGAAAATATCCGCACGATCGGAGCTATTTTATCTTTTAGCCGCGAATTAATTCGCAGCATATCGCTTTACGGTTGCTATAATACCGTCACGGCCAATACCGCTAGCCGCGATAAATCTACCCGCGTTAGGCGGCGCTCGGACATCTTCGCAGAGAACGCTTACGCCGAACACCACGATGCTAGTCAATCGCCATGATGCGCACCGACCAAAGGTCGTGGTATAAACATCCGTGATCATCCACAAACGTCGAAGTCTATGCGCGTTACGATAAATCCATCCGTGTCTATAGTCGCGTCACGTACATCTATCCGAGTTTTTATAAAAAAAAAAAAACAACACAATTAATTATTTCACGTTTGGTACGCATCCCACGCACGGGCGCGACGCCACTTTTCTTATGTGCTATATATTATTTATGCTATGCGCAATATATTATTCATGCTATGTGTTGTTTATTGTTTCACTTCATTAGGTTTTATATGCTGCGATTCGCGGCATATACTTTTAATCTTTGCATTCAGTGTTTTTCGCAGATTAAATAAGTTTAATGCTCCTACACGAGTAGCACCATCAAACTTGGTGTTAGGTCACTAGATTTACAACACAAGCTTACTAGAAAGATAGAAAGGCGATTGAACAATTATCCAAACATACACACGCGTAAATGTGAAACGGTTATGCGTAAAGGTGAGAGTGAATGAATAAAATGAACAACCAACCTTCAAATGAAGGTTTACAAGAGTATTTATAGGAGGGAAGCTAGGGCAACCCTCCTAGTCCCTTCCTTTCTCCTATGGGCTTGGGCCTAAGCTCATGGGCCTTCTACATAAGCTTAAGGCTAATAACAAACATAAAGGCCATAATTAAGCTACCTATTACATATGAGTAACTAACACTTGAATAAAGGTTTAGGAGTGATTCCAACAATCTCCTCCTCAAGTGTTGGTGATGAAAAACGGTGAAGGCGTTGATGTAATAGTAGCTTTGATGTCTTCTGACATTCTTCTTTCTTGTGAGAAGAATTGCCTTGATTCGAACAATCTCCCCGGTGTAGAGAGATAGTTTTCTTTGAACAGTTATGCTTTGATGTCATCTTTAACTTTGTTCTTTGATCATTGTTCTTTGTGATGAAAGTGATAGTATGTTGTTGTTGTCCGCATCAAGTCTCGCTTCAGTTCTGCTCTCGCTTTCGCTGTCTCCACGCCTTTCTCCAACATGGTCACACACTCTTTAACGCTTGGATTACTGTACGATGAAATTCTTTAAGTCTTTAACTTTGTAGATTCTTTGATTTTGACGAAGAATCATTCTGACTTTTGTGTTGCTTTAAGATAGAACTTCTTTGATGATGTTGTTGGTGTGAACAAGTGGAGAATCTCAGACGATCATTCCGCCCGAGCTTCCATAAGAAGTAAACATTAAACGGTTAGTAATAAGCGGATTCCGCATTTACAAGTTTGAACTTCGAGAGTGTTGACAAAGATAGTGTGAAAACACAACTCTAATTTCTACAAAGGCCGCTCTCAATCGGAGTCCCACAAGTGAGATAACACGATGTACCGAAGCACACCTACGATTCAGATGAGTCGCTGAGGTACACCGAAGCATCACCTCACGATCAGACCGCTTGAGACCACTGCGCTTAATCCACGGGAGTTGCCGGTTTAATTCGGCCGTGGTCTGTTGATGTTGACCCCGGCAGGAGTTTCCATTCAATCACTGAGGATCACAAATGTGAACCTCTCATAAATGTTCTCGATAGATTGCTAAGATCCGTGAAGGACTCGATAATGTACCACTGAAATTCTTATTGTTGAATGTCAAGTGATGAAATGTCAAGTGTACCTAAGAGATCTTTTGATGAATCTCGTGGCTCTAGACTCAATAGTGCATTTTGGTTTTCCGAAGCTGAGACTAGGGTTAGGGTCTCCTTCTTCAATACCACCAATCTCTAAGAGAAAGCCGATAGTTTACGTAGGGTTCCCTGTGAGAATGAAACAAGCTTCTGTTGAGAGAAACTTGAGTGGTTAAGAAGGTTTAGTGCATGCGTCACTGGGTCCATGACGAATTTTAATCTTCAATACCGGTGTCATCTAGTGACAACCAATAGCATATGAATTGAACCCTGTTCGCCTAAGTTGAATAATCGGGAGGCCTATTTCTTTTCACCCTTTTCTTTGCATTTCTTTTTAATTCTTCAACTCCTTCTTTCTCCGATTCTCATTTTCTCCTTTTTATAATCATACCTAAGGACTTCTAAATACTAACTATTTGTGGTGTCCTTGGGTAGATCCTCCGGCTCTGGCGGATCATAGGACGGTTATTCCTAACCTTAGTCACCTTATAACTCCATGACTAACCTATGTTGCCATAAAACCATTTACTTGAAAAATCTCGCCCAGTGTTTATGAATAAAAACATTTTTGAACCACCGCTGAGATGAGATTTTGCATAAATACTACCCCTCCACATGTGCTTAAGAGTTTTAACGGTTAAATGCACAGTGAGGAAAGAGCGCACACATTTTGAATTGATCAACTCAAGATAGACATTCCCCCGCAAGACACGGTTACGTGGCATAGTTAAAGAGTTGCATTGTCAGCTTTTAGGTGACAACTAGCTCTAATAACTACCTTGAAGGTGTAGACAATCCTCGAAGGTTGTCAAACCCGTCAGAGTTCATGTCTACCAAGAGTTTCTCGAATGGTACATTCTACTCGGACAAGTCCTTTGCGAGACACGCTTACATCACTAGCTTAACTAGCTTGAAATTATTACCCGTCCCCGACAAGTCTTTTCGAGTTACTAACAGTTAAGATCTCGTCAATTCATGGGTTAAAGTCTTTTACACGAGAGTTCATATAGCAAAACACAACATATTTCTTATCACGTATTTTTCTCCCCCTTAAAAATGGCATATAAAATGTTATTTTTGAAAAGTTGAGAATAAATATGACCATTTCGAGTGTTGCGGGAAGAATGACCACTGTGAACAATTTGTGAACTGTTGGGATTTAGTAAATCCAGTTATTAAAGTGTCGGTCACCTCAAGTATGTATGCTCGTTGGAAAGCTCGTAGTCGTAGTAAGTCTATGATAGTATTTAGTTTACTTTGTAACACCGTGGAGGACGGACGGGTATTTACCATCAGATGTTCGATCCACGCCTAAAGTAGGCGTATATGCTTGTACTTATAAATACCCTTTGCCCTCCAAGGAAAAGGGTTGGAGCTTCATAATACATTTTCTTTGTCTCTCTAGGGTTCCCATTCTCTCCCACTTTCAAACGGCGCCGCACCTCTTGTTTAACAAACCAATATCTTACAAATGGTATCAAGAGCCATGGTTTGATCATCCATCTCTCATGTTCTTGGTTTGATTGTTATTCTTGGGTTAAGGTTTGGTTTATACGCGTAAAAAGGTGGTCTCGTACACGATACTTTTGAATCATTAAAGCTTTAAATTTCTCACTTTTTAATCCAAGATTCTTGTGGGTTAAGGTTTATTGAGTGTTAAACTTTCAGTTTCTTGCAAAAGTTTCAACTTTACGAGTTTTTCTTGGTTTTAAGAGTGTTTGGATACGCGTGTACAACCTACGCGTAAGAGAGAAAGGTGGTTTTGATCCTCAAGCTTTGTTATTTTGGTGTTTTTAAGGTTGTTTCATCATAATAATCAAGTTTTGTAAAAGGTTTTGATCATAAAAACGTGTTTGGCAAAATTTGTACTTTCTACGCCAGATCAAAACCCTAATCCTACGCTAAGGTGTTTTTCACTTGATCTTCGCTTCGGTGATTACTCATTGTTATTCTTGCTTGAAAAGCCCTGAAAAACACTTCGACTTTGGATATCTCGTAATCGTGAAGTGTAAGAGATTTTTGTGGATAAAACCCTAAGTCTACGTATAAGCATAAACTTACGCGTAATAATTCCTACGCATAAGATTTTTCTTACGCATAAGCTTGTCTTACGCCTAAGGGAAACTTACGCATAAGGTTCTTACGCCTAAGTTTTGGTTTACGCATAAACTTAAGCTTTTTACCCTAAAACTCTACGCCAGAAGCTCTAGTCTACGCCAGAACTCAGATACGCCGAAGCTTGTGTCTGCCGTAAGTTTGTTGTTACGCTTAAGCCGCCGCCACGCATAAGCCCTTCATCTACGTATAAGCTTCTACGCTTAAGTTCCTACGCCAGAACTCTCTGTCACGCATAAGTGCATAAGCTTTACGGTTTATCTCTTGATTTTGTAAAATCCCGTGAAAGTATCTATTTCCTGGTTAAGTCAAAGATTTGTAAAATCCCGTAGAATTTAAACATGTCTTCCGCTTCGATGATGTGCAAGCTGCAGGATCGATACACGCCCTCCCATGCTTGACAAAACTGACTATGAGTCTTGGTCACAAAGAATCAGGCTGTACTGCTTAGGAAAGGAGAATGGGGTTAACATCCTTAAGTCTATTGATGAAGGACCATATCAGGTTGAGACTACTAGATGTAACACCCCCAAAATACCGCAGTGGAAGACTGTGTCACAGGGGTGCTACTTCATAATACAAAGTACAAGTTATAGAAAACGACCTCTAAATGAGACGTTTTGAAAAGTTACCATTCGATTAATGAAATCAGAGTTACAAACAATGAGGTCCCAAAGTATAATACATAAATGTTTCAAATGGTAAATAAAAGCATAAGTCTTCAAAATATGTCGTGCGACTCTAAGTTCCATGCAACAGCTATCGCCTTATTGACCAGAGATAAACATGCTAAAGTGTCAACACAATGGTTGGTGAGTTCATAGAGTTTGTTTTGAATAAGTTGAAAAGCCTTTAAAGAATGTTCACACAAAGAAAGGCATTGTAAATCCACTCGCCCAAGTTCCGCCATAAAGAACTTGCAACCCGTGGTTCACAACCCACGCTAAAATATAGTACATTTTATAGTTAAGCACACATACAGACATAATAGTTCACATTATTGCACTTAGTGTTGCTCCGTCTATATTGGGAGACTTTCATGTGAACGAGGGGCCCTCCGCCTATATTGGGAGACTTATCATCGACTTATCATGTGAACGAGGGGATCCCCGTCTATATTGGGAGACTTATCATCGTCTTAAGTATAACACAATCAAGTATAACGCAATCAAGTAAAATGTAATCAAGTATAACGCAATCAAGTATAATGCAATCAAGTATAATGCTTTGAGTATTTATAAAAAGTATAAAGCAAATGTTTGAGTATGTATCTCCCCCAAAGAGTTTGTAAAACAATTAAGCGAGTAAAAGTGGGGCTACGAACTCACGGTAATCAGTAAAAGTTTAGAGTACTTATAAAAGTAAAAGCAAGTATTTGAGCATGTATCTCCCCCAAAGAGTTTCAAACGTGTATAAAAACGGGGCTAAGAACTCACCTGATAATAACTGATGAATGATACTATAAAATTGGGCAGCGCTTCCGCATCTAAATTCAAAAATCCATTTCCTAAACTATAAAACCTCTAAATCACCTCATATCTACCCCATAACTATCCCAATAGCTTCAAAAACAAAACCCCATCTTTAATATTGCCCGATCTATCTTTGCAAAAGTTTTGAGAATTTCCGACCCACGTTAACCCACCATTGTGTAGCTCTTAATCCAACCGCGGAAATACAAAATAAACTAAATTTTTATGTAGAGAATACTTATGCCTTCAACTTATGCGTATAACTCTGAGCTGAAAATCAAGTATGGAGGGTGTATGGAGGGTGGCGACATCAAGAGAGGGGGGGAAATGTGTGTGTTTTTCGTGAAATAAAATGAACTAGTTTTCTTTATATTTATAGGGGAAAAATTTAGAAAATATTTAGATATTTTGATGAATAGTGTTTAGATATTTATATTAAAATATATTATAATAAAATATCTTAGATATTTATAATAAAATATAAAATATCTTAGATATTTATAATAAAATATATTATAATAAAATATCTTTAGAGATTTATAACAGTAACTAGATATTTATATATTAGGAGTACAGAGTACATTGTATATGCATAAAAATCGTGTAAAAGTACTTACTTGTTCAATTTAGGCGAAATTAGTAAATAACAAAAAATTACGGTGAATAGTAACTCATGAATAGTACTCGTGAGTAGAAATTTGTGAATAGTAATTTTTCAGAAAAAAGTTTAAGTTTAAATAATGACCCAAAATATGATGAATAGTAAAAATGAATAGTAACAAGAATAGTAAAATGAATAGTGACCAAAAATACTAATTGTTACAGCTCTACCCTTGGGCAACTTCGTCCCGAAGTTCTGTTGATGTCAACTACTTATAGTGTGTCTTAGAAAAGTGTGGTTTCTAAAACAGTTGGATTCTCTCTTATTTAATAGGAATAGTGTATGGGTTACGTTGTAATACACCCATAATGTGGTTAGGAATCATATCGATGAAAATAAGCCCATTTATTAATAATTCATTACTTACATAAAGAAGCGTCCAAATTTATGTAAGTAATGGATTATGAACTTATGGTTCGGTGGTTTATAATTTCTTTATTTGAATAAAGAAGCGTCCCAATCCATTCAAATAAGGAGATTATAAATCATCCTACTTAAGATTTTTCGACACAAAACTCACTTTCTGAGACAGATAATAAGATAACCAAGTCATCAAATCCCTAAAGCTAAGTAATAATATTATTTAACTCAAATCTCATGTCTCATCGAACAAGAACTGTCACAAGATCAAGTTAAATAATTAGTTATTACTGAGCTCCATATTTTTAATGACTCAATTAAATTATGTGGTTTCCTTATTATTACTAAAGTCATATCATCCAACAACGTGGATCTAAGCAAACAACTAACAAGAAGCATATGCGCACGGCGTGTGTAAGGCAATCAAAGTGGAGAGTCTTAACGGATAAAGCAGTTATAGTCTAGGCTCTTAAATGCAACCTAGTTCTCTATAAGCAATGCTCTGATACCAATCTGTAACACCCCAAAATACCGCAGCTGAAGATTGTCACCGGGTGCTACTTCATAATACAAAGTACAAGTTATAGAAAACGACCTCTAAATGAGACGCTTTGAAAAGTTACCATTCGATTAATGAAATCAGAGTTACAAACAATGAGGTCCCAAAGTATAATACATAAATGTTTCAAATGGTAAATAAAAGCATAAGTCTTCAAAATATGTCGTGGTGACTCTAAGTTCCATGCAAATACCTATCGCCTTATTGACCTGAGATAAACATGCTAAAGTGTCAACACAATGGTTGGTGAGTTCATAGAGTTTGTTTTGAATAAGTTGAAAAGCCTTTAAAGAATGTTCACACAAAGAAAGGCATTGTAAATCCACTCAGCGCCCAAGTTCCGCCATAAAGAACTTGCAACCTCTGTGTTCACAACCCACTGCTAAAATATAGTACATTTTATAGTTAAGCACACATACAGACATAATAGTTCACATTATTGCACTTAGTGTTGCTCCGTATATATTGGGAGACTTTCATGTGAACGAGGGACTGCCCGCCTATATTGGGAGACTTATCATCGACTTATCATGTGAACGAGGGATCTGCCCGCCTATATTGGGAGACTTATCATCGTCTTAAGTATAACCCAATCAAGTATAACGCAATCAAGTATAACGCAATCAAGTATAATGCAATCAAGTATAACGCAATCAAGTATAACGCAATCAAGTATAATGCTTTGAGTATTTATAAAAAGTATAAAGCAAATGTTTGAGCATGTATCTCCCCCAAAGAGTTTGTAAAACAATTGCTTAGTAAAAGTGGGGCTACGAACTCACGGTAATCAAGAAAAGTTTAGAGTACTTATAAAAGTAAAAGCAAGTATTTGAGCATGTATCTCCCCCAAAGAGTTTCAAACGTGTATAAAAACGGGGCTAAGAACTCACCTGATAATAACTGATGAATGATACTATAAAATTGGGCAGCGCTTCCGCATCTAAATTCAAAAATCCATTTCCTAAACTATAAAAACCTCTAAATCACCTCATATCTACCCCATAACTATCCCAATAGCTTCAAAAACAAAAACCCATCTTTAATATTGCCCGATCTATCTTTGCAAAAGTTTTGAGAATTTCTGGGACCCATGACTCCAACCCACCATTGTGTAGCTCTTAATCCAACCGCTGAAATACAAAATAAACTAAATTTTACTAGAGAATACTTATGCCTTCAAGTTATGTGTATAACTCCTGAGCCCGAAAATCAAGTATGGAGGGTGTATGGAGGGTGGCGACATCAAGGAGGAGGGGGGGAAATGTGTGTGTTTTTCTGTGAAATAAAATGAACTAGTTTTCTTTCTATTTATAGGGGAAAAATTTAGAAAATATTTAGATATTTTGATGAATAGTGTTTAGATATTTATATTAAAATATATTATAATAAAATATCTTAGATATTTATAATAAAATATAAAATATCTTAGATATTTATAATAAAATATATTATAATAAAATATCTTTAGAGATTTATAACAGTAACTAGATATTTATATATTAGGAGTACAGAGTACATTGTATATGCATAAAAATCGTGTAAAAGTACTTACTTGTTTAATTTAGGCGAAATTAGTAAATAATAAAAATTACGGTGAATAGTAACTCGTGAATAGTAATTTGTGAATAGTAATTTTTCAGAAAAGAAGTTTGAGTTTAAATAATGACCCAAAGTATGATGAATAGTAAAAATGAATAGTAACAGTGAATAGTAAAAATGAATAGTGACCCGAAAATACGAATTGTTACACTAGAGACATTATTGATACTGCTGCAGATGGAACAATAGTTTATGGAATGGATAGACCTAAGATATATGATGAACTCACTGATAAGGAGAAAAAGAGATTCGATGCTGATATCATGGCTTCAAATATTATTCTTCAAGGTCTTCCAAAAGATATCTACAAGCTTATCAATCACAACGCAGGCCAAGGCGCTTTGGGATAATATCAAGATGCTTCTCTGCTCAATTGACTATCAAAGACGAGAATCACAAATGTATGATGAATTTGAGCACTTTAAGATGAAACCTCAAGAAGGTGTTTATGAATATTACGTGAGATTCCACAAGCTGGTGAATGAATGAGGAATATCAAGATGACTATGCCAAACATTCAAAAACTCAAAATTCAGAAACAATATGAATCCAGAATGGCACAAGTTTGTCACTTCTGTGAAGCTTACAAAAGGACTAAAGAACACCAATTATGAGCAATTTTATGCCTTCCTTCTTCAGAATGAGAAACATGCTATGTTTGAAAGAAGGATTCTTGAACAGTTCAAATCTCAACCAGGAGAAACAAGCTCATCAAATGATACAACAGCATTCTTCACCAAAGCATCACAAGTCACACCCATCGGAAATGATTATCATAAGCCCGTTCTCGATTCGATATAAGCAACCTAGTTCTGATGCAGTCATGGAGCACTTTATCAATCAAGTGGCTCTTATGGTCAAGCAAAACCTGAATCTCACCCTCACATTAAATACTATCTCTAATGCATCCAATCGCAAAATCATGCCACCGTGAGAGAAGGAAAGATTGTGATGGAAAATGTGCAAGGAAGACAGAATGCTTATCCTCCACACAATGAACAAGGTAATGTAGGTTATGGGAATGCCGGTGTTGGTGGGCGATATGTTGGAAATCGTAATCGTGGAAGGAATGTAGTTCGGGGTCAACTAAAACCAATCAAGTGCTACAACCGTGGTGGAGAAGGGCACATTTCTAGGAACCGTACTCAACCAAAACGACCTCATAACGCAGATTACTTCAGAGACAAGATGTTGTTGGTTCAAGCACAAGATAATGGTGTAATGTTGAATGAAGAGGAGCTGTTGTTCTTGACTGATGGGAATGCTAGAACATATGATGGAGATGTGGACTAACAACCGCTGCATGCCGCCGTAACAATCCCAACGCCTTTCAAGTTGCAGACTGTGATGCATTTGACTCAGACGTTGATGATGAACCATGTGCACAAACAATCTTCATGGCTAATATTTCTCCAATAACATCTTCATCTCAACAAGACAGTTCATCCAAGGAATCTATCATTAAAGAGGTACTCAAACTATATGATGTGGTTGATGAGCAAAAGATTCACCATGAAGTACACCCATCAAGTCATTGAGTCGATATTGATAATATGGGTAATAATAATGTTATCCCATATGAACAATATGTGAAACAAGATGACAGTCTTGTTGTACCTAGTGATGAATCTTCTGCAATTAACAATGAATGCATGCCTGATGAATACACGTATTTGTGCCGATGATTCCTTGACCACGGAGCTCAATACCTATAAGGAACAAGTTGCTATTTATGAACAGTGTGCTAAGTTTGAGTTAACTACCCGTGAGCAGGATATGGATAACCAAATGCGTACAATTATTAGAAAAATTAATTTTAGAGAAGAAGTATTAAAACAAGAGTTAAACTCCTTACAAGAAAAGCTTTCTAAAACTGCTAAGCAAAAACAAGAACTTCAAGAAAATGTGAAAATGCTTAAGCAAGAATTCAATGCTAAGGAATCAAAACTTTTGAATGATTTTTCCAATCTAAAAACTTTGAAAAACAAACTTGAGAATAAGTTGTACGTACAAGGGAATACCATTCAGATGCTTCACATGATCACTAAGCAAAGAGTCTTAAGCGATAAGCATAGCGTTCCCCTTGTTGAGAAACCAAGTCCAGAGGTTATTAAAAAGGCAAGAGCTGCTCATAAGGTACTTTATGATGGTAATGAAATCCTTAAGCCTAGGCAGAAACCTAGTTGCGCTTGAGTGCACCGAGGAAGATAAGAAATCAGATGAAGTCACTAGGGAGAAATTGAACAAGAAGCTAGAAAACTCGAGTGTAAAAAGAATAATATAACGTTCAAACCTTATGATTACACTAAGGAAAACTGGATCTCCTTAAACAAGTTTAAGCCTCGTGACACTTCTAACACCTGAACAAGTGTTCTCGAAAAGGATATGGATATGCAAAAGCTAAAATCTTGTTGAAACGAATTCCCTTGTAGGAGATTGTCAAAGCAACTGTATCCTCCTAATACACCAATGCACCTAGTTCCTAGATCTATTGCCACTAATAGCGTGACCTTAATCGGCCTATATGTTGTTTATCAACTATTTGTTGATTTTGAGAAAACGTGTAAGAAGAGAATCACACCTACAGGGATTAATGAGGGGGAAAGGGGTTTTGAGCAAATGAAAGAATGTTATTTAACCGAAGTCATGCCTTTCTTTAAACAATTAAAAGGACAATTTGAGAGTCTTAAAATTGGAATAAACACCGATATTAAAGAAATGGAAAAGGAATTCGATGCAATGATAGTTGAAGTCAATGATTATGAACAGAAACTAAAATACAATGAAATTGAAAGGAAGAATCTGCATATACTAAATGAGAACTTGATCTCTCAATGTGTTGCTCAAGATGTATTCTATGTTGCTACTAATTCTTCTATTATCTGCATCTCAATTTCATGAATTATCTGTTGCCTTGAAAGTTTCCCATGATCGTGTCATTGAGCTTGAAAAAACGAATTCAAAATTGCATGAGAAAATTGAACAGAATGATCATGATAATCTGGTTAAACATCTTTCAAAATTAGAAGTTGAACATTTTGCTTTGCAATTAAAATATCAACATCTCAAAGAAAATGTTAAAACCTCAAATATCAAGACATCGCCCGATGCTCCCGAAGTTTGATGCATTTTTGAAATCAACAAGATAACACGATCAAAAGGTTGAAAGCTCAAATTTCACAACCGAAGGTGAAAAGAGGGATGTAACCGTTCCCGTATGCCTCCACCTTTAGATTCTCAGAATTTCCAACTTCAAAACATCATTTATAACTTACAAAAGGAAAATGCTTGTTTTAAAACTGAAATTTCAAAGGTTAATGATCAAAACAAAGAGTTATGTGATTCATTTAAAGTTACACATGATAAAGAAATTGAAAAGATAACTTCTTTACTTAATGATATTGAGGATCTTAAGCGTGAGGTGAAAGGAAAGTTGCCAATCCCCAATTGCAAGTACTCGTTCCTAAAGTCTCGATTGTTATAAGTATGCTATTGATATGTTATATATTCTCCCGCCCATTAGGAATAATGAACTTGCACATAAAGCATATCTATCATCTCTTAAGGAAAGTTTAAAGGGTCTTCGTGAGATTGTTGAAGATGAAAGATTAGAAAACCTCTTGATAGTACCATTGCCAATGCTTGCATGGATGCCAAACGATCTCAAGAACTCTTAGAGTACATAATTGTCACATGTCCAAAATTTAGCAATAGGCGAGATAGAATAGTAGCACCCGCTTCTATGCCTAAGGATAAGAATGTGACCTTTAATGTGCCTCACAATACTGTAACCCAAAGACTTCTAGACCACCAAGGCACATTGTAGTTTCACCAACTAATATTCCTGTTGTTCCTTCTACAAGAGTAATCGGCAATACTAAGGTTAGCTGGTCAAAGCCTTCAGGCAATACAATGAGAAATAGGATCTTGCCAGCCAAAAGTGTTGAAGAAAAGCTAGTAGAAGAACACCCTAGGAAGAATAAGTTTGAGAAAGTAAAACGAATCGTGTTGATTCTAGTATTAGCTATAAGCCGCATCGTAATTAATTCAATTCTACTACCATTTGCAAGACATGTAATGAATGCTTGATTTCTGGTCTTAATCATGATTGTACTAAGAATGAAGTGTTTTATGTTGTGAATACTCCAGTCAAGAGTATAAAAATGCTAGAAAAGTTAAGGAGATCCGAAGCCTAAAAGGAAAAAGGTTAGCAACTGTTGGATGCCTACAAGAAGAAAATTTAGCAATGTGGGTTATCAATGGAAACCTACTGGCCGGAAATTCAAATTGAATGAAGCTTGTCCTAGGACTTCTAGATTTATGCCCTCTAAGAAGTGGAAGCCTACCGGTAGAATCATACCTTTAAGAACTGGTCACACCTCACATAGGTCCACTGCCACTACTAGTCTTGCCTCCACTAGTGACGTTGTCATAGATTCTAGAAATGCTATAGGTATATCAATTGCATGTTCTAACCAACAGGAACCCATTCTTCCATGGGGATCCAATGCTTCCAGTTATCCACAATTTTCTCGTGTTCAAATGCGTGTCGCATAAATCGCCTTTGGTATTTGGACTCAGTCGTTCAAACCATATGACCGAGATCGCCGCGGCTCATGAACTTTGTGAGTAAGTTTATCGGACTGTAGATTCGAAACGACCATTTTGGAGCTATTATGGGATATGGTGATTATGTGGTCGGAGATAGTGTAATTTCCTGGGTATATTATGTGGAAGGACTTGGTCATAACTTGTTTTCGTCTGGTCAATTCGTGATTCCGATCTTGAAGTGGCTTTTCGAAAATATACTTGCTTTGTTAGAGAACTTGACGGTGTAGAATTATTAAGAGGTTCTCGAGGTTCTAACTTATACACCATCTCTATCGATGACATGATAAAGTCTTCTCCAATCGCTTGCTTGTCAAAGGCTTCTAAAACAAAGTCTTGGTTATGGCATCGCCGTCTCAATCACTTGAACTTCGGCACCATAAACAACCTCTCCAGAAAGGATCTTGTCGAGGCTTATCCAGATTAAAATATGAGAAAGATCATCTTTGCTCAGCTTGTCAATTGGGAAAAAGCACAAAATATGCCCACAAACCAAAACCCACAAAATTTGTAATGGAAGTTCTTCATACCCTTCATATGGATCTGTGTGGACCAATGAGAGTGCAATCGATTAATGGAAAGAAATATATTTTAGTCGTTGTTGATGACTACTCTAGATTTACTTGGGTAAAGTTTTTGAGGACTAAGGATGAAACTCCAGCTGTCATCATCAAACTTATCAAGCAACTTCAGGTTCGTCTTAACAACACGGTTAGAATTGTTCAACCGACAATGGCAATGAGTTCGTTAACCGAGACTTAAGTCAATTTAATGAAAGTATTGGAATCAGTCATCAAAGAAGTGTTCCACGAACTCCTCAACAGAACGGTGTAGTTAAAAGACGAAATTGAACTCTTGTGGAAGCTGCAAGAACAATGCTTATTTACTCAAAGGTTCCAATGTTTCTATGGGCTGAAACCATTGCCACGCTGCTACACCCAAAATCGTTCCCTTATTCACACCTCTCATGATAAAACTCCATATGAACTTGTCCATAAACGAAAACCTGATTTATCCTATCTTCGTGTGTTTGGTGCTTTGTGCTATCCAACAAATGACGGTCAAGATTTAGGTAAATTAAGAGCTAAAGGAGACATTGGAGTTTTTGTAGGTTATGCACCAAACAAGAAGGGTTACCGAATCTACAACAAAAGAACTCGAGATATCATGGAAACTATTCACGTTACGCTCGATGTCGTCCAGAAAATGGCTCCGACAATCCGGTTCCTCGACCAAGACTTCAAATGAGTCCAATTGGTTCATCCCTTGTACCAATTTCCTCTCCAAAGAACTCCATATGTACCTCCATCTAAAGATGATTTAAAGAAACTATTTGATCCAATGTTTGATGAACATTATGAGCCAAGTGCCACTGATCTATCAGTTCAACAAAGAGGCTGCTCCTATCCCGGAAATGAAGTCAACTCTTCTTTCAATATCATTAAGTCAAGAAGCCGCCGCTGCGATAACTTGTCTCATCAACAAATCATCAATCATTGAATGTACATCATGGAATTGTTTCTGACACGAATGATGAAGTTAATCCCTTTGCTACTCCCGAAGATGCTCCATTTGAAAACATCTTCGCCCAACCAACACCAACCATCTTCATCAGGATCTAAACTCGCTACTTCACCCTCAACAACAACCACACTAACATCTTAGAAAATGGACACATGACCATCCATTGATAACATCATTGGGAATCCTTCTCGCCCCAGATCAACTCGAAAACAATTAGCTACTGATGCCTTATGGTGCTTCTTCAACTCAGACTTCTAAGATCGAACCAAAAGATGTTAAAACCGCAATGTCCGAGGACACCGGTTTAATGCATTGCAAGAAGAAATTCATGAGTTTGATCGCCTAGATGTATGGTAATTAGTACCGCCCCGACATTGAATGATCATTGCTCTAAAGTGGATCTTCAAAGTGAAGCTTGATGAGCACGGTGATGTTCTGAAAAATATGGCACGATTAGTGGCAAAAGGCTATCGTCAGGAAGAAGGTATCGACTTTGAGGAATCTTTTGCTCCTATTGCACGTATTGAAGCCATCGTAATCTTCTTGGCTAATGTTGCTAGCAAAACATGATAGTTTATCGATGGATGTGAAAACCGCTTTTCTTAATGGAGATCTTAAAGAAGTGGTATTCGTCACCACCAGAAGGTCTTGTGAATCCAGAGCATCCTACTCATGTCTATCGCTTGAAAAAGGCCCTTTACGGTTTGAAGCAAGCTCCAAGGGCATGGTATGATACGCTATCAAAATTTCTTCTATCCACCGGATTCAAGAAAGTAGCAGCTTGATCCAACATTGTTCACCAGAAAGTCAGGCAAACATTTAATTCACGTTCAAATTTATGTTGATGATATTATTTTTTCCTCGACTGACCCAACTGAATGTGACCATTTTTCTATGGAGATGGGCTCCAAATTTCAAATGTCAATGATGGGACAAATGTCATTTTCTTGGGATTACAAATTTCACAAAGTCCCGGAGGCATTTTATCAATCAATCTAAATATGCTAATGAAATCTTAAAGAAATTTGGATTTACCTCCAGTGACCCTGTTGACACTCCTATGGTGGAGCGTAAAACCGGATGAGGACCACTCAGTGATCATAGTAGATCAAACAAAATATCGTAGTATGATTGGATCCCTCGATGTACCTCACAGCCAGACCGCATTTTGTTCGCTGTATGCATGTGTGCTAGATATCGTGCTAAGCCTACCAAAATCGCCTTGAAGCGGTTAAACGGGTCTTTCGGTATCTCCAAGGAACCATCAATATGGGACTTTGGTATCCGGCGACTCCGTATGTCACTAACGGCCTATGCAGATACGACCATGCAGATGTCAAGATACACGCCGGCACGCCGTGGTGCTCAATTTTTAGGTGATAAACTTGTAAGCTTGTCTTCAAAGAAACAAATGAGCACTTCCATATCCTCTACAGAGGCTGAATACATAGCCATGTCATCGTATTGTGCTCAAATCTTATGGATGAGATCCCAACTATCTGACTATGGCTTTGTATTCAACAAAGTTCCTATGTATTGTGATAACAAAAGTCCCATTGCTCTCTGCTGCAACAATGTTCAACACTCTAGAGCAAAGCACATCGACATTCGACATCACTTCATCGGGGAACAAGTTGAAAATGGCGGGTTGAACTATACTCGTAAGGACCTAATATCAACTAGCGTGACATCTTCACAAAATCTCTTTCTCGAGAACGCTTTGAGTTCATTCTTCCACGACTAGGCTTAAAGAGCCTTCAACCAGAACGCCAAACGCTCTTCGTGAAGACGCCGAGGAGTAAAGGTGTTCGACTCTATCTATTCTTTTATATATCTTTTCAAAAACCAAATACAAAAATATAAAACCAACAAAATGAAAATAGAAAAATTCAAAACTTTTCAAAATCCATAAAAATCAGAAAATCTTGAAAATCTTCAAAAAATATTGTCTATTTATCATGTTTTTCTTGTCGGTTCGATAACATCTACGGACTTTGAGTAGCCACTCAATTGTTTTCAAAAGATAATCATGCGTGTTTATTCAATGGAGTTTAAAGTCTTAAAATCTGATCATTATCAGTTAAAACGCTTTCATTATCAAGTCACAATTCTCCTTAAAAAGCTTTCAAAATCAATTTAAATCTACAGAGATCACAAATCTCAAATGATTTGATAATTGTGATCGGGGGAGAATTTGTTATTTAAATTGAATTTAAACTGATAAATCGGTAAATGGTTTTATAAGGATGTACAAGTTCTCCTTCCCACATGTGCCAAACGATTTCAATTTTTCCATGCACATGTCGAGGGGGAGCATTTATCTTAAACCACAATGATTTGAATCGTGATCAATATGCAGGTTCCCTCTAGTATGTGCAAAACTCTTTCAAAACTTAAGGCACATATTGAGGGGGAGCAAGCTTATGAAAACCTCATCCTTCCTGAAAATGCTTTATCTACTTGATTTAATTAGGGAAGTGATGTTGATATCTTTAGAAAATGACAATCAAAGAAGTTTTTCTGTTCTTACCTCCATGTGCAAAACGATTTCAAATACTTGATGCACATGTTGAGGGGGAGCTCTTGTTCTAAAAATATCAAAAACAATTCGGGTACAAAATGCTTTGATAATATATCATAAGTATCCGGATTGATTTTCAAATGGTTTTCAATTGGTTCCAATGGCAGATGAACAATACCAAATAGACCAACCAATTTTACTTTTTGTACGGTGATATAAGGATGATAAGGTTAGGTATGTGTTCCCATGATCCGCCAGAACCGAGGGATCTACCCAGGGACTATCCACTAGTTAGTGTAGAGTTCTTAGGTATGATGATAAAAGGAGAAAATGAGATATGGGAAGAGTGGACTCGAGACCGAGCTAGTAACCGAATTAACCCAACAAGGTTCTAGCTATGAAGTCTCGTAAGCACCGGGGTTGAAGAATGAAGAAGAATTGAATGAGAAAAGGGTGAAAAGAAATAGCCCTCCAATAATTCAACCTTAGGCGTAAATCGGTTCAATACATATGCTACTGGTGGTTACTAAGGTAACGCCGGTATTGAAGACAAGACGCCATGGACCCAGGACGATCCGCACTAAAACTTCCCAGCTACTCAAGTTCCTCTTAAAAGGGCTTGTTTCATTCTCACGGGAACCGACATTATCTATCGACTTTCTCTTAGAGATTGTTGATATTGAAGAAGGAGACCTCTCCCTAGTCTCCGGCACAGGAAACCAAAAGAGCACTAATTGAGTCTAGAGCCACGAGATCATCATATAAATCTCATTAGGACACTTAATTCCTGAAGACTCACAGTTTCACACAATGTGGAATGTGAGAATATACATTTTTGAGAGTCCTACGCAATATCCTTGTGGTATTGCTAAAGACTTGTTGTGTCATCTCGACTTCATCAATGGAGCGGTTCATTAGTGAATCGCTCCTTGTCCAGAAAATGGATTGACGGATATCTTTGAAAACCATGGTGTGCTCAAAATTCTTTCTTCAAAGACGCCGATCGCTGTAATCGCGGATTTCAAAGTCAAAAGATATTTATGATTGATAACTTGATTTTCCATAAATCCTTCGTTGTATTTCAAAACACTTTATATCGAATACACGATTGCTTTCAAATCATTTTCCATCAATCGCTGAATCTCTATTCACGTTCACTCACTCGTGTTGTCTTCTTTGAGACGCCCGGTTTGAGAACGGCTAGAGCAAAATATAAACCTGTCCAAGGAGATTCTTTGGAATTATAATTGATCACGCAGGATTTGTACCCATCGACAATGGGGAACCGTGGGCCGTACCTCAATTCAACAAAAGTGATCAAAGACATTTTGTGCGCTTTATTGCTAACGCTTTTATGCAGAACACCGACGCTTGCGGTAATGATAAGAATGGAGCTGTCAATCCATAGCCGCATGCTCACACAACACATTCATTTCTAAAGAAATCATGATAAAAGCATCAAAGACTCAGATATTATCACTCCATGCTTCGCTACGCTTTGCCAATATCATGAATCAATTAAAGCTTCGCTACTCGATAAAAAGATATCATGATCCGTAATGTGAGCATGTCGGCCCTTAAGTCACAACATCACATACTATCAACACCACAATGGAAGAGTCAGAGATTTATGGTTGTTGATAATCTCAAAGTTGGTTCAAAGACTCAAACATCACGTGGATCAGTTTAAGACCTCCACTCAAAATCTCAAAACATGCAAGACATGACGATTCAAAGACTACGAGCTAAAGAACAAAAGTGCTTAATCAAAGAAACCAAGAACAACGAAATGTTATATCAGCTTTTTAATCATTGTAAGTTGAGGTGACCTCCCTTAGGGGGAGATTGTTGGGATTTAGTAAATCCAGTTATTAAAGTGTCGGTCACCTCAAGTATGTATGCTCGTTGGAAAGCTCGTAGTCGTAGTAAGTCTATGATAGTATTTAGTTTACTTTGTAACACCATGGAGGATGGATCGGGTCTTTACCCATCAGATGCCCGATCCACAAACCTAAAGTAGGCTTATGCTTGTACTCTATAAATACCCTTTGCCCTCCAAAGCAAAGGGTTGGAGCTTCATAATACATTTTTCTTTGTCTCTCTAGGGTTCCCATTCTCTCCCACTTTCAAACGGTGCCGCACCTCTTGTTTAACAAACCAAGATCTTACATGAACAAAGTTTTAAGTCAAGTACTCCCCCTCAACGAGTGATATAAACGGTTGAGGTTTTGAAAATCATAAGGGAAAGTACTTGTTCTTTTGAGCAAAACCTTGAAAAATGAAAGGTTTGATAGGTTTTACTCAAAAGTAAGAAGCTTTCGCCTTTTATAAGAATGTGGCATCAAGCGCACCACGTGGTCCTTTATTTACATTACGGGTTGTACACTGTAATGTGTGCACAAGCCATTGACATAATAAATCATACATACAAATTTATAATGAAAGAAGCAGCTTCAAGGGGTACCGGTAGTCCGAGAGATGTCGAGGAATGTGAATCGGTGTTGAAAGCCGATGATGTTTCTCCTGGTCGACCACCAACATAGTTTTCCAATCTTCTCGAATCGATCCCTTCTATACAGCCGTTCATCAATCATCGTGATGATCCTCTTCACATCCCTTCGATCCCGAGAATTCCATCGCTTAGGAGACCCGATCTTTTGGTGTATATCCTTCAACCGGTAAGCCAATCCGTCCCTAACCATCTTCAAAGTGTGATCTCCAAACTTGTGAAGATCGTACGCATGTCATCAAGCAATTTCTTTGAAGTTCATCTGTAAACGGCGGCGAATGGTTTGTTGATGAGTGTAAATTGTGAAAGCCGTTGATGTCCGGGAAGATCAAGCTGCGGTGGAGTGAAGTTGACACGGGTTCGATAAGATTCAATCGCCAGGGAGATCTTCTACGCTTCTTTGATAACTATGCGCCCGATGAAGATGAGCACTCGACTTGATGAATTCACGCTTGTACTTCATGGAGAATTGTCTTATACGACTGCAGACTTTGGCAAGGTACATATCTTCGATGTCGCTGATAGATAAATTCTCAAAGTCGCTTCAGAGAATGCATAATCCCTTTCGCCTTGTCTCTTGACCACAATATTCTTGAGATAATGCGGTAGTCCCATTTGGACGAAAGATCAACGTGTTTGATGGCAACGATGTTTTAGTAATCGAACACCGCATGTTGAGACTTGCGACTCAGAGTAGATTCGTCGGGCATTCGCCAATTATGAATCTCAGATACATCTGATCTCTCGGTCGTATGCTTCCACTTTGTTGGAGAACAAGTGATTAGCTCTTTCCTCGATAGCTATGCGCTTTGAGTATTCGGGTCAGAATGGAAGTGTCAGAAATGTAGCGTATTTCCTTGAACCATCGCCACCGTGAAGAAGAAATTCCAAGTCTTTGTTGAAGAAATATCCGAATGGGATCCTAGGTCGATCCGGTTGGCGATCGTTGGTAGTGGTTTAGACCACCGTGTAATATGGAGGGTTGTCCCGCCAGTAAAGTCAATGTTTACTTCTGGGTTGAGCCAATCCATGTTATTAGACATAGCTCGAGCAATGTTGTCAAGGTGATATTCGACCTCGATGGAACTTTCTCGAGCTATCTTTTAAGCTTGAAAAGCTTCATTCTTGATTCACAGAACTCAAATTTCGTCATCTTCTTTACTCGAATTTTTCCGCAATATCTTTGCATGCTCTAAAGTAGTACCGTCTACCGTGATCTTGACCTTCTTTAGGGTAGGGAGTTGAATTGACAAGTGTAGAAAACCATTCAAATTCCTATGTGTTATCTTCATCTAGCCAGGATAGGACGCCACCGTGGCCGCTCTTCTTCTTTTTCTTAAGCCTAGATGAGGATTATGGTTTCTGTACTTTGTCGGGTGAGGCGGGTTGTTGTTGGGGCTCATGGTATTCTTCATCGTCACCACCCGATACTCAAAGTGGTCACCGGTTTTTGAGTCCAGGGTGGTGTCTCGAATCCGAGGTTTATCGCCAGAAGAGCGGGGAGGAGATCTTTGTTGAGCCGAGTCCTTTGTGGTGGAGGCATTGAGTAATGAATCGAAGATGATTCACCAGACTTCTTTGTGCGTTTAGGCTCCTTATCCTTATCTTTATCTTTGTCTTCATCATCTCTTGAACGCTTAGGCCTTATAGGCTCTTCTCTGAACTTTGGTATTCCAAAGAATGCTTCAAACAGCTTTAGCTTCATGGAGGCAACGCTTGCATAGAGCGTGTTGACATTTCGCTACCACCGGTTTACTAATTCATCATCTGAGAAGATTGTAGTTTCAACCGGATTGATGCTCAAATTCATCGGAGTTGATTTCATGGTTTGCTTGGCTAAATGTAAGAGATTCGGATAAAGTTGTCCGTATACATCTCCTTTGTCAGCTTCGAATGACCTCCATTATGAACTTGTGAGTGTATCCTTTTATCATCTCGTCCATGCTTCCTTGAAGATCATCCTTCATAAGCTTCAGTACATACTCCCTTTCAACTTGCATCTTGTCATTCTCATCATGAAGATACGTTATCGTCGACGAGAGAAAGTCAACTTTGTGGAGAATATCTTTCTTTCTCGACTCGTTTGGCGGCTTTAACGATTCGATTCTTAGATTGAGAGATCCAAGAGGGAGTTGGCTTCATTACGATCCGGATGATGATTTGGTTGATTTCTTTGATGGTGGTGGTGAAGAATGAGAAGACGAATCGGATGATGAAGAGACATGAGGAGACTCTGGATCCTTTGGAGGTTCAGAGGTTTTCTCCTCGATCGAAGCAGTGACTGCTAGCGAAACTTATCATAATCGCTGTCATCTCCAGACTTATCTTTCTCTTAGCTTTTACGTCTCGGTCTTTTCTTTGTCACCCTCATCTTTCTGACTTTTCTTTAACAGTGTTCCTCAAATTCATGCTCAATAGTTTCTTCCACTCGCTTTTGTTGTTGTCCAAAGTGGTGGCACCGCATCCCTTTATCGGTTGATTAATCGCATCGTGACCGTGAAGGTTGAGCTGCACCACTTGACCCTCCAAGGCCACCCATTTGTTCTTTTGCAAATTCTTTTGCCACGTGTTGGAGTCTAAGTAATTTGAACTTCTTCTTGTATGAAGTATCCAATTGCTCTTCATCTTCATCCGAGCTTTCTCATAAGGCACAAGTACATGAGTCTTCCCTTTTCCTTTGTCACCGGTGGACTTGGAGGTTTAGGGCCGAAGGAGGTGTTCGGTTGCGGCATTCAGAGTAGAAAGTCTCTTCATTCCGATTCAGAGGCCTCGAGTCCTCGTCCATTAGCTTTCTCTCGCCGTTCGTGCTTAGATACGGGAATAGGAACAGCTTCCTTGGCGGGAATCGCCCCTTCGTGGAGGATTCCTCCCGAAACATCCTCGACTCTCGGTGCTTGCCGCACTTCCAAAGACTTCCTCTTCTCGGTTCTCCTAGTAGGTGTTCCAAGGCTTATCATCGATGACCAACTTTGCCTCTCGATCGCTACTTGATACCTTTTGTATGTTTCAAGCTTTTGATTTCATTTGTCGAAGGTGATCGTAGCACGGCACCGCTTTGTTGACGATTCCTTGATTCTCATGATAGGGTAGGCTCACCAACATATCGTGATTATCTGGGTCATTGAGCCTCTGTGGAATGTCGGGATGAAGTCCAAGTGCTATTTGGATCAACAATTTCGAGTATCTGACATAGGGAATCTTTGAGCCAAGTTTCTTGTGAAATGACATCATGTCTTCCCATAGCAATGCTTCAATTTCGATGTCCTTTTTGTTGATTAATGACCAGAAGATTTGTAGTTCCATGAGCTTGGGATGCTCATAACCACTATCACGACCGGAGACCGATTTGGTAATGATGATGTAGAGGGTTCTCCACGGTTGAGAAATGTTCTTAAGCTCCACATGAGAATGCTTAGTGATAATTCCTGAAGCTTCATCATAGCCAATATCAATCGAATTTCAGAATCTCTCTTCAGAGGGTGTGGCATAGAAGTCGGCTAGCTCGATTTAGTGAATTAGAAGAATGCCCGTAGATCCGCGTGTGATGGTGATTTGTTTGTGATTGAGCATCACGCATCCGCGCACTTTGACCTTTGATCCTTTGCATTGAATTCGAGAATTGTTGTATGTAGATCTCCGACATCGTAGCGAGGCAGTGTGAGAGCATATTCTCGTACGGATGGTTCTTAAGAATATCCACAAAGAATCAAGCAAGAGGATTCTCGAGCATGTGAGGGTTTCAAAGTCAACTTCGAGATTGTTCTTTACAATCTTTCTTGGATAGCCATTAGGGAAGATATCAGAAATAGTGAGAACTTCTGGTGCATCCACATTCATTTGAGCAGCCATGTCGTGATCTGAAATAACATTAGCCAAAAGAACCAACATATCGAAAGACATAATGTTAGTCAATAGAAGGTTTTTATTGTCTAATTATTGAATGTACATTGTTAAAGATTGTTACGAGTCCTAAGTCACTTGTTTGTCCAATAGTCCAATGACGTCGTGAAACGTTTCGTGAGTTAGTTACCTTTAAGTTTTAAAGTTTATGTTATCACTTATAGTACACAACATATCAAACGATTAAGTTTATTAGTGACATTATTGGATTCGTGACGTTATGATTCATTTATTTACAAGTTTGCACACGTAACAATTCAAAACGAAGGTTTGATCAAGGCTTATGCGTAGGAATAGTAGCTTATCGCGCGAAACAGGGGTTATATGCGCGTAGGTACAAGCTTACGCGTGGAATCTATCTTACGCCGTAAGAAATGTTACTGCGAGAACAGAGTAACTTTATGCATAGAGCTTACGCCAGAGGCGATAAAAACCTTACGCGTAAGGCTTACCTGAAGAGTAGACCTTATCGCGCGAGAGTCACTGCTTAGGCATATCCTTCACGATACGCCAGAGTCCCATTGTAGAACCTTACGCGTAATAGTTACGCGTAGGATTTCTCTTACGCGATAACGCTGCCCACGCGTAAGGTGATCCTTAAGCGTGAGTAACAAAGACCTTGATTCCGAAGTTTTATGAGTAGCAAGCCGAAATAAAAACATCATATCATCAATCTTAACACATATATTCATTTTACAACTAATCATGGCATGATACTCATTTTGCAGGTTACGCGTAGAAAGTCATACGCGTAAGTCAAAACCCTAAGGTTCATGAATTACGCATATGATTTCTAGCCATAGGAATTGCACCAAGCGTTTTCTGGTAAGTCTAAGATGTTGTGAGAGTGTAATGACCAAGTTTTAACACCTAGTTCGCAATGAATCAAAAGTACCTAAAACTTACGAACATTAAACCCTAATTTCTAATTCTTAATCAATTAGTGTTTCTGGGTTGTTTCTAAGCTAAGATATCATCAATTCACTATAAAAGCAACTTCCCACAACAATCTTTTTGACCAGAAACAATCACATATGAAAACACCCAAACCCAAGCATAAACCCTAATTTTCAAAATCCATCAATTCGTGTTTCTGGGTGCATTTTGAGGATAGAAAAGATATCATTGATGTTATTAAAACATTTTGACAATGTCTTTTAACCGTAAACACACACAAGACATGATCATGTGTTTTAACCCTTACGCGTAAAACGAAAATCCATTGAATCTTAAGTTTTAACCGTTGGATTTGCATGAAATTTAAAACCATTGTTTAAAACCATGTTAAGAACACAAAACCACTTACAAGTTGATGATCGAAAGCACGGATTTGTTAAACGATTTTGGATCGTTGATGATATTAGGTGAAGTAATAAATGTGATGAAATAAATGAGGTAGGAGGGATGTTTTATTGAAAATACTTTAAGCTATTGACACTTTTAGTCCCTCCACCTTTTCCATTTTCACCCAAAGCCTTTAACTTCCATTTTGGTTACCAAACAAAGATTTTAGGAAAGAAATTTGACGACACTCCCCCTCGACTTAAGAAAATAATGAAAGGTTATAAATTTTAGTCCGAGGAGTGTTAGTTGAACCGTAAAAAGTTTACCACCATTGATACAAAGAAACAACCGAATAGAGTAACATGCAAGTACACGAAGTGTTTTGAAACAGCTATGCTTAATTTTCTCCCTCAACACTTGATTGGAAAAATATTGAATTTTGAAAGATTAGAGTGTTGACGGAAGAAATGTACTTGCCATGTTGAAAGAAAAATAGATAGAAGAATATTTTTGTTGTTTTTATCAGGTTTTATATTTTTGTATTTTGTTTTTGAAAAATAATATTTACAAAAGAGATTTTGGTGTTTGACAGGTTTTTAAGACTGTTTTAGGAGGGCATCCAATTCCTCTTGAGTCAAACACCTCATACCAATCCGGGGGACCAACTCATTAAACCTAGCGGGAGGCAAGGCTTTGGTGAGAAGATCTCGCCAATTGGTATTCTCGTACCCACAAAATATAATTCAACACTCTGCTCCACGTGATCCTTGATGAAATGATATCGAAGATCGATGTGCTTTGATTTCGAGTGCTGAACTCAGTTGCACGAGATTGCAATGGCACTCATTGTCGCAGACATCGGGATTCTATCAAATACGTAACCATAGTCTTTGAGTTGTGTTCTCATCCATATGACTTGAGCACAACACGTGGACATGGCTACATATTCTCGCTTCGCTTGAGGACAGCCGATGTACAATCCTCGCTTCTTCGATTGCCATGACACCGCTTTATCACCAAGAAATTGTAAAGCTCCCGAGGTACTTTTCCGTGAGTCTAAGCATCCCGCGTGGTCGGAAAAAGCGATTAGTTCAAAACCGTAATCCTTGGATACCGGATTCCCAAATTAATGGTTCCCTTGATGTATCGGGATTCTTTTAGCCTCGAGAGGTGGGTTTCAGCTTGGTCGAATCGATAACGGCAAAGCAAAGATAGGCGGCAAAGACAATATCGTCCCTAGTTTGTTAGATACATGAGACACCCAATAATACTACGGTATTTGGTAGGGTCAACCAATTTCCCATGTAAATCGGCCCAGCTTCTTGGTATGTGCCATTGGAGTGGCATAGTGTCGTGTATTCATTCCAAATTTTTTTAACAATTCAAGGGCATATTTGGACTGACTCAAGAAAATACCACGGGTGATTGATGAACTTGTAGTCCTAGAAAGAACGTAAGTTCACCCATCATGGACATTTCAAAATGTTTCTTCATTAGTTTTGCAAAAGCGATTGAGTACTTTTTATGTGTTGACCCAAAATGATGTCATCCACGTAAATTTGAACAATTAAAATATGTTCCCGTGATATTGTATGAAAAGAGTTGGGTCAACCGAACCTTTGGTAAAATTATTGGCAATGAGGAAAGATGATAACTTATCATACATGCCGGGGGCTTGTTTGAGACCGTAGAGCTTTCTTCAGCTTTGTAGACATGATTAGGGAACTCGGATCAATGAATCCTTCACGGCTGACGACATAAACCGCTTTCTTTCGGTTGTCCATTGAGAAGCGCTTTTGACATCCATCCGAAGAGCCGGATGTTCATGAGCCGCGAAATGCCAAAAAATCCAACAACCTCGACGAGCAACCGAGCAAAAGATTCTTCAAAGTCAATACCTCTTCCGACGATAACCCTTAGCCACCGTGACGTGACTTGTTTCTCGATAACGTTTCCTTCAAAGATCCAATTTGTTTTTTCAAATCCATTTAAGACCAATGATGAAGACCCCTGTTGGTCTTTCAACCAGTTCCCATACTTCAAGACGCTTGAATTGGTTGAGTTCTTCTTGCATGGATTCAATCCAGTTGTCTTTTGTCATTGCGTCTTTGATGTTTTTGGGTTCAGATTGGCAGACGGTGAGTGAATAAATGCAATGTTCACCATCCGGTGAAGACGTTGTCTTGTAACGACCGGTTGATTGGGTTGCCAATAATGTTTTCGAGAGGATGGTCTTTTGTCCATCTATGTGTGGAGGGTTGATGTTGGTATACATTGTGCGGATTTTGAGGATTCAAATGGCTTGTTGAAGATTCGCGACATCCGTGTGCTAGCTCATTAGCAAACGGGTTAAAGAACGATTTGGATCAAAATCCGCAGTGGGGTACTTCATTTAGAATATCATCAGCTGGTTCATCATTGTTGGAAGCGGTTTGTTCAACTATTGTGTTGAGTCAAGCGGTGGTGCTTCTTCAACCGTAGTTGTTGTAGCAGTGTATCGTGTATAAGAGTATTATCGTTGAGCGTGAATGGAAACAGCGGATACACAGGCACGCTTCATCAATATCGTCAACGTAATGGAGCAGTGAATAACCTTTCCATTTGTTGACGAGTAAAATTTGGGGCTTTGTTCACCGATGATGGGGTTTGGGGAAGTTTAAGCGGTTGTGTCCGGGTTCCAAGTCTGTTATACTCGGAAGCCATTAGGTAAGTTCATCAAAATGAGCATGAATCGCTTCCATAACCTCCTTTGTTCGACGATTCCGTGATTCGAAACCTTTAGAATTTTCACAATATCCTATAAAGACTCCAATGTCAGCTTTGGCTTTGAGCTTTCCAAAGTCATCACATCATTATTCGGATAGCAAAGAGATCCAAATACATGAAAGTGTTTGAGATTCGGTTTTCTGTTGTGGACAAGCTCAAAAGGTGTTTTGTTGTGGCGCTTTGTAATCATAGAACGGTTTTGAGTATAGCATGCGGTAGATACTACTTACGCCATAGTAACTGAAGTTTAGCATTGATTAACATTGTTCTTGCGGCTTCCACTAACGCTCGTTTCGCTCTTCAACAACAACTCCGCTTTGTTCGGGTGTACGTGCAATAGATGTCCGATGTCTTTGAATTCCCACTTTCTCATAAAATTCACTTAAGAGTTTGTTAACAAATTCGATTCTCGTATGCTTCGATTTGTCGAACGGTGTTCGAGTGAACTTGTATTTTCATAAGAAAGGTGATGATCATCTGTGGAGCTTGATCTTTGCTTCAAAGAAAGTAGACCCAAGTCCAGCGTGAATAGTCATCAACAATTACTAAGATGTAGCGTTTGCCATTGATCGCTTGCACGCCAAGATCGGGCCACACAAATCCATGTGAAGAAGATGAAGCACATGCTGAGAGTCGTGTTCCACCTTTGAAGGAAAATGAGCACGAGTGCTTTTGCCTTGTTCACAAGTCGAGCAAAGGAGATCTTTAGAATACCGAAATCGTGGGAGTCCTTCAACTAGTTTGTGTCGAGCAAGG
Organism: Chrysanthemum makinoi; assembly: GCA_910596185.1. Classification (NCBI taxonomy): domain Eukaryota; kingdom Viridiplantae; phylum Streptophyta; class Magnoliopsida; order Asterales; family Asteraceae; genus Chrysanthemum; species Chrysanthemum makinoi. The sequence goes on along the minus strand of OU343218.1, from coordinate 43,375,123 downwards.
TTGGTGATGGTTTGAAAGTTTAGATGTGAGAGACGACGGTGCCATAGCCGTGATTTTGTTGATGTTGCCTTTGAAAGTAAGCAGATGGGAGAAGAAGCAACCATGTCTTGCATAGAGATAGTGTAAAGACTTGAATTACGCGAGCCGGACATAAGGTCATTTCCTTGTAGATCACTTAATGAAACAAGTTTTCCCCGAAAGCAACCTCCAAATCTCCATCACAAAGCTGACCTACTAAAAAGATTGTGACCGAGGCCTTCCACATAATAAACCCCGCTAATTTCGATGTTCCCATTGATATAGTCTCCGTAGCCCATGATAGCTGCAAAGTGATCATTCCCGAACCCGACAAGGTGCCAATGAACTTTGCAATAAAGTTTGATAACAGCTTTAAGGTTGCTGTCATGTCTGTGCGGGAACATCCGCTATCAACAATCCAGAGAATGATCAGATCACGCATTACACACAAGCTGACATACGATGGAATAGAAGTAGATGTGGAACCCGAAATGTTAGAGGGTTCGTGAGCGCTTATAGTAGATATACAAACATCAATAGCTTTAGGTATCCATTTAAATCCTAGTGTGTTATATATCCATTTCTGCCATCTCCAACTAGTATTTGCTTTAGTCTTAGTGAATGCACTAGGTGGTACTACATTCCTAGGAGGTGAAACTGAGCTACGAGGACAAAGAGCGCTTTCTTAGAATCTAAAGAAGGCGGTCTACCAAGCACAGACTTAGAAAGATTAGTGGGCCTATAGGTATTCCGGTTCTTAGGATTCCTTAAACGAGAGATGATAGCTTTAGCAACACATTTATCATGACAATCAATATTCATACTTTTACGACAAATAACACAAGGTGCATCGGTCAATATCAAAAGTGCTTAAAGGTTTAGCATTCGTTACATCACTATTTCTATTACATGTGCCGGACGCAATATCTATAGTGGAAGCAACGTGAGTCTTATTCATAGTCCTAGGGTGTTCTTCTACTTTAGCATTCTTTATTGATCTTTTCTTAGGTCGCAACTTCCTATTCTTCGATGTAGTGCTCTTAGAACGTGAAGTGCTGGACGCTTTGGAAAAGACGCAACTATTCCCTGCTTTCAGAGAAGGAAGCACGCTAGCAACTTGTGATTTGGCAAGAGGATTCTAGGTTCACGATTACTAAGTGTTACCGGGCTATTCTCTTAATCACGGTAAGCGGAAGTTGTTCATACTTTCCTAACATTTCTCTTAACTTGAAGATAGTGTGAATCGATCTTGATTTTCGTGACCGAATATTTCCAGCTAAATGCATAACTTCTTTAGTGTGTGCAAGATAATGATCAAGTTCATTTGATGCTTCATCACGAGTCTTTTGAGTAAATCAAATATGACACCATATTCCTTTTAACTTTTACAAGTTCTTGTTCATATTTTGAGATTTGACACTTAAAAGACACGTTTGATCATCCAGTTGCTCAATTTTTGGATCGAGATTTGTCACGAATCGGGCGATTTTGTGTTTAAAAGCAAGTTGTTGATCGTGAATATCTTTTTGACACCAATTAAGACGACGTATTGCATTTGAAAGTTCGTTTGACAATCGCTTGTTTTCAACTTTTAAGGACTCGACCAAGCACATTATCGTTGTTCTCAACATTTACCATAGAATCAACAAGATCGGTAGAGATATAATCAAATGCATATGACAAAGAATTCAATAGCACAACATTATGGACATCGGCAGACGATGACATCTTCCAAGAGTCGATCAACATCTTTTCTCAACATTTTCTTTTTACGCTTAGTATTAGAAATAGATGTTTCGTTTTCTCAAAACGACCTTCATCAATCCAAGTTCCTTATGAAAGTCCTTTCCCAAGACAATGCACAACTTTTCAAATTTTTAACATTTGGTAAAAGATTTTTCCGAAAAATGTCTCTTTGTTCTCGCGCCAGAGGCGATTGAAAATGTTGAACTTTGATTTCGGAATGATATTCTATCTCATGTTGTAAAGTTTTGAGGTCAGCCATGAAAAGGTCAAAATATCAAAGAATTTTGCGATTTTCATGTTTTGAGTTTACTTCACTGATGGAAGGTAAAGGACCATAAGTTTGTGCATAATCTGGTTTGGGATTGTCATTAGAAGACTCGAGACGTTTTATGATAATCCTTGGTGTGTTAGAAGAATCCGTTGGTGTGACGAAAGTGACCGCTTTGAATAGTTAAAAGGTTTGTTGTAAACAACTTTTTCTAATTTTGATCGACTCTCGTCTTCTGCATCTAATTCCTCTTGACGATGATATTCAACAACACTCATAACAGAATTATCAATTTTATATTCCGCACTTCTTGATTTGGTTTGAATGATTTTATTGAAAGCTTAGGTTTGTAATCAGCAAGATTCGGTCCATATCCATTTGGATTGGGTTTTAAAGTAAACTTTTCAATACCTGTGACCGACTCGCCATGTTTGTAAACAATGCTTTTAAACTCTTTAAGTTTGTTTTGCAAGCCGATGATTTCTTCAAGATGATCATCTATTCGTTTAGTTGAATGCTTTTTGTATGCGAGAACTATTTTTGACAAGTTAACAACTCGACCTTAGCTTTTTGATTTTCCAAGGTGAGAGCGTTAATTTGCTTTTTATGTTCATGTTTCATTGTTCTATTTCGCACAACAAAGCTTTCTTCGAAGCGCTAGATCAATGACGTGCCTTTCTAAATATTTTTCAGTTTTGATGAGATTTGGCAGGTCGCTTCAAAACCGCTTTCACGATTTTCTTGAGTTTTGAAAAAGTTGAGTTGCTTTTGTAAACATTCAAAATCCTTGGTTAACAGTGCATTTTTGCTTTTCAAGTCCCGATTAATGGCATGACATTTTTCCACTATGGTCCTGCATTGGTCTTGTATTAAACGAGCAAAATCTGGATGAGGCAAAAAGTTCGGTGTGTTCAACGTGAGTCACAACATGATCATTACTTAGATCCTCAAGTATAACCACGAAGTCAATTTGATTATCAAAGGAAACCATAAGGTCATCTTGATCGTCAAATATAACTACGGGGTCTAGTTGAAAATCGTCGGAATGAGATGTGGACGACTCATTTTGAACATTATGAGCCTTGCCGGATTCAGATGTTGGCGGAGATATGAGATCAGAGATAAATATGGTTTGTTCGTACTGAGACAAGCCATCGGTCATACACCGGGCTGTGTCACTCATGTGTAACTCATGCATATTAGCCATCAACATAACATTTTGCATTGGCCCGCAAGTCCTCCATATCATCATCACGAGTCGTGATTTGCCATAAAGCTCGTTTTTGTCTCGTGAGAGTTCCACCAGCTTCATCCTTAAGAGCCAAAAGAAGAGCCTCTTTGTGATAAGCACCTCAGAGTCCTAGGCTTTGGGCATGCATTAGCCGATGTCCCTTCTCATTGCGTTGTAGCATCGAAGACCATTCAACCCATTTTGAGCATTTCCTGTTCCACCACTTGAGCTCTATTGTTATTCCTACCCACGGCATTAAACCCTTGACCACCGCCCATCTGACGACCATAACCACGATTATGAACTTCAACTCGCCCATTGTTCACAACAGCTTGATTCCTTGTGTTAGATGAGGAACGAATACGGTTGTTGGATTTGTTGGTATAACGGCTAAAGGCATTAGCAATCATAGCAAATCCTTGTTGCAATGATGCTTGAACGGATCGCATTCCTCATTAGCTTCGCTAACAAGTGCTTGAGCATTGTTGTTGTTGTATGGAACCAATTGAGTTTGTTGAGATTGAGGATGTGAAGGATCATATGGTGTGATTGTAGCTTGAATTGGTTGAGTTGCCGGTTGAGGAGAATAAGCGTTTGAGCATATAAGGTAAGTTGTTGATTTTCCGGATGTGTTGGTGGAGCAATTTGAGCACGGAGAATCCTTTCCTTATCAACTTCCTTTTCATGAGGCTTCAAGTAATCGTACAAAAATCCGTATGTAGAATGATGCATGTTCTTCGCTTGACGGAGAAAAATGACATACTTCTCCCATTCAGGACCAAGACTACTCGGGAACTTAGTATTCACAGTAATTCTTGGCATGATGATGTTGTGTTTATCCAAATCATTGATGATGTCTAAAATGATGATGATAAGACTCTAGTGTCTCTCCGTGTTCAATCATGAAGTGTTCATAAGCCAAGTAAATTTTGGATTCCAAATCCTCCCGATTGAGTACAGATCCTTCCATAAGAAGATGAATATGATCCCACATTTCCTTTGCGGATCTTTTTGAGCATCAACAATTCAAAGAATTGGGTTAGGTAATCCTAAGAGGATATATTGCATTGCAAGTTCATCACTTTCATAGTGTAGAAGTTCCTCTGGATTCAAGTCGGCAACAAGGCAATGTTGGATTGTTCATCTCTTGGTGGATTAGCATTTGGATCAACCCAGTGCGGTACAATAATAGTAGGCATCTCAAATGGACCTTCCAAGATAACCTTCTTTAAGAACTTTCCATGTGGCTTCTTCGGATCACAAAACCTAAAGAACCTTATCACCCATTGATCGTAGTTTCCCGGAGTGAGCATTGGAGGTCTATCTAGTGATCCAGCCTCATGAATTGATTGTTGGCTACTTAAAGCTTCACACATCTTTGCAAACCAAGTGGGTTCCTTCATATGGTTCCTTGATGGATGTTGATTGAATTCGTTTGTGTAGGGTTGAAATTGAAGACTTGGTGGTGGTTGAACCATTTGAGGTTATGGAATTTGCGGCAAGTTGTGGGTATGTTTGTTGATAAATTGCTTGTTGTTGATTCCATTGTTAATGTTGTGGAGTTAGTTGTTGTTGACGTTGAGAATAAGTGTAAGGGAAATAATTAGAGTATGGTGGTTGTGACATGTTGAAAACTTGTGTTGGTAAAAATGGATCTTTGTAGTCGAATGAACCTTTGTTGATGAAGTGTCCTTAGGCGTAAAAATCACAAGAAACCAAGTAGAACTTATGCGTAAAAACACCAAAGTTACGCGTAACAATCACTAGTGTGACAACTCGCATTTTCAGGTCATATTTCAAAACATTACTCATGCTTCATTATTTATCATTTATCGTAAACTAGATTTATTTATATTAAAGAACGTAACCGTAATGGTTTAGCTGTGAATTCATGAACATATCATTATGGACATTTCATATAGACTAGGTTTAGTCTACATTTCATTAGCATCATCATCATCATATTAGTTCATGCATGGATTTGCATTTTTCATTAAACGTTTATTTTCATATTAAATAAACGCTATCATCAGTAATTATTTTATTTTGAACATTTGATCCGATACTTCCAAAAATATTCCTAATATATTTTTATACTCATTTTAAGACTATAAAAATTATATTATTAATTTACCCGATGTTTTCAATTTATTTCCTATATAAATTGTTATATTTATATAATTACGACGGTTTTCTTAAAAACTACACGATAATTATTATTTCACTCAAATTTTGCAAAAATGTATTTTTATAATTTTTATGACTTCAATAAATCTTATTTTGTTCCGTTAAAATTTATTTTTTTATCTAAGCTACCCTAAATATTCAAATGTGTATTTAACTTACCACAAGTCTTCAAGTAACTTACATCTAATTATACTTATACATGTTTTTTTAAAAGATATAAAGTGGATGACTAACACCCCTTGCTTACACAAGGGGTGAGTCATGTGAGGAATTTGCAAAATATCTCTAGTAAATGTATATACAATTAAAACTTAACACATACTCAAACATATATCAAGGTGAAACTTTTATTCCTTCCTCTCTTCCTCTCTTGAAACCGGCCACACCACAAGACCAAGAGGATCATCATAAAAATTTTCAAGACAAGGTTTTTAACACCCTAGTATCACTTGTTATTAAGGTTTTGCAATAAAAACCTAGGGTGATTAGGAAAAATCCTTTGTTCTCATAACCTCATCAAGTAACTAGTAAGCATTTCATACTCATCATCATATTTCATATTCATTGTTATATTCATTTCATCATATTTGAGAAAACATGCAAGTCATATGAGGTTTATACCACTTTTTCATTGATTTTAAGAGTAATATATATATTTGTTATCCTATAATTACTCCTTGTTATATATCACTCTTGGTGATGTCTAGGAACCCATGACACCCTAAGAAGGTGTATGGTAGGATTAGAATAGCTTCAGAGTTGTTTTGAATTGGTTGGAATAGGTTTTGCGCGAGAAAAACTCATTTCGACAAGTCTAATTAAGGGTCTGTCCATATTTTTGAATTCTGGAATTTTCGACAGTAATCAAAATATTTTGGGCTAGATAATTGGAAAATATACTTTAAAACGAAAACGCGGGTCTTGAACGGGTTAAAACGGAGCTATAACGAAGAAGTTATGAATTTTTGAAGTTGGACGACGAAAACTAATTATTCCAGAAAATTCAGCAAGCTGTCTAGACTTTTTACGAGTCAAAAATGAGTCTTAAGCGTTGTTAAATGTGTCGACTTATCAAAAATATATTAGTAGATGTTATCACGATTCCGTGGATATATAAAACGAGAAAGCGGACTTATAACGACACAGTTATTCACATTTTAAAAAGTTGCCGTAACTTTATTCTATTAGCAAAATTAATATAATTTCTATTAAACACATACTACGCAACGATGGACCATGTTGAAGGTCGTTTTAACAATGACAAATACTTTTATAAAGTGATGTCTTCTAGTAAAATCAAGTTCGCCAAGCATATTTTTCAAAATGTCAAACCATTTGTCAAGCGGAGTTGTAACGAATAAGATACGGTCACTTAAATTTTTATAGGAAAACCATCCTTAAACTATATTTTGGGACACAAGTACCATACTTTACCTATATTTTTCTCCGTGATCGAGACCTCTAGGATGAAAACTTAAACACTAAAACTTTGAGATAATGGTACAAGCTTCCCAAAACCGTTGAGTTCGGTTTCCTAACACTTTTCGACGCGTGCATCATTTAATACGACTAGTTTTTCGAGGCCGTTTAGTCACTTTCATGAAAATTTCAACAACATTATTTTACGACGAAAAGTTATAATTTCATAATAAATCAGTAAATGATTATCGTTGGATATCATTTCAATGTAAATACATGTAAAGTAATTTAAAAATGGTCAAGACGTTAAGAGATTATTTCTCGATGAGAAATATTATTTTCAAAAATTCACAAGTGGTATAGATATCATCCGAATTGCATGCATAACATTACATCATAACTTATTATGTATCATATCATTCATAATAGGTCAAGTTTAGTGATTCACGCTACATTTTGGTGTACTCACTTTTGCCATCGCATCATTGTCCATGTGAGTTTCAGGTAGTTCCTTCTTTTTATATGTTTTGAACTATTTTAGGGGAGATACATGCTTAACTATTTTTCACAAGTACTTTAGATTTTAAGGATAACTTCTATCATAATCATCATTGTTTCAAAACCGAATGTTGTACTATATTAATTGTTCTTGTTTGAGTGGTATAGTTCTACGTCATATAAAGTTCTAAATCAGTTGACTACTGAAACATTGGGTCATGTACTATTGATTATGTGCTATAGTTCTAACGTCATAAAGTTTTATGTCGCTTGACTATTGATACATTAAGTCATGTGCTATTGATTATGTGTTATTGTTCTACATTGAGTTAGTTACTATTGTGAATTCATTTGACATCATGTGTTTGAACATAAACTATACATATTTTGGCAATGGGTTGTAAACACACAGTGTTGCAAGTTTTTGTATGGTAGAACTTGAACTGAGTGGATTTACAATGCCTTTGCTGCATAAACGATTTTGAAAGTTTTTACATTTCAACACAAACTCTATGAACTCACTCAACCTTTGTGTTGACACTTTTAGCATGTTTTATCTCGGTATCTAAGGCATTCACTTCATGGCATGCATGTGGACATATCATAGAGTCGTTAGTGACGACAGCGTCACTATGGGATTTATGCATTTTAAAACATCGTTTGGCTTGTAACAAACTTATTTCCTAACAAGTTAATTTCATTCGGGACCTATCTTTGTAAACTCTGATTATTTTATTAAATCAAACGATGTATTTTCCAAACGACACTTTAGGTCGTTTAATATATCTCAGAATCTTGTGATGCTATGATTTGCTCAATCCCGGGGAATTCCATTCCACTGCAAAACAGTAATTTGGGGGTGTACATGATTGGCATCGAGCTTCAAATTATAGAGAACTAGGTTGTATCATTGACCCTAGACTATAACTACATCATTATAGCATCTTATCATTTCATCATAAGTGCATGTTCACTTTACATGCAGTTTATACATTACATTTTCGAGTTATTTACTTTTATTTCAAATCGATTGTCACATAGATGCCCTTAAATACCCATCCTATTATCCTTTCCTCATACTCTAACGTGGAGAATGCTTTGTCATTCCCTATCACAATTTTTTTTATATCAGCTGATTCATCACCGATAACGTCGAATGCCGAGATACACCTTTAAGTAGGGCGAAGTCACTCTCACTCCTTTGTTTCACTACTAACATGTCGAGTTACACGCTTATTCACGCATTAGGTCACTACTAGACCATCATACATTTTAAGCACTTCACGACACCTCATAACCCATCCTTTGGGAACCCGTCGATTATTTTGAAAAGTAACCTCAAACTTATCATCTCACATCACATCTCTTTAGAACGCTTAGTCTTAACATAGGACTTTGCTACGTCTCACCTTTCCTCTTATTTTGAAGAGTTATGGCACCGAAGAAAGCTCCACCAGCAATGACACCAACTGCTATCCAAAGGTATATAGAGGATAGTATAGCCGAGGCACTAAGGAAAGAACGAGCAACGGTAGTTGCCGCTGCTGAACCACGAGCTGTAGCTGAAGCTGCTAGACTTGCTACTGCTTCTGTGAGCTGCGGGGAGGATCTGGAGTTCAAAATTGTACATACAAGGACTTTAAGAACTGCGATCCTACAAAGTTCAAAGGCACAGAAGGAGCCACTGCTATGGTTCGATGGTTTGAGAAGATGGAGTCACGTATTTCTTTTATGCAATTGCTTGAATGACTACAAGGTAAAGTTCGCCACTGGTACACTCTTAGATGGCGCAATGTCATGGTGGAATTCGTATGCGAACCTATTGGTATCAGAAAACGCTTACAAGCTCACGTGGGTCAATTCAAGAATCAGGTAACTAAGAAGTATTGTCCACGCACGGAGGTGAAGAAATTGGAAACGGAATTTTATGAGTTAGTGATTGTTGGTTATGACATCGAGACCTACATCAGGAGGTTTCAAGAATTGGTACACTATGTCCATCAATGGTTTTAGGACAATGAGAAACTACTCAAAAATTTCATTGGAGGACTTCCACAATGTATTCAAGGAGATGTAACTTCTTCCGATCCACAAACAATTGAAGAAACTATCGGGATAACTCAAAAACTCATGGCTCAAGTTGTGAAAGGGGAAAACATTACCAACAATAACAATAACAACAACAACAACAACAACAACAACGATAACCAAATTAACAACAACAAAAGGAAATGGGAAAATGACCAGGGAGGTTATAATAACGACAACCAAAACCATAACACTAACCATCACCAACAACTGAATAGAAGACAAGAAGTCGCTAGGGTCTATGTTGCTGCACCAACCAAGGGAAGAGCTTATACTGGAAACTTACCACGATGCCATCAATGCACGCTACATCATAATGGTCCATGTGGTATATGCTTTAAACGTCTGTCACAAGTAGACACCTTGCTAAGGACTGCAAGGGCAAGGCCATAGTTACATGCTACGAATGTGGGGAACAAGGACACTATCGAAATCAATGTCCTCAAAACCAAGGTCAACAAGATGAAGGTTCTCATGGGAATGCATACATATTAGAAGGAGGAGAAGCTCGTCATAGTCTCAACAATGCGAAAGACTGAAGAAGTTCGGAAACTAACAGTCTTAATTTTCCTTATGTACTATGTCGTACTAAGTTTATGTCTTCCATCGTATTCGGATCTTATGACTTAAGATGTACTACTTTTGATAAATCACTTGTTGTAAAATATTCTCATTAAGCGTAGTTTCTTTTTCTTCCGATTGAGTTATCACTTACAAGGTTTAGATCTCTGTAAACATCGAGAGTTATAACAACTAAACCAAACGTCACATTATCGTTCCTTAATTATACATAGCCTAGCTAACTATGCTAACTTCGAGGATATCGTTCTCTTAATTATACATAGCCTAGCTAACTATGTCTAATTCCGGAGGGATCATGTTATGTTGGGAGCAGTTATTTATAAGTCTTAGTGCAAGCAGAGTTTTCACATATTCATAAAAGTCAAAAAGATGCTCATCAGAGATATTCATCCAATATTTTCTTTACTATAATGTTTTATACGCTCTAAATCATCGATAACCATAACGACATCTCTTCATGTCTTCTCTCATCGTTATTCATCACAAACTCAAAAATTGATAGACTAACACCTAACTGAATTCGTGGATTGAATTCCTTTTTGGTTAGGCGAATGTGACAACTCGCATTTTCAGTCATATTTCAAAAACATTACTCATGCTTCATTATTTATCATTTATCGTAAACTAGATTTCACAGTATTAAAGTCAACAACCGTAATGGTTTAGCTGTGAATTCATGAACATATCATTATGGACATTTCATATAGACTAGGTTTAGTCTACATTTCATTAGCATCATCATCATCATATTAGTTAATGCATGGATTTGCATTTTTCATTAAACGTTTATTTTCATATTAAATAAACGCTATCACGTAATTAATTATTTTGAACATTTAATCCGATACTTCCAAAAATATTCCTAATATATTTTTATACTCATTTTAAGACTATAAAAATTATATTATTAATTTACCTGATGTTTTCAATTTATTTCGTATATAAATTATTATATTTATATAATTACGACGGTTTTCTTAAAAACTACACGATAATTATTATTTCACTCAAATTTTGCAAGAAATGTGTTTTTATAATTTTTATGACTTCAATACATCTTATTTTGTTCCGTTAAAATTTATTTGTATCTAACGCTACCCTAAATATTCAAATGTGTATTTAACTTACCACAAGTCTTCAAGTAACTTACATCTAATTATACTTATACATGTTTTTTTTTTTTTTTAAAGATATAAAGTGGATGACTAACACCCCTTGTCGACACAAGGGGTGAGTCATGTGAGGAATTTGCAAAATATCTCTAGTAAATGTATATACAATTAAAACTTAACACATACTCAAACATATATCAAGGTGAAACTTTTATTCCTTCCTCTCTTGAAACCGGCCACACCACAAGACCAAGAGGACCATCATAAAAATTTTCAAGACAAGGTTTTTAACACCCTAGTATCACTTGTTGTTAAGGTTTTGCAATAAAAACCTAGGGTGATTAGGAAAAATCCTTTGTTCTCATAACCTCATCAAGTAACTAGTAAGCATTTCATACTCATCATCATATTTCATATTCATTGTTATATTCATTTCATCATATTTGAGAAAACATGGAAGTCATATGAGGTTTATACCACTTTTTCATTGATTTTAAGAGTAATATATATATATATATATATATTTGTTATCCTATAATTACTCCTTGTTATATATCACTCTTGGTGATGTCTAGGAACCCATGACACCCTAATAAGGTGTATGGTAGGATTAGAATAGCTTCGGAGTTGTTTTGAATTGGTTGGAATAGGTTTTGCGCGAGAAAAACTCATTTCGACAAGTCTAATTAATGGTCTGTCCATATTTTTGAATTCTGGAATTTTCGACAGTAATCAAAATATTTTGGGCTAGATAATTGGAAAATATACTTTAAAACGAAAACGTGGCCGCTTGAACGGGTTAAAACGGAGCTATAACGAAGAAGTTATGAATTTTTGAAGTTGGACGACGAAAACTAATTATTCCAGAAAATTCAGCAAGCTGTCTAGACTTTTTACGAGTCAAAAATGAGTCTTAAGCGTTGTTAAATGTGTCGACTTATCAAAAATATATTAGTAGATGTTATCACGATTCCGTGGATATATAAAACGTAGAAAACGGACTTATAACGACAAAGTTATTCACATTTTAAAAGTTGCCGTAACTTTATTCTATTAGCAAAATTAATATAATTTCTATTAAACACATAATACTCACGGCAACGAAGGACCATGTTTGAAGGTCGCTTTTTAACAATGACGAAGTACTTTTTATAAAGTGATGTCTTCTAGTAAAAGCAAGTTCACCAAGCATATTTTTCAAAATGTCAAACCATTTGTCAAGCGGAGTTGTAACGAATAAGATACGGTCATAAATTTTGCGAAAACCATCCTTAAACTATATTTTGGGACACAAATACCATACTTAACCTATATTTTTCTCCGTGATCGAGACCTCTAGGATGAAAACTTAAACACTAAAACTTTGAGATAATGATACAAGCTTCCCAAAACCGTTGAGTTAGTTTCCTAACACTTTCGGCGTGCATCATTTCGACTAGCTTTTGAGGCCGTGTTTAGTCACTTTCATGAAAATTTCAACTTATTATTTTTGACGAAAAGTTATAATTTCATAATAAATCGGTAAATGATTATCGATTGGATATCATTTCAATGTAAATACATGTAAAGTAATTTAAAATGGTCAAGGCGTTAAGAGATTATTTCTCGGCGAGAAATATTATTTTCACAAATTCACAAGTGGTATAGATATCATCCGAATTGCATGCATAACATTACATCATAACTTATTATGTATCATATCATTCATAATAGGTCAAGTTTAGTGATTCACGCTACATTTGATTGTACTCACTTTTTGCCATTGCATCATTGTCCATGTATGAGTTTGTATGTTTTGAACTATTTTGAGGGAGATACATGCTTAACTATTTTTCACAAGTACTTTAGATTTTAGCGATAACTTCTATCATAATTACCATTGTTTCAAAACCGAATGTTGTACTATATTAATTGTTCTTGTTTGAGTGGTATAGTTCTACGTCGTATAAAGTTCATCGGTTGACTACTTGAAACATTGGAGTCATGTACTATTGATTATGTGCTATAGATCTACGTCGTATAAAGTTCTAAATGGAGTTGACTCTTGAAACATTGGGTCATGTACTATTGATTATGTGCTATAGTTCTACGTCGTATAAGTTCTATGTCGAGTTGACTCTGATACATTAAGTCATGCTATTGATTATGTGTTATTGTTCCACGTTGAGTTAGTTACTATTGTGAATTCATTTGACATCATGTGTTTGAACATAAACTATACATATTTTGGCAATGGGTTGTAAACACACAGGTTGCAAGTTTTGTATGGGCGGAACTTGGGCGAGGTGGATTTACAATGCCTTTGCTGCATAAGCGATTTTGAAAGGCTTTACATTTCAACACAAACTCTATGAACTCACTCAACCTTTGTGTTGACACTTTTAGCATGTTTTATCTCGGTATCTAAGGCATTCACTTCATGGCATGCATGTGGACTTATCATAGAGTCGTGGTGACTGACCAGCGTCACATGGGATTTATGCATTTTTAAACATCGTTTGTTGTAACAAACTTATTTCCGCTAGAAGTTAATTTCATTTGGGACCTATCTTTGTAAACTCGATTATTTTATTAAATCAAAGATTTATTTTCCAAGCGGTCATTCAATATATCATGCTTGTGATGCTATGACAGTCAATCCCGGGGAATTCCATTCAGCTACAAAGCAGGTAATTTGGGGGTGTGACAACTAGTTCAGCGTAGATTTAACTTACTGGCGTAAAGTAGGGTAAAAACTTGAAGTTATCGCGTGAACACAAAGTTATCTTTAGAAACTTATGCGTGGGATTACTTATGCGTAAGACTAGGCTTAGGCGTAGATGAATCTTAGCGTAGGATTTCTCTGTAAGCTTTTGCTCTTATCAAATAGGTTAGGGTTTTATCCCAAATGATGTTTTTATCCGCGATACAAAAAGATATCAAAGTCGGCGTGTTTTCGGGCTTATCCAAGCAAGAAACCGGAGACCAGCGAAGATCAAACCACGGATAAAGTTCGTGTAAGATTAGGGTTTCACTGCAGTAGCCTACTTTCGTAAAATGATTTTGCCCAAAGTTGGTTCTAAGCTTGATTTTTGTTATGGAATGCGTCAATATCACCAAAATAACACAAAGTGGAGCAGTGAATTAAGTAAACAAGCGAGGGTTAGTAGAGCGTCCACCCGCGAGAACAAAAACAAGCTTAAAACTTAGATCCACGCGTAAAGGTTGAAACTTTTTGCCAAAAACAAGTATTTTAACACCTTAAAGCGTTGAAAGTACAAGAATCTTGGATTAAAAGTGTAAAAAAGCAGGGTTTTAAGGGTCCAAAGTATGAACTTGCGTTTTGCAGCGTAAGGCAGAACAAAAACTTCAAAAGCGAGAAGTGTTAACCCAACTATTTGGCTCTAAACGTACGTTGAGTCAATAGATTTACAACACAAGCTTACTAGAAAGATAGAAAGAAGCGGTTGAACAATTATCCAAAACACACACTGCGTATATGTGAAGCGGTTATGCGTAAGGTGAAGTGAATGAATAAAATGAACAACCAACCTTGAATGAATGTTTACGAGTATTTATAGGAGGGAAGCTAGGGCAACCCTCCTAGTTCCCTTCCTTTCTCCTATGGGCTTGGGCCCAGGCTCATGAGCCTTCTACATCAGCTTAAGGCTAATAACAAACATAAAGGCCATAATTAAGCTACCTATTACATATGAGTAACTAACACTTGAATAAAGGTTTAGGAGTGATTCCAACTGATTCGCTCCCAGACGGTCAAGTTTTGTCACACAAAGTATTGACCACTTGTGAATGGTCAACCGTAACAAACTTCAAACGATCACGGAACCAAATAATGAAGTCGAGGAGGTATAGTGTTCCCAGTCGTTATGTCCCAAGCGGTGTCAGAGAATAATCAAGCGAATGGTGATGAGAGGTTTGAGCGGAAAAAGAGATATGATTGATTAAACCTAAAGAAAAAGTTTATAAATTACAGGGGCTTAAATGCAAATTAAAGAAAATTAAAAAGCTAAATTATATTAAATAAGCGCTATCACTATATTTAAAATGATTTTTGATTTTTCATTTATAAACAAATTAGAAACTTCGTGGTACAAAGAAAATCATATTTGAAACAATATTAATCCTAAAAATATGAAAGACATTTTTTTACTAACCTAATGATAAGAAAATTTTTAGAAAAATAAAATTATTTTATTTATATTTATTTAATTATTATTAATTAAAACTATTTTTACTTATTTAATAATACCTAAAATACAAAATATGAAATAAAGCTAGGAAAATGAAATTATGACTTATAAAAATCTAAAATAACTAAAGAGAATTTTCAAAACTAATTTTGTATTTTTTGTGATTATTTTTTCTATTTTTATGAATTAAACTATTTAAAACTAATTAAATTGCTAAAATTACAAATTTAACTAAGAAAAATCTGGAAAAATTATTTTTTTGCTTTTTATATTTATCTTAACTTAGGAAAAATGAAAACTTATTTTTTTGAAACTTTTCTAATTTAATTGTATTAAAGCTAATTAAAAATGCTAGAAACTATTTTAAATGAAGAAAAATAGCAAACAGTGCTAGAAAAATATGAAAAATTAGGAAAAGTCTAAATTAATATTTTGAATCTATGAAAAATATAAAAAGCATGGCTTATGTGTGAGAAATTGAAGGTTACGCGGTGACAAGTGCTTATAAATAAGCACTTGAAATAAGCTAAAGTTACCAAGCTGACACCAATCTATCATGAAGCTATAATATGTTAAAAACTACTCAAAAAGCAACTAATTATAACTGCCTAAACCTCTAAAGTGCAAACTAAGCGATTTGATTATTTGAGCTTAAGTGCCTAGCGATTTTGGGGTCTTTGCTGTGGTAGAAATAAGCCACTCAGTAAAAATTTTGAAACTAAAAAGAAGCCGGATATAGGATCCTACACTAGACCTGGATAGCTACTTATAAACCAAGAATGAGACCAAGATAAGCTCTACAATGAGCTTTGACAAAAACTCGAGAACGGCTTGCTTTCAAATTGAATATGTACGTCCTGAGGCACTTTTGACCTTTTTGACAAAAGGCGATTTAGAGCTTTTAAGAGCTTCAAAAATTCAACAAAAATAAGAAGCAAGAGCACCGGCCAAAACTAGAAAAACCCGCATTTCAACTTGATTTGAACCAAAAATTCGATTAAAAAATCACCCAAGTTGAATTGTACCTTTTAATTTTGACTTTTAAGCGAGGAAACAGCATTTGACTTTGGTGAACTTTGATTCCCAAAACGTTGAAAGTCTTTTTATGATGAAAACTAATTCAAAATTTGCTTCAACAAATATAACACTAAATGTGAGAGATGGTGGCCCGATTCTCCGCGAAAATGGAGATTAAGCGATTAAGCGAGATTTTGACTACTATAGAGTTCTAGGTGCAAATGGATGAACTAAAGTCTCTAATAGACTACTAGGAACACTGCAATTAACAACACTTTACTTCCTCTAGGCAGGTTACTCGGCGTATCCAAACATAATTTAATGGTGCGATTCAGGTTTGCAAAACAGAAACTCAAACCCAATTTGGACTAATCCTTAGACTAAACTCGGATGACTAAGTTAAACAACATATCAGCTAACTTATAAACATTTTTACATTAAAACTCAAGCTGCTTCTATTATTAATGAGTTATGCAAGCATGACTCAAAACTTTATGCAGTAAAAACATGTTCACTAGTGTATTAAGCCAAATTATACTAATGTTACTTGATGTTAAAGCTCATTACTTGAGGAAAAACATGGGTTTAAAAGAGACCAAGAATTGATACACATGAGGTCCTAGTATGGCTTGACAAACATTCAATGACTAATACCCAATGATATCAACGGTATCGAGGATTTCAACGAGATCAAACTTGAATTCAACCTAAATCCATCTCCGTAATGGAAGCAATTAGAGAGCCCTTTTTCTTTATGGCGCATTTTTGACTTTTGTTGACCAAGTGCTAAATGTGTTTAAGGTGAGTATAAACACACTAGCTTCTTGACTTAGACTAGAAGTTATTTTGAACTAGGAATAAGCTAACTTAAGCTTTAATTCAATAACATGTAAAAATACAATTTTTATGACGGAAACTTAAAACATGAAGCTGAATCAAACTTTTAGTATACTTGAAGTTAAGGGTACTGGTAAACGGTCTTTTCTTATACAATACAAAAGGAAATTAAAATTTAGTGAGTTTAAAAACATTGACATTAAAGCGACATATATGGAAATTAAAACTAAAAAAACTACTCTCTTCTTTGCTTCTTAATCTATCCTTTTTATATGTGAAATGTCTTGCTACTTGTTTACGAGCACATCCCACCATTTATCACGAGCCAAAATTGGATTAATTGAGCCATGTTATTGGCCATTTGTCACTTTTGGCACCAAATTGGTATTTGCAAGTAGGAGGGTTGGTGAAAGGGAGGAGGAGCATTAAATGTTTCTTGTTGTTTGGTGGAGGTGGGGGAACATGGTGTGGTGAGAGTTATTTGGAAGGATGGGTGAAGCGGGAGTTCTGAACTGGCGGTGGGAAGGAGACTTTGGAGGAAAAGTGTTGACTGGGTGTTTGACTTGGATTTAATATATGAAAGGGGGTCAAAATGAGGGTGGTAGAAGCTTATAGAGTCCAAAGGGTCATGGTTTGCTTTATAATCATAAGGACCAATTTGTAATTTCACGAAAGATGGAGGACCAAAGCTGTCATTCGATTTTCGAGGGACCAATCATGTACATTCTAAAATTATAATCCAAGGGCCAAACTTGTCATTTTTGAAACTCAAAGGACTAAACTTGTAATTTCTCAAAACGACATTTTTACTTGAGGACTAATTTTGAAAAGTTATGATTTTAAAAGGACCTTTGGTGACTTTTCTTTTTTGAAATAAGTGCTTTCGGGGACTATTTCGACAACTTTTGAAACTTGGAAATTTGGCTTGTAATTATGCAAAACTTAGCTCATTTTTCATCGGTTTTAAACATTTTGCATCAGAAACATATAAAATGCAATTTTGAGATATTTCGATATTTTGATGCATTCACGAGCATTTTTTAAGCGTTTTCTGATTGATTTGGCAAAAATGATGAGTATTTACACACTCATCACCAACACTAAGGGGCTACCGGGTATATACACCTTTGTTTCCGTCATCAGATTATTTGGGCGAGAACTTAAGCTTCGGTACAAAGGCGGATTTAAATATTAGCACCATGCGCTGAGGCGATCCTCCGATGGTGTAGAGCCGGATATGGCTCGTGGCGGCTTAACGTCTTCGTAAGCACCCTTTATCGCGCCTGCGCCTTGCGCTTATCAGCGAAGCATGTCTTACAGCCGAACCCTTTTATCGCGCATGGCTGCTTACTTATCTTGAGAAGCATGTCTTCTGTCGCACCTCTTTGCCGCGCATGGGGACACTTAGCGAAGCATGTATCTACGGCGTACCTCTTTGTCAGTCTGGTAGCGCGCATTTACGCTTCTGAAGCTGCGTCTTGGTAGCACTCTTGCTACTGGTGCAAAAGGTACACCCTACCGGAGGATCCGACATACGGGTTCCACTCACCTACTGGTATGAGAACTTAAGTCTAGCATAACATAGCCATGCGCTATCTGTACTAGACTTGGGGCTTCATGGGCGTATGGTCGGGCCCGGGCCAAGAATGGGTCGGGAGGCCGGCGGATGTGAACCCCTCGCCTAAACCTTATCCATGCCCATAAATATAGGGTTGGATCTCCTTCTCAAGGGCGGATGCGAGGTTATCCCTAACCCTTTAAATCACATCGCATCACATACTAACTTGGCCGTAGGAGTGGACCCACGGACTCGGCCTCGGATCCTACTCTAACGGGTTCTCTTTGTTGTAGTCTACTAGGGCTCGAGAGTGCGCGGCCAAGGAGAGTCGTTGAATCTTTTATGCCAGCGCTGATTATGCATCAACAACCAACAAAAACCTTCTTTGTAGTTTTCAAACATACACGGATCGTATCAAGTTTTTAAAGTACAACATACTTTAAAAAACTTAGTAGCGACTCGTGAATGTGGAAAACTAGAAGGGTTTGAATATTTTTACAATTTAAACTTCCTTTTAAATATTTAGATCGACTTATGTCAATCTATTTGATTGTTTATGTTGGACGTTGATAGATGGATATATAGCGTGTAATAAATATAAAGAGTAAGAAGCACATCACACAACACGGTTATTTATATGGTTTGGCTACAAGGACACCTTCCTTGCTTCCTACTCCACTCACGAGTCACTTACTCCAGAGTTCGTAAGCACTACACCAACTCCTTGTGGCGGAGAAGCCTTCTAGCATTAAACAACCTTTTAGGTACAAAGCTAAATACAGGTTCTTTCACAACAAGGCGAACCACACCTAACACAAGCTGCACTTTTACTCACGGTTTTAGGCTAACCACCGAGTTCTTTCACCTTAGGAGAACTAATCTTCACAACATAAGCTGCTACCCCATTGGTACTAGGCTAAGCACCTAGTTCCATTACTATGGAGGAACTACTACCCTTCCGCGACACAACACCTATCCAAGGAGATCTTCTCCTTGATTTACTACACCATCAGGATATCACCATCCTTGAAGATAATAATACATATATGTATGCGATGCACCTCATCGATTATGGACCTAGGCATTCTTCCCAAATGCTACTTGATTTAAGTTCTTTGGCATCCTTCACTAATGCCTTTGACACAACGCTTGGCACCCTTCACTAATGCTTCGTCTGACACCTTTAGCATCCTTCACTAATGCTTTGACACGGATGATGAGCACCTTTTCACTAATTCTTTCATCTTGACTCTTTCGGCATTCTTCACTAATGCCTTCAACCCAACATCTATGGAGAAAGGAAGAACTATCAACAAGAGAACCTTAGTAGCTTGATGATGTGAAGCTTATGGCAACTCATGGACTTGAGCTTGCACGTCTTCAAGAAGTGATCTCTCCTTTAAAGAGAAACCTAGTAGATCACACAAAAAAACAAAGACAAACTACATGATCACTTAGATCTGAGTTAGAGGGTTAGAATACTTTGGAAGTATGTGTGTGTGTTTAGAGAGGAAGAAATGGCTCTCTATTTATAGAGGAAATTCTCTTACATTCCCCGGATCCAGGATCCTACCAGGGGATCGGCTAGCACAAAGCTAGGATCCGTGGTCAGCTCTCTTTACCCATGGGTTTTTTGGTTATGGGTCATGGGTCATGGGTTATGGGTTGATCCATGGTTTTCTTTCTAGATACAATGAACTTGGTTAAGTGGTATATATAAAACCATAGGTTATGGGTCAAAACCATTTGCTAGTATTTACCCATTTAGTATATACTTGTATTTACCCATTTTAGCATACACTTAGTTTTTACCCATTTTAGTATACTTAGTTTAAGTATATGTTGCTTAATATGTAAACACTAGTTGTTGTACATATGTATCTAAATCATAAAATCACTTATGTTTGTTTTAGTGTTTTATGTGAAAGCGTAAGTGTGTTAGAAAACTATTAACTCAAACTATTACGTATCTATTTGTTTAGTTAAGATGATTTTTTTTGTTATCGACAAAACATTAGAAGATCGTAAAATATAAATAAATGTTTTTCTGACTTATTTGTATTAACACATTTCATAGCTACACAACACTTTAAGAATCTGAGGCCTTTTTTACATCAATTGGACAAGCATCTTTGGTAGCCTAATTGCGATATATGCCCTCTTCAGAACCACTTTATGATAAAATCATATAGTGATGCCCAAGAATCAATTATGTGCTTCAAACAATCAATATTATCATAACTTACAATAACTTATGTTCTTGATCACTTCAACTCTTCGATAAGCCACTTGGATTACTTGTTAATCCTTGATCCGTCGCTACAAAAAAGCAAAAGTTTGTTAGTTCTTATTGGTATCTCTTATTTATACTTGTACTATTAACATGAGATAGACTAATTACCATAAGATGTTCCAGTGATTTCCTTGTAGCGCATCTCTTTTGCCTCCAAACCAGAACCAACAAACATCTCTCAGTCTTTCACTCACATTTTATCCCAGCACTCATATGCTATCTTCTTTGTTGCTTGTTGTTCCCAGTTGAGCAAGCGATCTAATATAGAAAGCTGACTTGAATAACAACTTATTAAGTTATCAGGAATTTAACACTTAATCTTAAGAAGAAATTAATAAACATTCAACACCTCAATATTATTATTATTATGCGAATACTCTAACAGTATTAGGGTTTTACAACCTTGAAGTGTATCGATTTAGATATAAAACATCATATATATCTAATCTAACCTAGGACCTCCTTTTATAAGCTAAGGAGTCCTTTACGTAGTACAATACGTAACTTACAAGATAAATATCTTTTCCATATTTATCTAATACAGAATACTAAACCGACTATACAAGACTAGCAGTGGTTACATTACATTATCGTGGTTTACACAATATTACTAGCAGCGGTTTGTCTTGGCTGATGGTTCCATTCTTACGTCGTAGTTTCATCAAGATTTGTCCGGTTTCCACACTTAGAATAATTCTTGATCCAAGGAACCAAAAACCCAACAATCCTTCCCTAAACTTGATACATTCCAACAGAATTCTCAAGTTTCTTTTAAGTTCAAAACATCTGAATTGGAGGATGTAGCCAAACACTTACTAGATTTAAGAATTTTCTCATACTTGACAACAAATTGTAAGCTTGACCATCATAGGGCATCAACATCTTGATAATACCGGGCTTCATCATCGAGTAATAATTTTCGGGATACTTATTCATTTGAGGATAATCAGCTTCTACCAACATATGAATAACTTCTCCAGAGATAGTTAAAACATGAACTCCACAAGTTTGATATACAAACCATTCGTAACTTGTCCATTCAGAGTCCTTTCCATTGGGTTCATCATGAGTAGGCTAAAATAAAATCTTCAAGTGATGATAAACCATTTTCTCATGATAATCATCTGGTTGCACATCACCATATTTATTCCTATAAAGCTCCCAAAGATTGACAAATCATCTCTATCAAAATAAATACGTGAAAATTGATTATACTCAAAAACTTCATTATTGAGTCTTTGAATTTTCCAACATCCTTTACTCCCTTTAAGCTCATATTCATAAAAGATAATTTTATTGCTATCTTGATTTCTTTCAATCTTTTAGAACCGGATGCATCCCGAACCTCATATTTTCTCTTTAGATTACCTTTAATCCACTCTTCTTCTTTATCAGAATTCATTGGACAGAAACTATCATTATTAATCCTCATACACATCAAATAAAGCTCATGAATTCTTTCAAATGAACATTTATTAAGATTATCGGGAATATGAATGCACGAATTCTTAATAATCTTCATCAATACATTCCTCATCACGTGCAATTGTAGGAGGTTTCTTCCTTATAACTTGCTTTCTTTCTTTACTAATCTTCCTTGCCCATTCACCCAAAAGTCTAGCTCTTTCCTCATCATCTAACAATGCCCATTCTTGTGGAGTATACTCATCATGTATTTGTTTAGAAGCTTGAAGGTAGTTTTGTGATTCATACCATGTAGCTAACCATTTCTGACTAGCCTCTTCTTCTTCTTGCTTCTTTTCTCTAAAGCGATTGTTCATCTGCTAACATCTTTCTTATATACTCTTCATCATAAGCTGATTTCTTCTTTACTTTTAAATTTCAACTTTGGTTCGCAATTCCTTTACCTTTTCCAATATCACGGTTGAGCCACCTTCTTCTTCAAAGGCCACCAATAAAAATTTTACCTTTGGATTTGTTTTGCGGTAGACTTAAGAGAAAGCGGAGGTGCAATGATAGGTGTAGGGTTAGATGAGGTTTTACTAAGATTGATCGGTGTACTTGCGGCTTCTTTCTCAACCTCTTTTGATTTGGGTGGTGACACAGAGATAGTTGTAACAATTGTGGAAGTAGTTATGATAGCGATGGGTATAATTGCCATATGCGAAGCTGCAGAGTGGTTTCAAAGTACTATCAGTGGTTGCGAGACACACTAGCGTGGTTGTATCTGCATCACTTCATCTTCTACCAGTCTTCAAACTTTCAAGAACGACCTCATTCCCATGTTTATCGGATACCAAAAATTCTTGATCTCCACTATCAACACTTCTTCCATGATGCATCTCTGACCTCCCTAAATTCATGCCTTCTCCTCCCCTGTTTGGTACATTCTACATTAGAGGCTGGAGAGGAGTCCTTCTTATTCATCTTCCTACTTTTCCTCAAAAGAGCAACCCAGTCTTCTTACTTTCTCCAGACAAACATCCTATGCTTCAACCTCGAATTTCCTTACCACGAAACCACGACCAACTCTTGAAGACTTGAGATTTTATCATCCATTTTAGAACATTTAGCCGTCAATTCATTAACACGTTTAAGAATATCCTCCCCACTTCGACGTGTGAAGCTGGTCCAGAGGTGGTTCATTGGAAAAGTCATTATGTACCATATTAGGATCCGTCAATTCATGTTCATGTTCCAATCTATCCTCATCACTTGGTACGTGTTAAGCGCTCCAGAGGTGAATCGTTGGATATAGAAAACATAGCATCGGACCTAGCTGAACAACTATGCACCCTGTATTAGCCAGTTGGCTAGGGATTCCTCCACTTGTTGAGTCCAAGGAACTCTCCACATTAGGAGTTGCCAAAGGTTGGGTCTTATTGATGTTTCCACTAGCGACCGGCATCTAAGCATGAATCGATAGTGGAAGCCCTCCATCATGTCACCTCCACCACATTGGCAGCCTCATGAGCAACACCACTAGCACTAGCACGAGGTGGTAAGTGCCCTTCCTCCTCTAGTCCACACAATAGAGTTAACGGTTGTTGCAAGTGTACTAGGTGGTTTGGGGTAAACTAGCGATGGTTTGAGTTTCACGATCGGTGGATTCGGTTACTAAGGGTTGAGCTTCAAGACCTTCAAACTTCGGGAGCAGCTGACAAAGAGATCATATGTGGGGACAAAGGAACATCTATGATTTGAACATTTGGCTTTTGATTCCTCATATGTGCAAACACTTTAGGTAGCATAGAATGAACTTCATATTCTCTAGAATGCTCAATAGGTTCTGCAATTTGACTCTCAACAATCAATTGCACAAACCTAAGATATAAATAATATTTGCCTTTCTTCCTAATGTTACGCACAAGACCATCATAAATCATCCTAGACCAATTAAACTTCCTTCCCTCAGAAAAAACAAATAATACTTGGCAATCTTAGAAGGAAAGTCATCAAAGCCATGGTCTTGTTACTCGGACACATCAACAAGGTGTGTATTAAAACTTCCATTGAGGTGAAAGACTCTAAAAAATTTTACCTTTCACCCTATGTGTATAGCCTAACCTCTCTAATCGGCAAAAAATCTCAACATCTGAAAGATTATCAACACCATCGGCATCATCAAACGCAAAACCCTTCGAATAATCTCCTCATCAATCAAAATTTCATTCTCATCCACAGTAGAACTAAACACCTCTACTCCATCTACCTCCTCAAGCTTAGCATTCCCCAGGCGATGTATGTAGGCTTTAAGAATGGTTGGTGTGACAGTTAAAGCATAGTGAATAGGGTGTGAATAAGGAAATCAATCATTTGATGAAAACCTTGAGATCTATTGTTTTTACCAAGTTAGCAACAAGGTTATGGGTTTGAGATCTTTGGTCGCCATTGTGATTGAGGATGTAAGTGTTGTGGGATTTGTGAATTAAGCAAAGTAAAGTGATTAGGGTTTATGGAAGCCAAAGATGAAGTGGTTTGAAGATCAATTAAATGATCTATCCGTGATTTGGGGAGATAAATATACTTTCACCAAAGTTACCAAACAGACCTGAAGTATCCAAAACAATCGACATGCTATCGATGGTTTGAAGACCTCTATCCGTGGTTTGAAACATACTATCCGTGGATACAAAATTGCACTTCAACCAGTTGATCATGAGAGCCACAAGCAAATCGTGTCTAACTAAAAGATATCTCACAAAAATATGAAGGATTACACAATCTTTTTTTTTTTTAATTTTTTAACACTAGCACTAACAAAATCATAAGCTCCAATGTACATAAATCCTTCATACACGCAAGTCACAAACAAGAACCAAACAGAGAAGAGAGTTAAAGTTAGCGTGGTTAGAAAAGATAGAAGTGGTTCCATAGACCTATCGGTGTTTAGCCAGGTGCTAATCACTAAGTCAATATGGTCAACTTCGGTAATATATTTCCAAACCCAATGGTCTCATTAACTCCACAACCACATTAACACGCCTCATTTACTTACATAAGCCATATCTTTGCTTATAAAAAACTCTCCCCAATTAACACACATAACAATCAAAACCAAAACCCTAATTCCACAACAATCCATAATCAACAAACACCATGTGGAATCCAGCTAGAATAAACCGAAGTCATCTATCTAACATCCTCCTCCTCCTCATCATCATCATCATCAAGTGATGATTCAAACCCATGGCGCGTACCTACAAGAACCAAGACCTAGAAAATCCCTTTTCTTCCATCATCGAAGATGATAGTGTGGTTGATCCTAGTGAGTCATCAAGAGGATCGATGATTCCGGCGTTTGGAGCCAATCTTCAATAGATTGGTTCAGAGAATCAGAAAAAGCAAAACCTTCACCCTCTCACCCTCAACCAAGGCCCGCGGCCAAAATCCACCACTTCCAAAGCAGAGAGGTGGTTCTTGGTCTTTACGCACGGTTTTGGTGCTTCATCTCATATTGTAAAGGGGAAGGGTAAAAGGAAGATGGAGTGATGCTTTATGGTGGAACATGTAGATGGGTCAATAGAAGTCTTCTCATATCACAAACCCATCTGCTGTATTCATCTTCATCATCTTCGTTTTCATCAATCCATCCTTTCCATTTTGATCCTTAGCTTCTTCGTCGTCTTGGTCATGCATATCCAGAGTTTGGAATAGATGATATAAGCTAGGATAGGTGTAGGAAATCATGTATAGTACTAGTCTTTTAATTGCACTTGAAGTTAATTATAAGGCATGGTACAGTATGTACATTTCTTGAATGAATGAACAATTTAACTTGACACTTCTTTTGCATCTGTAATTAACTTTCTTTTATCTGCAAAATGGTTAGTGGGAACAAAAGCAACAAGAGTGGTTTGAACATAACTATCAATGGTTAGAAACAAAAATAGCAATACTAAGATCACATAATAACAGTCCAATACTTATACAAACTTTTACAAAACAAGTTGAGAATTAGAGATTAATCATTCCAATACTAACAACAAGATGCTGAAACCTCCCCACATCAAAAGCTTTAGTGAGAAGATCAGCAACATTGAAATCGGTATGGATTTTTACCATTTGAATCAACCTTTTCTCATTACAATCTCTAATAAAATGATGTCTTATCTCAATATGTTTAGTTCTAGAGTGTAAAACAGGATTTTTAATGATGCAAATTGTATTGTTATTATCAATGTAAATCTTAGTATGCATAAAGTTGTACCCAAATCCAACAATTGATTACGAATCCAAAGAACTTGACCAAAGCAACTAGCGTGACCTATATTCAACTTTAGTTGTAGAATTTGCCACAATAGTTTGCTTTTACACTTTGCCATGAAATTAGTCTGCCCCAGCCGACATCCTCCGGTTGTAGATTTCCTATCCAAACTAGCACCAACATAATCACTATCTGTATAGGCCACCAAATCAAAAGGAGAATCCTTAGAATACCAAAGGCCCAGTTTAGGATGACCTTTAAGGTATCTAAATATTCTCTTAACAGCATTCATGTGTGTTGTATTGGGTGTAACTTGAAATCTTGCACACACATCTGAGAACATTATATCGGCTAGATGCAGTGAGATACATCAAAGATCCAATCATGGATCTGAACAATTTCTGATCAACTTTGGGACTTCCATCATCTAGTAGCGGTGGTTTCGAGTCTCCATAGGTGTACTAGCACTCTTCACATCCTGAAACCCAAACTTTTCAAAACATACGCTACATACTTGTCTTGACTAATAAAATACCATCATCCTTTGTTGAACCTGACCCCAAAAGAAAGTGAGTTCTCCCATAGAACTCATCTGAAACTTATCATGCATAAGCTTCTCAAAATCCTTGCATAGCTCCTTATTGGTTGAGCCAAAGATGATGTCATCTACATAAACTGAACCATAAAATATCATCCTTGTGCTTCCTAATGAACAAAGTTTTATCAATTAACCCTCTTTTGAAGTCATTGTCCATTAAATAAGTAGATAGGCACTCATACCATGCCCTTGGAGCTTGATGCAACCCATACATAGCCTTCCTCACCTGTAAACCTTGTCGGGATGATCGGGATCTTCAAAACCAGGAGGTTGACAAACATAAACCTCCTCATCAATTGTGCCATACAAAAATGCACTTTTAACATCCATCGATACACAACAAAATTCTTGAATGAAGCATATGCTAAAAAGAATCTAATAGCCTCAATTCTTGCAACTGGAGCAAATACTTCATCATAATCCAAGCCTTCCGTTTGTGTGTATCCTTGAGCAACCAACCTTGACTTGTTCCTCACAACAATACCTCTTTCATCCCTTTTGTTTGAACACCCATTTTTTCCCAATTGCCCTCTTACCATTTGGAAGATCAACCAATGTCCAAACCTCTTGAAGCTTGAGCTGAAGAAGCTCTCTGCATTGATTCTACCCAACCTTCTGAGATAATGCTTCTTCAACTCTCTTTGGTTCTTTTTGAGACAGAAAACATGCAAACAAGCAATTTTTGAATCTTTATGACTATTTCTTTTGTGAAGTGATCTTGCAAAGAAACCTTGTTCAGGGAAGGTTTTGTATTACGAACCTTGCTTCTTGTTTGAGCAGGTGTTCAAATTTCCAAGTATTTGTTCTTTAGGATGAATCTTATGAATCCTTGTTGAGGTAATAGGACTTTCATGAATGACATGTTCCAAATTAGTAAAATCAGCATTGAAGAAATCATCCATGTCTTCATCATCAGTAGGAGTATCAATTTCAATCAAAGCGGGCATATCAGGATCATGTGGATACTCCTCTTCACCAAATAATGGCTTTGCAGTTGGTCCAAAGAAAGTACTATCATCGGTACTTACAGGTGGTTTCACTTGCACTTGCGGTGGTAGAAGTTGGCTTAGCGGTGCTTTCATTATATCTATCCATGCTTTGCATTAGCAGCGGTCTTTGAGTGCCTTTTCTTCTTTTCAATTTCTTCTACGACAGAGGTTATCTTTCAACAACTCATCCTTATCTTGATGATGATCAACATTGCCTCCAGTTTCAAGACATCATCATCAATGGGACCTTGCTTATCAATGATGGGTGAGACAGAACTAGCTTTCCACTTTTCAAACAAATAGAACTCCTGAGGAGAATCAGCTTCCTTAGAAATTGCTTCTCGAGAATCCTTTTGAGTACATGCATCAACATTAGTGGAAGTTCCTGCAATGATAGGCTCATAATTCATAGATTTGGTTAGCATATCAATGTTAAGCAGCCGATCGGTCCTTTGGTCTCAATACTAGGAGTCTTTTCACTGAATTGAACATGTAGGTTCTCTTCAACAATTCTAGACCTCCTATTGTATACTCTAAAGGCTTTACTATTAGAAGAATAGCCTAAAAGTATCCATCATCAGCTTTTCTTGAAACTTGCCTAGGTAGTCTATGGTATTCAAGATAGTAACAGGACACCCAAAGGTTTTAGGAATGCAATCATTGGCTTCCTATCATGTAACAACTCATAGGGGTCTTGTTATGAGGCTTCACTACCTTACTTCTATTCTGCACATAACATGCAGGTGCCTCAGACTTCAGCCCAAAAGGTAGTTGGTAACTTAGACTCGACAACATTGTCCTAGCGACCTCAATTAGTGTCTATTTTTCCTTTTAGCTACACCATTTTGTTGTGGTGTTCTAGCAACACTAAATTTTCTTTCTATACCCTTAACTACACAAAACTGATTCATCACATCATTCTTAAACTCAGTTCCATTATCACATCAGATTATCTTTACCTTATGATTTACTAGATTTTCTATCTTAGTAATGAAACTCTTGAGAATCTCACTAGTCTCACTCTTAGCTGCCAAAAGTATACCCAAGAAAATCTACTATAATCATCAGTGATAACTAGGCAATAATGCTTATGGTTCAAACTTTTAACAAAGGTAGGTCCAAATAAGTCCATATGAAGCATAGACAGTGGTTGTGTGATGGTGTTGAGATTTGGTCTTAGAAGCTCTATGTTGTTTTCCTTTTTGACAAGCCACACACAGTTCCTTACACTCAAAAACTTTAGAAGGTAACCCTCTCACTAAGTTGCCTTTTACCAGTTTATTGATTGTTTTGTAATTGAGGTGACCTAACCTTCTATGCCATAACTTAGACTCATCTACAGATGCTTTAGCAAACAAACAGGTTAAGGACCTATTAGGAATTACATCTTTAAGATCAAAACAATATATATTTTCCTTCCTAGGTACCCTTAAATTTTATACTATATACTTCTCATCGGTGACAACACCACACACTCAGTTTCCCCTAAAAGTATCCAGTTTTTCTTATCACACATTTGAGAAACACTGAATAAATTATACTTTAGTCCTGTACCAGATAGACCTTTTCAAAGTCTAAATTCCTGTTCGATTGTGCCTCACGCAAGTATCTTTCCTCCATTTGGATCATTACCAAATGCCACATATCCTCCATCAAAAGCTTCAAAATCTTCTAGGTTGCTCCCATCCCAAGTCATGTGCCCAGAGCAACCACTATCAAAAACTCCTTTATCTTTTAGCTCATCTTGTAGATTGCCACACACATGAAATTAAACAATTAGTTCCTTTTGTGGACCCAAGCCAATACTCACTTGGAGTGCCTACGTCATCAATATAATCAAATCTGTTTAGGTCCATTGATGCACAATTGACATGATGTAAAACCTTGGTCTTAGGTTTCCATTGCCAACTAGCTAAGGCCTTTACAAACATAAAAATGGTTTCCAACCACCGTGTCAGTTATCACCTTTGGAATTTTTAAAACTTCTTTTGTATCAGTGGTGATATTTTGCTTAGCAGTGTTTTGATTTGCTGCTTGAGTTTTACATTTTGCTTAGCGATGGTTGGAACCCATTTGGGTCAGCAGTGACAATTGATTTTGTATTTCCATTCCTCATTAACAACGCTCTAGGAATCATGTTTTTGTTAGGATGAGGATTTGTTTTCTTTGAAAAGTTTTGGTGATTTACCCTCCTCCATTGATTCCAAACTTGTGGTTGTTTTTTATAACAGTTTCTCTGTAAGTGCTCAAAACTACCACATTTAAAACAAGACTTTTTAACACATTGAAACTCATCTCCTAACCTATTTGAAATTAGTCCATTGAAGTTTCTCTGGTTTCCCTTAGGTATATATCTTTTCATCTGTTCCCTAGGTACTTCCTTGTACTCTACTACTTTCTTAGCAATTTGAGCTCCAAATCTAGGTACAAGTTTTGCTTGTTCAGAATCAATTTTCTTAACTTTCTTTATCTCTTCAGTGTTAATTGATTCAAATCTATCTTCCTCAGAATCTGATTCCCAATCTTCAATGATGGGAGCATCATATGACTTATCAGAACCTATCTTAGGTGATTCATTCTTATTAGTCTCACCTACAGGTTTGTTGAAACTAAATTCACTAGCTAAATGAGCTCTTTTGCGGTGGTGCATGTTTCATAAGAGATGGTGGGGGCATATCATTGTAACCTAGACCATTACCATCCTTGACAATTTTTGACCTATTGTCTTATTTACTAGATCAGAAGCATATTGTGTTTTAGCAACCCTAACAACATGTTTTCCTTTTTCTTTTAGGGCTTCTACTTTTACACTTTCACGCCTTTTCTAGTTTCTCGTTAAGCATCTTAATCTCTCTATCCTTAAGATCAATTTCTCCACCTAGTATATTAATTTTATCAACATACTCAAACTCACATTTGATACAGATAATTAAGCCTTTCTTCAACACTTTCTAGACCAACTCTATAACCTAAGTTATCTAGAGACAGTCTTTCTACTTCTTTCCTTAAACTCTCATGATAGCTTTTGAGATTCTAAGTTATTTTGACATGATTTAAAAGAACAAGTAGAAGTTTTAGAATCATTAGATACCTCGAATCTGAACGAAGATGAAGCATAACCCATAAGAGCAAAGTTATGCTCTTTTGAAGCTTCACTAGCAAGAAAAGCGCAATTGGGTCCTTCTTCAATTTCATCACTCAGTCATAATCACCAAGACCATCTTGAGCCACTCTTGAAGAAGGAGGGCTCTTCGCTTGTCTTCTTGATACCTTCAATCCTCTTAGGTGCTCTACATTCCCTAGCAAAGTGACCCTTCTTTTTGCAGTTAAAGCACTCCATCTTGCTTTTGTCGAATCCAGCTCTCCTTTGACCATCATACATAACTTGTCTTCCAGTCCTCCTCAGAAACTTCCTTGCTTGGAGAGTCAACATTGCCATTTGCCATTGAAGATTAATTTCTTCAAGATCATCAAGATCAATTTGATCTAGATCTTGATTTAAAACGATAACACGGTAGTTAAATCAGCGAGGCACAAATTGCACCATCACATATTATCTACTAACATGGTATTGTTTGCAATAGCCGTGGTTATACCATAGGCGTGGATACATCTTTTGAACTTTTGTGATTAGTGGAAAAAGCAATGTTTGGCTAGATGAAGATGTACCAGCAATGTTGTTCTCAAACTCATATACCTTCAAGTTGTTGTAGAGATTGTCCAGAGTCATCTTTTCAAAGTCATCCTTGTTCCTCCACACAACGGTATGCATAGCCCAGTCAGGTGATAAACTTCTGATGAACTTTAGATTAATATCTTCTTGAGCAACTTTGTAGTCCACGACTTCAGTTGGCTGATGAGCTTTGAAGTCATTATAGGTACCATCAAGTTTTCTCCACTTAGTGCAGTGAAGTTTTCAAGTGATGCTTGAGCATATTTTTTCTTGATTTCTTGGTAGCTTCATTACCAGAAAACCTTGTTTCTATAGCATCCATAAGCTCCTTAGCAGACTCATATTGTTCAAAGTCCAAAGCATATTCATTAGGTATTCCCATAGAGAAAATACTATGAGCTTTAATCTCCATCTTTCTCTTAGCCTTGTCGATCTCACTAACAATGGAGATTTCTTTGCCATCTTCACCCTTCTTAGGAAGAGTATCACCTTTTTCACAACATCGAGAGAATAATCAATCATGGAATATATTGCCTTATTCCATTCTCCATGTTGGTACTCTCCATGCTTGAGCATGGGCACCTTGAAGCAGTAACCATGTGTGTTTTAGGTCGGACATCTTATCTTACTAAGCCTTGAACGTAACAAAGCTTCTTCTTGGTAGCAGTTTTCTAGATCACAAGCTCACGATACCACTTGTTGATCCCGGTTGAGCAAGCGATCTAATATAGCCGACTTGAATAACAACTTATTAAGTATCACTTGTAGGAATTTAACACTTAATCTTAAGAAGAAGAACAATAAACATTCAACACCTCAATATTATTATTATCTGAATACTCTAACGGTATTTAGGTTTTACAACCTTGAAGTGTATCGACCTTAGATATAAAACATACATATATCTAATCTAACCTAGGACCTCCTTTT